>OX276382.1:50741317-51957976 GCA_946251855.1 Alsophila aescularia | reverse complement strand
TATTTTTTTAAAAAGACGTTTTTGAAAATCCATATAACATTTTGGTGGCAACGGTGGGATCCGGAAATCCCCAGTGTCAGGCACCGCTCCGTTGATCCTCCGGATCCTCGTCCTAAATTAAAATTAAATAAAACAAATAAGTGTTTTAAAACTTACCTTGTGTTAGTGAATATAACATAAGTGCTTTATACTCACCGTGTTATCCTTGCCGTATCGTCACAGAAATCCTGTTAGGTCCTGGAAAGGATCTGCTCATATTCGTCCTGAAATACTCCGGCCGAGTGAAGATCGCTCTAAGCTCCAACTGCAAGAGTAAATACCCAGAAGCATTCTCCGTGCTTCCGTCCAGCTTCGTAGTCCTTCATCGTGGTATCCTGCATCTAAAACGAAAACCAGAATCCAACATCCAAAATCATCCAAGAATCGACGACTGGAAAGTCGTAAGCTGCGACGCACCTTATCTCGTCAGAATGTTCCCAGAAGCCGCCGTCTGAAATTAGGATTCCGTTAATTCTTTTATTGTATTTTAAAATCGTATTCATATTTTTTGTGACTTGTTCTTTTAGTTTTGGGGAATCATGCCAAAAGTGCCAAAAGCTGATGGATACAAATTAACTGTTGAAATTCCCGAACCAGAACAGGTCGCAAGTGATATGATGGCAGTAGGGAAACTCTCAACTCATTTCTTGTGAATTGCAACAACGCATTCGACCTCGCTTCAGAATCTCAGAAACCTATCTTATTCAAGTATATCCTTAGCCAGCTAAATAGGAAGGTGGAAATTGCTTGCTTCATTAAAGAGTTCACATTCTGGGAACAGTTAAGACTTCCTAAAAACACAATTTAGTGAGCGAAAACATTATTCGCATCTTCTATCCGACCTCCAAGAGAGCAAACAAGGTCCGCAGGATAATGTGAGCCAATATGCACTACGTATGGAGACTTACCTCTCATAACTACTGACTGAGATATCCTTATCTAACACTAAAGTCAAGGAATTGCCCGGCCGCACTGCAGCCATGGAGGACCTTGCCCTCCATCAATTTGTAATGGGACTTTATCCCTGAATCTCAAATATTGTCAGATGCAGGTCTCCTAAAACGCTAAATGAGGCAATTAATTATGCTATTTCCGAGGAACGCATTCAGCAGACGCTGTATACAGCATTTTTTAATGTTAGGTTTTTGGTCCAGATGGACCAAAAATCTAACACTAACAATAATAATCACAAATTTAGAGCCGCTCCTTTTAGACAAAACTTCAATGACGGTCCTTCTAGACAGAACTTCAATCCATCTTTCTCCTCTCAAAGGCCACCTAACCCCGCACAACAAGGGGCTACTAATTCACTTTGCCGTTATTGCAAAACGGCTGGACACGATCTATCAAAAAACGTGAATATAATAACAATCGTTTCAAGGTTGAACAAAATCGAACGACTAACCAAACATTTTATCGTCCGCCCCCGCGTGTAAACTTTCAAGAACAACCTGATGAGGAGGCCGGCCAAGACGAAGTAGATCTTTCCCCCGACACTTTAAACGAATAGAAGTCTCATCACGGTGTCGCCCGAGACAGTGTACAAAAGCCGACACTATAACCAAACTGTACAATTCCTGGGACCACTCGCGTAACCAGCCCCAAATAAGCGCCCAATCCTCTAACTCAAGGGACCACTCGGGTAACCAGCCCCAAATAAGCGCCCAATCCTCAAATTCTAGGGACCACTCGGGTATCCAGCCCCAAATAAGCGCCCAGTTCTCTAATCCTAGGGACCACTCGGGTAACCAGCCCCAAACAAGTACCCAAAATTCAAAACCAAACAAGATCAACCGACAGGGTAATCAGCCCCAAACCGACGATCAGAAAACTATTGAAAATATTTCTTACGGGATTGAGAATTCTAACGGCACTTCCGTTTCCAACGAGAACCATAAAGAAATCTACGAAGTTAACATAGACACAACGAAAAGGCTTTTACCACACGTGTTACTATATTCATCAGCCTCAGATAGCCCACTATCTTTACGAGTCGATTCAGGTTCTGCCATTTGTTTACTGACGGAATCCAGTATCAGGAAAAAACTAAAACTGGTCAAAGAATCGACTAAACTTAAGGGCATTGACTCTTCTGACGAACCAACTCCAACCGAAGGTCATTTCCAACTCTAATTAAAATTAAATGACAATAAATTCGTACCATTCAAATTCCATGTTATCAGGGACATCAATCTGCCTTATGATGGCATCATAGGCACAGACTTTCTTAACCGCCTCTTGTTGTAAAATCGATTACACTCTCGATATCTTGAAAATAGGAAAATTTGACATCAAACTACATTTTTCTGAGCCTTTTTACGTCATTCCACCTCGTTCTGAAGCTGTCATTGAATGTTCTATTCAAAAAACAAATCTTAAAGAAGGTCTTGTTATAGATCAACATCTTTCCGATAACCTATTAATATCCAATTGCATTGTTAAAATTAAAGACAACAACCGTGTAAATTTGACCGTTGCTAACACATCAGAAACTTTTGTAAATGTTAAAACAAACTTGAATCTCAATATTGAACCTCTGCATTCCACTGCATATCTGACTAGTGCATATATCCAAGGAACATCTAGACGAACTAACGAAGTAATTGATTCATTGAGAACAGATCATTTAAATCAGGAAGAGAAAAATGCCCTTATAGAACTGTGCTCCCAATATTCAGACATCTTCCACCTACCTGATGACAAATTAACTCATACTTCTGCTCTTGATCATCAAATCAAGAGCAGAAGTATGAGTATGACAAATAGCGATATCCCTGTTCATACTAAATCATATAGATTCCCAGAATGTCACAAGAAAGAAGTGGAAACTCAGATTGGAAAAATGATTGACCAGAAAATCATAGAACCTTCATTCTCTCCTTGGAGTTCTCCAATCTGGATAGTTCCTAAAAAGGTAGATTCACAAGGAGAACGTAAATGGCAAATTGTAATAGATTATAGAAACCTGAATGATATAACCATTGGTGAAACATACCCTATTCCACAAATATCACTAAATTGGCCAAACCTTTAACTTCTCTTTTGAAGAAAGACATCCCATTTAAATGGCAAAATGAGCAACAACTCGCTTTCGAGTCCCTGAAAAACAAACTAGTTTCTGCCCCAATCTTAGCAAATCCAGATTTTACATAAACTTTTCTATTGACATGCGACGCTTCAAACTATGCAATATCTGCAATATTATCACAAGGTCCCATAGGGCAAGATCGCCCCATCGCATACGCATCTCGCACCCTCAATAAAGCGGAATGTAATTACAGTGTCACTGAAAAAGAGTGCCTCACCGTAATTTTCGGCACCAATGTATTCAGGCCTTACCTGTACGGTTATCTGTTTACAGTCCTAACAGATCATAAACCATTGGAATGGTTGTTTAAGTGTTAAGATCCGTGATCATGACTTATCCGTTGGCGTCTTAAACTGGAAGAATTCGAATATGATATTAAGTATAAAAAGGGGAAAATCAACACAAACGCTGACGCCCTATCCCGATTCCCTGTCAATCCTATCCAACCTGAGAATGTCTTAGAATCCAATCCCAATATAGAAGGAGAATCCAGTCGTGGACTAGGCAGAGACTTAATGGACTTACTGGTATCACCACATCATTTAATCCTAATGAACTAGGCCTGCACTCAACAGACCTTCATGACCCTAACGACGATATCTTACCTTTACCCGAAATAGACTCAACATCTCCGAATCTTCTCGATCCTATTGAAGACATTCTGCCGTCACCTGAAACAAATTTACCTTCTAACATACCTGACATCCTTAGAGGAGAAATTGAAAAAGAAGTGACTAACTTACCTGACCACGCTCCTGAACGGTTACCTACTCCCGACGCCCAAGCTGTCGTCGATCCACTGCCATCCACGAGCGCTTGTCCAAGTTTATCTGATGATGACTATCCTACTTTTCTGAAAGCTAAATCTTTCAATACAAATATCCAAGAGCATAACGAAGACATAACCAAATCGAAATATAAAGTCATTATTCTGCCTTCTTCTATTGAACTTGACTAATCTAATCCTTTTATACAGAATATTCTTGACAATATACCCAATAACTCTAAGATTACAGATAAAGAAAGGCCTCTCAACTCTACCATATCATTTACACATGAAGGCAAAATATATTATTTCCTTTTCTTCAAAGTTTACCACTTTGGCAAATCTACTTACGGACATATTTACAAGAGCCTTAACTCACTTAGAAATGAAATGGTCACTAATCTCGATAAAAACTCTACCCAAGATATTGCGATAACCGAATTTAAGACTCCATTTGATACGCACCAATTTATCAAAATCTACAATATGCTTCTTTACTTGTTTGACAAAACGGGCATCAATATCCATATATTCAAAGGCAAAATCATATACCAGTCCCTTTCGGAAATTCCAAAAATACTAAAGGAGAATCATGATATCCCCAATGCCGGACATCTCGGTAGTACTCGCATGGTTAAACGAATCCAAGAAACCTTCTACTGGAAAAACATGCGTAGTGACATTGAAACTTTTGTAAAGAAATGTCCACAGTGCCAGACTAATAAAGCTCTCAGACAAATAAATCGTGCACCTATGCAAATCACAAGTACATCGACCGAACCTTGTCAAAGAATATCTCTTGACATCGTTGGGTCATTACTAGAAGCGGGACCTGCAAAATTAAAATACATATTGACAATACAAGACGACCTTACCAAATTCTCTTCTGCATATCCAATCCGCAGCACCACGACAGAAGAGACGAGTGAATGCTTGATCCACTACATATCCATCTTCGGTATCCCGAAAATGATCCTCACGGATCAGGGAAACAACTTCACCTCTGATCTCTTTAAAAATACCTGTGAGTTCCTTAAAGTAAGGAACCTCTGGGCTTCTCCATACCATCCGCAAACCCAGGGTGCTCTGGAACGAAGCCACTCAACCCTCAAGGAGTATCTCAGATCCTTTACTGATGAGGAACAATCAAATTGGCCTCGCTATGTCTATACAGCTATGCTTACTACATATGTTCATGCCACAACCCATTTCACCCCTTATGAAACAAACCGGTTCGGGAAAAAAACGGTTATTCCGAATTCTATCTATGATGAATCCCCAGGAGCTACATATCCTGATTATGTCCGTATGCTCCAAAACAGATTAAAATACTCACGAGAGAAAGCTTTGGACTTCATAAGGAAATTTAAAGAATCCTCTAAGACATACTATGATACACATACTCGACCAGCTAGGTATAAGACTGGCGACTATGTTTATCTGAAAAATCATTTAATAATGCGTAAAGCGCTTTCGCCGCTGTGGAAAGGGCCCTACAAAATAGTTAAGATAAACGATAATAATACTCTTACCTTGCTTATCAACCGACGTCACGTTACTCATCACTTTGACCAAGTAAAGCCAGCCGACATCGGAACAAACCTGTAAATAGTTTTTATTTAATTTAAGAAGTAGTTATACTTACCTTGTACTCACCTCGCGATGGTGCATCTAAATGAACCTGTAAAATAAAATATAATATTAAAAAATGAATATAGATAATAAACATAAAATAGATTTACTAACCTTAGCTTCATTATTATTTGCAGTTCCGTTCGGAGTCAATCTGATCAAGATTTCATCCAGCCGATCATTTCGAGCTCAGGCCTTTATTTTGATTATTTAGGTATATTAAAAATTAATAATGCTAAGTTAAAAGTTTTAATACCAATAGACATTTCTCATTTCAAGCCACATATTCAAAATTTTAAAGCTGCTTTAGAAACTACCAAGTATTTGTGTAGCCAAACTCGGATTGCGGAAATTGACGTGGAATGTCACAATATGTTATAACCCTTAAACAGCGCGATTTCTTGACATAAGTAAAGAATTTGGATCCATCTCTCATTTGATAGACAATCGCAGTCGACGTAGTGCCTGGATAGGAGGTGTTGGAACAGTTTTGAAACAGATTTTTGGTACTTTAGACGATAATGATGCCTTGAAGTATGATCAAGTAATAGAATCCTTGCAAAACAATGAAAAACAATTAATTTCATTAATTAAGGAAAATATTCTAGTTACAACATCAATCATAACATCTCATAATAATACAATAAAGAAAATAAGAGAAAATGAAAATATCTTGAATGAAGCTATCGATAAATTGTCAGTTAAATAAATGATATTTCTGAAACAAAGTAATGGGCTGCAAATACTTGCTAATATTAATGAAATTTTTGATAGCCTTGAAACATCAATTCTCACACTGTCATTCCAGTTAGAAGATGTTACCAACTCTCTTTTATTTAGTAGCCAAAACGTCCTACATCCAGCTATAATAACACCCCAACAATTGTACGGATAACTTGCTAATAATTATAGACATCTACCTAGCGACCTAGAATTGCCTGTTAACCTAGATATAAGTACTGTACACTTAATTTTAAGTTTTTCTAAGTTGATATTTTACTACTTGAACAACAAAATTGTATTTGTGTTACAAGTACCACTAGGTAACATTAAGGAGTATATGCTTTTTCATAGCATCACTCTACCTACACCGTATGACAATAAAGTGCCTAACGCTTTCGGTCTAATCATCCCTAATTTTAAATTTATTACAATGACTAAAGACAAATCTCACTATTGTAATTTAAATGACTTAGATAAGTGCAAAATCATACGCCCGGGAAACTTTATATGTGATATAACAAACGTTTACGCGACTGACGCCAAATACACCTGTGAAAGTGAACTATTGTCAAAAGTGATCAGTGAAAAACCAATACAGTGCGAAGTAAAATTTATTTACGGAAAACTTGATATTTGGAAATCATTAGAAAATAATAAATGGATTTACATTAAATCAGAACCAAGTAAAACTTCTATAGACTGTTCGAACTCTGGAATTGTAGAATTAAATATTTTAGATACAGGAATACTTACCATCCCTAAAGGATGCGTTGGATATTGTAAAAGCACCACATTAATACCTAAGTACAATACTTTGAATATATCTTCACCCATAACCCATTTACCTGATTTTAATTTAATTAATGATACCTGTTGTAACATTGTGAAGTTTAACGACCATGTAGATAATGTGTCTCCTATTTCTCTGCAAAATGTGGATTTGGATGAATTTAATTCAATAAATAATATTAAATTAGAGTCAATACTAAATAAAGTAAAGAAAATACAGGATAAACCATACATTGTTTAGTATGGGACACATTACTCATTTTCTCTTAATTATGTTATACTTAAGCTTTTTAATATTTAAGAAATTTTGTAAGTCTGGCAACAACCGTCATTCCATCGAATTAAAAACATTTAATATACATCCCCGACCTACTCCACAAATAATTGAAACAACAGACGGACAAGACTCAGACATAGAAATCAGTCGCTTTGCCCCGCTTAGAACACAAGTTTAATTGACGACTGGTTGGTCTCGTGGCTAGAGATCCTAAGTACGAAATCGTACGGTCGCGGGTTCGAACCCTGCAAGGTGCAATCATTTGTGTGATGAGCAGAAATGTTTGTTTCCGAGTCATGGATGTAATATTCTTATCTATGTATGTTTATCCGTTATCTAGTGCCCATAGCACAGGGTATCCTAGTTTGGGGCTAGATAATTGGTGTGGAAATGTCCCAAATATATTTATTTATTTTATTTATTTTATTTAACAGAGACTTTAGTTTTGATTCAACCCCAAAGTCTCTTCTAAAGGGGGGAGGTGTTACACCCCAACCTTGTTAGCCCTAGTGCTACTTGCAGCTTCATTTAGCCTGATCAGCAATCTTGCTGGTTAATGCTTCTTTTAATTATAATTAAATTCAGTCTGACTCGACCCATCATCTAGAGCGGTTGCCAATAGAAATTATAAAATAAATATTGTATTATATATTTCTTCAAGTCTATTAAATAGTTTAATTTTAAAACAGACGTTTTTGAAAATCCATATAACGGGACGCATAAGAGGCCTACCTCATCATGTCAGCCTTTAGAAGTCCACTGCTGAACATAGGCCTCCCACAAAGAGCACCATGACGACCGATCTTGTGCCACCTCCATCCATCGACATCCTGCGATGGCTACAATGTCGTCGGTCCATCGTGTGGGGGTGTCTTCCTACACTTCGCTTGCTTGTTCGTGGTTGCCATTCGAGAACCTTTATTCCCCAGTGGTTGTCGGTTCTGCGAACTATATGGCTGCCCATTGCCACTTCAACTTGCAAACTCTGAGACCTAAGTCGGTAACCTTCGTTCTTCTACGGATTTCCTCATTTTGGATTCTATCACGTAGTGAAACACCGAGCTTAGCTCTCTCCATTGCACGCTGCGCAACTCTGTGCTTGTGTATGAGACCAATAGTTAGCGACCACGTCTCAGTGCCGTATGTCAGAGGCCTACCTACCACCACAGAATAAATAATCTATCATTACATTAATAAAATAATAACAAAGGGAAGTACCACAATTAATTATCTTCATTGGAACAATTAAGAGCAACGAATCAAATTAACATACAGAAATAATAACGTAGACTTACCCCTACATAAATTATTATAACATAGACCCTACACACATATTACCCTATAATGACTATTATATGTACCTACATAAATTATAAAGTATAATACTGTTACGAGCTGGGGTTCGGATAAAATTAATGTACGCCAATTACACCAAAAATTAACATCTTTATTCGAAAAACCACAAAAAGAAATTTAACCGTCAAGTAACACTCAAACACTTTTTAACTCGACTGTACACTCTTATCAATTATCACTGAATACTCGCTTCGAATCACTTTGCTCGTTTAGTTCCGAATGCCAAATCAATAATGTCCCAGACAGTCGATGCGCGCTCTATTTATACCGCGACGGAAGTTTCCAGAAGGTACTCGTATGTACTCGTATGTGACATAGAAGAATTAAATATACACAACTTTTTATTTATTATTCTTTTTTTTTACCCGTTTGTGGGAGGATCCAACCGCTTAACTGCGGCTCCCGGGTGATTTCATGGTATCAAACCCGGCTCTCATAGATACAAATGTAAGATAAGACTAAAATAAGATTCATTCAAGTCTTCTATCCTTTCAATAATTCTCATAAGATTATATTTGTGGCGTGTAGAATAGCCTATAATTGAATCTATAGGCACATGTTAATATCGAGACATAGGTTTAACTTCGCCAGAGGTACCTTCTATTAATTCAAAAAAATGAACCGTAGTGGGACGCCTGGAAGATGTGAAACAATGAATATTGCCGAGCTAGGGCGGATTAAGCCGACAAGCCACGAGCAGCACGTCACCACGCTAAGAGTAGGCCTCATTCCCGTACCGCGCCATTAGATGTTTCACATCAAAAACAAAACTAACCAGTCGCATAACTACTTTATACAACTTAGTTCATTAACAACTTACATTATTAGTAGGTATCTACCAAAAAAATATGCAATAAATAGGATACTTACGGATATCACAAACTAAATAAATGTTCATATTTGGAATAAAAAATATATATTAAAAGCCCCTTAATTTGAGCCCCCTGTCACCAGGTTTTAATAACTTTAACTTTTTTCTACGAGACAATACGGTGCCTATCGCCAAATTTATTTTCTTCTTAATTTGAATGTGTATTTTATTGTATTTTTTGCTATAACTTTTCGCTAGTAATAATAACATCTGCTCGTTAGTATCAGTAGTAAGTATCAGGGTACTTAGTATCAAGTAATATTTTAAAGTCACAAAGAAAACGTTTTATTCTTTTGTTTAAAAAGCCCACGAAACGGAATAGAACCTATAGGACAGAAGAGTGAAAAGTCCCTTTAAAAACCGCTTCTAGAGGCTTTGTAACATGGAAATCATTGTAAAATAATATTTTGATGTTTTGTCACTATTTTAATATACTTTCTAGCGGATAGCACTTTAAACTAGCGATCTCGGGGTGTTTTGTAGTTGTAATATTCTAAACACACACATTATTTTGCACAACAGCCACATTATTTTGCAACAGCCTATAGCTCCAGGCCACTCGATTGCCAAAAGTGTGAAAATTTACAATTTAAATTGTATTGATAGGTACATTGTTTTCGTTAAATTCAGTTCAGTTCTTTTATTTGTTGTTTGCATTATTACTTTTGAATAATTGTGATTGAGTTGATGGCGTTTGCCTGGCGTTTGCGGTAGTTTCGAAATGTAGGTACATTTTTAACTAGCCTAGCTGATTGGCTGGTTTGGCAAGTAAGTAGTCCAAGAAAAATAAAAGTGAAACGTTGTCTGTTTGTTTGTTTGTTTATTTGTTTGGGGAGCTTTCACGCGATAACGGCTAGACGGATTTTGATTAAACTTGGAGTGGAGATAACTTATACCCTGGAATAAAACATAGGATACTTTTTATCCCGAAAACATCGTAAGTTTCCATGGGAAAACTGGAAAAACTGGAAAAAAAATGATTACTCTCTGTAAGAAACGGTTGCCATGGAAACGAAATAACAAATATGTCAAAAAACATCAAGAATGATGCTATACCTACGTTTGTATTGTTTCTTGATATCCTAGAAGAACATAGGATGCTATTTTTCGCGACAAAAAGAAGTCCGCGCTGACGAAGTCGCGGGCAAGTCGCGGGCCGGAAAACTAGTTTATGATTATGTACCATTTGATTGATCGGCCAATGGGAAGTTTTCCATCAGGCAATTAAAAAAGTAATAGTTATTTGTTATGCAAGGCTGCAAAGTGATTTTTTGGCGAGAGTACTTGTATTGAATCCTGAGCGTAGCGAGGGTTTCAAAAGTACGAGACGCCAAATAACTTTGCTGCCGTGCGCAACACAAAACTTTTCACCTCACTACAGCGAGGAAAATGCTAGGTGCAAGAAAAACAGCTAAAATAATATATTATATTAGTGTTTATAATAATAATAAAAAATGAGCCGTCGCGGGATTCCTGGCAGATGTGTAAACATAATAGAATAGAGTCGAACAGAATCGAATAGAATAGATTCGAAAAGAGACAAATAGAGTCGAATAGGGTCGAATAGGGTTGAAAAGAGTCAAATTGAAACAAAAAGAGTCGATTAGAGTCGAGAAGAGTCGAGTAGGAAATAATAGAGTCGAGTAGAGTAGAATAGAGTAGAATACAGTAGAATACAGTAGAATAGAGTAGAATAGAGTAGAACACAGTAGAAAAGAGTAGAACAGAGCAGAACAGAGTAGACCAGAGTAGAACACAGTAGAATAGTAGACCAGAGTAGAACACAGTAGAATAGAGTAGAACAGAGTAGAGCAGAGTAGAACAGAGTAGAACAGAGTAGAACAGAGTAGAATAGAATTGAAAATGAAAAGAGACGAATATAGTCGAGTAGAGTGGAGTAGAATCGAATCGAGTAGAGTCGAGTAGAGTCGAGTAGAGCCGATTAGACTCGAGTAGTGTCGAATAGAGTCAAAAAGAGGCGAATAGAGTCAAGTAGAGTAAAATCGGATCGGATAATAATATAATATAAATTAGTACTTAATAAAGTATTTTCAGTGAATTGTCGGTATAGAAAGTTATTGAATAGAAAGGTTCGAATTTTAAAAACTCTTTCCACACTAGCGTGTAAAATGCAATTTTGCACTCAGATTTCGAATGACAAACAGAATCTTTCCGAGCTTTTGAGGTGAAAAATAAATCATATAAATGTGATAGATGGCGCTGACGAGACGTGGATCTGGAGATTTTGTAAAACCACACGAAGCAAGGCCGATAAAAAAAACTTTCTTACTAACATAGACAAGCGTATATACAAAGTACTTTTGTTTTTCCACTACACAACACAAATTAGTAGGTATATAATAGTAAACTTTGCATTTTCATTGATTAAATGCGTAAAAAATGAGAACCATGTCCCATCAGCGCCACCTACCGATAGTTTCAGAACTAGGTTCCTCCAGCTGTCAGAACGAAAACCTCTCATTACAACACTTTTGCAATTTTTTACATTTTTTGCCACTTTGCGAAAGGTGATCGAAAACGTTTCAGATCACTAATTTCGCCTATAAAATTCCAAACAGAAAGCCAAAGGCATTAGGCAACTTTTTGCCAAAGACGATATATAGCGTTTTTACTGTTATTTTGGCTACTTGACTCAAAACGAACGCTTAATATTGGAACTTCAAACGTCTTCTTGAACGTCAAAGTCATTTCGTCAATAAAAAATTACTACATATATCTCGTATTTCTCGTCAAAGATTTTGAATTACGCTTACTTTGATTCTCATCTACCAATCCTACTCGGAATTCTGTTTATTTGTCTCTTTCATGCAAGAGAATTGGCACGGAAAACAAACGAGATACAAAATCATCGGCATCGACGAGAAGCGAGCGAGCGAGGTGACTTATTTTTTTTTTGCAGTCGGTATCGTCGCTTGGTTGAGGTAGCGTTTGTCTTTTTCCGTGTAGATCAATCTAAAAAAAACTATCGCGTGCGCGAAAATATGGTTGTTTCTATTTTCTGTTGTTTCGCTTTACAGAAAAAATAACAATTTGGTAAGTAATAGTATTTCTCACATAGTTTTGTTTCAACGCTGGATAAATTAAACTTTCACTTTAACTACAGTGCAGTGTGTATTCAAGGAGTTTTAACAAGGGAATAATCCTACAGCTGTCAAGTGGATCTGTTTTGAAAATAATTTTATAATGCTAATTGTTTACGTACTTAAATCACGACAGTAATAAAACAACGCTAACTCTAAGAGTACTGCGTGAGCGAGACACTGAATTTCGTGTTTTTAAAATATTTTACTGATATTGAATAACAATTTAAAAACTACTGGTGGAATAATTCTAATTTAAATTCAGTGAAAGTTAAAAGTGTAATAGTTTCGAGACGAGCATATTTTGACAGTTGTTTCAAGGTGAGTACCCATACCGTTATACCTGTTTTACACAAGATATTAAACTTGTATCGATAAATCGTTTAGTCAGGTCTACACATAGATGGATCTAATTTAACTGAATCTATGGGTCTACATAAAAAAAACCTACTAAAATGTGTGCTCAGAAAGCTATGATTCTAGATCCTCTCCCTATCCTATGGCATAGAATCCTGAATTTAATACTCTTCAAATTCCTGCCTGGCATAAAAACAAAAGGGAAGAAATCTGACTACAATGCAAGACTTAGGTCACAAGAAATGTGCTTTAAGCCAATTAAAAAATTAAACAGCAAGATTATCTTATTAGTACAGATAACAGTAAGTTGAGAAGATAATAACCATAAGTCTGATTGGTTCAATGGAGTTTAGGCATACATTCCAAAATGCCTAAAAGTGAATTTGCAAGGAAGGCTGACATCAAGTAAAAACCTATTCTTCTACTTTTGAGTAGTATAAAAGCAGAATAAATATTTGCTTTGTCGTATTTTCAAAGTGTTTGTTGTATGTAGGCAAAATAACAGCAGTACTACAAGTCAAAAACTGAATGTATCTACAAAAAGAAAATAAAACTGGGAAGACCATCTATACTTATAAAATAAAGTAATAAGTATGAAAATGACTGTACAAAGAAGATAAAAAAATGGTCTAGGGTAGTTACAATAAGCTACTGAACAAGAATATAACATTTATTTTAATTGTGTCTTTCTGTTTGTTTGTTCGCACATCACGTTAAAACTACTGATTCGATTGCGACGCCGTTTTCACTGTTGGATAGCTTAGGATTAGACTTAAAAACTGATGTACTTGGTATCTCAATCTGATGAGTAGAAGCTGAGCAATAGCTAAAAATCTTTTTGCCGGCTGAAGGAACTTTGGTCAAATCAAATGTTGGTACGAGGGGAGTTCAATGTATTCTCGGTATAGGCATGAAAGAATAAGCAGAAAATTCTGAATAAAATTTATTTTTCAATGTAGTCCCCTAGGATCTGAAAACACTTATTTGTCCTGGAAAATAACTTTTCAATTCCCTCCAAAAAATATTTTTCTTCCTTGTCTGAAAAATGATCGTTAATTGCTGCCTTTAACTCTTCATCGTCGGAAAAATGCTTGCCTCAAAGTTCTTTTTTGAGATTTGGGAACAGAAAGTAATTATTAGGGGCTAGGTCCGGGCTGTAGGGTGGATAATTGATTTCTTCAAATCCGCAATCCCGCACAGCAGCATTGGCAATGCGCGCCTTGTGAACAGGCGCGTTGTTGCGCAGAAGCAATACTCCTGCGGTCAATTTTCCCTGTCTTTTTTCTTTTATTGCCTCCTTTAAATTGCGCAGGGTGTTAGCGTAAGTTGCGCCAGTAATACTCTTACCTTTTTTTGTGTACTCAATTAATAAGATTCCCTTGGAATCTTATCATGAATCATGAGCTTTCCGGCGGATGGGCAGACTTTGAACTTCTTCGGTGGGGCTGTTCCTTTTTTATGCCACTGTATAGACTCCTGCTTGCTCTCAGGATCATAGTGATGAACCCACGTTTCATCACCAGTAACAATCCGATCATAAATACTTTGCGGATTTTCACCACAGAGCTCCAAAAACTCCTTGCAACAATCAACTAGCGCTTGTTTTTGAAGCGCTGTGAGCATTCACGGTACCCATCTTGCACTCACCTTTGACAAATTCAGATGGTCATGAAGGATAGTGTGAATGGTACCCAACGGTTAGCTTGGTTCTTTCTGCTAATATTTTCACTCTCACACGGGCATCTTCGAGTACAAGTTTCTCAACAATTTTTACGTTTTCATCAGTAGCGGCACTAACCGGCCCACCGGCACGAGGGTCGTCTTCAATACTCTCTCTACCCCGTTTAAATTCACTTGACCACTTCTGAATTGTAGATAATGAAGGGGCAGAATCTTGGTAAACAGCCATAATTTCTTTGTGAATTACTTATTGAGTCTTTCCTTGTTTTGTGAGGAATTTTATCACAGCGTGATGCTCGATTTTTTTCAACATTGTCGTAGCAGTCATTGTAGTTACCTTTCCGAAATGATATTTTGAATACTAATGGAGACAATCAAATAAAACTATGTATTTATACCCTCAATGAGTGTCATAAACTAATGAGATAATTTAATTACCCTCATCATTAGTATATTACCCCGATACCGAGAATACATTGAACGCCCCTCGTATATTGGTATTTTAGGTCTTGGAATAGCAAATGTATAGTACTTTAACCTATAGAAATGAATGCTTGCAATGACTTGGGCACAGCTAGTATAATATAAGTCATGAACATCTGTGGGCTATCTTACGTCTTTGCATGGTTTAATTAGGTGTCGTTACCCGCACCTGTGTGACAACCCTTTAAAAAAATTATTTACAGTCCATTAGACGCTTAGATTAATGAGTTGGGACTCAGTTTAAAGAAAACCCACTTAAAGTTCAAGTTCAAATTCAAGTTCAAGGAAAACTCGATCAAGGTTCAAGATTGAAGAGAAACCCATTCAAGGTTCAAAATTCAAGATAAATCTTTTCAAGATTTAACAATATAATTCAATACGTTTTAAATATTAAACAGATAAGATATTAAAAGAAATATGGTTCACATTCAATGACACATATTCTGATAGCATAACGTAGGCTTGTTTATTTATTATTAGGTGTCTTACCTGCACCTGTCAAAATAAAATAATAATTCAAAGTTGAAAGCTAAGTATTAATAAGAAGAGAAAAAAAATATGAATAAAATAAATGAATAAGTATTAAGTTTTGAAGTTGATACTTTAACCTATAGAAATGAATGCTTGCAATGACTTGGGCACAGCTAGTGTAATATAAGTCATGAACATCTGTGGGCTATCTTACGTCTTTGCATGGTTTAATTAGGTGTCGTTATCCGCACCTGTGTGACAACCCTTTAAAAAAAATATTTACAGTCCATTAGACGCTTAGATTAATGAGTTGGGACTCAGTTTAAAGAAAACCCAATTAAAGTTCAAGTTCAAATTCAAGTTCAAGGAAAACTCGATCAAGGTTCAAGATTGAAGAGAAACCTATTCAAGGTTCAAAATTCAAGATTCAAGATAAATCTTTTCAAGATTTAACAATATAATTCAATACGTTTTAAATATTAAACAGATAAGATATTAAAAGAAATATGGTTCACATTCAATGACACATATTCTGATAGCATAACGTAGGCTTGTTTATTTATTATTAGGTGTCTTACCCGCACCTGTCAAAATAAAATAATAATTCAAAGTTGAAAGCTAAGTATTAATAAGAAGAGAAAAAAAATATGAATAAAATAAATGAATAAGTATTAAGTTTTGAAGTTGATACTTTAACCTATAGAAATGAATGCTTGCAATGACTTGGGTACAGCTAGTGTAATATAAGTCATGAACATCTGTGGGCTATCTTACGTCTTTGCATGGTTTAATTAGGTGTCGTTACCCGCACCTGTGTGACAACCCTTTAAAAAAAAAAAAACAGTCCATTAGACGCTTAGCTTAATGAGTTGGGACTCAGTTTAAAGAAAACCCAATTAAAGTTCAAGTTCAAGGAAAACTCGATCAAGGTTCAAGATTGAAGAGAAACCCATTCAAGGTTCAAAATTCAAGATTCAAGATAAATCTTTTCAAGATTTAACAATATAATTCAATACGTTTTAAATATTAAACAGATAAGATATTAAAAGAAATATGGTTCACATTCAATGACACATATTCTGATAGCATAACGTAGGCTTGTTTATTTATTATTAGGTGTCTTACCCGCACCTGTCAAAATAAAATAATAATTCAAAATTGAAAGCTAAGTATTAATAAGAAGAGAAAAAAAATATGAATAAAATAAATGAATAAGTATTAAGTTTTGAAGTTGATACTTTAACCTATAGAAATGAATGCTTGCAATGACTTGGGCACAGCTAGTGTAATATAAGTCATGAACATCTGTGGGCTATCTTACGTCTTTGCATGGTTTAATTAGGTGTCGTTACCCGCACCTGTGTGACAAGCCTTTAAAAAAATATTTACAGTCCATTAGACGCTTAGATTAATGAGTTGGGACTCAGTTTAAAGAAAACCCAATTAAAGTTCAAGTTCAAGGAAAACTCGATCAAGGTTCAAGATTGAAGAGAAACCCATTCAAGGTTCAAAATTCAAGATTCAAGATAAATCTTTTCAAGATTTAACAATATAATTCAATACGTTTTAAATATTAAACAGATAAGATATTAAAAGAAATATGGTTCACATTCAATGACACATATTCTGATAGCATAACGTAGGCTTGTTTATTTATTATTAGGTGTCTTACCCGCACCTGTCAAAATAAAATAATAATTCAAAGTTGAAAGCTAAGTATTAATAAGAAGAGAAAAAAAATATGAATAAAATAAATGAATAAGTATTAAGTTTTGAAGTTGATACTTTAACCTATAGAAATGAATGCTGGCAATGACTTGGGCACAGCTAGTAATAAGTCATGAACATCTGTGGGCTATCTTACGTCTTTGCATGGTTTATGCATCACAATCATAGATCTAATTAAAAGTACAAGTAAGCAGATTAGGTACCAGTTACTTTGGCATGGACTGCATAAATTAGGTGCAGTACACATTGGGCCTCAGTCACAATCGGAGTGGTATTTGTGATGTTAGCAGTGAGTGCCTCATTCACACTACTATCTTTGTAGTTTGATGCACATGCAGTATGATGGAATGTGTGATGTGTTTGCCTGTAGTGGTATTTAGTCCAGTTTTTGTTATGTGATATTAAAGAGTGCCATATGCTGGCCATGCTCACTAAAATGTCTTGACTTGCAGTGGCTCTTTGTACTGAGTAACTCCCTTCCCTTAGATTAGCTATCCGGCTGAAACTTTCAGGATACTCACAAACCGATAACAATGTAATAAAAAACGTGATTTTAAATTAGTTTTATTAATCTACATTTGCTGCTTGTTATTAGATGTGGAACATCTCATTGGCACTTATGTATTTTATATATACTTACCTGTGTATTATTATAATTTCTGACATAAAAATGTATGTTGAAAACAATGGAGAAAATGACATCCTAGTTGGGTTTCTTGGTGCTGTCTTCTCTAACGGGCATATTTCCTAAGCTCCGGTAGAGTCAGAGGGGTATTTCCTTTTCCTGTGCGAGATTCAACTGAGATGTCACATGAAAGGGAAATTTCCTTTTCAAACTCAAAGCATACTTAGTTTACCAAATTTTATTGATTTGATCTATTTATAATATGTCATGTTTTTCTGTTCATGAGATGTTAAGTTTTGACTTGTAAAAGTGCTATTTTATTGCCTATTTACAATAAATACTTTGACTAAGAGCAAAGAAGGAAAGAAGGCCATTGAGCTGTCAGAAAATCCCTCATATTAAACTGGTAATTATCAAAAAATGTTTACAAAATTTTTGTTGTAAATAGACTTTGTTCTTGTATTTTTTTTATATATTTTTTGGATTTGTATTGTTTAGATGTATACGTATAACCCACCAAATGATGTGTTGAAGTCCACTAGGCAGGCTTGACTCATACAGCGGGGGAGACCGTCTATATGCCGAGTTTTAACAAAGAATTTGTGTTTGAAAGATCTATTAATGGAATTCCAATAAAACACAATTGTTTCTGCTAATGTGTTTCATCATGTGGAATACTAAACATCACCCTAGAATAACTACTTTGAGAATGAAAAGGAAAATTCTTTTCATTTGCCGATTCAGATTTGATTCTCTTCCACAATTACTGCTATAAATATTTGGTTACTAAGAAATATGGAAATAAAATGCCGTTGAGCTTCTTGTCTGCTCTTCTGAAATAGTTGTATTCTTTGAGTTTCTTGTCGGATCTTCTGGAATAGTTGTATTCTGAATCCATTAGTCATTTTGGGGCAATTGTGTTTTTTTTAAATCTTTTTTAGACCAAGCTGAATTAGTCACCACACAATTCATGATTACTACTTAGGTTTGTACTTTTTAAAGCACTGAATATTTGTTATCTTATGATTATAGTATATCAACAGGTAGTAACATGCATTTATTGCGCTGTATTCTATGTAACAAATAAACATGTGACTTGAATTAAAATTGTACAACAATAAACTATGTGGCCACTAGCCACTGGTAAGATATTTTAAAAATGTTACATGCTATGCACATCTACATTTTTTGTTGTACCATGCAGCTGTTGTTATTGTGTAAAATGTTTAAAATCCCTTCAATTGGATTATTGTTTTGGTTGCATTCAGAATAGCTGTTTCATTAGGGGCTAGCCTTCATTTGAAATACTACAGAATGGTTGTTTAATTACGGACCAGCCTTCATTTGAAATACTACAGAATGGCTGTTTTAATTAGGGAGTAGCCTTCATTTGAAACTACAAAATGGTTGTTTTTTAGGGACCAGCCTTCATTTGAAATACTACATAAATTAGGGGACAGCCTTCATTTGACATACTATAAAATGGCTGTTTCATTAGGTACTACACTGCCTTAATTTGAAACTACAAAATGGCTGTTTCTTTAGGGGCCAGCCTTCATCTGAAATACCACTAAATGGCTGTTTCATTAGGGGCAAGCCTTCATTTGAAACTACAAAATGTCTGTTTCATTAGGGGCAGCCTTCGTTTGAAATTCTACAGAACGGCTGTTTAGTTAGGTGCCAGCCTTCATTTGAAATACTAAAAAAATACTGTTTCATTAGGGGCCAGCCTTAATTTGAAACTACCAAATGGCTGTTTCATTAGGGTCCAGCCTTTATTTAAAATACTACAAATCCATGCAAAAGTAGGTAGGACCGCACAGTGCATACAGCGTACATTTTTGGAATTCTCTTGTCAAGTAAAAAACGAGTATAATATATCTCTACATATAATAAAGCATTAAGTACGAAAAGGCCTGTACAATGAAGAAAATAATAAAACAATGGTCTAGACTAGGGTACCTTATTAAAATGAGCTACAGAAATAGTATTTTTTTCTTAATTGTGTCTGTTTGTTTATCTATCTGTCTGTACGCGCATCACCTAAAAACTACTGGACCGATTGCGATGTGGTTTTCACTGTTGGAAGCCTAGGGTTTGACTTAAAAAGTGGTGTACTTGGTATCTCAATCCGATGAGTAGATGCCAAGCAATCGATAAAAAACGATTTGATATCTGAAAGAAAAAAAAAAAAAAAAAAAAAAAAGGAAGAAAGGTACTACTAAGTAGATAATTATAATGTGCAAGTATTTTAGGTACTTGCTTGACTACCAATGCATGCGCTTGGCGTAATATTAAAATAAGTTCTGGCCTCTGCTTTTTAAGGCCAGGCTCCAAGGTTACTTTTCCCACTCCCCGCTCTCCTGCCAGCTCCCCTGCTCTCTGCCACCCGCTACCGCAATAACCACTGAAGTGCCTGCGTAACAAGGTTGAATATCGCGAGCGCTGTTTGAACACACAATTTAGCTCGGAACTTAATGACGTCTGTCTCAAAAGTTATTTATTTTATTGGCAGGCTATTAATTTATTTAGGTAAATTTTGTCTAGACAACAGATAATAAACTATATTTGCTTGCTGTGAGATTTATTTTAGAGGTAAAACTTAAGCCGTTGAGAAGAAAAATGAAAATAACGTAATTTTTTATGGCATATATAGCATATTTATGAAAAAAAAACCCTTAGAAAGTGGAGCCTGGTCTTAAAACGTTAATACCTACCACATAGCTAACACTATGCCTCGTTTAACAAAATAAACTAAACCTTTCGTTAGACTGCATGTTAACCACATCACGACAAACTAGCTTAATACGTAGGAAGCCATGTTTAATTTGCGCGAAAAGCAAAAAGCGTCGTAGACAAAGAAATATATTATCATCGACAAACGCATTACTTGCAGGTTGCAGGATGTTGAGTACCGGCCTATCTCCTGTACGACTGATATACGCGACGAACTCTGTTTCCTGTTTCACACGCACTCCTATTTGTTTGTAGTCGGATTACAACGGACTGTTTTGAAAGAGTACACTTGTTTTACAACTGTGTGTACGGTCGCAGAATTATCATTTTTAACTTACCGCTAAGGAGGTTTCAAGGTTCGCCAAGGTTCTCGAATGGCGATCGCGGACCGGAAGACTGAGCGTAGGACGGCTCACGGCCCCCATGAGGTGGACAGACGACTTAAGAATCGGCTTGTTCTCGCGGGAAGCATCTCGATGCAAACCGCTCGTTAAGGCGTTCTATGCTCAGCAGTGGATGTTTTCTAGGTGAGATGCTGATCCCGAACGTACCGCCAACGCCATTTATTTCAAGTTTATAGACAGTGATGCTGAAACCATTTTCAGCCAGGCAGAGCGTTTGCTCTTCTTGTGGATAAAGTTCTTTTAGATTCGCGTCACTCTGCTGGCTATTAGAAGATTTAATTAACTTATTTTATTACAAAATAGGTGGCATCTGCGTCTACTAATTGTCCAGTGCGTTAGACGATATTTAACATTTAACCACAGAATAAATAATAGTACAAGATTTAACTTCAAATCATATTAGAGTAGGTATGATGTACCTAAGTATAGCTAGCGGCATGTAAGTCTAGCGGTTAACGAAACGTGGCGGGGATCTTGGCAAAGTCAGTTTTCGGGATAAAAAGTATTCAACAATTTTAACACATTATATAAACATTGACTGTGCCAAGATCCCCGCCACGTTTCGTTCACCGCTAGACTTACGTGCCGCTAGGTATACACTAATACGTTACGGTCTAGGTATAGTCCTATATTAGGTGTATTGTGCTTAAGGAACCCGATTCTGATAAATCACTCGAGTGGGATTCTCCTTGCGATACCGCGCCGCGTAAAATGGGACAGGTGCCGTATTAATAGTATTAGATGTTTCGACACGGACCGCATGTGATCTCAGTAAGGTGAACGATCACGTCACCGCATCGTCGTCGTGGTCAGGGAAAAAAGTAAGTATCTTCTATCTATCTAAAGCAATGAGAGCCAAGTGGACGGAGGCAATAAAAACGAAATAGTATGTACAAAGAAGAAATTAAAAAAAAATATGGTCGTGTACCTAAAATAAGCTTCTGAACAAAAATATAACATTTTTAAAAATCGTGTCCGTCTGTCTGGTTGTTAGTTTGTCTGTGTTTGTTCGAGCAGCACGTAAAAACTGCTGGAACGATTGCGATGCGGTTGTCACTGTTGGTTAGCTCAAAAAAACTGGTGTACTTGGTATCTCAATCCAATCAGTAGAAGCCGAGCAATCGATAAAAAAATTTTGACGGCTGAAGGAATTTTGATCAAATGTTGGTATATTAGTATTTTAAGTTTTGGAATAGCACAAAGAGGAGGACCTAGAGAAATGACCACGCGTGCGAAGCCGCGGGCATCAGCTAGTTCTTATAATAAAGCAGTAAGTAACAAAAAGTCTGTACAAACAAATTAATAAAAAAATGGTCTTAGGGGACTTGAAATAAGATACTTACTGAACAAGAATATATAAAAAATAAACAAATAGTTTTTTTGTCAGATTGTGATGCGGTTTTCGCTGTTAGATAGCTTAGTTAGAGTTCGGCTTAAAAACTGGTGTACTCGGTATTTCAATCCGATCAGTAGAAGTCGAGCAATAGATAAAAAACATTTCACGTCTTTAGAAATTCTGAGTAGACTTTTTTTTATTATTTGTGGCTTTTGCGGCGGCATTGCCAGCAATTACGCTGATGTCATGTTTTTAGATAAACAAGTCGTATTGTCACAACACAGTCAATTGACAACGAATCAGTAAAATAGTGGACGTTTTTTGATTTTTCATTCTTTGCCAACGCTCGTGCCCTTTAACAAGCACCTAATGGTTAATATTCCACCATTATTAACACTCGAAACTTACACAAGTTAAAATAACAACATGACATCTTGAATCCCTTCAGAAAACTAACAACATGACAGCTTGAATCCTTTCAAAAACTAACACCATGACAGCTTGAATCTCTTCAAAAAACTCAAATCTTGCATTACATTATACCTATCTATAACTTTTCTAACGCTGACTAGAGAACATTTTGACAGTAGCTTTACTTTGCAGTTACTTCAACATCAATAAATTTTTATTTAAGTGGGCATGGGATACCGGGGGCATAACGAACGGACCCGTTTCTGTGACGTCATCTATTTAACTGACCACAGAATAAATCATAGTTAGATATACCTATGACACAATAAATACAGATGAGGAGGTAAAGTAACGTTAGATCAACAAGTGCTGGATACCATGGTGCAAAAAATCGACTACAAATGGATTAACTAATCTATCTATACTTATAATAAAGCAATAAGAACCAAAAAGGCTGTACAATAAATATAATTAAAAAAAAAAGGTCTAGTGTAGTTAAAATAAGCTACTGACAAGAATATAACATATTTAAAAATCGTGTCGGTCTGTTAGTTTGTCTGTATGTTTGTTCGCGCATCACGTAAAAACTGCTGGACCGAATGCGATGCGGTTTTCACTGTTGGATAGCTTAGGGTTTGACTTAAAAACTGGGGTACTTGGTATCCCAATCCGACGAGTTGAAGCCGAGTAATCGATAAATATAATTTCGACGGCTGAAGAAATTTTGATCAAATGTCGGTATATCGATCTTTTAGGTCCTGCTATAGCACATAACTACTTTTAACCCAGAGAAAACGCGTGCGAAGCCGCGGACATCAGATAGTAACTAATAAAAATAGCTACTCACAATGTATATACCAACCTGGAGGTAGAACAATAAAACCGGTTCGCATTTGACGAAGTAATCGGTAAACTTACATAAAAAATACATACACTCGAACATTAGAACCTACTCGTATTTGTGGAGTCGCTTAAAAACCGAACTAGGTAAGTTACTACTTATTTACGTCTACATTTATACGGTTATTTGCTATAGGTGTTTTATTTGCAATGTAAATTACCTATTACTAAAATTACCTTACGTAACACATCTCAATATATGTAGTCAAAAAAGGAAAAATAAACAAAGCGCGTATCACTTCGTAGTTCGTACCATCCCAGACGATGTTAATACTAGATACCTCTTTACCTATACTCATGTCAGATGACTCAACATGTAGCAGTAACGTAGGAGCCTTCTGAGAAGCAAGCAAAGAATTAATAGTAGGTAAGTACCTAGGAAGAACCAAGGTTATCGACATATCTCTCAGAATTTGCAAGTTGAAGTGGCAATGGGCAGGCCATATAGTTCGCAGAACCGACAACCGCTGAGGAATAAAGGTTCTCGAATGGCGACCACGAACAAGCAAGTGAAGTGTAGGGAGACGCCTCACACGTTGTAGCCATCGCAGGGAGTGGTGGATGGAGGCGGCACAAGACCGTTCGTCGTGGAGCTCTTTTGGGGAGGGCTATGTTCAGCAGTGGACTTCTAAAGGCTGAAATGGTGATGATGATGAACTACCTAGATAGGTATAGGTAGGGAGAGCATCATTCCGACTGCTGAAACTGCAACGACTGGACCACAAAAGCTCTTCATCGAGAAATAAATGGAGGAACGAAGAGCATCGCAGCTGAATATCACAGCTGATATAATATGAACAATAATAAGCGATATTACCTCACAGCACCCGCTGTAAATTAGCAGTGGATGACGTCCTGCGATAAACTCACATTGCCTTTCGAAGGTCGATTGCACTTACAAGGCAAGTTATGTCGATAACAACCGCCTTTGATTTGAATCAGAGCGACCTCCGCTGCTGTCACGGTCTCATCGTGCCTACGTCACAGAATATATTATATCAGGTAGATGATCTAAGACTACATCATTATATAAGTCTACTATGATATTTCAGCTATCGCTATATTATAGCTAAATTGATCAATCGATGTAGGTATTTGTGACGTGACAGTACCTATTTATCTATCTTCTATACTTATAATAAAGCAATAAGGACGACAAAGTCTGTACAGAGAATAATTTAAAAAAAAATGGTCTAGTTAAGTACTTAAAATAAGCTACAGAACAAGTTTTTTTTTTTAAAATCGTGTCTGTATGTTTGTTCGCGCATCATGTAAAAACAACTGGACCGAATGCGGTTTTCACTGTTGGATAGCTTAGGAACTACTACGGAATAAATAATAGGAATAGAGTAAAGCAAATAAAATAATGGCACTACAAAGGTATCAAACCATAGTTCACCATAATTTTCTCCCCACTAGTGGGACAAAGCTGGTGGGGCGAATGGAAATATACCATTACGGGCATTGGTCGTGGTCCACCTGCTCAGTTCACCTATACGTAGGATCTTTTGATTATTATGTGACTGTGGCCAAGCCTTGCATTTGTGGGTAGCGTCCGAAAAAAACAAATCCTATAATAGATTTGTTCCCTAAGTTATTCGACTGGTTTTCTCGAGACATGTTATCGTGATTTATCTCTACCTCAGCATTTTTTTTGTCAATCTTGAAAGAGTACAGAAGTACCGGTACTTAGGATCATGGGTGACTGACTCTTGGGAGAGCGACACTAAGATACGAGTTCGGATAGAGATTTCAAAGGCTTCGTTCATGAGAATGCGCAAAGTGCTCACTACAAGAAGGTTGTCTATCCAGCTCCGCACTAGACTCCTGCAGTGCTACATTTGGCCTGTGGTTCTTTATGGCTGCGAGTCTTGGACCATCAAGGAAGACCTCCGTAAGAAACTGGAAGCATTTGAGATGTGGGCGTATCGCCGCATGCCAACGTTGATGTCCTAAAACGAATGACGACAAACAAGCCCAAACTTGTAAACACAATAAAGCAGAGAAAAGTTGAGTATCTGGGCCACTTCTTGAGACATGACCGTTACCAACTGCTGCAAACAATAATGATGGGAAAAGTGGCGGGCAAGATACGTGTAGGTAGACGGAAATTGTCCTGGCTTCGTAACATCAGACAATCGGCCGGGTTTAGTAAGGTTGCAGATCTGTTCAAGTTGTCCTTGGACAAAGATAAATTTAAGCGGATGATTCAGTAGTGGAGAGGCGCTTTAGAAGAAGAAGCATTTTTTTTTGTGTGCGGCTAACGACTCCCGCACAAAAACATCTAAAAATCCCACACAGTTTTATCAAGCGGTATGAAATAATATGATCGCATCCAGTAGCGCCATGTGGGTCATCCAACACCGACCAGATGACGACGTATTGCGATGGACATAATTAACTGTAATTTAGCTCGCCAGCTGCTAATTGTGGCTCCTGCTATTATCGGACTGGCGATTATCATCGGATTGAAGAGCTACTTTTCCATTCAAACCGCAACATCTATATTATTTCTACCCGACTACGATGGGTTGTGTCTATGGGCTGTATGTATGTAATGTGTTCCTTTGGCGCGTCCTACAGACTACTGATAAACGAGGTATCATTGGTTCGGCTTCATCACGAGAGTGACATTGGATATGAAGTGTCAAGAAAACTAATATGGCGGCTTATACCTGCCATAAGTATTTTATTTCCGACGGAACAAAAAATGACCAAAACCTATCGAGGGAGGTATCAAAATGAAGGTCTTTACAAAACCAATCCAAAAATATGTGATTATTTTAAGTACCTAAACAGTATCAATTACTGTCTTTTACAAAATTTTCAGTTTTGGATTATTCAAGTAATGTACTACAGGTATCAAAATAAAGATATTTAAAACACCATTTCAAAAAGATTTTGGAAAACTAAAAAGTTGCATATAAAAAAATAAAAAATAAAACGCCTTAAGTGTAGCTCGCCAGGTTCTAGCTGAAATAAAATGCATGATGCCTTCTTATATTTCAAAATCAAAAATCTAAACCTAAAATGAGGCAATCTTTTTAGTTTTGTTCGTAGTCGTTTTTATTTTATTATTATTTGTCTAATCTATGACTAACGTAGGCACGTTATTTTATATTACTAGACATTGATTGAACCAGTCGGGGATGAATCATAATGTTATCAAAGTTGGCAAGTACTTTTATCGTAACTATCTATACAAATAAATAAAATTGAAGCGCCTGTTTGTAATGTCAAAATAACAGCTTTTTACTAAATGCATATGAAAGTTTACTCATAAAAAAAAGACATGTTTATTTTTTTGTCTGTGTTTGTTCCCGCTAATTTCCGAAACGGCTGGACGGCTTTTATTTTCGGATAACAATTAGGGTACCGCGCAAAAAGACAACATTTGTTATGGCCGCAGCCAGACCACAGTACATAATTAACAGATAGTCCTATGTGTACAGTGGCCAGACCTAAGCTACCCAACTATGGAAACCGCATTGCAATCGATGCAGGAGTTTTTACGTGATACGCCAACAAAGATGTTTTTACGGATTCTGTCTCACTATGGTTTTTTTTCAGGGTTGTCGCGGGCACAAAATGCTTTATCTTGGTCGGGTATAACACTAAAACTAGTAAAAGTCGTGATAATTTTGTTAGTAAATTAATATTATGCGCTAGTGCCCTTTCAAACTGTACTTTTTTATTTAAACTGTACATATAGAGTCAGAGGGGACTTGCAACTCAAGCAAAAAGGTCAGTTTTAGCCGAATATTTCTTATACGAAACCAAATATAAAAAACAAGCGAGCCTTACAGTAGTCGCATCACAGCAACTACTTTATCTAATCTATAATAGATATGTTACTTTTCGTCAGTAATCCGTATGTCGGGATAGCCCAGCTTGCAAAAGCTCAGCTGCTAGTCTGAGGTACTGAGTTCTATTCCCGACTGAAGTGTTTACGTTTTGCACTAAAACATTTTATGTGATGGCTTCTAGCTTGATAGCACCGCGCGCGCACATTCGCCAAACCAAATAGCGCGCACTTCCCCGGCTTCCTGTTACACACTTCTGGTTACACATTCGTTACGCTTTTCACGAAATCACTCCCTTCGTTTGCAGGAAAGCGAGCGAAAAGATATTACACAAAAAAACTATCGAAGAAACATACTTAGTAATAATTTTGAAATACCTGTTCAACGAGACCCCACAAGATTGGGTATATTTTTTTTTCATGTTAGGAGTAGGTTCAACTAAGACAGCCACTCAAATAAAACATTATTTTTAGAGCCTACGAGGGCTGTTTGATAAGTAGTTTTAAAAAGTAAAAAATTTTTTTTTTTAGCAGTTTACATTTATTTCTCAACATAGTCTCCTTTGAGGGCCAAACACTTGTTCCAGCGAGTTTCCAATTTTCTCAGCTATTTCACGCACCTTCACTCGGCGGTCGTCGAGTACAATATTATGGACTTGTTCAACAACATCCTCAGTAGTGACTTCGATTGGGCGACCAGAGCGTGGAGCACCAGATGTGCATGACCGACCACGTTTAAAATCATTTATCCAGTTATAAACAGTCTGCAACGTTGGTGCGTTAGTGCCATGAACAGAATCAAGTTCAGATTTTATTGTGGCAGCACTGCAACCCTTCATAAAAAAATGTTTTATAACGGCACGAAATTCAGATTTTTCCATATTTGTTGAAAATTTACGAGTGATCACAGTTAAACAATGGTTAAACTGACAAAAACTTGTTTTTTTTTTTGCTGAATTTTAGACAGTCTTCATTTGAAAGATTGTGCCTGCTAGTGTTAATGCCATTTACCAGAAAAAAGGTTTTATAAATAGTTTTTAAAAGAACTTATCAAACAGCCCTCGTATGTTGCGGTTATAAATATCTATACATATGCCAAATTTCAATTTGATATTTACGAGTATGTTCTGCCCTCAAATACTTCAGGATCTTGGAGAATCTGCAAAAGCAAGGAAACCACGTCTTCCAGCTTACATATTTATTGATAGACAGAAGAAAAAACAAAAGTGTACGCATCTAGCAAAAATAATAACTACAAAAGAGGTTTCCATACATCACACAATTAATATAGTTTGTTTGTTTGTCGTATGAGGTAGTGCTGGCTTCTATTAATTGATCGAACGAGCGCGAAGAGTCTCCGTTTCACCTTGGGCAAAAATGCTTCCGTATGTCTGGATGTCCGGATTTCCTCTACAGGTCGCATTTCTCAACCGATCTAGACTAAGAATTTTCTAGTTCTAAGATCTAGTTAAACGAATTTTTAGGTTTTTTTACTCGTATCCTCGCGGATTTTTTATTGGGGACCCCCCAAAAAGAGGCAAAAAGGGGGCTACTGAATATCTCCGCCTTATTAGATCCGATTTCGATGGTTCTTTTTTTATTTGAAAGGTAGTAACTTTATTTACTATATTTCAAATAATATTTTTTTAATTGTTAATATTAATTGGTCTCATAAAAAAATGGTGTAGATTTGATGAAGATCTTCGGCGTAATGAGAAAATTAGCTCCTCAAAATGCAGTAAATTTCTCACTTTTAGGTTTCTACCAGTGGAATCAGCCCTTTACCTATTAGGTAGGGATTGACGAAGCACCTTGTTTATTAAGGTTAGTATTACCATAAGGTAACTAGATGGCGGTACTGCGCACCACTAGATTGTTTGCAAAAAAGTTGGTACGCGCGAGATCTACAGCTCACAGAGCCACTAGTGTAGTTTCTGAATAAAATAGCTGTGACATACAATAACGAATACAATATGACCCGATGAAATTATAAGGGTTCCTTGTTTGACTAGGGAACCCTAAAAAAGAATTAAGTTATATTATGTTAAGGTAACATAATGTAACTTATTTATACACACAGCACATTAGCACTCTTTAGCTCAGGATCTTATGACTGTAGTGAAAATAAATCCCGGATTGTTGTCAACCCGAAAGCTTATTCACTAAAACGGCTATTTTTTTATTACAACATCAAACATATTTATAAATGTTAATAAAAACATACCTTGAAAATGTAATTACAAAACTTGGTCACGTGATCGCGAATCGCTTCAAAGGACCCCCTCCTCAAGTGGATAGATCAAGTTTGACTGCCGGACTTGTGGATCATGAACCCCCTGTGGGGGTTTCCGCAAAAGTAACGTAAGGACCTCTCCCCCCTTTAACTAGATCTTTGTGTTTTTTTTTAATGAAAATAGGGGATTACGAGATATAAGTATAACCTAAAAAAAAAGCTTTTACGATTTTTTTAATTGCATATTCACTTTTTCAATTTTTAGGTTTTTCATCGTTTATTATTGCATTTCACATTTTAGGTATTAAATTAAAAAAAAAAGTTTTTTTCATATTTTCTTGCATATATTTTTCTTTTTTTATTGCTTTGTCATCGGTTTGTGAGCTACCCTGAAAGTTTCAGCCGGATAGCTAATCGGGAAGTGCTCGTAATTGTAATTGCAAGATTCCAGGACAAAATACATAGAAACATCGACACATATATACAAGTGAAGTTAAATAAAAGGTTTTTAAAAAATACAATGTGCTGAAAATAAAATACTGTGCATTTAAAAGTTTTGATAAGAATGGAGCAATAACTTAGTATTATCCAGGCAGTACCAATAAAAATTATGTCCGTTTGTAATTAATTAGTAAGTTTATTATTGTAAAAGTCAAATTAATTATATGTCCATTAATGTGCTAGGCACGAACATGATCTCAGTTTTATTATGTCATTATGTCTCGACGGAGTTAATTCGGGTTTATGCCGTAGTAAAGAACAAAAATTAAGTACACCAGTTGACGTGACGGCGATTATGATATTTTATATTTACTTCATGTTACCAAGTTGGAAGTGGGCTAGTGTGATCATATCATTTCCCAAGTCAGTCCGTGGATTATACGAAATGAATCCTCCACCCGAAATCTTTTACAAAGATTTTTGGTGCTGCCATCTATGTTTTCTTCAGCGTGTCAACTTAACGCGGTAAAAAGCTAGAGCTTCAAGCTTAGAGAAAAGCTTGTTAGCTTTTACGTTAAGTTCACCCAAAACAATGTAGGTGGCGTTAGTAAGCTGGTAAGTTCAGAAGTAGATAATTTGAAATTTGAGTAATATTTAATTTTTCTAACATCTAATTTAAATAGGTAGGTAATGATGCCTCGGTGAAAGTGAAATAACTGTCAGCCTACGCACTATCTACCGTACCATCATACCCTTAGTTCGATTCACATGATGATTAAACATTTTCAATCAAAGAAATTAATTCATTTCAATGTTTATGAGCGTCACGCTTCGTGAAAAAAGTTTCATGTGAGTAATAAGTTTATTTTTTTTAATTAAATCATTAATCAATTACCACAGATACCGTGCAATCACGCAGTACACACCTTATATTTATAGCGTTACGTTGTAAAAAGTTTATGGCAATATTCGTGAACATGTATCGTTACGAGTTACGACTGTTAATTTCTTAGGGGTTATTTTTAATTGCACATCAGAAAATTTATCACCCATAATAATTCATCAATTAAAAAAATTTACGACAAAAATATGATTTTCATATCAATAATACATCAAATCAACTTACATTTTCATTTAAACTATGTTAAAATTGCGCCTGAAAAACGCATTGCGTCTAAGAAAACAGATAAATAGATAGATAAACTCTTTATTGACACCAAGCAAATAAAACGATACAGACAGGAAAACACTTAGATTATAGGTACAATGGGCGGTCTTATCGCTAAAAGCGACCTCTTCCAGACAACCTTTGGATGGACAGAAATGATTGATTAACAAGGACGGTGTAGCAATATAGAAATATATAGGTGAAATTAAGATTTAGAATATATAGGCATCAAAAACTATATGATTTACAATACTTACATACTATAAATTAATACAATTACAATACATATTATTATATATACATATAATACTTATAATAGTAATAATTATTTACATATATTAGGTGTATACATATTAATTTAAAGTGGGCATTCGATATGCGTTCAGAAATGCGTCACGAGCTTAAATAGTTGCTGAGATAATAATATTTTGACATCAGTATATTGCTGTGCAATCAGTATTTTTGATGGGAAATGGGAATATTTAATTACTTAGACAAAAGGTTTTTTTTTTATTTGAGGCTAATGATAGAATTAATTTAAACAGGGACTCCGCCATACGTCCGTTAATACCGAATATTAGAAAACTAGCTTTCGCCTGCTACTTCGTCCGCGCGGACTACAGTTTATCGCGAAAAAAGCATTAGTCCTTCATTTCTCTAGGATATTAAACCAATGCAAAAGTATAGCGACAACGTATTGTATTCTCTGTGGCACCAGCTCCTGGTGCTTTTTGACAGACTTTCGTTTCCATGACAACCGTTCCTTACAGCGAGTAATCGATCTATTCCAGTTTTCCAGTGGAGACTTACAATTTTCCGTGATAAAAAGTATCCTATGTGTTATTCCAAAGCATAAGCTACCTCCATTCCAAATTTCATCAAAATCCGTCCAGTCGTTATCGCGTTAAAACTTTCCAAACAAACAAACAAACAGACAACGTTTCACTTTTATATATTGATTTGGATTATCTCTTACCATAAAGACTATGTTATCAACGCATAGGCAGGTAACTTCCATACCCAACTACTTTTTGCAACTAACCCGAAGGCCGCCATTTAAATACAAAACTAAATCCAGAAATCTCTCGCGATAAGACCGCCCATTGCTGTACTGTTTTCATTTTAAGTAGGTAACTGTACTGTTTTTATAATTGTAGCATTAACGCTTAGAGAGAAATATCTAATAATTTTCTAAATGAAAATTTTTGATCACATACGGGGTATAGGCCGAATCGGCTAAAGCCATGTGCCGCACAGAGGCATGCATGAAGCGAGTTCGAATCCTATCGGTGACCCAAATTTATTAGATAAGTATTTAAGTTAAATGTACATACCTACATTTATTATTCTGTTTGCATTAGTGTGTGCAATAGTGTTTATCTATAATTATATATTAAGAAATACATAAGTAGGTATATGCAAGTACAAAAAAAACACTAACACACTAATATTATAAATGCGAAATTTCGGAGCGAGTACGTGTGTGTATGTATGTTACAACTTCACGCTGAACGGATTTAGTAAAATTTTGTTTATGTATATATAGATTACTTAGGTTCTAGATTAATTCTAGGATACCTATTGATTGTCATCAGCACCATCGTTGTCTACGAGGGTAAAACCGCGGGGCGGAGCGCAGTTAGTAAAAATAAAATTTCTCGGCATAGTTCTCTGAGTAAAATTATAAAATTTTTCAACATTTGTTTGCTGTTCGTAAATTCGCATTAGAAGCTATTTTGAATCCCCGAACAAAGAGACGGATGTAATGTAAGTTAGGCTGTGTATCACTGTGTGTGTGTGTGTGAGTCTGTCTGTGGCGTCGTAGCTTCCAAACGAATGGACCGATTTTTATATTTGAAATCTGATGCGATCGAGATGCTTTAGCTATAATGGGGGGGGGGGGGGGGGAACTCGGGGGTTATATAAATTTTTAATTAGTGCTTGTATTTTCAGGTTTAATAAACCTAACTTGAAAAAAAACTGCATGAAACTACAAACAAACTCTGATTGTGTATGAACTGATCAATAAGAATTTTCTTATCGCTACATTTCCGCTTGATTACATTTTGATTAAATATTGCCGCACATTTTCACGCACACATCAGATTATTTTGATTAAAAAATCTAATTAAATTAGGTTTTCCGAGTGGTATTACTGTTAGATATATACCTAGTTATTTTGACGATACATATGACTGTTAGATAAATGATTGCATATTGCATAAAAGAATGGACCGATTTTGATGCGGGTTTTTCTGTTTGAAAGCTGATGCGATCAAGATGGTTCTTAGCTATAATTTATGTGTCGGGGTTATTTAAAACGTTGTAAGTTTCTAAAATGTTTGAAAAATCTTGTTTGTGACTTTTTAGTCCACTAAGAGCGTGGTCGGGTTTTAGTTTTTTTTTAAATGGTTTTAGTGACTTGAAATAAGCTACAACAATAACATTACATTTTAAAAAATTGACTGTCTGTCTGTTGTTGAAGTATGTTCGCGCATCACGTAAAAATTACTAGACCGCTCGAAATGCGGTTTTCACAGTTGGATAGCTTAAATCTCAATCCAATAGGTGGATGCCGAGTAATCGATGAAAACTATTAGACGACTGAATGAATTTTGATGAAATATATCTAGTATGTCCTGGAATAACACATCGGTAACTTGCAAAGCCGCGGGCAAAAACCAGTTATAAAATAATTATTTGAAGTAATTTATTCACTTCAAAAGTATTTAAGTACTTACTACCAAAAAACTGCCAATTCTGATGACATTTATATGGGACGCTCAGGAGGTCAAGTCTTTCAAATAAAATAAGAATCATCAGAATCGGTTCAGAAATCCCAAAAATAAAATAAAAAACACTTTAAAATCCAGTCGAATTCAGAACCTAATCCTTTTGAACGTCGATTAATAACGCCACTTCCGCTCTCTGTGCAAATTTATTTGTTATCAGCTAATTGAACAATCGATCAATGCAAATTTAATTGAATCGGCATCGTCGATAAGTTATCGATCACTTAACTAATGGACCATTGATGACCGAGAAGTTAATCACAATGTCATTCTCATTGTGTTTGGGAAAGGCACGTAGAACCTATTTGTACCAAAGAGGTCGGATAGACCTTTCCATCAGCGTTATTCAATGAATGAATTCAATTGCAAAGAGTATACAAATACTACGTAAGATTCAATTTTTTCGAACAGTGCAGGTGTTTTTCATAGAATTTAGTACATTTACCAACTGAAATCTGTTTAGTTAATCGCTTATTTCCAATATTTTTGAAATTGGATAGATATGCTACCATAAAATATTAAATTTACACCATAATGATTATTGTAATATAGGACCTTTTAATTTCTGCTGCGCCTGATCACGCACGCACTTATACAGTAAACATATATATATATCTGAATATAAAGATACTAGCTTTACCGCCCGCGACATCTTCCGCGCAGACGTTTATCGCGAAAAAAAGCATCCTATATTCTTCTAGGATATTAAAAACCAATGCAAAAGTAGATATATCACCAAAGCTCTTGATGTTTATTGACAGACTTGTTATTTCGTTTCCATGGAAACCGTTCCTTACGGCGAGTAATCAACATTTCCTAGTTTTCCCGTGGAATCTGTCTATTTACCGGGATAAAAAGTATCCTATGTTTTATTCCAGGCTATAAGCTATCTCCATTCCAATTTCATCAAAATCCGTCCAGCCGTTATCGCGTGAAAGCTCCCCAAACAAACAGTCAACTTTTCACTTTTATATATATTGGTATGGATTATAATATATTTTGGTAGTTAATTAAGTTAAATAGTTTATCAATCTAACTACTACAAAGAATATTGCAAGGTTATGCGATTCCATAAACAGATTTCCGGTTCTGTACTAATTTCTATGAAATCTCACACTTGTTCGAAACAGTTGAATTATGAACGAGTCTCATCGCGGGGGTCCAAATCGGAAAAAGGTCTAATACGCTTACTGGCGTAGTTTGTAATCTGTTCCAAAGAAGAGAGCAGTTCTCTGCTTTCTCTATTTAACTGTTAAGGTTCGGTCGTGCAGTGAAGTGCACGTTAGCGATCAGTTACTGCAATTGTAACGAAGTGTTCAAAGTAAACGCTTCACAAACGCTGATTTTGTTTTAAAGTGGATATTAATCAAGAATAATAATTATTAATTACATTGATTCATGAAGGCCTGTAATATGAGATAAAACTATGGATATAAAAAATAAGGACAAATAATAATAAACACAACTGAGCCTTACCTAGCCGTTATCTCATTCGGTGGTATGCCGTGTCATATTATACAAGCTCACACGATTACTGCGGGGCGCGGCTAACAAACCGTTCCATTAAGAAATCCTGCCGTGAACAAGATGCCTTATCCCACTACATTTATTCTCACTCTTCTAAAATGCGTTACTTACTAAGTACATACCTTTATTTATTACGCAAATAATAATAAACAACTGAGCTTTACCTAGCCGTTATCTCATCCGGTGGTATGCTGTGTCATATTATACAATCTCACACGATTACTGCGGGGCGCGCCTAACACACCGTTCCGTTAAGAAACCCTGCCGTGAACAAGAACCCTTATCATTATCCCACTACATTTATTCCCACTCTTCTAAAATGCGTTACCTACTTAATATCTACCTTTATTTAGTCTGTGAAAGCTCGTTACATCTTTAGTTAGACCACAGAATAAATAATGTTAGACACATAATTAAATAAATACTCTAATTATGTGTCTAACATTATTTATTCTGTTCGTGAAATACCAATCCAGAAAATTAGATAATTATGTATACCTACACATCTCTTTTTAACCAGTTTGTAAGGTTTTATCCACGCTGGCCACAGAATCCACAGATGTAATAATATTTTGCACTCTGTGGTGCTGGCGCTTCCGAAAACTGCACCGTTCGAGTTTTATTTTCTAATTAAACTTTTAATCACTTTCCTGTGTTGCGGGTTTTAATCACACGGACTGGACAGATGCCATCTAGCAGCCCCGAGAAGCCGGCAGTCGGGGAATAAACTCCGAAAATGTACTAAACTACCTGATATACCTATTGCAAACCTAATATGATGAGTTAGTACAAGGCGAGTAGTTTTCGTTGGATGGATCTATGGCAGGATCTCTACTGTGACGCTTAGGAAGACTTGTTCTTAAAAATCCATCTAGAGATTTCCGCTTGCGCGTGCGCACCGGCTACAACAGTTTTCAATAATATATAGGTATAATATGTAATTATTTATAATATATTTTTGAATGTAGATATTTATTATTTACTTGCCTCTTTAAAATATATATTATATTGCCACATGGTTTATTGTTTAAGACGACACGTAACACTGGTCGTGGAGAGATCCGTGACGTCACCTACCGGCCCCAACGGAAGACCAGCGCTGGTTGTTGTTCTGTCGATTACAACCAGCATAACACTGAGTTGGGACTGATTCATGATAATTTTATTTACTTATTCTATTTATTGTGTTTTAATTTGTTTTGTTTTTGTTGTGAATAAATGTCTTTTCTTTCTTTCTTCTTTCAAAAATAAAACGGTTTCTCAGAACAATAAAATTATTACATTGCTATACTAGCTGATGTCCGCGGCATTGCACGCGTAGTCATTTCTGTAGGTTAAAAGTACTGTTTGTGCTATTCCAGGACTTAAAATACCAATATACCAACATAATATGATCAAAATTCCTTCAGCCGTCAAAAATATTTTTATCGATTGCTCGGCTTCTACTCATCGGATTGAGATATAAAGTACCCCAGTATTTAAGTCAAACCCTAAGCTATACAACAGTGAAAACCGCATCGCAATCAGTCCAGTATTTTTTACGTGATGCGCGAACAAACAGACAGACACGAATTTTTAAAATGTTATATTCTTGTTCAGTAGCTTATTTTATGTACCCTAGACGATTTCTTTTTTGATTATCTTCTTTTTACAGACTTTTTCGTCCCTATTGCTTTATTATAAGTATAGATATGTTACGACTGTCACTTACATAAATATATATGTTTTTTTGTTCGATGAAATAACTCGTGAGTCGTATCACATATCTCTAAATAATAAAATGTTTAAAAAAAACTTGCTAATAATATTAAAATTTGTATAACAATCTAAAGTAGTATGTAAGAGATCTCTGTAAGCGATAAGACCGCCGATTGTATTTTTTGTGTTTTATAATGTACAATGTACGATTTACTTTTAAGTGGTATGCAATAAAGTTATCTATGTATCTAACAGTTTTAAAAAAAAAAAAAACTTATCACGGTATATTCTTATAGTGTAGGCTGATAGGCTGTAAGGCTGTATAGATCTACCTCATTGGGCGTCCTACTTACGCTCTGTCTTCCGGTCAGTAGTTACCATTCGAGAACCTTTCTTCGCCAAAGGAATCATTAATAAAAAAACATTCTGAAAATCTCGATGTACAGTTTTCGGTCCTTGTTAGGTATCTAGGACCATTGACCTCAACCGCAAATTATGGAAGTTGTTTGAGAGTGCCGGCCACAGTCCCGTGCGGTTTTGTGTCAATTGGAAAGTGACCATTGTTTGGTGTTTCACCAGTTTGAATATTAATTAAAACTTCGCTATAGCAAGACTTACGGACCTACAATGCCTACGTAGGTACCTAGTTACCTACTACACTTTTTAGGTTTTATTTAACTTGCAATGTATGTATGTTTGTTTAGGTAAAATCTTGCAAGCTGAATTATAACCACTTCCTCTTATTCTACGGAGTTGAATTTTTCATGTTGGTTCAGTTCCGATGGGAATGTTTTTTTATGGTAAACATGACCTTAATCGACATCCAGGATTAGCTGGAACTCTTCAACGGTCCACAGACAGATAGCCGGTTTGAAGTTTACCATGACATGGCTGCAGCACTCAGGGTTGGGTCCTGACTAGGGAACTCCTCAACGGTTAACAGCATATTCAGGATGGATTTTTGAGACGGGACAGTAAGGGCAGGTACCTTAACCGTTATAGTTACTGGAAAACTTTCCTAGGAGACCATCCATAACAGTTTGAGATATTTTGAACGGCGTGCACAAATTTTGGAAAAAATGTACAGCCAGCAAGAAAATGGTAATAATACACAAAAACTTTTTTTGATGCCTATCGATCCTGTTTCAAGGATTAAAAGTCTCTATGGTACCGACATAGGTTTGAATACGAGAAATAACAGAAAATGCGAAAAACTTTATCCATACATTTCGTAGGAAATTATACCTTAACCGTATTAGTTAGGAAAACGTTCTTCATAAGAACGTTTCTGCCCTCAACTTTCGGAGATATTTTGACCTGCATCCACAGATTTTGTTAAAATAATATGTTCAGTCATCGAGAAACTAGGCAATTTGCACTAACATATTTTTTTTGATGCCAATCTGTCCTGTTTCTTATAAGGATCAAAAGTCTACCGGATCAACTGAGTACTAGAAAAGTCAGAAATTGCAAAAAACTTTTTCCATACATTTTGTACGTAATGAATAAAATAAAACTCTAACATCGTTCGAATACAAACTTTTCAGAAATACTGTTGTCTCTAACCTCAGTTGGTCCGATAGGGACTTTTGATCCTTAGAAGGAATAAGAGGCATTATTTTTTGTGAGATGCCTATTTTCTTGACTAGTGTTATTTGTTTCCAAAATCAGTGAATGCAGGTCAAAATATCTCCAAAAGTTTAGGAGAGTCTCTTATCTGGTATATTCGGATAAGAATTACGAATGATAGTCTGTAGAATGGTAGTCCATAACTAGTGCAGGATTATTATTATACGAGGTACAGTAGGCGCTCAGTAATTCGGCACTCGATAATCCGGCACGTCCAGTAGTCCGGCACATAATGACTCAGGTGACTAGAGATGGGCGTTATCCTTAATTTTTGACATCGATGCGCATCGTTTTTTCTCATACACCAACCGATGCCGGCATCGTTGTTTTCGGCATCGATGCCGGCCGAGACCGGATAAACTTACTGCCTCGCCGAGGCTCGCGCATCGGAACATTTGTAACAGGACGGTGCCTGTTAATAAAATTTTAAAGTTACCTATTTACCTAGAGTTTTGTTTATAGTTACGACCAAAAACATATTTAGTTATGTTCCAGTTGAGTCAAGATGAAATGAGAAAAAATATGAATTAATTTTTTCAAAAAATAAGAAATTGTTTTCAAAAATATAAGATTTTTAATTTGGAGTTGGAAAGGCGCGTCCTTCTTTCATTAAAAATATACCCGGCTTTGGAGAATATCCGTTCACAGGGCACAGAGTTTATAACAATATTACACCTTGTACGCTATATTTCAAAGTCGAGTATATTTTAGAATGACGGAACCACCATTCCGTCGGAGAGCTGAAGTTTCTCGTCGTCGACTATAACATATCCGCTCAGTGCCCCCGCTAAAAAAACAACCTTGTGAATACACTCCGACCACGTGACCATGACATCACTGTGTCAAGACGGCAAAATGGCGCGAAAATATTGTTGCCGGGTAGAACTTATTTTCCGTTCCTTCCTCAATGGTTTGGCGGAACCGTACAAAACTCCTGTGCCTGTGATTGGCTGAATATATGTAGCTACAGACAAACCGAACCAAAGTGTTATGAAATAATTCTGATAGTATCGTATTTTATCATAGTAGTTCCAAAAAGGATTTACTGCTCTTTGCCGTCTCGACATGATCAAAAACTTCAACTGGTGTAAACAAATGAATGCGTGCGTAATGCGTATATTTTACAAATGACTTGGTTATAAAAAGGACGCTTAAAAACAAATAGACAATTACAAAGATCTCTATCCTGTTTGTTAACTTTCTAACCAGGTGCGAAATCGCAGTAATAGTAAGGAGTGGTCTCGAAATAGGTGACGTCACGAGCAATGATATTTTATACTCTTGCAACCTAAAGGGCTAAAGGTTCATTAATTCCTTAATTAAAACTTAGCTCTAATTTAATTCATTAAACTCAAATTGTTTATAGGTACTGCATGCATATGGATGTATCATCTTATTTATTAGAGTACCTATCTTAGGGCGGGAATTACTGTGACTTAATTCGTCCACCCATGGGCTAATAATAAATACTATAGCTATATTTACAGCCATCTCCTAATCAGCTCTCAGAATAGAGACAAATCGCTCAATGGAGTGTACTTTCCTATAATGGCCCTCGGGTCTCTGTCATAAACGCCTTTCTAACAATAGTTAGAAGAGCCTTTCATTATTTTATGATCATTGTTATTAATTACCCTTTGTATTCCGCAACCAAGTACTCGTGCGCACCGGCTCAATCTAGGTTTAAAAGTACGTTGTTGTTCTCGTTGGTAGTCTTGCTCGCACAGCCACGGATGCGACCGAGAGCGAGCGAGCAAGACTATAATTTTCAGTTGGTCGGCCCCGTGCGCTCGGTGGCATCAGTGATGTTCTGTGATCACGTTTCTCAGAATCGGATGTTGAGAACATCCGTTTTACATTATATCGGCATCGGATGCCAGCATCATTCACTGGAATCGAAACTCAACAACGTTTTTTTTTAAAACGGCCATCTCTACAGGTGACCCGTTCTATAAACAGGCAGTTTACATAGCTGAATGCCGGATTACTGAGCGGGAGAGCGTATATGCACTGTCGGCAGTCGGGTGCCACGTGTCTGTTTTGTTTTTTCAATGCACAAATAAAAACGTAGACAAAAGTTGCACCATAATCCCAGTTAAAGTTACTGTTATAGTTTACATACGGTTATCAGTTAAAGTTATGACGTTATATAGCAATTTTCAGATGGCGCAATTTTTTTTTTGCCTAACCGGTACTTTAACTGAAATGTCGATGTTTGTTATTGCTAAAGTAAGATGGTGCTACCCACCCTAAGTTAACTTTTATTTCCCATACAAATCCAGCAAAAAACGGGTGTCGGATTACAGAGCACCTACTGTATTGAAAACTTCATTAGCCTAGATTTTATATAAAACTAGCTTTCCCGCCCGTGACTTCGTCCGCGCGGACAACTATTTATCGGGAAGAAAAGCATCCTATGTTCTTCTAGGATATTAAAAACCAATGCAAAAGTAGGTATAGCACCAATGCTCTTGAAGTTTTTTTGACAGACTTGTTATTTCGTTTCAATGGCAACCGTTCCTTACAGCGAGTAATCAACATGTTCCAGTTTCCCTGTGGAAACTTACAATTTTCCGGAATAAAAAGTATCCTATGTTTTATTCTAGGGTATAAGCTATCTCCATTCCAAATTTCATCAAAATCCGTCGAGCCGTTATCGCGTGAAAGCTCCCCAAACAAACAGACAACGTTTCACTTTTATATATTGGTATGGATATAATTGGGCCTAGACAATTTATTAGGCACAAGAAATGTAATTAGCTATGTACTAAAACATTAACTGAGATCCTATCTAATATTATTCCAGACAAATGTTATGCACAGCCATTATAATGGAAGGAAGTATGCATGTTTTAGATGCACACTCTACAATGTAGACTTGTATAGATTTATGTAGAGCAACATAAATCACATATTTGCGTAACAAGGTATTTCTGAACATCATTCACCGCTAATATTCAAGTATTCCTTTGACCAGAGCTTGGGCTTATACTAGTGCACAGTTTCCAAAACTGAGATCCTTGGCACACCGGGATGCAAGGAGTCCATGCAGATGCTAGGCGTAGGCTGGCAGTAGAGTAGGAATCTTCATTAGTATTCGTCTTATAAAATTAAATGAATTCGTTATACACGTTCTAATTTCAATGCCCGGTTATACATAGACATGAATTCAATGAACGAATGCTTTGAAACAGCCATGTTTGCTAAAAAAATATATAGTTAAATATTATTACTTAAAAGAAATAGTAATGTTTTTTTCCATTAGTTTCAATATTAGAAGTAACTAAGTGTAAATCGGTAACAATACAAATATTCAATCAATCAATTTTATAATAATAAGTGTAATAACCTCATCGAAACAAATTATGATTTCAAATAATTATTTCCTTTCATTCCATTTCTTTTAACTGATCTTTAGTAGAGATGTAAGTTGTGGTAAGTTGAGCTTCGAAGGGTTCTTAAACAAAAAGTTTGAGAGCCCCGTGCTGAAGGCGTCCACTTAACCATGTCATGGTTATTCAAATACTTGGCCCGGCTCGCAGGAAAGGCGATTATTCTCTTCTGCCGTGAGCTTTGGGAAAAACATTTTAAAGGAGCTAAGCATATTGAATATTCATTGTTTAAAATAAGTGAGGTCTAGCAATTATGCTTTACTCACCTTTTATGAATTAATTTCTAGAATAGGTAGAGATACCAGAGGCTATAAAAGTGCTCTTATATAGAGACAGATGACCTGCTTCAAATCCTTTAATCCCCCGTGACAACAACTGTTTGGCACTACCAGTAGTGCTATAAGAATTTTCTCCCTCCCGTGACACGAATATTCTCAATAGCTGCTTTTGTTAAAAATAAGTGAGGTCTAGCAATTATGCTTTACTCACCTTGTATGAATTAATCTCTAGAATGGGTAGAGATACCAGAGGCTGTAGAGGTGCTCTTACATAGAGACAGGTTACCTGCTTCAAATCCTTTAATCCCCCGTGACAACAATTGTTAGGCACTAACAGTAGTGCTATAGGAATTTTCTCCCTCCCGTGACACTAATTCTCAATAGCTGCTTTTGTTTAAAATAAGTGAGGTCTAGCAATTATGCTTTACTGACCTTGTATGAATTAATCTCTAGAGTAGGCGAGATACAAGGGGCTGTAGAGGCTCTTACATAGAGACAGATTACCTGCTTCAAATCCGTTTATCCCCCGTGATATCTACTGCTTGGCACTACCAGTAGAGCTTTAGGCTCTCTCCGTGACACTACTATTCTCAATAGCTGCAAGTCTATTCATTAAAATAACCCGTAGACTTACTCATTACCGGTGACAATACTGAATTTCAATCGTAGTTTTATGCAAAGGAAGAACCCTTGTTAGTGAAGACCACTATTATGAAAATGGAAAGTTTTTACAATCATTCTTTAATCTGAACTATTTCCATGTATAAGAACAACACATACAAATACAAGGTCATAAGTTTTTGTACCTAATTGTATAGATGTCGCAAAAAAAACGCTGCGCGCGCCACTTCTGCTATTTCCGCATGATTGATAAATGATGTCATTCTTGAGGCGATCATAATCATTTTAACTAAAAATCCAGCTTACAATTTTATGTAAACAGTCAGCCAAAAATAACTTAATGTATTACCAATATACCATTTTTCTTATTGACAAAACGAAATTAAATGGAGAGATGGTTTCAATTCAACTAAATATGCTCACTGTGCTCATCACAGAAAACACCTACACCTCGTATCATTATTTATTCTGCCTTTGGGTAAACTAAGTACCTAGGTATATTTTAAAGTTAGGGCAAAATGATGCACATTCCAGCAATATATAATTTATTGGCATAACTTGTCACTAAAAAGTACAAAATAAAATTTAAAAACACTACCAAACACAAACTAAAAAGTCAAAAATAATCTATATACTTATAATAAAGCATTAATAATGAAATGTCTGTACTAAGAAGATAATTAAAAAGAAATGATCTAGGGTACTTAAAAAAAGCTACTGAACAAGTATAACATTTTTTAAATCGTGGGGTTTGTTTTTCTGTTTGTTATTTTGTATGTTTGTTCGCGCATCACGTAAAAACTTTTAGACCGATTGCAATGCGGTTTTCACTGTTGGACAGCTTAGGGTTTAATGTATTTTTTTTATTTACTTAATAAAAAAAAAAAACGATTAATTTTATTTTTATTAAGATTTTCGTGTTTTTACCGTAAATAATACTTTTGACTTATCTGCTCTATTCACTATGGAATAAAGTCGCTTTTCCTATGTCAAATTTATGTATCATCACAAAATAAATAATAATATGTCATCTAAACATGCTAACGAACGGTGACCGAACACTTTGAGAACTAATTTCGCCCACAAATGTCCAAACCGAACGGCAAATGTGCTCAATTTTGTTCGCCAGCAGGGGTTTTTTTCCCATTTTATTCGTGGTCACTCTAGAACTCGTCTACCCCAACGGTTATCGGTTCTTCTGGAGATGTGACCAGCCACTGCCACTTTAGCTTGCTTATCCTTAGAGCTATGTTGGTTACCTTGGTTCTCCGTCGGATATCTTCATTACGAATCTTGTCCTTCAGAGAAACTCCAAGCATAGCTCTCTCCATAGCTCGCTGAGCGACCTTAAATTTGTGCACTAGTTTAACAGTGAGTGTCCACGTTTCGGTCCGTAGGTCATGACGGGTAGGACGCACTGATTGAAGACTTGTCTTCAGGCACTGTGGTATGGACGATGAGAAGACTTGACGAAGCTTGCCGAATGCTGCCCAACCCAGCTGATGCTAATAATGTTCACGCTTATCTCCAGATTTATTGTTCTTGTTCTAATTAATATATATTTTACAAGGCGGACGCAATATTTTCATTTATTTTACGAATACGGCAGATTATTTGCCCATTTTATTGCCGATCGTAATATCCGCTGTGTTCGACCGCCAGTAAAACCACAGAATAAATAATAGTACTGCGTAGTAAAACTCCTCAAATATCGTAAAATGTACACCGGGTGCTTACTCCATGACATTGGGTGGTTATCGAGCCAAGACACTAATTGAAAACTCGTCCAGCAAAATTGTTCTGTATCTGACCAACTTTTGCTTATTGGTTAAGGTTACATACAAAAATAGTACTTAATACTTGAAGTAATTAAGTACTATTTTTGTATGTAACCTTCCACATGATATATCACGACCGGCGATCGATATTAACTGAATAGTTTTTGTTAATATAATTACCTTATTTTAAAACTAACATTAGTAACCAATGTGCTCCATCAATCCCTACCTAGTAGGTAAAGGGCTTGTAGAAACATAAAAGTTAGAAAATTACTCAATTTTGAGGAGCTATTCTCCTCATCATGCCGAAGATCTTCATCAGATCTTCACCAATTTTTTATGAAACTAACTTAATGTTACTACCATTCAAATAAAAAAAAGAACCATCGAAATCGGATTTAATAAGGCGGAGATATTCAGTAGCCCCCTTTTCACCCTTTTTTTGGGAGAAGTACCCCTCAAATCAAAAATCCCCGACGACTAAAAAATTCGCTTAACCTGTATACCAACTTTTGTCTAGATCGGTTGAGAAATGCGACCTGTAGATGAGAACATAGATCCGGTCACACGAAAGCATTTTTCCCCAAGCTGAAACGCAAGCTCAAGTCTTTGTAGGTAGGTATGTGTAGGTACCCACTTAATCTATGTACCTACGTATGTACTTATAGATGAAACTTGTTTTCAACGACGATGCACTTCCATAAATTGCACAATACTGATAAATAGCTTCGTCGCTTTAACTGAAATTCAAATAGAGGTAAATTTTATCTAAAGATTTTAAGGAAAATAAACCGATAAGATAACCTTCCTGACAGTCGTTCACCTCTGCGATAAAAATAGCAATTTATTTATTATCTGTTGCCATCAGAAAAGATAAATGGTTTGTCTCGTCAGTGGCGGTCGCAAAGAACGAGGCGGTCGCGGCGCTCGCAACATATTTCATTCTGCCACCGCCTTTTCCACTTCGTTGAGCCGTCTAATAAGCAACCGTTTCTATTGTATGGTTTTAAAGTGTATTTTTTCTGTAACTTAGGTATGTACAAATGTAAGAAGAGTAAGGGTTATTCATTTAAAAAATGAGACGTCGCGGGTCGCCTGGCAGATGTGTAAACATCGAATATGGCCGAGCTGAGACGGAAAGAGCCGACGAGCCAAGAGTCGGCGCTACCCCCGTACCGCGCCATTAGATGTTTACACATCAAAAAAGTTCCCTCACAAGTAGTATACTGCGACGCTGTCCAGATTCAGAGAGAGGCTATGGTGGACCGTTTAAATTTAGCCTTAGAAGCCGTGTCCGATTGGGGCGATGCTAATCTGGTTAGTTTAATGCTACTAAAACGCAGGTGTTAGATTATTACATAATATTTAACAATGTAATTAATATTCTCACTGAATAACCTTACCACTTACGGTATCATAACATATTGCTTGTCAAGCCAAAAGTGACAACCGATTGAATCTATTTGTAAATTTGTCTTTTCTTAAATCTATGGTGAGTTTGTAATCTGTGGTAATAAAAAAATATGTTTCTGAACGAAACCGATAATGTGGTTGAATCTATAAAACAACTTATTCTGCAAAAGCTTCGAATTTATGATTATGGAGTTATATAATGATGTTTAATATGCTTAATAGAGCTATTAATTATATTAAGTAAAATTACCAAGTCTTTTGTGAAAAGTTGTGTATTTACTAATTAATGATGGCAGATTGTTATAACTCTGAAATATCTGTAAGTATAATTCCATAAAAATTATAATGATTTAAAATTGTCTTACAATATTTAAAATACGATTATTATGTATATCCAAATGTAAGTAGAAGTGAATTGAACATTTCCGTCACGCCAGACGCCATTGATGATTCCTGATTGGTCGATCTGGTGGAAAAATATTGTGAGGTAGTATGATATTTTTCGGTTATTTTATAAAGGTGGCTTAGCAATGTTCACTTTTACTGTGGCCGTCGCACCAACAGGACCTTGGCAAGTTAAGTACTATTGATATTTATTGTTCTGCTACTGTTTCCTTGTCTCATATTTACTGTGTGTAACTGTGGTGTAACTGAGTATTTTGCAAATAGGCACCAAAGAGTATACAAATACTACATAGGCACTGTCAGTTCAATGTGATGTTATTATAACCAATATGGTCAATGTGATTGTGTTCGAAATGATTAGGTCAGGATCATTTTATTTAAATGCTATTATTGTGCCAGGTGTAACTATGGTGATTTTAAAATGATAATAAAATATCACTATGACCAAGTATCACATAGGTTGTTAGTATGATAATAATAATGTGTTAATTATAATTGTAAATAATGATGATAAAAAATATATTCGCTACATAGTTTCTTGCCAGTTCTTTTGTGTAGTGTATTCCGAATCTGGTGGTAGAATCTATAAAAAATATAACAATTACTTTTCTTGGTTTGTATGAATACTCCTTAGGTTATGCTATTCTATTCAGTATATTTTAGATAGGTACAACTTCTGAGTAAATTTCAAGCTTTTATGAGATAACAACTTGCTTGTATATTGTCAGGTTATGAATTAGTTTCACTTGCTATATGGTTAAAAGGTAAATAATAACAACACCATAGCGTTGAAACTTTATTTAAAATGCTAAAAAAGGTTTGGCCTAACCGTAGGCTTGCCAAACCTATCCTTACCTAAGGATAACATAACCAAACTTAGGTTTGATTTATATACAGTAATAATGATCATCAATTTATGTCCCTAAATCTATCACAGGCGTGTTTGTTCTCTGCTAAAAAGAGTCGTCTTAATCGATCTCCGTCTTTCCGTAGTGTAACAATACCAATAGGCGACCATCTGGAGCTTTTGGGTTTCGAACTCACATTGAATCCAAAGCCAAGGTAGCTGCAAAGAAACTTGGTATTTTGTCTAAGGCAGTACTTCACGCCGGGACAGCTTTTGAATCTTTACCTAGCGTAGGTCCGATTTTGTATGGAGTACTGCTGCCACCTCTGGGACGGTTCTGCCAAGTATCAGCTCAAGGCTTTGGATTCAATTGAGATACGTGCTATGAGGCTCATTTGATATGACTCTGGTAAAGAGTAAGCTTCAAAGTCTGGCGCATCGACGTGAGGTCGCAAGCCTGTCGGTATTCTACAGACTGCACTATGGAGAGTGTGCACAAGAACTGCACAATCTGATTCCCCCATCAGATTTCCATTACCGTACGACTAGACGAACGGCAAAGCGCCACCCTTTTATGGTTGAAATACCTCGCACAAACGAAGCATTACGCTTCTTCATTTATTATAAGAACTGCAAAGTAGTGGAATGCCCTGTCCTCGTCTGTGTTTCCGGTAAATTATAACCCAGGTGTGTTCAAGTCAAGAGTGAATAGGTATCTACTAGGCAACGTGCTACACCTTCGACCACATCATCGCTTTCCATCAGTTGAAATCGTGGTCAAACGATTGCCTAGCTAGAAAATTAATAACCAAGTGTTGGTCGTATTTATGAATGAAAGGTGACCTCGGGAATTGTCCTAGAAATTGTACAGTACCTACGTATGTACAAATTTGATTGGATACAAATTCACAGATCTCAGGGTCAATTCACTAGAATGGTTGAATTAATTACAAGAAATTAAACGTTTATCACTAAGCCGATCCGATAATTAATATATTTTTTTATCGAATCTGATAAAATATGTAAAAGGAGTAGTTAATTTAAGTACATATTTTATCTGTGGGGTAACGTCATGCATAACGTACAGACCGTTCACCGTAAGATGTTCCCTGCCATAGATAGCCTGTACATTATCTACCTACGTTATTTTCGCGTTTATCGAGATTGGTAGTTGATACTACTGCTGTGACGATGTCAAACCACTTTCATCATAATCATACCCATTTGCTAGTTTGTCTATAGTAATTCTAAATTCAAATAACCTGTCATTCCGACATTGTCATTATTGCATTTGGCTCATGTCCATGTTTTTACAAAATATCTGATAAAAAGTGGTAAATAAATTATTATTTTATCTACCTATATCTCGCAGTTTTAGTTACTGCGTAAATACCACCTATCTAAAATAGCGGCCGATAGAATACCCACCAAAATGCTGACTTCTAGCTTGGGGCGTGTTCGTGTTCAGTAAGGAAGGACCGGCTCGACTAGCAGAGTCCTGCAAGCGTTGCTGATAGGCCAGCTATATCTGTACATGGTCATCTTCTGCTACAACAAGTCCATGAAGGTGAAGCCGATGTTTATGAACATCTCCAAGTGCTCCTAATTGTTCCTGTATTTTTATGTTGTCCACTTAGGTTTGGTCCCTGGGCTAGTGGAACAAACCCTAGGACCGCCTCGTGACATTGCTACATATTTATACCTTATTGCTTATGATATTTTTCTAAGTACATATCGTTTTTTTTTAAACCGTCATATGTATATTATGTAACTGCTACTACTTATTATTATTAGACATTTTACTTTCCGATTTGGTCCTCCGTGAAAGCCATTCGGAACTCAAATGTTTTCCATGATTATTGTGGAATCTGTATGTTTTGGTTACATAATCTGCATTCATGTTTTACTCTGTGGTGGCCGCCTAGTATATAGTGTATTATCTATGGCACCGCTCTCTTCCAACATGGATACGCATTGTGCTGGTTTTGTTTGAAGTTCAATAAACCCAATTTAATGAATATAGGCGTTTTATTGAGATATGACAATTATCATAATATTACATATAAAAACGATTAAATATAATTATCTTTACTTTGATGTGTTTATAAGAAGATGGTAAAGTAAGCGTAATTCAAAATCTTTGGAGATTTGAACATACATTTACGAACCTGAAATCTGTTCATGGTAATCGTATATTTGCTATATTTTTTGTTTCTAGTACTGAATTAGATAGATAAACTGTTCGACTTCCTTCATTTATTTTAGTTAAACCTGTTATATGTAGTTATAAAAAAAACATAGATAATGTTTACTATCGTGCGGGCGCAGAGGAAATAAAAAGTTATGTTTTTAATATTTTATGGTAGTTTAAGTAGTTATCTAATTACTACAAAACATATTGCAAATCAGCGATTAACACAGAATTACTAAAAAAAAACTTTGAAAAATTCTCACTCTGTTAGAAACAATTGAATTCTACATGGCGGCACGCGGCTGATAAAAGGTAAGTATATACAAAACTAAATATGTAGGTACTACATAAAACCTACAATCAACAAGGCGTTTTATAAAAAATACAGAGGAATAACAGATGGCGTTGTACATTATAGAACTCTTAAAAAAATTAGACTCCTCACCGCCATATTCAAGAGTGAATTGACACGGATTGGCACTCAAGATTTTCCAATCCGCGCGCGCGGACATATTTCACCATGTTATGCCGATCGGCAACCACATCACAGCAAGACCTCGCCCTTGAATCCCGTGATAGCCGCGTTCACAGTTCTCACGAAAAATTAAAAACAATGCAGTCTTGTGTGGTGAAATTGTGTATTATACTTCGTAATTGTTTTCACATGGCCACACTCTATCCACTCATACACGCCGCTTCCGCTGCCGCCATTGCTACGCTTCACTCTTGTGTGTGTGGCGGCAAACATCTAATGACGCGCTATCGGGGGTATCGCCGTCTCTTGGTGCGGCGACGCGATCGGCCTGGCGCCGCGCCGCTAGTGGCTCGTAGTCTCTTTCCGCCTTAGCTTGGCCATATTCGATGTTTCACATCTGCCAGGCGTACCGCGACGGCACTTTTTTTTTTAAACTTTCTTGTTTCTTCCATCCCCAGATTATAGTAGAGCGTATTTCACGTGCCAGCGATCTATGTACAAGGTACACGCTGCTTAACCCCGAGTCTGACGCGCGGCTTGATCAGCGATCGTCGAGTCGTCGCCTCCCGTCGGCAATCATCGCGCTAAGCGGGGTACAACTTTTAATGGCTCATTAACTTGATAGCCGGCTATCGCGAGATCAGTGCGCTACGACCGCGACCCCATTTCCTGTTTTTAAACTCATCCGAGCTTCTTATTACGTTAGCAAACAGATTTTTAGGAAAGTTTGAAGAGTGTCTCAGTCAGTTGCCTATCTGAATCTGGATGCCTACGGTTCAGTAATATCTGAAACAAGACATAAGTTCAAATACTAAAACTCGACTACGGTCGAGTAAAAAATAGTTTATGACACTTGCGATGAAGACGAATCGATTGATACCTCCCTTGTCAAAATCGGACCAAGTTTTTAGTTTGAACACATAACCCTTAATTTGTTTCGACGTATCGGGTAAAAAAATAGCCCATGACACTATCAATGAAGGACGAATCGATTGATACGAGTACCTCGCTTGTCAAAATCGGACCAAGTTTTTAGTTTGAACACCTAACCCTACCATTGCTTCGCCGTAGTCGGGAAAAAAATGCCTTGAACTCTATACCTATTACCTGAAGATGAATCGATTGATACCTTGCTTATCAAAATCGGACCAATAGGGGCGACGCTATGATGGATCATCCACATACATACATAGACTCGTTACCCTTCCCTTGCTTTGCCGTAGTCGGGTAAAAATTTGTGCTTTAGCGAGCGATTGTAGCCTAGAGATTTACGAGTGCGAGATAGAATAGAATCCAACGACACCGGGTTCGATCCTGTGCACGAGGTAGGTAGTAGGTTTACGGATTTAGGTACCTTCATAAAACAATAATTGTAAAGTTCCAACAATACTGATAGGGACCTTTATAGAGACCTTATAAAAGGCAAAGAAACTGCATTGAATTACTAGCGCCAGACGGGTCCTAGACGCTTTGAGATACGAATCTTTCAATCAAAGAAGTCGAAAGCATCATTGTGAAGGCGAATAATACAGGGTGCATTAGGTTAGGATTGCGATTGAAAAGTCTGTAAACGAAATCTGCGCGGATATCGGTGGATCGGCGTCCGATTACTAAAGAACCTTATACAAACTAGCATAAAGGAACATCCTGGGTATCAGCTCGATTTACTCCTGGGTTAGTAACATTGTAGTAATCTGTGGCGCGCACACTACAGAAATAAGACATAAGTTCAAAAACTAAAACCGGACTTGCGATGAAGACGAATCGAATGATACCTCGCTTGTCAAAATCAGACCAAGTTTTAAGTTTGAACACATTATCCTTCCTTTGCTTCGCCGTAGTCGGGTAAAAAGAAATGCCTGTGACACTATAAATGAAGATGAATCGATTGATACCTCGCCTATTTTTATAGGACCAAGTTTTAAAGTTTGAACACATACTCCTTCCTTTGCTTCCCCGTAGTCGGGTAAAAAATAGCCTATGACACACTATACTCGTACTTGTACATATATCACATATTATCTAACATATCTATCGAATACATAATATGTAAAAGTTCAATGTACTTTAGATGTTTATTTTTGATGTGTAACATCTTTCCTCTCGCTTTCCTGAAATCTTTGGGAGTAATTTCGAGAAAAGAGAAACAATGAGCGTGCGCGATGCTATATAGCATTATATGATAAAACAGAGCTTGGATCAGATTTTATACACAATATCATATTACATATGGAACTACACAACTGCAAGGCTCGCTCGTTTTTTTTTTGGCATCATGTTTTGACGCATTCTACCAGAGCGTCAAAATTGTTGATTTGACCACAAATTCAATACTGCTCCGCAAGACCAATGTGCGCCTGTGCTCAGTCTACGGTCAAGTGCCTCACTTGAATGGAATATAATTCAAAATACGCGTTTTTTCCGGCATGGCGATGGCTCTCGACTCAGAGTGGCTTGTTTCCGAAATTTCCGAATGGCCGAGTGGAGAAGCCTCAAGCATCCGTCCAGTACTGGCTCTCGAATGCCATTTATTTCGCCGTTCTAAACCTATTTACGAATTTCGCTTAACCTGGATATAAGCACTGCGGTAACGTTGAATGAAAATTTGTTGCAATACAAAAAAATACTACCGTCTGTAGCATCCTTGTTTGGAGCTCCGCGTACAAACGATCGCAAGTTTAGCATTTTCCCCTGTATTGACAGTGTTGGAATTGTTTTGTCCCAGTTACTACAAGCAAATTATCATATTATTTCCGGTTTTTTTCTTTATTCGATTTCCAATTGTAATACGAAAACTGATGATACAATTATTGAGTCATAGATGTTTTCTTAAAATTAATGAAGACACTTTACACAAAAGTATAATTTGATAAAAATCCTTGACAATAATATTTTTATTCAAAGTTTTGAAAGAACGAAGAAACATAATAAACCACAATTACTTTTTGTTGATGGATAATTAAGTCGTTAGTCCTAAAACACTGCTTCTCATAAACGAACCAGCTGGCACAAGCCTAGGCTGGAGCGAGCGAAGCGAAGGTCTCGCAGACGAATAGAGTAGCAGAAATCGGAAAATCCCCAGTCCTCAGCGTGGTACATTGCCTTATTCCCTTCGCTCGAATGCTGTTAAAAAAGTTCGCAAGGAGTTTCTGAAATATGCTATTGAATATATATCGATTTTTAAATAATGCAAGATGAACACGGAAAGCGAAGCGTCGGTTGACCGGCAGCGAGATCGGCTGACGGTATTGTACAGATCTCGGGTCGAACATGGCTCCGATTGGCACTGGACCGAGGCGAACGGTATGATGGTAGAGAACTATCTGTTTCTACAATGCCTATACCCAGCAGGGGGAAGACACAGGTATGATAATGAACATTGAATTATATTTACTTTTTTCTTTTTTTTATTACTGACTGGGCAATCGTTTGACCACGATCTCACCTGATGGAAAGCGATGATGTGGTCGAAGGTGTAGCACGCTTGCCTAGTAGAGACCAATTCTTTTCCTTTGCAGTTCTTATAATAAATGAAGAAGCGTAACGCTTCGTTCTTGTGCGAGGTATTTCAACATATATATATGTACACTAGACTATTTTTCAGAAGGGTATTTCCTTTTCCTGTGTGAAATTTAACTTTGTTGGCACATAAAGCGAAATTTCCTTTTCAAACTCAAAGCATATAAAATTTTATTGATTTGATCTATTTATAATATTTTATGTATTTCTCCTTGTTTATGAGATGCTAATTTGACTTGTAATAGTGCTATTATTTTGCCTATTTACAATAAAATACTTTGACTTCTGTCTGAATTCTTTCTAATACTTTCTATCTGGATTCCTAGATGAAACTTCTAGGGTTCAGTAAATTTACCGTCTTCGCGTTATGAGTTCGTATTTCCTCAATATGTGGACCGCCGCGGGAAGCGACGTCTCGGCAGGAAATCGACGGGATATGAGAAATTAATGCTGTCTGCAAAACCCCTGAAGATATCAAATAATTACAACCTTCTTCATTAACGAGTAAGATTTGCTAGATAGATATTCAACAGCTCATTAGTAGTGTGCGAATATTAATTTATCGGTTTGTTTGACTGGTAACGTTTCCAGCGAAATTACTGGGCAAATGTGTCGGTGACGGGAGCGGTGCAGTGACGCCACAGAATAAATAATATTACTCCGTGACGCGCATGATTTTGCCACCAAAATCCTGGGTGGCACTGCTATAAAATTGTTACGGGTAGACGTGACGCTTACCATGAGACGAGCTTCCATCTTCGAGTCGTTACTTTGTAAGAAAGGGGTTTTTTGTGCATAGTGTTTTTTTAATGTGTAACATCTTTGCTCTCGCTTTTCTATAATATATGGGAGTGATTTCGTGAAAAGTGTAACAATGTGTAACAGGAAGTTATAAGGGACAAGGGAAAAGGCAGAAAAAGGGAGGAGGAGAAGGGAGAAGAAGAGCGTATGGCAAACGGCAACGGCACAGTCACAAAGACAAAAGTCCAACGTCAGAATGACAAACGTCAAAAGTCAATTGTGTGACCAATGAACGCGCGCGATGCAACGACAGTAAGGCGCGGTGCTATAGTATGTTATTGTTATCAAGGTGAGATGTCAGATGTTACATATTATTTGCGACTACAGTCATTGATGTACATGTTACTATTTGTTTACCTCAATGACTACAGTAAGTCTCGCTCGTTTTTTTTTGTCTGACTTATTTTAAGGAACTCTTCTTCCCCTATTCCTTAGCATAAAGAAAATTGGATATACCTACGCGAAGATAATTAGAAATTTCAAGTATTTAAATAAACAGGCAGGCCACCAAAATGTGTGACATGTTTCACAAATGTTTCGCTTGACGTTAACAACAGTAAAAAAAAACAATGTCACCGTGAGCCATTCATCAGCAGTCATTTTTTTAGTCAGTCATCCAAAGCAAACTCATAGAAAACTTAATAACAAACTATTGTATTCCATTGACCGGAAAATGTTCACGATTACATCTGAATGAACAATTCTGGGACAATCGGGCCTTGGTTAGGTACATAATGGCATCGAACATTGCACGAGTTGCATGAATGTGAAAAATTATAACGTTTTGATTTGGCAAATAACTGTTATATTGCAAATAACGAAAAACGTTGGTATTGCTCGAAGAGGTCATCTTGCTATCGACTGCTAAAATGCAATGAAATCGCAGATGAGATTTCGTCGTAAAGCTTCAGCGGGGCGGCCGTTAAACGTCACTGTCATCACAGTAAATCCACGATAAACCCAACTCTCATTGGCACGATTAAAAACACGAAGGTAGCAAGTAATAAATATCATAATTTTCCATCCATACTAATATTATAAAAGACAAATTAACTCTGCCTGTCTGTTACTTTTTGACGACTAAACGGCCGAACCGATCTTGATGAAATTTGGTATGGAGATATTTTGAACTCTGGGGAAGAACATAGGATACTTTTTATCGCGATAATTTTAAGTCTGCGCGGACGAAGTCTCGGGCAGATGCTAGTATAAAACAAGCACAAATAAAATATATATAACCTCCGACCCCCATTATAGCTGAGAAGCTTCTCGATCACATAAGCTTTCAAAGCGAAAAAACGCATCAAAATAGGTCCACTATTTTAGGAGCTACTATCCTAACCCCCTTCCCCCCCCCCCTATTTATAGCTAAGACCCATCTCGATCACATCAGGTTTCAAACAGAAAAAAACCGCATCAAAATTCGTTCGTTGAGGAGCCACAGACAGAGTGTACATACAATATATACATACAATGATATACACCCTAATCTCTCTTTTCGATTTCGGGGTTTAATAAATCTAAGTAGCCAACGTTTCCATCCCTATTGTTTATACCTATATAATACATTAGACTTCTCCATCCATTCCATTCCAGTAAAGACCGTCGGCGGTGCATCGGTATAGAAAATTGCCAATAAACAATAAAGCGAGCCTGTAGTTTCGGTCATGCAGGACAAAGACTATGTAATTTTAACTGGCGCTTTGCCAGCCTCCAATGGAATCGCTTTCTGGTCATGACAAACTCTAAGATGGTTTGGGTTTTGATTGAGTCCATGGTCATCGGCCAACGATTTGCTATAAATCTGGGTAATAGGTATTTTTCCTGGCAACCCTATAACACCCTATAACAGAAAATCATAGTGAGTTTTCGAAATGCTACGTGATTCTATTGCATTCGTTAATTTAATAACTTAAACTTTGTAGGTACTTACCTTAATAGCGAGCGCGAAGCGTCTTCGTTTCCTCCTCTACAGGTCGCATTTCTCAACCGATCTAGACGAAACTTGATATACAGGTTAAACGAATTTTTAGTTTTTTTTTGTCGTCGGGGATTTTTGATTGGGTGGGTACTTCCCATAAAAAAGGGGCTACTGAATATCCGCCTGAATAAATCCGATTTCGATAGTTTTTACTTTAAATTGGTCTCACAAAAATTTGATTAAGATCTGATGAGGATCTTCGGCGTGATCGTACGCGGCGTGTTCGGCGTGATGAGGTCTTCTACTGAATAGCTGTTCAAAATGCAGTACATTTCTCACTTTTAGGTTTCTACCTGTGGAATCAGCCCTTTACCTACTTGGTAGGGATTGATGAGCACCTTGGTTATTAATGTTAGTTGTACAATAAGGTACCTAACTAGATGGCGCTACTGAGCACCGCTTGATGGTTTGCAAAAAAGTTGTAAGCGCGAGGTCTACAGAATAAGAATAAAAATAATTTATTGCCAACAAATATAAACAACTTAAAGAATATTGTGGTACATACTACAGCTCACAGAGACACTAGTAAATAATGTTTATCAGTCAACATTTACAATCAATCAATAATTTACCATATCACAGGAAATTAGCGCATGATAAGATAGCAGAGGGCAAAATAATCCCGAGCTAATCAGTGTCTCTGTATAAGACGGATAGAGCTCGGACGCAGTTGCTGATAAGCTCGGAGTTAAAAGCTATCCTCGGTTACGTAAGTTATGTTAGTACTAAACATGTTATGTGCCTCGGTTGGTGCTGTAAAGGTTGGACGGACAGACAGACGCCCGATTGGTTTTTAGTGTCGTTATTTAGGTATTTTCAGCGCTGTTTTAGTTATGGTTCACAATATTAAATTACTTATTTTACATAGTTTCACTAATGCGCAGAGGTCATTTTCAAAGACAAGGGACGCTAATATGACAGTGAAAAACTATGGTATTAGGTACCTGTGTTTTACTTACGGTTCATAATATTAAATTACTTATTTTAGATAGTTTCACTAATGCGCAGAGGCCATTTTCAAAGACAAGGGACGCTAATATGACAGAGAAAAACTCTATGGTATTAGGTACCTGTGTTTTACTTATGGTTCATAATATTAAATTACTTATTTTAGATAGTTTAACTAATGCGCAGAGGCCATTTTCAAAGACAAGGGACGCTAATATGACAGAGAAAAACTCTATGGTATTAGGTACCTGTGTTTTACTTATGGTTCATAATATTAAATTACTTATTTTAGATAGTTTCACTAATGCGCAGAGGCCATTTTCAAAGACAAGGGACGCTAATATGACAGTGAAAAACTCTATGGTATTAGGTACCTGTGTTTTACTTAAGGTTCATAATATTAAATTACTTATTTTAGATAGTTTCACTAATGCGCAGAGGCCATTTTCAAAGACAAGGGACGCTAATATGACAGAGAAAAACTCTATGGTATTAGGTACCAGTGTTTTACTTATGGTTCACAATATTAAATCACTTATTTTAGATAGTTTCACTAATGCGCAGAGGCCATTTTCAAAGACAAGGGACGCTAATATGACAGAGAAAAACTCTATGGTATTAGGTACCAGTGTTTTTCTCTATGGTTCACAATATTAAATCACTTATTTTAGATAGTTTCACTAATGCGCAGAGGCCATTTTCAAAGACGCTAAGGTGACGGAGAAAATTTATTATATTTTATTAGGTACCAGTGTTTTTTTAAATATTGTCAATTAAAACATCAAGATTCCTGACAGTTATATTGATGAATTGATCTTAACAGATACTTGATACTAGAGTATTAGTAGACCATACTGTACTGTATACCTAGGTCTGGAGTTCATTACACTATAGGGGACGTCCGTTACGGTACGTCAATTTCAATTTATTTATAGCAAACATAATGTAGGTACATAATTAAAATCACAGGCATTATGATGTTAGTGTCAACTTGTGACCCTGACAGGGTATAGTAACAAGTAGCAAGCAGGCCGAGCCATTATATATTATTATATCAATTAGTTCGATAAATAAGTTATTGAGGAAAGTTAGAGAAGAGATTAATATTTTTAGGATTTATGTATGTATGTATGTATGTAAGTTTCCTTATTCCACCATAACTTTTAAATGTCTGAAGAGATTTAGACGTATGGGGTATCGTTAGAATCCTTACATCCCCCGAGTAAAATAGGCTATATATGTCAATATGGCGGAAGTATGGCTCCATATTAAAGAGCGAAATAAACAAAACTTCTAATTCTACAATATGAGTATCAATTTGAAGGTATTCCAGCAATGTATAATTTATGGGCATAAGTTCTTTTTTTGGCTGGGCAGGAGCATTGTTTTTGGCTGGGCAGGAGCGTTGTTTTTGGCTGGGCAGGAGCGTTGTTTTTGGCTGGGCAGGAGCGTTGTTTTTTTAGCTAGTTATTTTTATTTTTTTTTATATTATATCGGGCAGCTTGTTATAATTTTTACTGCCATTTTATTCGTACCAGAACTGTAGTTTTTTTATTTGGAACGTGGTAGAACGAGCACCTAGTCCTACCTAGTCGCAAATCTTCTAAGATAATCAACCTTTTTGATTGGTATTTCCTTACGAAATTGTATATTTCCATTAGGTATATAAATATATACTAACGCCTAAAGCTACGTTTCCAGTCCGTGGTTACCACTCGAGAACCTTTCTGCCGTAACGCTTATCGGTTCTCCCTGCCACAACAACTCCTCGGTAACTTCCGCATATCTCGGTTAACTCCCTATCGTTCTTTACTTCCTCATACTCTCGCACCCCTCGCGGCTCCCAAATTCTTGCGCAAATTCTTTAGGTGCAAACTTCAAATTATTTAACAAAGAGCAGTTCTCAAACACAAGTTATTCTCAACCTTCAAAGCCAAATACACAATAGACGAGAAAAAACCTCGGCATTGACAAAAAACACCATTATAATTATGACTTTCGGTTTTTGCGTAATTTATCAAGCTTTTCGCCATGATTTGAGTTAATGGGCCCCCACAATAGGTAGACTTATTAATGCAATATTTCATTCAAATAAAACGAAGTGAGTAAATTTTGCCATTTGCAGTTTTTTTTTGGATTGGAGAATGAAACGGGACGCATCTATAGGTACTTATAATATAGCAGTAAGAAACAAAAAGTCTGCACAAAGATGGTACTAAAATAAATAATAGTTTAAAAAACTAAAAAACACGCTTTATATAGAAAACCAAACTTAAAAATTGAAAATAAATTTTAATAGTGTAAATAAGAAAAAAAACTTTTATTTCAAAAAATCGTGGGGTGCATGGGTCAATAGTTATAAATATTTCATTGACAGATATGAGAAGCACCCCACGCTTTTTTTTAAATAATTTTTTTTTTCTTATTTACACTAATAAAATTTATTTTCTATTTTTTAGTTTGGTTTCTATATAAAGCGTGTTTTTTAGTTTATTTTTAAACTATTATTTATTTTCTACTAATTAGTTTTTTTTTTCGAATTATTGCATTGTCATCGGTCTTTGACAGGTGTGCAAAATTTGAATGAAATCTGACCGTTTAAAGTGGGCCAAAATAGCGTCCAAAGGAGTCGGTTACAAACATACAAACATACAAGTGAAGCTAATATAAAGCGTATAAAAATATGCCTAGGGGACTTAAATGCTTATTTACTGAACGTTTTTCAGCGCGTCACGTAAAAACTACTGGACCGATTGCGAAGCAGTTTTCACTGTTGGATAGCTTAGGTTTCGACTTAAAAACTGGTGTATTTGGTATCTCAATCCGATGAGTAGAAACCAAGCAATCAATAAAAATGCTATTTGATGGATTAATAAATTTTAATAAAATGTAGTAGGTATATTGTACCTACTTTATAGGTACTTGTGACACCAGAATAACAAAAGTTACTTTTAATTTAACCCAGAGACAACTAGTTTTATAATAAAGCAGAAGTGTTTTTTTATTTTTCTTAATCAATGCGCTATTATTTATTCTGTGTCATTACTCCTAATTCCACCATTCACCAACAACACAACATAATCAAATAAAACACATGAAAATTTCAAATAATTACCTACCTGATGCAGTTATTTACCTACCTGATGCAGTTATTTACCTACCTGATGCAGTTATTTACCTACCTGATGCATTATTTGATTAGTTATTTAGTTACATGTCATTCCATCCCAGCAGGTGCTAGTGCATACGATTTTTATAGATTCGATCCGACAATTCTACATAAAGAGTTAAAAGAAATATTAATATATCCAAAGGTTGTCTGGAAGAGATCGCTTTTTAGCGATAAGACCGCCCATTGTACCATACATTTTGTATAAATATTTTAGTTATTTTTGAATTTTTATTCTATGTGGTGTACAATAAAGAGTTATCTATCTATGTCTTATCTATATATCAAAAAGACAATTACTTGCTGATTAGAATATTGTTCGGTTGCTATCTTCTTCAAAAAAGTAATCTAACAGATCATTGGATCGATCAGAATTCGAGTTGAAACTACCAATCATTCACTCTGCTACAAACTACCAATCATTCACTCTGCTACAAACTACCAATCATTCACTCTACTACAAACTACCAATCATTCACTCTGCTACAAACTACCAATCATTCACTCTACTACAAACTACCAATCATTCACTCTGCTACAAACTACCAATCATTCACTCTGTTACAAAGTTGCGCTTGCAAAAACACGTTTAATTTGATAAAATGCTGCTAATAAAAGAAAGCGCATGCTAAAAATAACCGTTATTTTCCAAGAAAGGACATTTTTAAAATGGCCGCATGTAACATTCGTGGGTGTAGAATATTTTATTCAACTTTAAAGGCTTAGGGTACAGTTACGTAAGTGCGTGGGTTGGATCAGGTGCGTTTTCCAATTGGTTTGTATGGAGAAGGTGACTTTAATGACATACAAATATTGCATATTTTTCTAACAAGACAGTAGACACAAGTGTTCTGTTTGAAAGGATGTCATTTGAAACTGGAACAACATTTATATACTATTGTTAAGCGATTAAAGTAACTGATAAACATGTATACTTTTTGAAAATACCTATACTAAGGGAAGACAATATATCTGTCGGGGATATATAGTAGAATTGATCATTTCATGAAATGGTCGATTATTTCATTTATATTTTCACCTTTGCTACTTGCATGACAGGGAATTTTATTTCTACATAAAAATAAAGTGTTATCATTATGAAAACGTAGGCATTTCGAAACTAGATCGTGCCAAAAAAAAAATATGAAAAAAAAGCTTTTGAATATGCCTAAAAAGGTGATCAAAATGACGGCTAAGATTGAGTCTGTCGTAGCCAAATCATAGAAATGATAACTTCATGATGTGGTCGATAATTTTATGATAATTTAATGAGGATTTTAAGCAGGAGTTCAAAGATGGAAGGGAAGTGTAGCGATTGTCGTAACCATATCATAGAACTGATAACTTCATGATGTGGTCGATAATTTTATGATAATTTAATGGGGGTTTTTAAACAGGAATTCAAAGGTGGGAGCGAAGCGTGGCGATATCTCGCATTCTAACCTATCACGGCCAAATCGGGCTTCCGTCTAGCGCCTCTAGCGGTGGATAAGGTAACTATTTTACGATACGATCACTAACGCTTGACCAAATCATGAATTAGCCGTGCGTTTAGCTTTTCATATCGGCAAACGCTAATCATTCATTCATCTGGCAAAACCATTTCATGATAATTTCATAAAATATAAAAAAAAAAACTTGATGTGGCCAACCCATTACATGAAATTATCAATTATAAGATATCGCCACGACATATCTACTACTATCTACAATGTCTGTAATATTTTATTGTCAACGATACGAAAAAAAAACATGTTGATATTTTACTGTAATGTTATTTTCTTTGTTTCAGTTAAACGTGCGATGATTCGATAGAAAATAACCTACCTGCAATTTTATTATGATGACGATAACATGGTAAGTATTGCCCGTACTTAATACCCTGTTCACTCGGTTAAATCATAATCCACAGGACAAAAGCTATTCAACTATGTACCTATTTGTTTTGTTAGGTCATAAGTAGGTACAAGTGTATTTACTTGGGTCCGGGTATTGTATGTTTTACCATACAGAAGTGCAGATTATGTATCCCTCGTCAGTTTCACGCTGTTAGTCTGTTTGTTCGTTCATACTATTGTGTAGATGTTCAATACTGGAAGTTTAGGCCATAACATCAACAAGGAAATCGTTGGGAAATCTCTATGGTGGTACAACATACAAAATTGATTTGGTTCTCTGAATAGGTTAACACAATGATAAACATTAGAATATTTATAATATCTTTGGGTTAACAGAATTCTGTTTGAAAATATGGACTCTAGCAGCCGCCATTTTTTTAAATGGCTCCTATCATTTGACCGTCAATATCATAATCATAAACAACCTATATTAATCCACTGCTGGACATAGGCCTCTCCCAAGGCGCGCCAGTTAGTCCGATCTTCGGTTCTTCTCTTCTGACTGCCAGCTACCTTGCTCAGATCGCTCCATCTAGCCTGAGGGCGTCCTACACTACGTTTGCCCCAATGGTTATCAGTTCTACGACATTTGTGTCGGTCACTTTAGTTCTCTACCGAATCCACTCATTTCAGTTTCGGTGCTGAGCGACCTTGAGCTTGTAGGCCAGTCTCTCAGTCGGTGTCCACGTCTCGGCTCCGTATGTCATTACGGGTAGGACGAACTGGTTTAAGACTTTTGTCTTGAGGCATTGTGGAATAGGCGGCGAGAAGACTTGACGAAGTTTTCCAAAAGCTGACCATCCCAGCTGAATCCTCCTACTGGTTTCCTTCTCAAAATTGATTCTACCCAGTTTAGCCCAGTTAGGCTCAGTACTCCGGTGCTGTCGCCAATCCACTTGGCATCGCTGCAAGGAGTCCTAAACCGACCACAAATTTATTTGTCTCGATTGAGTCAAAGGCCTTCCCGTAGTCCACAAATGCTAAGCTCAGTGGCTGTTTATACTCTTCGGTCTTCTTTATAATCTGGCGCACTGTGTGGTTATGGTCTACGGTGCCATATCCTCCTCGAAACCCAGCCTGCTCGGGAGGTTAAACTTGTCAACTCTTCGCGAAAGACGGTTTGTGATTATCCTCGAGAACAATTTATAGACATGGCTCAGAAGTGAGATGGGTCTATAATTTTTAAGCCAGGTTTTATCACCCTTCTTGAAAAACAGTACCTGTGCTATACCTCGGGAGTTCTCCCACTATTGATAACGGGGTTAAATGAGACCTGAAGCCCCGTGAGGACAGGTTTACCTTCCGCCTTTAAGAGCTACGATGTAACTCCATCTTCACGAGAGTCTTCTACATTTTTCAACTGTCGCAGGGCCATCTCGATCTCATCCAAGCTGACTTCTGGTAGCTCATCAGTATATAGGCGAGTCAACTTGGCTCTTGAATCTTCACAAACAGCTTCTAGTCGAGGAGCATGCAAAGCTTGTAATTGTACGTAAAAATTCTCGTTCACGGCAAGATTCTCCGGTTTTGACATGACGGTTCTCCCATAAGCTGTTTTGAGCTTTGTCTGGTGACTTCTACTAAGTTGCTGAACGAGCTTTATACCCTCTATTGTCTGTTTTATAAGGCGTGATAGGCGATAAGAGCCACCTGTTCTGCCAAAATGGTCGTGCGTACTTTCTCTTCTTTGTGTCATGAGCCGGAGAGTCTCGTCTGAGAGCTTGTTTTTTTTTACCCTTATGCTGCAAAATGCAGAACTTTTGGTCCTCTTCGGTGAGGATTCTCATTACCTTGTCAACAGAGGTGGTAGCCTAACGGTTCAGTAGTGCAACATAGAATCCAACGATACCGGGTTCCGTCCTAGACTCCGCACCAGTGACATTTCTAAGTTATGTGCGGTTTTCCATCTCTCCGTGCTTCGGAGGGCACGTTAAGTTATCGGTCCCGGCTGTTATTGATTAATAGCAGTCATTAACCCATGTCAGAGGCCCTCGGGTGGCCTGATAAACTCTGATACCAGAAGTACATACTAAATAATGTGCCAGAAGCCAGCACTACCTCATGTGACAAACAACCAAACCTTGTCAAGTCCCTCGAATCCTCGAAGCATAGAATTATCTTTCCAGATTTTCCTGGAATTTTTCAGACCCAGACAAAATTTAGAGCAGGTTTGGTCGGCGGACTCGCTCAAGCTGAAAGACAATATTCAGAGTGCCTTGAAGAATCTGTGATCGCTGCCGGTATAAAACCTATTGAACACTGAGACATCTTTGAATATGTGCCTCTTATCCGCCAAAATAAAGTCGATCTCATTTTTGGTGACACCATACGATCCGAGTTTCGCCAAGTCAAGTCTAAAGTATTTATTACATAGTTATATATTTAAACGAGACTTAATCGCGCTGAAAACTTAATATTTATGTACCTCGACGTTTCGATCAAGTTGCATTGATCGTGGTCACGAGAAGACTGAAATAGCGGGTGTCAGCGTCGAGAAGGGCGAGCGTTGACTCCAACTACCCGCATTTGGTTTTGTAAAAATTCAGAATTGTCACGACACACGACACTAACGACATCTGCAGATTTCTTCTGACATAAACCGCGACGCGAACACTTGCTTATCACGGGATTCCAGGACGCATCCAACTTGAAACCAACAAATAAAAGTTTTAAAGTATTTATTGTAAATAGGCAAAATAATAGCACATACAAGTCAAAACTTAACATCTCATGAACAAAGAAATAAACATTAATTATTATAAATAGACCAAATCAATAAAATTAGGTAAACCAAGATTGCGTTGAGTTTGAAAAGGAAATTTCCCTTTCCTATGCCGACTCAGAGTTGAATCTCGCACAGGAAAAGGAAATACCGTCTTGATTCTACCGGTTCTTCGGAAATACGCCCGTTAGAGAAGAGAACGACAAGAAACTCTACGGAGATGTCATTGTGTCCATTTTTGACAATACTTTATATTTTTTTAAATATCAGAAATTGTAACTAGTGGCTCTATGAGCTGTAGACCTCGCGAGTCTGTCTTTGCATAGCTTATAACTAGCATAGAAGCTAAAAAAAAACACGCCTGCCCTGCCAAAAAAGAGCTTTTGCCAATAAATTATGTACCTACTCTTTTAATGTGCTTATCAAGGCCTTCAATTTGATACCCATATTGTAAAATTAGAAGAAAAATATTTTTTTCAAATTCGAAAATGTAGCCATACTACCGCCATATAATATAAATGTTTTCAATAAATATATAGGCTATGTTACTCGGGGCGATCTAAGGATTCTAACGATATGTCTAAATCTGTTCAAGCATTTAAAAGTTACGGCGGAATAAAGAAACTCACTTACATACAAACATACGTACTTGAATGCTAAAAACATTAAACTCCTTTTTTGTGCAATCGTGTAAGAACATTACACTCCTTTTTTTGGGCAGTCGAAAGACAAACTGAGTAAAGTTCACCGCGTACTTTAAAACAAAAAGCTGAGACACATTTTGTTAATATGGGGCCCCACATCAACGATATTTAAAAAAACTACACTAACGACATCTGCAACTATTAGTTCAGTTCAGTTTTTCAATTAAGTTATAATTGAAAAACTGAATCCTCATAAGAATTCCATATACTCGTTAATTATGGAACCTGCTCACAAAATTTCACGAGAATCGATTGAGAAATGCGACCTGAAAAGGAGAACATCCGCCGGAAGCATTTTTGCCTAAGCTGAAACGGAGACGCTTCGCTCGATCAATAAACTAGTGGCTCTGTAAGCTGTACACCTCGCGAGTCTGTCGTTGCATAGCTTAAAACTAATTATACAGTAACACAGTGACACAGTGATACACACCCAAAGCTATACCGCCCGTCTCTTTGTTCGGGGGTTAAAAAAACAGCAGTAAGCGTAATTCAAAATCATTGGCAGCAGTGTTTCTTGACCATAGACAACTGCATACTCACTTACTTGACAGACTTGTTATTATTGCGTTTCCATGGCAACGTAATTTCCATTCTTTATTTTTGGTACCTTGGGTTACGTTATTACAATTATCGAAGGGAAGTCTAACTTTTTGAAAAATAAAATTCAGCCCATACTCACTGGTTATGTAGCTATCTATAGGCGAAAGAATTTTTAAAATTGGATCAGTATTTTTGAGTTTATCCATTACAAACAGACAAACCAACGAACGAACAAACAAACAATCAAATAATCAAATCTTTCCTCTTTATAATATTAGTGTAGATATAGATATACTGTTGGAATGAGCTCATCAAGGCCTTCAATTCCCATATTGTAAAATGAGAAAAAAGTGTTTAAAGCGTAAGTACACAGTTCTCTATATATGAGAGAGAGTATATCTGTTGGTGAGTCTAATTATAAGGTGACCTACTCTGGTCACAGAATAGCTAATAGTACAAGCCCTGCTCGACACAGAACAGACTGCAGATCTCTTCAACGTTGTTAGCGAGGACTTGGTGAACGAGGTTGATGATCACCTAGGGTAACGGTGTCTCTCTTTGGACTTCACTTAACCCCACAATGTGCCGTCTTATGTTCTCCAGTTCCGCTGCTGTTTTGACCTAGCCTCACAAAACTATGGTAAGTGATGAAAATTCAGCGCTGTAAATGTCTTCTAAGATATCAAAGACACCCAGATTACAGTAATCGGGAAAAATTGAGGCTGGTAGGGTACATGTCCTATTCCTTCGCTGAATCAGAAAAGTGGTATTTGTGTACTGAATAATTGGAACCAAATTTGGTTCATCAAAGAAACCAAATACTAAATACGCAAGCAACGAAAACTATATTTTTAAAAAGAGGGTTGTTTTTTAAAAGGAGCCTACCTAAATGTCCATTCCTACGTTGCCAGTGCAAGTGCACTCAACTCGACGTTAGAAGTGGTGACTAACGTAATTGCCCCCGCCTTCACAGGAGACGATTTTCTGAATATAATCCAGACGTTATTAGGGTTCCGAATTTAAAAGATTAAAGTCTACTTCTCTGTGAGTAAGTTAATGTATTAAACATTTAAAAAAGCTTTTATGCAGTAGCCATGTCATGATGAAACTTAGAACGGGCTATTTCGTGTCTATGCTGTTAACCGTTGAGGAGTTCCCTAATCAGGAGCCAACCCGGAGTGCTGCAGTCATATCATGGTAAAACTTTAAACCGGCTATCATAATAGAATGTGTACCAGTGCTGTTGACCGTTGAAGAGTTCGTTTATCTGGAGGTTTTCCTGGATGACGACTCAGGTCTTGCTTACCATAAAAATGCATTTTCATCGGAACTGAACCAACATGCAAAATTTTAACTCCGTAGGATAAGTGGAAGTGGTTATCTAATTCAGCTTGCAAGATTTGACCCAAAAAAACATACATACAGACATAGATTATACAAACATTGCAAGTTAAATAAAAGCTTTTAAAATAGTGGACTGTATAGTCCTGCTGTTGTGGCGATATAGTAGAATTGATCATTTCATGAAATGGTCTTTAATTTATTGAAATGGTTGTGACGATGTCAAACCTCTTTCATTATAATCATACCCTTTTTGATAGTTTGTCTATATTAATTCTAAATTCAAATAACCTGTCATTACCACATATTACCCATATTGTAACCCATATTGTCATTGGATTAGCAAAAACTGGAATTTTACGAAATAATATGTTATAAAATATTTATAAGTTTATTACATCTGGAGTCCTTTAAATATATATGATAGTACTTTCGTTCGTGGTTGTTTCGATCCGTATTGTTGAAGCACGAAAAGTCTGTGATAATATCAATACTAGAGCCCCAAGGTTACACTCGTACCAAATATATTAAATTGGGAGAAGAATGAATAGAATAGTCGAGTGCAAGATCTCTGTTTATGAACATCTCCGGGTGCTCCTAATTGTTCCTGTACTTTTATGTTGTCCACTGAGGTTTGGTTAGTCTAAGACTGCCTCGTGACTCCGAGTGCTCCTAATTGTTCCTGTACTTTTATGTTGTCCACTGAGGTTTGGTTAGCCTAAAACTGCCTCGTGACATGGTTATATTGGCCAGTTATAACTGAGCATAGGTATCGTTGAAACATCAACGTTTAATGATATTTCAATCCATGTTTGTCCATGGTTTCATGATACCAAAAGGTGTTCAAACAAAAAAGGTTGAATACCTTTTTTGTTTGAACACCTTTTGGTATCATAAGGTTAGGCTAGGCTAAAAAAAACACGACTACGATGGCGGGAGCTCTCTGCGCTTCGCTCCCGCATTCGCCTTCTAACCTATCACGACCAAGTCGGGCTTCCGCCCAACGCCTCTAGCAATGGATAATGTAACTGTTTTACTATTTGAGGACCGGTTGTTCTAGTGGCTATAGATGCTAGGTACGAAATCAAACGGTCACAGGTTCGAATCCTGCAAGGTGCAATCATTTGTGAAGCAGAAATGTTTGTTTCCGAGTTATGGATGTAATATTGGTATCTATGTATGTTTATCCGTTAGTGTCCATAGTACAGGGTATCGTAGTTTGGGACTAGGTAATTGGTGTGGAATTGTCCCGAGTATATTATATTATATGATCATTAATGTTTGACCATTAATATGAAGTAGCCGTTTAGCTGTTCATATCGTCAACCGCTAATCATTCATTTATCTAGCCAAACCACTTCACGATGCTACCGATAACTTCATGAAATAATAATTTTCGTTATGTGGCCAACCATTTCATGAAATGATTAATTTTACGATATCGCCACGGCACTGACATAGTGGTCGCAAGAGATCTTAAAAGGGTTTATACAATAAAATAAACTGATTGTGGAGTAGGTAGGTTATCAGAGTTTTATTTTTCCTTGCCTTATGTTAATTGGTTTCAGAATCATCAGAACACTAGTTTAAACTTTCATTCGGCGGATTTCATTAATTAGGACCTGTCGCTGAGATGCTGTTTTCGAAAACAGCAAATTAATTAGGCAAAGAGCAAGCCTGTGCTTGTAATAATTAGTAGGCAAATATTGAGACTGGCAACTTGATGAGTGATTGTTTTTTACAAGAATGATGAATTTGTTTCAGCGAATTTTTCACTATTACGTATGTTATGGTTATGCAATGGTTTATGCTGTTATAATATTTAGAAAATATATTTAATTTTTAAACTGTTATACAAGCTGTTTGGCGGAACAGCTGGGTTTTTTCTCTGTTTTCATAATTATTTTATTTCTCATTTCCTATTTTACATATTAAAATATATAATTATTTTAAATATAGAAAAGGAAAGAAGTTTTTTTTATTGTGTCTATAGTAATAAAAAAATATTTTGAAACTTTACATTTCTAAAAAAATAAGTTATGTCAGCATAACGACCAACTTTCGGAAATTTGACAAAAAAAAAAACTTAGAAATAACCGGGAGGGTGGAGGGGGCTAACTGCAAATAGTCCTACCTGTAACACCGTATGGCACACGTTCCGCCGAACTACCTGTATAACAGCTTCATTATTTAGCTGCATTAACTATTAAAACATTTTTATAAATAAATGATCTAAGGAACGACATCAGTCAGGCCATGCACAGATAACGCAATTGAGATTGCATCTCTGTTGTCTATATTTAACGGTGGACTCAATGATGCAATCAATTATACTGCATGCTTCGTTCGTCCTCGAGATTAGTTATTGCTAATTATTAGTATTATTAACTTGTTATTATTATTTGATACCTTGACATAATATTATGTATTCACTCGTAAGGTCGTACTGATACCACTCCATATATTATCATTTACTAACTTCACTAAGATAAATAATTAATCTGAGGGCATTGTTACAATCAAATTTAAGCATTTTACCACGATTTTATTATGTCACTTTCTTGTTTGTCTGTCTGTCGTTCCGGGTGGAATCTTGCAACTTAAATTTCTAGCACTTCCCGGTTAGCTATCCGACTGAAACTTTCAGTCTAGCTCACAAATCGATGTCAATGCATTCTAAACAAAAACATAAACTAAAAAAATGGTTTAAGATTATTTTTTTAACCTACATAATGCTGCTTGTTTTAAGTACCTACATTACGATAATAGCGAAGCGAACCTGATCTAACTGGGGAACATGTTACGTTCTAATTGGCCTACATGATATAAATATAACTTTTATAAACTATCTGCATGTGAAGAGTCCGTGAAGAAGCCCCGAGCCCTGAGAAGCACGCTTCACATTGTGCCGAGATCTCGACGCTACTTGGGCGGGTCGAGTGAGTTCGAGGGCGGATATCTCCATGCTTCCATCTTACATACATCACAATAGCTAAGCTTGATTTTAATTACGCGACTACGGTGAAGCAAAAAGGATGATTGTGATTTTGACCGGTAGGTATGTATGTGGGCATGTATGTAGATAATACTTTATTGTACACCAGTTTACAAAAATATAAAGTACATAGGAACAATCTTATAACCAGAAGATCATCGGGTGGCGCTAATATCTAACATTGCGTAGTACTGAGCGGATACATGCGCGTGCTTAAGTATAACGGGAGAACTTATGGCTAAAAGCGATCTCTTCCAGTTAACCTTTGGATGGAAAGAAATACTGTATGTATGTGCATCTGTTCCCTCTTAACTCCTAAACGACTTATCATAATTTGACAAATGAGGTATTGTTGGAAGCGTCTTCATCGTCCGCTGGTTATGTGACGTCACATTAAATTGAATATGGCGCCCTCTAGAGGACATAAATTAATGAAAAAAGAGTCGCAAATTTATGAATCAAGAAAATATTCTCATCTGAAATTGTATTAATACATATTCGTAGTGATTTCCAGGAGATAGCCGTGGTCATATATTATTTCACTTTGCCCTAAACTTTATGATCGCTTACTACTGATAGAATCTATATTTTTATTATGGTAGGTGGCATAAGACCACGGCTATCCTCTGAACATCAGTATGAACATGTATTTTTACAATTTCAGATGAGAATATATTCTTGTTTCATACTTTTTAGAGCGTGATTTCTAAAAAGTATGAAACGTATTTCAGGAGTCGGGTTATAGTTTATTTTACCTATGGCTATGGTGTATGATAGAGTGAATAACACCAAGCGGCGTTTTATTCAGAAATGCAGTGCGGCCAAGTTGTGAAGTGCGCCTCTGCCACTCTAACTGATGAACCACTATTTGAAATATCTGAAAAAATTATGCCCCCCCCCCCCCCCCCCCTGAAAAAATGATGCATCCCGTCGCGGGATGCCTAGCAGATGTGTGAGCATACAAATAAAAAACAACGAACAACCGCACTGTTTTGCACCACGCGCTCTCATTGGTCAACTGTGAATCAGCAACTCTTCATCTGATCTATACTAACTTTTCGGCGTTATACCATAAGTCTGGATGGCGCAACGGGACATCGTTCGACTGCCAATCTTTAGTATACCGGAGTTCAATTCCCAACTGGAATATTTACGTTTTGCACATAAAAATATACATGTGATTGCTTATAAGTTGAATATGGCCGAGCTGAGGCGGAAAGAGCGCTCGCGTCGCGGAACCGCTCGATCGCCACACTGCTCTATTGCCACGCCAACAGTCGGCGTTACCCCGTATAGCGCCATTAGATGTTTACACACAAAAAACTGGCCTATTATTAACAGAAGTACTTAGTAGGAAGCGAATAATAAAGTTTTTTTTATCTACACTCATATCGTAAAATTCGAATTACGAGTATGAACTTAAAAATGGTGGCATAATTATATACATTTCGCACGGCACGTCTCTAATAAGTTTTTTAAAATAAAAACACTTTTTTTTAACTATCGATGTTATAATATATATTTTTTACTATAAAAGCACCATTAAGGCTACGCACCTATGAGGATTTTCGTCAATTATTGTCTATGGCGGCGCGTGTTAGACTGTGGACTGGATTTTGGCGCCATAATTTACTTTACCAATTTTATGTGATATATATGTTGATCAAATGTTTTATCCTGATTACAAATGTGACAAAGATGTGTTAAACATGTGAAAACTGAGTTCGTGAGGAGAATTTGACTCCACCTGACATCACGGAACAGCAACAAACGTGACGAAAGAGCATTTACCAGCAAAATCAAGAAAAGATTACCTACGACTTAATTTTTTCATTAAAAGTAAGTTCCTATTGCATGAGTGTAAATAAAGTAATGTATGTAACGGCACATGACTATGTATTAAAACACTCGAGTGATATTATTAAACTCACTCTTGTGTTTTAATTCCCTTCATTATGCAACCATTTCATAAACTACTATTACATTAGTACCTAACCAATTTAATGTGTTACATATGTGTTTTCATTGATCAAAAGTTTTATCCTGATTAAAAATGTCCGACAGCAGTGTTAGTGAGGAGAATTTAACTCCACCTGACATCAAGGAAACAGCAACGAACATGACGAACGAGTTTTTACCAGCAAAATCAATAAAAAATTACGTTTTTTTTTTTATTAAATGTAAGTTCCGTTTGCATGAGTGTAGATAAAGTAGTACCTGAAACTAATATTATGAATTTCTATGGATAGGGTTAATTAATTCACGAGCTGTAGGCATAGATCTACACCATACACTAAGCCGCAAAGGAAGCGGTTCGGCTACAATAATGCGATAGCTTTTAAAATACTTGAGCAATCCTTCTAAATAAAAACTAAATTAAAGTTTAATTCATTACAAATATATAGGAAGAAGTAATGAAAACCATTTTATTTCTTTTGGTGATTGTATTTAAAAAACATAAATAAAATATAAAGTAAATATTTATAATTTTGCACCGGCTCAGAAATCTGGTGGAAAGGATGCCAAAAACGTATAACATCCTATATTAACAGCCCGTGGTGGCAATACAAAATGCTAAAATGTGTCAAAATTGCATATTTGATACCGAAGAACATTTTTCGTGAAAAATTTAAATTTTCACTTAACCTTCTTTTATTCAAAATAAACTTCATAATCTTAAACTTTTTTAACTTTTATTTATGCACTATAAAATTGTCTATAATATAGTGTTTATTTCATAAAGCTAATTCCAATATTTTGGAAGTTATTGGGGTTTTTGTTACCAACCCGCTTTCTTTGCGTCCTGTATAGTTAAGTTCCAATAATCTACGTTTGAATGAACGATTACCACTCACGTTGATGCCTCAATACAGTGCATTAGGAAATTAAACGCCACCACTCATATGGCTCGGGTTCTGAACATTTATGTAATGTTTTGTAAGCTTTGGCGATCGGATCTATAAGTAAAACAACTCAGCCATGCGTATATATACCGATAAGGTAAAATTTGAAATAAAACTCTTTACAAATTGGATTGATTTTGTTTATTCCGTGCGGACTATTCTAGAAAAATAGAGGCGCATACTTTTTATTAAATACGTGAATAGCAGCAAAGTAAAAACAATAATGAAAAGACAAAATTAGTTAAAATAACAGAATTTTAGCATAAACACAAATGTTATATGTAATCATTTTGTTACAAGCAATGGTGACTTAAAATTAATCGTTAGGACTCACTAGGTACAACATTTTCTTAATTTCAAAACGCAAAATTTCTGTCACTCTTTTATTAGTATTATGGTCGCACATTTCGTAGGCTACATTACAAAATGTTTCTAAAATTATGTTTATCTGATAATTTTTTGATAATTTTGATACAATTAAAATAAAATTAAAACTTATTCTTTAATTTAAAGACAGGTTTATGTATTTTAAAGCCTGGGGACTACGAACGAAGTCAGCTAGGCAGATAACATTTAAAGAAGAAACGGAGATGTAGAAACATAAAAAAAACGTATATACTAACGTGGTTTCTATATATATATTAAAGATAAACACGGGAGTTACTCACGTGTAGTCCAACTGCTATACGTTAGTCCCGTTTTTATCTTTAAACATACAAAATCGCCTGCAGTAATGAATAAAACCGCTGCAAGTGGTCGAAATAACATTTTGGAACTCCGTTAGGTTGTTAAATTATAACGAACCGTTAAAAACATGCGTTTCCAGTTCCACTGAAGTTTCAGCTTGGGCTTTAACTTCAATAGTTATTGCAGTTTCTACATTTACATTCCTTTTGCCTTTGTTCTATAATATTAATGCCTAAATTGTCCCTTTCATGTCTGTAATATAATATATATAGGTATAGCATTACTATAATATTAGTTACTGCATGAAATATTTTGTGCAGTAGACATCATCAACTATACTTAACAAATGATAATAAAAAAACTCATCGTACCTAGCAAATCCCTGAAATAGGTCTTATTTCAGAGAGTTTTCCCCTTTTTTTTTTAATTTTACTTTTCATCTTTCAAATGAAGATTAAAAATGGAGCAGTTTTTTTTTAATTCTCTACTGCCATTGAAAGAGCCGTCATGCAAAAAAGTATTACACTAAACTAGGTATTATTATTTATCGTATACCTAAGCTATCTCATAACTATTTTATCCAATTTTCTTATTCTACTCATAAGACCAACTCTGAACTCGTTATTTTGATTATTACTTACTAGGTATATAATTATCTAATCATTTAAATTGACTGATAAAGATGACAAGTACTAAATTATCGCGAGCTAGAATGATAATGATTCGAAAGTATTTGGAATCATATTGCGAAAGTAGGTGGGAATCATATCAAGTGCCAAGTGCTTACAGAAATAAATGCAACCTTCTTGGTTTAAATTGTTAATAATGTTAAGTTAGCGTTACTTGTTACCTGAATTTCTAAACACCAAATTGTTTTTCACCATTACAATCCAAAAATAAACGCGTTCTCATTTAGACAAATATCGAATTGCTTATTTCGTTAACAATACGAGCTTGCAGGTCACGTGATGGCGAGGATAATACCGGATTCAAGATGCATCGTGGAAGACGCAATTTCCCGCGATCCCGCGAATCTGACACGTTTGATGAATAGCCCGGGACCGAGTTGCCTGACGGGAACGGATAAAGCTTACAGAAACTTCGGAGAAAAGCTTACAAGGTTACTGAACTTTGAAAAGAAAACAACGCTTTAAGCTCTTTTAGACAGCTTGGACGTAGGCAACATTGGTCTGCCGCAGAGGATTGTTGCTCCGCTTTTGCATTGAGAAAAATCAGCGCGATCCATTAGTATCAGTCAGGCGTCCAACTGGTCATAATCACAAGCTCATATATCTATTAAAATATTGTAAACTGCGGATAGACAAAATTTTGCCAACTTACTGGGGGACTAATAAGTACTGAGGAGGTTTATCAATACTAATTGACTACAAATTCTTTGTCTGCAGAATTGACGGCAGACTTCAAACAAAATCTCAAGTACAATTTTTTGGCTGGCAAGGTGCATTCTGAAAGTTAGGCTAGTACATCGATCGTACCTACATATTCCTTTGAGAGTTTTGTGTCCTCACTTTCACGTCATTGCAGATCTGACATATTTGATGAATAGCCTTGCAGCTGTGTGCAAGTGCCCGACGCATATGTCTCCATTAGGAGGTTAAAGGTTTCTGAACTGTAAACAGACGGATAGCTGTGTAATGTACTAGAGAGCTCTTGCACGAGGGGTCGGGAGGTTCAAAGCTAGCAGCCTGTAGTTTTGTTTCTTAAAAGGAAAACTTGATTAGGAGGCTTCAGTCAGTCTAGAAAAACTGGAAGCGCTGCTAGTAATTATTTTGTAAAATATTCTTGATCTAAGCTGCTGCAAATGGATTTTTGTTGTTTTATTGTTGCCAGATTCCCAATTACTTAGGAATATTATGTGCCCTGTTAAAAAAAACTTGAGTAGAATGCATAAACCGTGCTCTGCCATAAAAAAAACATAGACGGGTAGATAATAAAAAGCGTGTATCTGATGTGTGTGATCCAAAGAGGTTTTATGGTGTGTGTCAACGACCTAGCGACCTATATAATTGGGTGTTCCTAAATATAACAAAGCTCTGTAACTTGGTGTCTTCCACTGCCGCCTCGTACGACTGTAGTTCGCAGTCGCGCTCCGAGGCGTGGCAGTGCGAGCGCGATTAATGTTGTTTTATTGTTGCCAGATTTCCAATTACTCAGCAATACAATAATATTCATCAAGCTCTTATAGCTAAACATCATATTTTGCTTATCTTACCAGCACAACTTGTTCCCCATTGACAAAAAAAACTGGGGCAGAATGCGTAAACCGTACTCTGCCATAAAAAAACATAGACGGGTAGATAATAAACAGTGTCATTGTGTGCTGTGAACCAAAGAGGGTTTATGGTGTGAGTCAACGACCTATCGACCTATCTAATTGGGTGTTCCTAAATATAACAAAGTAGATATGTAAAAAGTGTGAATCTATGGTGTAAACCAGTGACCAATCGACCTATCGACCTATCTAAATAGGTGTTTCTAAACATAAAAAAGCTCTGTAAGTTGGTGTCTTCCACTGCCGCCTCGTACGACTGTAGTTCGCAGTTGCGCTCCTAAATGTGGCAGTGCGGGCGCGATTAATGTTGATTTATTGTTGCCGGATTCCCAATTACTCAGCAATACAATAATATTCATCAAGCTCTTAAAGCTGAACATCATATTTAGCTTATCTTACCAGCACATCTTGTTCCCCAATAAAAAAAACATTTTTGCAGAATTCGTAAACCGTGCACTGCTGTAAAAAAAACATAGACGGGTAGATAATAAAAAGCGTGAATCTGTGGTGTTCCTAAACCTAACATGGCTTGGTGTCTTTTAGCAGCAACTGCCGCCTCGTACGACGGTAGTTCGTGGTCGCGCTCCGAGGCGTGGCAGTGCGAGCGCGATTAATGTTGTTTTATTGTTGCCAGATTCCCAATTACTTAGCAATATAACAATATTCATCAAGCTCTTATAGAACATCATATTCTGCTTATCTTACCAGCACATCTTGTTCCCAATTGAAAAAAAACATGGGCAGAATGCGTAAACCGTGCTCTACTATAAAAAAAAACATAGACGGGTAGATAGTAAAAAGCGTGAATCTGTGGTGTGAACCAACGACCTATCGACCTATCTAATTAGGTGTTCCTAAACCTAACAAAGCTCTATAACTTGGTGTCTTTCAGCAGCACTGCCGCCTCGTACGACGGTAGTTCGCTGTCGCGCCGCGAGCCGTGGCAGTGCGGGCGCGAGTCAGTCACCACTTCCTGAAAATTAAAAAATAATCTAGTTGAAAGCATCGCTGATACAATCGATGGATCAGGCTGAAGGCACAGTACACAAAACACCAAGTTGTAGCATAGTTTAAATTAAATTGATTTTGTAAATATTTTAGGTATTATTTGTCTTGGAGTACCATAAAGAGTTTTTTGTAGCGATAGTACGTGTTTGTACTGGGTATTTATTTTATGAAATCCACATTAATATATAAAAGTGCAAACGTTTGTTGTTAGTTTGGGTAGTTTTAACACGATAACGGCTGGACGGATTTTAATGAAATGAGATAGGTTATACCCTGAAATAAATATAGGCTACTTTTTATCCTGGAAAATGGAAAGATTCTACGGGAACACTGGAAAATATTGATTACTCGCTTTAAGGAACGGTTGCCATGGAAACGAAATAATAAGCTGTCAAAAAACATCAAGAGCGTTGGTGCTATACCTACTTTTGCAATGCAATTGCAATGGATTTTTAATTTGCAATGGATTTTTAATATCCTAGATGCTATGACATAGGATGCTATTTTTCGCGATAAACTGTAGTCGTCGCGGGTGAAAGTTAGTAATTTATAAAATAGGTACACATTTTATTAATCGATAACTTAATATATACTTGCACATGCACACTATCGTGTATTAATTTTCATGTTGTCGCATTCTGTACTAAGGTTGCCTGGAAGAGATCGCTACTTATTGATAAGGCCGCCGATTGTACTATTTTAAGGTTAATGTTGTTGTACTATAATTTAAGTTTTTAGTGCAATAAAGAGTTTTCTATCTATCTATCTATCTATCTACCCTGCAATTGGCTAAAAATTAAACAATCAGTTGGTCTGGGTGGATACCGTGGATATATTGCGTGCACAATTATACTAACACAAAACATGGCATGAGATGGCATTCCACCCAGAAACAAGGTTTCGTGCTGCCCATACAATGCCTGATACTTACTTAATGTATACTTTTGTGTTTTTTTAGGCTTTGGTTTATTCCTTTAATACATTATATGTATATACATAATGTAGTAGGTGTTGCTCGTAACGTACCGCGTGGACTTACATCTTGTATGTACATTATTTGTCTTTTCAAAGTCCATATGTCCGGGTATAACATTGGCAGTTAACAAGCAGCAAATGTAGATTAAAAAACTAATCTTAAAACCACTTTTTTTAGAATGCATTGTCATCTATTTGTGAGCTACCCTGAAAGTTTCAGCCGGATAGCAATTCGAGAAGTGCTCGAAATTTGACTTGCCAGACAGACAAACAAGAAACTAACTTAATAAAAACGTGGTAAGAAGTTGCCAATTATGTTTTTATTTTAATTTAACTACCTACCAAACTTCATGAAGACAGAATGAACGGCTCAAATCGTCAGAACGGCCAATACATAGGTATAACATAAAATACCGTAGGCTAGAAGACCTCGCTACGCTCGTCAATGAGACTTCAAAGTTATATATCTGGGGGGGAGTGCAGTACCTATTCCTTTTTTTTTTCCAAATACAACTTTTTTATTGATGTACCGACTTACCAAAGTTTAGGGTGGCAATATTCTGACAACGATCAAACAAACCTCAACACGGCAACACTGTTGAAAAATAAAAGTTTAATAATATTACCTCTAACGTGTAGCAGTTCTTGTTGTGGTCCGTGGGTCCTTCGATGACGGTCTCGTAGGCCGGAGGAGGACCAGGGAGGTCCATCTGGACCTGCTAGGAAAATAAGCTCAGTGACAGATATTTAATACAATAATTAATTCAAAATCTCCCAAGAACCCGTTCTTCCAGTCCCCAGAACATATTTTTCGGCACCCTTCCGGCAATCGGAAGCAGTAAATCTGCCTGATTTTAACATTTCCCCGATTTATCGGTGGTTAAATTAAGTCGGAAATGTACGTTTACGAGTAGAGTAGGTAATCTTCGGCTACCCTCGGTTATTCCATTCGGCCGTGCCGAGTTTATAATTGTTTAAACCAAAATATTGTCTTTAAAACGATTTATTAACAAGTAAAATTATTATAAAAATACAAAATGACATTCAATGCAGGACCACAAAATCCCTCCTCTTTAAAATACCCACTCACTCTTCTAGTTCTTATAGAAGTAGTACAGTGAACTGTACGAGCAGTCAAGTTATGGAATTCACTTCCTCATACTATACGTGCTAGCCCCTCTATTGAAGTCTTCAAAGTGAAAATAAAAGAGCATTATCTTTCTTAATAAACTATTTTTATCTGACTCCATATGTTTGACATGTTAATTTATATATATTTATTTTGTGTATTTATTTATGTAAGTAACTATAATAACCCATATGTATACTTATATTTGTTATTTATAGTATATAAGTATTGACTTCCTTTTACAATTTATTATATATATATATATATATATATATATATTTATATATATATCAAAAATAAAATCGCATTTAAATTTTTTTTTTTTTTTTTTAAATCGCATCTAATTATATATATATATATATATATATATATATATTTAGATGCGTTTTTTTTACTGATTTAGGTTCATGTACACAGAAACCTACTTGTTTGTTTGAACTCTCTCTTTCCTCAAGGGTTTGCTGGAAGATAACTCTATTTCGGATTAAGCTTGCCTTTGTACATCTTCTATAAAATGTATTTGACTGTTTATGTGATTTATGTGTACAATAAAGAATATAACGACCCCGAACAAAATTATTGAATACGACATGACCGCCCGCAAAAATAATCACACTAATATTATAAAGACGAAAGTTTGTGTGTATGTAAGGGGTAACGGAGTGTGTGTGTGTGTGTGTGTGTGTGTGTGTGTGTGTGTTTGTTACTTCTTCACGCTTAAACAAACAAACGGATTTGGATGAAATTTGGTACGTAGGTAGCTTATAACCTGGATTAACACATAGGCTTCTTTATATCCCGCGAGGAAAAGCCGACTCTTTCGATGAAGACGAATTGTCTTATTTTGAATTGATTGATACATCGCTTGTCAAAATCGGACCAATAGGGGCGACGCCGCTATGGTGAAAAATCCACATACATACATAGACTGCTAAACTTATTACCCTTCCCTTGCTTCGCCGTAGTTGGGCAAAAAGATTAGTCACAGCTCATAACGCTGAGACTGCTGGGCGCAATGCAGTGCAGTAAATAAATTTGCAATTCAAATTATGGATGAAAGTGCAACTGTTGGCAGGCGTAGAGCACAGTCTTGCAGATTATCTGCTTGTATATATACATTTAATTGTTGTTATAATAATAAACTTGCATCAACATTCAATGGAAAATGGAAAACCTTTGACCTTTCAGTAGGTCCTAATGAACAAAGATACCTTTGACGGTCTGCACGCGTTATAGCAGAAAGTTAATTAAACCAATTACATTATAAACATATAATACTCGTATGACCCTTATCCTAAAACAACGCTTTGCCCGAAATTGGAAGTACAGGGAATTGGGCCTAATGTATCTAGACCATTTTTTTTAAATTATCTTTTTTGTACAGACTTTTTCGTACTTATTGCTATATATAAGTATAGAATAGATAGATAGATAAAAGACAGTTTATGTCGCAGGTAAGATGCCCAAAAAGCTGTCATCTTTACCTTGTTGAAAAGCTAGACTAAAGCGTTGACCGAGGTAGGCGACAGCTCTTTGATCAATCTAGTATATAACTATATAATCTGTTTTCCTTTATTTTCAGATGCACAAATTATGAAGACTATCGTATGACGCGTAAATAAGACAGAAATAACATACGGTGAGTAAGCGTCCAATATCTTAGGAAATCGATTTAATGACAGTACACTGTACGACAGGTACTAAGTGATCGCAGGTGGTAACTTCCCTCAGCGACTGACGTCAAACTAAACTACTTATTTTTATGGAATTATTAGAAAGTGTGCTCTTATAGGTGATAACATCAACGTAGTTTAATAATGGACAGTTTGAGGACAGTAAGCTTTTGAACACGGTCGATTCGTCTACCAACTTTGAGAACACTGAGCAAATAGAAGGTATTGTTACATGACAAATTGACAAGGTTTACATTATAGGTGTTCGATTGCTTAGCTTAATCTGTCCAGTTCCACGAGTGAAACAATTAACTAGTGATGATCGACTTAAATTAATTGAATTCTATTGTTTCAAAAATTAGTGTACCTTGAAAGGTTAATTTTAAAAGAGTTCAGAAAGGAAACAGGTCGATTTCCTTGGAAGAGTTATTTCATTTTAAAAGCTTTTATTTAACTTGTAATATTTTATATCTGCATATGTTTGCTTAGGTCATATCTTGCAAGTTGAATTAGAATCACTTCCTGTCATCCTATGGATTGAATTTTTGTATGTTGGTTCAGTTTCGATGACAATGCATTTTTATGGTAAGCATGACCTGTATCGACATCGATAAAGGCTCCAGATAAAGGCACTCTTCAACGGTTAACAGCACAGAAATTAAAGACTGACTGACTGAAGACTGCTGCTTTAAAAAGGGTTTTTTTTTTACTCTTCGTTATCGTGATTACGTGTTTGTGATCCGATTGCGAACTGAACTTAAAGAGTTCATAAAAATAGAACATCTCTAATCCATTTACGGCATGAACTTTTAAATGATGGATGACGCCTGTCGATATTAATTCCCTGGAACTCTATATCAAACAAGTTATTTGCGCGTGGCTAATGGTTCCAACTAGAGAATGAAATACCGGGATCCCGCATACATTTTGCGGGCTAATCTCGGTCGAAATTTTTGCGGGATCCCGCTGGACTGGCGGGATTACAGAGAAGCGCGTACCAACTAACGTGGAAGCTGAGCGAGTGTGCAATATCAGGAGCCGTTTAGCAGACGACACAATTAATACATTAATTTTTTTACGAAGGTATTTCCAAAAAAATATATTTATTAAGATGTTCACAAGAATTAAATGAAATACATTGAAATACATGATTATTTCAAAGTTGGTTATATATACGTGAGTGGTGTGACTCGTGCATCTCGTGCGTGTCCCTTAACTAGGTTTTATGTTTGTGATATTTAACTGACTATGTCAATTTATGTTTCTGATGTTCATGTTGATATGTCAATTAATGTCTTGCGTCTTACTTACTTATCTTATTCCATATCAATTTATGTCTTAATCTTTATGTGTAAAAGTATGAATAAACTATTTAAAATGTAACAAAAAGCTTGTTTAATTTAGGTTAAAATTAAAACCATGAAAACGAGGTCAACTAAGTCTGTATTACGGTTGATTTCAGATGTCTAAATCAACCCCGCTGGATCCCGCAAATACCGGGATCCAGCGGGACTAAGATGGTTCAGTCTCGCAAATACCTGGACTGAAATTAATTATCTTGCGGGATTGCATTCCCTGTTCCAACTAACTCAATCTAGGGAAGATGCCTAGGTAGCATCTTCGACTTTGTGCCAATGGAATAAATAATGGACAAATTTGATTGTTAATACCTGACCGCCACGAATAAAAATCACTTAGGGATGTGGTTAAACCATAACAGCTCTGTTTGATTTCGCTGATTGTGACAGTAATTATTGTGGTTAACAATTTCGAATGCTAAATCCATACAAATTTTATAAAAATGAAAGTAACTGTCTATGTCTGTCTGTTTGTTACCTTTTGACAACTAAACGGCTGAACCGATCCTGATGAAATTTGGTATGGAGATAGTTTGAACTCTGGGGGCGGACAGGATACTTTTTATCGAGATAGACTGTAGTCCGCGCGGACGAAGTCGTGGGTGATGTCACAGAATAAATAATAGCAAAAGTTGCACTTCGTGCAACCGCAATTAATAGAAATAGCGACTCTTGCTATAAGCAACAAAGTGCAATTCAGCTCGCATTATGCGCTCAGTGCATAACGCGATATTCACCTAAACGTTGCCGCTCTCTTCTAACGCGTAACCCTGTCGCTGTCCGGCGCGGAGTGACGCGCTAGCTGTGGTGCTAGGGTTGGTCGGCTTGCCGCTTGTTTGTTTGTCGTATGAGGTAGTGCTGGCCTCTGATGTCAGAGTTTATCAAGCCGCCCGAGGGCCTCTGACATGGCTTAATGACTGCTATTAATCAATAACAGCCGGGACCGACAGCTTAACGTGCCCTCTGAAGCACGGAGCGATGGAAAACCGCACATAACTTAGAAAAGTCATTGGTGCGGAGCCTAGGTTTTGAACCCGGTATCGTTGGATTCTAAATTGCACTATAGAACAGTTAGGCCACCATCGCTCTTTAAGCTCTTAAGGCTTGCCGCTGCTACTATAATATTCATCGTCTGTCTACCTACTTGACCACGTAATCTATCTTATGTTTCAAAATCATTAAGATATCTCAACAAACAAAAAATCACATTTTCAAGTTGCTCTCGTAATTATCCAACATGTATGAAACGCGTAACAATTCTTTTAAAAACTATCTTATCAAACGTTAAACGTTAAATTTATATAAAAAAAAAATAACTTTAAATTAAAGTTTTTCAATAAAAAAGGAATCAAATTTTATTTGTGAACAACACCATAATCTAAAATACTTAAGTAGGTAGGTAGGTAGTAAAATACAGCGCAAAAATGTGAGTGGCTATGAAAAATGAAAGCGTCTGAATGCAAGCGCGCGGCGGCCGGCCTCGCCTGATTTGTAGCGCCGGGGCTCACAATCTGTAGGTTATTAGCTCACGTAAGTATATATAAGTATCAGTATATCATGTTTTCATTTTGTGAAAATCTAGTTGAAAGACAATAAATACATATACACTCTACCGAGTGACGGATGCCTGGCGATGTGACTAGCAAATGCCCTATTTTTGGAATGAAATATTTAATATTTCTAATCAAATCACAGCGTTGATATTTGTATATGTATTTATTTAGTCTTTCAACTAGATTTTCACAAAATGAAAATTTGATTACCTACACTATATTTTCTCAATCACAAAATGTTTTGTAACTGCTCTAAGCGAAATATCTATCGACCCGGAATTTGCTTTGTAAGTTGGTCTAGCTAGCGATTTATCGATACATCTGTAAGTCGTTCAAAATCATTCATTTTATCTAAAATCGGCTCCCAAGCTGCATCACCCCTCAATCATGCATCATCACTCCTGCTCAACAAAAAATTGAAAGTGAAAGCGCCTATGATACATTAATTAGTTCGGTTATCATTAAAACTGGAAACCTCCTTGAACTAGGTCTATGCACATCTATGTTTATAGCTGTGGTGAGAGGTCGCTATATCTACACACATATATATATATATATATATATATATATATATAAAATCTTTCTTCTTTATATATATATATATATATATATATATATATAAAGAAGAAAGATTTTATCGTTTGTATGTTTGTTTGTAATGGATAAACTCAAAAAATAATGAACCAATTTAAAAAAATATTTTACCCATAGAAAGCTACATTATCCGCGAGTAACATGGGCAGTATTTTATATTTCAAATAAATTTAGATCACTACTAAAATTGCAATAATGTAACCCAAGGTATCAAAAATACAAAACGGAAAGACAACGTCGCCATGGAAACGAAACAATAACAAGTCTGTCAAGTACCTACGTGAGTAATAATGCAGTTGTCTTTGGTAAAAAAAACACCACGATCGTTGTTGCCAACGATTTTAATTAATTGGCGTTTTTTTTTTACAAGATACGACTGGTATAGTTATAAATGCTAAAAGTAAGAAAAATGACGCGGTGTGAGCGCTACCCTTGCGAAGCCGGGGCGAGTCACTAGTCATAGATATAATTAAAAGTGAGGATATTACGTACCAGTTCCTCGAGAGTGGACCGCATAAATTAGTTGCAACGCACACAATTGACCTATGGCCATAGTTACAAACGGAGTCGCGTTTGAGTAGCACGTGCAGTGACTTTCATGCGCGCTATAGTCTGCGTATGTCTCCCTGTCTTTGTTGTTGATGCACATGAAGCACGACGGTGGGAATGTAGGTGTGTGGATGTGTTTGCCTCTAGTTGTAACTAGTCCAGTTTTTGTTTACGTGATATTAAAGCGTGGCGTATCTCCCCTTTAACTAGATCTATGGCATTAGTACACCACACTCCCATCTGTACCGGATAGTGCTGGATATGTTGAGATTCTTAGAAACCCACATATTTTCCTCAAACGGAATAAGCCAATGATGTTAGCCATTCTAGCATTGTAACAATATCTGGGTGAATTGTAAGGCCTAGGTATATATATATTCTATAATTCTACACACTTATAATAAAGCAGTAAGTAACAAAATGTCTGTACAATGAAAATATTTTTTAAAAAATGGTCAAGGGGACTTGAAATAAGCTATATAGGTACTGAAAAAGAATATTACGTTATTAAAAATGGTGTGTCTATCTATCTGTTTGTCTTTTTTTGTTCGCGCATCACGTAAAAACTACTGGACCGATTGCGATGCGGTTTCCACTGATGGATAGCTTAAATTAAGACTTAAAAACTGGTGTACTTTGTGTTTCAATCCGATGAGTAGAAGTGGAGCAATCGATAAAAAATAATTTGGCTAAAGTGAACTAAGTTTGATGACATTGGTAGATAGATAGATAGATAGATATATAGATAGATAACTAGATAACTAGATAGATAACTCTTTATTGTACTAAAAAATACTTAAATTATGACACATCAAAAATTACCTTAAAATAGTACAATCGGCGGCCTTATCACTAAGCATGATCCGTATATCCCAGAAAAATTGCCACGCGGGCAAAGCCACGGGCACAGCTAGTATCTAATATAACAGTGAACCTATATGAAGGGTCATTGTTTGAGCTGGCATTCGAATTAAGGGCGGTATGCCGTCGACAAACAATGGTTTCTCGAGAGCTGGACCATGCAGCCGAAGGTAATGCTACTCCAATTACTGTCTCGTGCTTGAATGGGTACTGCATGACTTGACTCCAAGCAGTACGATAGGTAAAGCGAATGCAAGGGATAGGTACGTATAGTTTTAACAGTAAATGTTACAGCAGACGTTTCCTAGTAGCTTCAAACTTCTTCACTGATTACGAAAAGTTGTCCATCCATACACTGAGAGAGAATTTTGTAGTGTGGGCACTTGAAGCAGAAAATAGAAGAACCCAGGTGAAAAGACGATATTGATACTAAATATTGGGTACTTAATGTGAACAGAGAAAATAAAACCTAATATATAAATAAATAATAGTTTAAAAAAACTAAAAAACACGCTTTATATAGAAAACCAAACTACAAAATAGAAAATAAATTTTAATACTGTAAATAAGAAAAAAATGGTTTATTTAAAAAAAAACGTGGGGTGCATGGGTCAATCGTTATAAATATTTCATTGACAGATATGAGAAGCACCCACGCTTTTTTTTAAATAAATCATTTTTTTCTTATTTACACTATTAAAAATTATTTTCTATTTTTTAGTTTGGTTTTCTATATAAAGCGTGTTTTTTAGTTTTTTTAAACATTTTTTTTTTTTTACTTTTTTTTTTTTTTTCGAATTATTGCATTGTCATCGGTCTTTGACAGGTGTGCAAAATTTGAATGAAATCTGACCGTTTAAAGTGGGTCAAAATAGCGTCCAAAGGAGTCGGTTACAAACATACAAACATACAAGTGAAGCTAATATAAAGCGTATAAAAACGGCCAAGTGTCGGACACGCATAGATCCATGCGTTCGCTTATTTTTCGTCCCATTCATATATTAAAGGTTTTGATTTATTTATTTTTTAATACATTCAATGACGAGACGGGCAGGTCGCTCGCCTGATGGTAAGCGTCACGCCTGTCCATAATAGTTGCAGTGCCACCCAGAACTTTGGTTGCAAAGTCTTGCGCGTCACTGCACTGCGCTCGTCACCCGCCGACATTGGTCCGACAGGTGTCAGACGATTTTCGATCTTTTTGACATGAACTAAGTACCTTGTTTTTTTAAAAGTATTTTGACTTATAATTGATCACCGTAATGCCAAATCTGACTTGGTCCGATTTTGACAAGCGAGGTATCAATCGATTCGTCTTCATCGCAAGAGTGTCATCTATAGGCTATTGGTAACCGGGTTTTAGTTTTCGAACTTATGCCATGTTACCGTCCCCGTAGGACGGATTTAGAAGCTGTGGTGTTAATTTGGACGTTTGCTCGCTGCGTACCTAAAACGCAGTGTTCTGCCTAAACCAAACGCGAGGTAGGCATATTGAGATTTAAGTCCATTGAGTTATAGAGCGAGTTGAGTTTGAGTTAGTTTGTTCAAGAGCGAGATAGACCCTGTGAGACTTAGGTTAAGGATAGTGGTTGTTAAATATCTTCTCGCTAAGCAGGCGTTGATGCTTAAACCATAAAAACATTTGAAAAGCCATTGTTGTACATTTACCAAACGTTTTTCTTTTAATATTCTCAGTTTTTTTTATATATTATTTTTTTAATATTTAGGATCGTATCGCGTCCAGTTGCGAGGTCTTGGTTCTGGAGAAATACTAGTTATTTATAAGTACATAGAATCATCCCATCATTATCGTTGATCTAGCTATGGGCCCTAAAACTCTAATCAGGTAAATAAAAAATCGAGCGAGCCTAGACGCATATGATGTGAAATATCTGACATCTCACATATTCTAGCACCGCGCGCGCTCATTTGTCGACTGTGAATCAGCAACTACTTCATCTGACCTATCTGGTTTTACTTTTCGTCAGAAAATCGTATGTCTTAATAGCTCAGCCGGGAACCATTCGGCTGATAGTCTTAAGTACCTGAGTTCTATCCTGACTGAAGTGTATATTTTGCACATAAAAAAAATATGTGATGGTTTCTAGCTTGATAGCACCGCACGCGCTCAATGGTCAAATCAAATAGCGCGCGCGATTCCCCGGCTTACACTTCCGGTTACACATTGTCTAACACTTTTCACGAAATCACTCCCATAGATTTCAGGCAAGCGAACGAAAAGATATTACACATTCAAAAGTAAAACGTCAAAAAACCACGTTTTATGTTTTAATTTAATGAATGCAATTTAATTGTGTTGCAAACTGCAATAAAATAATTATTTTTCACCGTGCGGCCCCTTCTAAAATACCGATAGCGATAGGCACGACTAGTTCGCGGATTATTATTCTACACCTAACTTCGATCAATGTACTAGGTAAGGCTAGGTTTTAGTACTTCAAGTTACTTAGAGCAGAGAACATTTACCAATTCGTGCATGTCAACGGCGTCTGTTCGTACAGCAGAAACCAATTACGGCAAATACGATGTTTATCCAGAACCGTCAGCGGCGGAATCCGGAAATCGATGTTTAAACTCGTGGATGCTTCCTGCCACTCGGAACGAAGTGTCGGATGCTCTGGGTACTTCATCAGGACGTGCCTGACTAGTTCTGAATTTGTTATTGCTGAGAGCTTTACTATGGCTAACCTTGCTCGAACACTGTAGCGTTTGTGTTTTAATTTTAGGATTAACGCCTACTTAGCGAGAATATTTCTAATAATTTTGATGTGAATAAAATAAATATATTAGGGACAATTCCACACCAATTACCTAGCCCCAAACTAGGATACCCTGTAATATGGGCACTAGATAACGGATAAACATACATAGATACGAATATCAACATCTATGACTCGGAAGCAAACATTTCTGCTCATCACACAAATGATTGCACCTTGTAGGATTTGAACCCGCGACCGTTTGATTTCGTTCCTAGGGTTACTAGCCACTAGAGCAACCAGCCGTCAAATAATGATAAAAATAATCATATTATAATATTCCAGGGTATAAGCTATCTCCATTACAAATTTCATCAAAACCCTTTCAGCTGTTTGAGTGTGAAAGATGATAAAGATGATGATGATGATGAAAAGTAGGCTCACACAAATACACACATACATACAAACTTTCGCCTTTATAATATTAGTGTGACTATAGCAATTATCCAAGGTGCAATAATTTTGAGAGCTAAATTATATTACTAACTAATTGGAAATTTAGTTATTAAGTAAACAGGAAGAGACTTTTGTCCGACATCTTTGTGTTGTCACAGAATAAATAATATATTGTTTTGCTAACCGAAAAAGCGGGCAAAGCCGCGGGGCTCAGCTAGAAGTATAATTATCTATAGTATGTCGCAGCTAGAAGTAGGTATATTTCTCTATACTATAGTATGTTATACAGTATTGTCCACGCGGGCATAGCCGGGGGATGCCGCTAGAAGTGAAATTATCTATCTGTAGTATGCAATTCTGAAAGCGTGAGGGCCACTTTTTATTTGCTATTCATTATTCAATCTATATGTATGTTTTAGGGTTCTATGCCTCAAAAGAAAAAATGGAATCCTTATAGGATCACTTCTTTGTCCGTCTATCTATCTGTCTGTCAGGACCCATTATCTCTTGAACGCGTGGAGGTATCAAGTTGAAATTAATATCAAATACTCCGACCTGCAATCCCTTGGAGCTGTCAAAAAAAACAAACTTCTAATTCAACGGAATCAAAAGATACGGCCGTTTATGTCGCAAATTTTGACAATCGAAAGGGAATCAAATCTATACCTTTGTAAGTACATTACAAAAAAGTTTGTACGGAACCTTCGGCGCGCGAGTCCGACTCGCAATTGGCTGGTTTTTAAATTTATAACAAGGCGTGTAGTTCGTCGGTAGTTATATCCGATAAAAAAAACTGTCATCATAGGCCTTCTTACATCTACAAGAGATGATTAAAAAACTGTCATCATAGGCCTTCTTACATCTACAAGAGATGATTAAAAAACTGTCATCATAGGCCTTCTTACATCTACAAGAGATGATTAAAAAACTGTCATCATAGGCCTTCTTACATCTACAAGAGATGATTAAAAAACTGTCATCATAGGCCTTGTTACATCTACAAGAGATGATAAAAAAACTGTCATCATAGGCCTTCTTATATCTACAAGAGATGATTAAAAAACTGTCATCATAGGCCTTCTTACATCTACAAGAGATGATTAAAAAACTGTCATCATAGGCCTTCTTACATCTACAAGAGATGATTAAAAAACTGTCATCATAGGCCTTCTTACATCTACAAGAGATGATTAAAAAACTGTCATCATAGGCCTTCTTACATCTACAAGTGATGATTAAAAAACTGTCGTCATAGGCCTTCTTACATCTACAAGAGATGATTAAAAAACTGTCATCATAGGCCTTCTTAGATCTACAAGAGATGATTAAAAAACTGTCATCATAGGCCTTCTTACATCTACAAGAGATGATTAAAAAACTGTCATCATAGGCCTTCTTACATCTACAAGTGATGATTAAAAAACTGTCATCGTAGGCCTTCTTACATCTACAAGAGATGATTAAAAAACTGTCATCATAGGCCTTCTTACATCTACAAGTGATGATTAAAAAACTGTCATCATAGGCCTTCTTACATCTACAAGAGATGATTAAAAAACTGTCATCATAGGCCTTCTTACATCTACAAGAGATGATTAAAAAACTGTCATCGTAGGCCTTCTTACATCTACAAGAGATGATTAAAAAACTGTCATCATAGGCCTTCTTACATCTACAAGAGATGATTAAAAAACTGTCATCATAGGCCTTCTTACATCTACAAGAGATGATTAAAACAGCGTCAGGAGGTTGTAGTACGGCACTTCTTTTGGTGGCTAAATAGGCCAATGCGGGATCCGCAGCTGCGACCGCACCGTTGGCAAATATGGTTCTGCCAGTGTGTGGATGGTGTCGAGTTGTTCATACGATTATGCCTTCGTGTACGTTTTTGGGCCAGAATCTCCAAGCAAGTGTCGTCATGAGTTTTAAGACCGTCTGCAGTAACTTTTCTCCGCTGGTCACGATCTTCCGCACGAACTTCCCATTTTGCAAAGTCAATGTCAAAAGTGGAAAAAAAAACTGTAGGCATCACATATTTAATGTGAATGAAATAACGTTATCAGTGTCAATAGGTTAATGACTTGTTATCGGAAGCGTCATTCAGCTGTTTCTGTTTGTAATTTCGTTGATGTAGGTAATTATAATTAATTGTTAATGGGACGTTAACTCATATCAAAATGTAAATATACCTAACTGAATGACTAATTGCAAAACGATTCCTGCAATGTTATGTATTGGTTTGGCATGTATATATTTTACTAGTTTTCCCGCCCGCGACTTCGTCCGCGCGGACTACAGTTTATCGCGAAAAAAAGCATCCTATTTTCTTCTAGAATATTAAAAACCAATGCAAAAGTAGGTATAGTACCCACGCTCTTGATGTTTTTTTGCAGTCTTGTTATTTCGTTTCTATGGCAACCGTTCTTTACAGTGAGTAATCAACATTTTCTAGGTTTCCCGTGGAAACTTTCAATTTTCCGGGATAAAAAGTATCCCATGTTTTATTCCAGGGTATAAGCTATCTCAATTCTAAATTTCATCAAAATCCGTCCAGCCGTTATCGCGTGAAAGCTCCCCAAACAAACAAACAGACAACGTTTCACTTTTATATATTGGTATGGATTACCTATTAGCTGTGCCCGCGGCTTCGCACGCGTGTTCGTTTCTTTTGGTTAAAAGTACCTGCTCTCTGTGCTGTGCCAGGACCTAAAATACCAATATAACCAACATTTGATCAAAACTCCTTCAGCCGTCAAAATGTTTTTTATCGATTGCTCGGCTTGTACTCATGCTCATCGGATTGAGATACCAAGTACCCCAGTTCTTATTTCAAACCCTAAACTATTCAACAGCGAAAACCACATCGCAATCGGTCCAGTAGTTTTTACGTGATGCGCGAACAAACATACAGACAAACAAACTAACAAACAGACAGACACGAATTTTTAAAAAGTTATATTCTTTACAGTAGCTTATTATAAGTAGCTAGACCAATTTTTTTTAATGATCTTCTTTGTACATACTTTTTCGTTTTTATTGCTTTATCTATACTTATAATAAAACTGTAACAGGTCCAATTCTGTACATTGAAGATATTTAGTAAATTTTTTTTGGGAGCTGTTCTATATTTGATACTGAAGCCAAAACTGTAACTTTTTTCATTTTTGTCTTTCTGTCTGTCTGTCTGTCTGTCCGTCTGTATCTTGGCTAGGCATCACGCCGAAACTACTGAATGAATTCAAATGAAACTTGGCATAATTTGAGTTCATATTACGAGGTAAGACATAGGATACTTTTCATCCCGAAAAGTTAAAGGGTTCCCGCAGGAAAGGGGTTAAAAGATTTTTATAAGAACACGTATCACGCTGAAACTACTGGACGGATTTTGATGCAACTTGGCAAAGTTATAGTTTATATGATGATTGAGAATTAAGAATACTTTTTATCCCGAAAATATAAAGGGTTCCTGCGGGACAAGGTTCCAAAGTTATGTTAATTTTGAAATAATAAATGATTCATTTTGGAGGGTATTCTATATTCGATAGTGAAGCCATGTTTTTTTTTCATTTTTGTCTATCTTTCTGTATGTATCTTGACCGCGCATCACGTCGAGGCTACTGAATTCAAATGAAACTTGGTATGATATGAGTTCATACTACGAGGTAGAACAAAGGATACGTTTCATCCCGAAAATCCCCCGAAAGTTATTTGAAAGAACAAGTATCACGCTGTAACTACTGAACGGATTTTGATGCAACTTGGCACAGTCATCTATCTTTACTTATAATAAATCAATAGGTACGAAAAAGGCACAGAACAGTACAAAGAACTCAAATGAAAAAAATGGTCTAGGGTACCATAAAATAAGCTACGGAACATTTTTTTTTATTTTAAATCGCGTCATTCTGACTGTCTGTATTTTTGTGCATCACGTAAAAACTACAGGACCGATTGCTATGCGGTTTTCAATGTAGGATAGCTTAGGGTTTGACTTAAAAACTGGTGTAATTGGTATTTGGCGTTTAGAGCCGAGCAATTGATATTTTGACGTCTGAAGAAATTTTGATCAAATGTTGGTATATTGGTATTTTACCTGGTATTAGGTCCTGGAATAGCACATTATGGTACTTTTAATCTAAAGGAATGACCACGCGTGCGAAGCAGCGGGTACATATAGGTAGGGGGTAGTTATACATATGCATAGATTTATGTAGGTAAATTTTAAGAGCATTTCTTCCTCCTTGATCATGAGATGTTAAGTTCTTTGACTTGTAAGTGCTATATTATTTTGCCTATTTACCCGACTACGGCGAAGCAAAAAAGAGGGTTATGATTTTGATCGGTATGTATGTTCTTCTGTTCCCTCATAAGTTCCAAACTACTTATCATCATTTTTGAAAAGGCTTACTTAGCACTGTTGAAAAATATATATTGTTAGCTGTTGCTCGCGGCTTTGCTTGCAAAACGTAAACGTAACAAACACACAATATAGGGATAGAGTTACTTTCGCATTTGTAATATTAACTAGCTTTTGCCCACGACTTCTCCACGCAGAATACAATTTATCGCGATAAAAAGTATTCCATGTCCTTCCCCAGGGTTCAAACTATCTCCATACCATTTCCTTCCCCAGAGTACAAACTATTTCCACACCATTTCCTTCCCTAGGGTTCAAACTATCTCCGTACCATTTCCTTCCCCAGGTTCTTTAATCAAGATCGTTTCAGCCGTTTAGTCGTGAAAGGTAACAAACAGAGAGACAGAGTGACTACTTTTTTTTTTATTAGTAGGTAATCTAGGTACTGCAGAATCCTAAAAATATTTCATTCAAATCGTCATAGAAATCAACCAACCCGAACCCGCGCCCTTAGGTGCTGTAGACGTTCGAACAAAGACAGGGGTACAAAAAAGTATGAACCATGTATACACATTTCCGTGCTACGTTATGAGGCGAGATCTGAGGGCTGACCTGACCTTACTGTTACGTCACTAACCTAATTTACCTCCATAAATGTGAACAAACGATAATGGCCATTAACAGAGTGGCCACAGGTATGGCTACTTGTTTATTCATAGCCCCGCCATGGGTGCCGCGTAGGGTTGCCACAATGAATAATAAAATGCTTTATTCAAGAAGATAGACGAACGACGAAGATGGTCATTTTACGGGTATGATTAGATAGAATAAAAGTGTTACGAGTTATTGTTATTATGAATATAATATCTCATATATAAACTCGCACTTCAAACTCAGGAAACACGCGGCCCAATTGGGCAGTAAAGATTTTGGATTTAGAATGTTATTGGCGAAGTATTTCTTATTTTTTGTAATGGTTATTATATTGTATTAAGAATATTGATTGTTGCAAGGCAGTGACAGTGAGGCTTGCATGAATCCGATAATATTGACTTATTACGTGTAATGATAATGAATGTTATTATATGTCGAGACGAACTTTCCAGACAGTTCAGTGCATCCGCTTTTGTAAAAATTTAAAAATATAATTCCATATCTACTAAAACGGTTAATTTATAACATCATTTCAGAAGGCCGAGCTCTCACTAAAACGAAAGTCAAAGTGTTTACTTTAAATAGGCATATTAATAGCATTTTTACAAGTCAAATCCAAACATCAAATGAACAACGAGAAAAATGAAATATATTATAAATATATAAAATCCATAAAATTAGGTAAACTAAGTATGCTTTCAGTTTGAAAAGGAAATTTCCCTTTCATGTGCCTACTCAAGAGTTCGAGTCTCGCACAGGAAAAGGAAATACCCTTCTGACACTACCTGTGCTTCGGAAATACGCCCTTAGAGAAGAGAGCACCAAATAACTCTACGGGGTATTTTATCCATTGTTATCAATTCTTTATATATATTTATAATGCCATAAATTAAAAAAAAATAACACACAATCACACATTATTACATTACTAAGCGCAGAATGTGCACTTGACGCAAAATGTGCATTTTTATCAAAGGAGTCAACAGCTGATAAGTAAAGTCTGACGTGACAGCCCTAGATGCTTGCAGATTTTGCATTGATTGACACAAGTTTTTGGGTGTTTAATTATAATCTGACCTTCCAGTTTTTTTATCACGTTAATCATTTTTTGGCAAGCAACAACCGGGGGAAATAATATACTCGTACTTAATACTAGCCGTACCCGTCGTGTATCAGGGTTAAAAGTATCCTATGTGATATTCCAGGACCTAAAATACTTATAGATCAAAATTCGTTCAGACAAATCGATTTTTTACCTACTAGTCGCTCGACTTTATCTATAATAATAATAATAATATATTCGGGACATTTCCACACCAATTACCTAGCCCCAAACTAGGATACCCTGTGCTATGGGCACTAGATAACGGATAAACATACATAGATAAGAATATTAACATCCATGACTCGGAAACAAACATTTCTGCTCATCACACAAATGATTGCACCTTGCAGGATTCGAACCCATAACTTGCAGGACATAACTTGTATAGCTTGCAGGATCTGAATCGTCACAAAGTACATCAGGGCCTCAATTCTGTTACTCGTAGCTATTTAACCGCGATAACGTAAGTGGTGATGGCTTGGATTCCTTTCTACGGGATTGGTCGGACGCTGCCATGGATAGGGATGCCTAGAAGGAGATGGGGGAGGCCTTTGCCCAGCAGTGGGACAGAGTAGGCTAGAAAAATATATAAAAAAACGCAAGTGGACCGCTTGTTTTTTTTGTGAATTTTTCTCATAATTTTCTTTAATTAATATTCTCATAATTTTCTCTTAAAAGAACCAGCGAAAATTTTGTGAAAATGTATGTTGTTTTTTTTATATATTTATTTTTCGAAAAATTCCTAATGTTTTCCCTTCTGACACTTTTAAGTGGTAAATGAGAAAAAATCGCAAAAATAATCTAGCGATCGACTTGCGTTATCGCGGAATAGTTAACAGAATTGGGGCCCAGGTTGTATGTCAAATCCTAAGCTATCCAACAGTGAAAACCGCATTTAATCGGTCCAGTAGTTTCACGAACATGGAGACGGACACACCATTTAAAAAATGTTATATTCTTGTTCAGTAGCTGACTTTAAGTAACCTTGACCATTTCTTTTAATTATTTTTGTACTGACTTTTGCTACAATATAATGCTTTGATATAATCTATACTTATAATAAAGCAATAGGAACGAAAAAACTACAAAGTAGATAATTGAAAAAAATATGTCTAGGGTGCTTAAAATAAACAACTGAACAAGTTCTTTTTTTTTTAAATTCGTATCTGTCTGTTTGACTGTTTATCTGTTTGTCTGTATGTTTGTTCGCGCATCACGTATAAACTACTGGACCATTTGCGATGCTGTTTTCACTGTTGGATAGCTTGGAGTTTGTCTTAAAAACTGATGTACTTATATCTCAAACCGATGAGTAGAAGCCGAGCAATCGATAAAAACTTTTTGACGGCTGAGGCAGTTTTGATTAAATCTTAGTATATTGGTATTTTAGGTATTGGAATAGTACATACTCGTATAGTACTTTCAACCTAGAGAATTGACCACGTTGCGAAGCCGCGGGTACAGCTAGTAATATATATTTTAGTTTAATTTTAGGTTTCGTAGGTTTTTAGTTATAAGCCAAAATGGGAAACAATCGGTACGTCGCGTCTCATTTAGCTGAGTACAGCCACAGTACATACTCGTATATGTGGACTATATAATATGTACTGTGGTACAGCTGTAGCCCGACTAGCCACTAGCATAGCTTACACAGACAGAGAACCAAGGTTATCGACAGGATTAGCAAGTTGAAGTGGCAGTGGGCTGGTCATATGAAGGACTGATAACGGTTGGGGTGTTCTTGAGTAGCGGCTATGTGGAACGACGATATACGCAAATTGGCTGACAGCAGTTGGAAAACAAGAGCGGAAGATCGGGCTCAGTGGCGTGCTTTGGTGAGGCCTATGTCCAGCTGTGGGCTGACACAAGCTGATGATGATGACGATGATAGCTTTACATTCAAATTCTCATGTTTAGTCTTAGCAACACACTCACGTCGATACAATTTTCTCTTGATACTAATATAGTCTTCTGTTCGCAACGTTAATTAACAAAACTGCTAAATCACGGTAGGATAATCAAAATAAGGTAGCTTTAGCACAGAATAAATAATAGTACAAAAGGCTTTAGTCCAAATTATTTTCCTTATGGGAATTTTCTTTTAGCATAAAATGTCAAAAGATGGAAAATTTTCAAATAAATTCCGGTAGATGATTATCGTTGACCGGTATCGGTTGCAAGAATATTTTTAACGTAACGGTACTCTCCGTTTTTTTTGTTATGAAAGAGTCCCACAAAAATCTATACGTATCCTGTAAATAATGGGTATCAATGAACAAATCCTCCTAAAATTGCAAATACTGCTCCGATCATGTAAGATTTTAATGATCGAACAGATCAAAAATTTTAAACTTTTGCATTTAAATTTTATCTTAATCCAACATATCATTTTATCTTAATCTGATTTAACAGTAAGTAACAAAAAGTCTGCACAAAGAAGTTAATTTTAAAATTAATAATAACTTAGCCTCAATAATAAACTTAAAATGAGAATACGAGTATAACGTTTTTGAAAATCGTGTCTGTATGTTTTTCTCCAATTACGAAATAATGAATGGACCGATTGATATGAGGTATTCACTGTTAGATAACGTAGGCTTTGACTTAAAATCTGGTGTGTGTCATATCTCAATCCGATGAGTAGAAGCTGAGCACGAGAACACTGAGTAGAAGGGAAAGACGACTTCATTCATATTGCCCCAAACGGCGAATAGGACTACGGCGAAGCAAAGGAAGGGTTATGTGTTCAAACTAAAAACTTAGTCCGATTTTGACAAGCGAGGTTGCAATCAATTCGTCTTCATAGCAAGAGATTCATAGGCTACTTTTTACCCGACCGTAGTCGGGCTTTGGTTTTTGAACTTGTCTTTTAATTTACTAGAATTATTTATACTCGAAATCATTATGTAGAGATATAAAGTTTATTTAAAAAAAAACTTTTATGCAGTGGCCATGTCATGATGAAACTTAGAACGGACTATCACACAACTCGGAAAAGGTTGATGGACTGACTTGAGGAATTCTATAAATTGCCTCGATCATCTATAATTCCTCAAGATAGTCTCTGATCAATGTTGATAGAATATCTAGAGGGATAACCTAGATTAATCCTCAGGATACCCTCTAAATATTCTATAAAGATATCTTGAGGTAATTCTGTCACTCTTGAATATCTCAGACATATCTTAAAAAAGGCCCTCGTGCCTATAACATTTCGTGTCTAAGCTGTTAACCGTTGAGGAATTCCCTAATCAGGAGCCGACCCGGAGTGCTGCAGCCATGTCATGGTGAAACTTCAAACCAGCTAGCATAATAAAATACGTACACAAAATTTCGTGTCTGTGCTATTGATCGTTGAAGAGTTCCTTTATCGGGAGCTGTTCCAGGATGTCGATTCAGATCATGCTTATCATAAAAATGCATGCCATCGGAACTGAACCAACATGTAAAAATTCAACTCCTTAGGATAAAGAGGAAGTGGTTCTAATTCTTGCAACCACTTGCATGACCACTTTGCTTCTTGCAAGATTTTTAAGCAAACATACATACAGACATACATACATACAAACATTGCAACTTAAATAAAAGCTTTAAAAATTTATAACTCTGGTTATATGTATATTCAGTTTTCGTGTAGGCCGTTTTATTCTTAAAACTTTGTATACATCCGCAAGTTACATGCGAAAGAAGTCGCGGTGCATTGCTAGTTTCCTAAGGAGCTCTGATTTGATGGAAGTGGAGCGCAGTCTACGCGAATTCGATTCTCCTTGAATCAAACAAGACATTTCCTTCTGACGATGACGGTTGCTGTTTCCTGTTCCGCCCGGGGTTCCTGCCGTCCGTTTGTCATTTTATTTCCAGATTTATTCTTCAACTTCGTGTTGATGGTTGTTTGTTTAGAAACGGATTGTCATCGAAGTAATCCTAGAAAAATACTATAAACCTAGCAGTGGTATAAAACAAACAGATAAATAAATAGAAGATGTAAGCTCCCAACTCACTTTGCACAAACGTTATAAAAGTAAGGCTAGGGGGGGGGGGGGGGCATTTTTGGGGGTTACGACATATTCTCTATGACATAATCTCAATGACAATATGACAAACTATTTTATACCACCTCGTTTTTAAAAAAATTTGGTACTTATCAAGAACTCAGAACTCAAATGTAGTTTTGAACATTTCAAGATGGTTTGAAACTATGATTGACGTGTTCAAACCAAACTAAAAACGTTTTTTTTTTTTGAAAACTGAAAATTTTCCAAAAAAAAAAACGTTTCTTGCACTTTTATAGGGTATAAGAGAAAAATTCGCATAAAATTTCACGCAATGGACTTGGATTATCGCGGTTCAATAGCTAACAGAATTGGGGCCCTGGACGTGTTGTTTTGAGTAAAAAAGTTGACAAGTTAAGGTTCGGTCTAAACTTTGACCGAACCTTAACTTGTCAACTATGTTTCAAAATATGAATCGTCCAGTTAATTTGGAGACCTAACTTCGCTTGGCCAATTAATATGAAAAAATAATACAAATATTCATGAAGACGATATTATGACTGTGACCTTTAGCAGGCTAGAGGTCACATAACCACTTTTTCGTCGCATCTCTAGTTACTGCCATTTTTTATTTGCCAACGTGCGTGCGTCCCTCCTAGTGCTGCCCACTACGGCAGAACGTGACACTACGCAATTTAGTTTTGGAACACGTCATGTCTCCGAGAAGTAACCGTTAGGTAACGGTAGGATAATTGCATTGAAGCTGCTTAACGAGAACATAAAAGTAAGGAATAGAGCTACTGGAGATATTAAGTAAATAAATATAAGTTATTTTTTTTAGTTAAGTGGTTTTATTGTAAAGTAACAAATCGTGGGGCGAGTCGAATTTATATTACTCAGGTTACGCTACACCCAACGTTTTTTTTTTTAGCTTTTTATACTTTATTTGCACCATTCTTAAGTTTATTTACAATAAAACCGATTAACTTAAAACATTTATTCACTTATTTTATTTTCAAGCTTTTGTTTTTATTTAGTTATTTCTAAAGTGTACTTACTATGTTCTAATTGTCAAGCCCTTTCATTTAAAAGACATATTGAGGAAAAAAATAAAGTGGCATTTTGTTGGCGGCCATATTAGCCTTTTTTTCCTTAGTTTACTATATTCTACTAGTCAAGACAAGCTCTATCATTTAATATCCATATAGAGGGGGTTGTGAAAAAAAAAACTGCTAATGTGTGGCGGCGGCCAATCTTGGATTTCAGTATCATTGTCAATCTTAGATTTACAATGACACTGAATATATTCAACTGCTATAGAACTAGAAGTGTGTACCAAATATCAGATCAATGTGTCAACAGGAAAGGGGTAAAATTTTAATTACTAAATTTGACCCAAAAAACAAACAGGGCAAGCTAAATAAACCGTTTAATTAGAGAATTAATCTGTTTATTTAATGGGTTATTATGGGAAATTTAATAATAATTAATAATACAATATGTTAGGCATATTATAGATAAGGTCAGGTGCGTTAATTGCTGAAATTATGGACAGTTCCATTTTTATCAGGTAACCTCATAAAGATGGATTATTTCGCTCGTAGCGTAGCGTATAATTACTGAGGTAGGTTAAACCATAGTTTGAGATAAAATACAGTATTGTATGCGCATTTTTCCCGTATAAAATATAAACTAACCAAATCTATTACATTTACTTTAATCTGAAAATGAAATTCACTTTTCATGGGCCGATTCGGAGTTAAATCTCGCAGAAAAAAGACTTTTCTGACTTAACGGGTTTTCGGAAATACGCTTGTTAGAGATGATAGCACACCAAGGACCAACAACTACTGAAACTAAACAAATTTACTTTATCATATAATATTATATGTTTGTAGAGATTCAACCCCACACGTTGTACTAATTGTTTGTTATAGTAAATTACAGCACCGCAGAGGTCGTAACCAGATCCCTATCTCTAATCGGAGCCCCCAATTACTGCTAATGTGATTTTTATCCGCGATGCCGAGATGATCGCGCCCCCAGAGAAGTAAGTTATCGGGGTCGTGGGAAATCTTCGACGGCTGAAGGCAGATATGGAATCATAATGCGTAATACATTGTTTTATTTACGTTAATGTTGTTAGTTACGTGGAGTGACGTAGTTAAGGTTGGGTAACGTTAATGAATGCGGTTTTGAGTTGTTGCATTCTTGTATGAAATTTGATGATAACTGTATGTTATTTTGGATTTTTCGATAGTTACTCGCGGAAATTTGAAAGCATAATGCGTAATTCATTGTTTTATTACCGTTTGCGGTATTAGTTACGTGGCATGACATAGGTGGCGTGGGTTACGTTTGATTTTGAATGCAATTCTGGGTTTCGTACACATTACATTATGTATTTATTTAACGTCCTATAAAGTTTCCTAAGAATGTTTTATGTACGTCTACGTTGTTAGTTACGTGACATGTCGCAGGTTGGGTTGGGTTAAGTTTTATTAAAAATGCAATTTTGTGTTTAGTTAAGTTTTTGTATGAAATTTGTCTTTGTTACGTGGTATAAATTAGTTTGTTCGGTAGAGTTGCTCACGGAGAATTGGAATCATAATGCGTAATTCATGGATTTATTTACTTTATTATTTACGTGACATGATTTAGGTTAGGTTGGGTCACGTTTAATAATTAATGCAATTTTGAGTTTCAACACATTTTGTATGTTTTTTGTTGTTGTAAGTTATTTAATTTAATTTTTCAATAGTCACCCGCGGTAATTTGGATTCAAGATGCGTAATTCTTTGTTTTATTTGTTCACGTTATTAGTTAAGTAGAATAACATAGGCAATAACTATAATAGTAATAATAATAGGTACGGCCTTATAGCGAAGAGTCTCGACCAAAATCTTCAGAGGCTCTCGCTAGATGGTTGGATTAAGGGTCAGACGCAGAAGGCAGTACTCCTTGAGACGGCGCGTATAATCAGCCTGCAGCCCTAGCCCCCGGTAGTTTGGGCCTTGCTCCGCTGCCGGTGGTACCCTAGGTTTAGGTTTTTTATAGTATTTTTGTATACATTGTTTTTATAAATAACTGTATTGTAAAAAAACTGAAATCTAAGATTGTATATAAATAAAGTGAATAATAACAATAATAGTAATACGTATGATATGAAATGAATGTTGGTGTGTTGGTACATTTTTGTTTGGATGAATTCGTTTATTGACCGAGAAAGCGCGAAGCGCGAGCGAAGCGTCTCCGCTTCAGCTTGGCCAAAAATGCTTTCGTATGTCCTTCCAGATGTCAGTCCGGATCTCTGTTCTCCTCTACAGATCGTATTTCTCAACCGATCTAGACGAAACTTGGTATACAGGTTAAACGAATTTTTAGAATTTTTTAGTCATCGGGAATTTTTACTTCCCCCAAAAAGGGGAAAAAGGGGGTTACTGAATATCTCCGCCTTATTAGATCCGATTTCGATGGTTCTTTTTTTTATTTGAAAGGTAAATAAAAATTTGGTGAAGATCTGATGAGGACCTTCGGCGTGATGAGCAGAATAGCTCCTCAAAATGCAGTACATTTCTCACTTTTAGATTTCTACAAGTGGAATCAGCCCTTTACCTACTAGGTAGGGATTGATGGAGCACCTTGGTTATTATGTTAATAAGGTAACTAGATGGCGCTACTGTGCACAACTAGATTGTTTGCAAAAAAGTATGTACGCGCGAGGTCTACAGCTCACAGAGCCACTAGTAAATACTGTTTTAGGTTTCTAATTCATATAGGTGTTTGTTACTTGTAGGAACTATACATATAGTTTATTGTCGTATTGTTTGATCGCGGAGATTGTGAGTCATGACTTGTTTTATTTACATTACACGGCTCCTTGTTCATTATGAGTGCTAACATTGTGAAACTTGCCTTTGTTGTTAGTCGACAGCTGCCCGCTAAGATTATCAAATCATACATGTCATAAAGTATATGTGTGAATGGGTGATTCATGTGTTTTGTTAAGGGTGAGTTGTCCATACAAACCAATTCCAAAATCATTTGGAGTTGAAGCATATTTACATTAATATTTGGAGTCGGATAGTATTTCTCTAGGTTCCTTTATTTTTTATGTCAAAATCCTTAACGAAACTATCTGTAAGTGAATATTGCATATTTTCACGACAGACTTCCAATTCGCTTGCATTTCGTTTCAGGTAAGTACTTATTTAAAAAAAAACATTTCTTACCAAGATAAACACAGTGCGAATGATATCATAATATGGCGAAAATTTGCTTCAATTAGGTGCAAATAATTTTGGAATTACGTTTGTATGGACAAATTCATACTTCGCCGACTACATACTGGTGCTGCCATGGATGTAAATACTTTTAACCCACTTCAAAAATGTGAAGTTTCTCAATTCAAAATTCAATTTTGTGTTTACCTGATATCTCCGTGATTTCTGAAGCAATTTCGATGATTATTTTTAAATTAAAAATAACGCTAAATGGTCCCATATAAATTTAGTAAAAATTGGTTCATATTTATTTATTTTGGTTTTTGCGTTGGTGGTTAAATTCTTTAACTGTCTACTTTACTTCTTTATATTCTGTGGCGCTAAAAATTTACTTAATATTAGCTACTCTGTGGCTAAACGTCAGTCGTCGAAGGCTTGGCATTCAGGCGGTGAAACCGACACTTTTCTACGGACGGACAAGGAATTACAATAAAATATATTGGCAACATGCGCTGAATATTCAATGGTTTGAACTTTAAAAGCGGTTACGACTGTTTTAAAAGTATCTATCTGAAATGCTCTTAGTTGCTGGCACGATAAATATAATTGTCTGAAGTTCTGGCTATGAATAATATTCATATTGATAATCACGGTGCAAACAATGCTTAAAAAATACGGATTCCACACCGGTAAATTGAAAGTGAAGCACGCAAGATATTGCGATCTGCTCGTACGCACAATCCTCACGCACACACTTACACCATGTTATGCCGATCGGCCGCCGTATCGCAGCATGTTCTCGAGCTTGTTCGTCGTGCTACCTAATTCTTCTTATGTGATAGAATTGTGTATCAACCACAATACACCACACACAGTAACAGCTCTTACAGAAACAAAAACAATCAAATTGCAATCATTATAACTCCACGACTGCAGTTAATAACGTTGTACAGTCGTAAACAGAACTTTATAGCAAATAACAGTTGCACTAAGCGGTTGGACGTACTAATAATAACTACGTCAATAATGTGGCACTAAACGATTGCATTTACAGCGAGTTTACGAAATACCAACTTCAGTTTTCGAAGCAATTACAGTCTGTCCAAATTACCATGTCACTTATGACGTTTGCTGAAAGTGATACAACATAACTTTCATATCGATAAATTGATGTCCAAGCGTGTGTCTTAGCGTAATGTTATCGACATATTAATGTTTTGTGCTCAAGAAGCACTACTCAACTTGCTATTATACCGACGCTATGACTAGAGGAACGGCAAAGCGCCACCCTTTTATGATTGAAATACCTCGCACAAGAACGCTAGTTACGCTTCTTCATTTATTATAAGAACTGCAAAGGAGTGGAATGCCCTGCCCTCGTCAGTGTTTCCCGTACAATATAACCCAGGTTGTGTTCAAGTTAAAAGTGAATAGGTATCTACTAGGTGCTACACCTTCGACCACATCATCGCTTTCCATCAGGCGAGATCGTGGTCAAACGATTGCCAAGTCCGTAATAATAAAAAACTGTGTCTATGTTTCAGTTTCCACATGAACGAATGTCTATTAGACAAAGTGGAAGACGGAAGATACCTTGCAATAAAAAAAACGACGCGAATTTTCATAGATGTTAATAAAAAACTGTTTCTTGCATAAATATAGCGACTGACGTACGTCTGTTTTTTTAATCTGAAATTTGTTATCCATACCAAGATATAAAAGAGAAACGTTGTCTGTTTGTTTGGGGAGCTTTCACGCTATAACCGCTGGACGGATTTGATGAAATTTGGAATGGAGATAGCTTATACTCTAGAATAAAACATAGGATACTTTTTAGCCGGGAAAATTGGAACTTTCACGGGAAAACTGGAACATGTAGATTACTCGCTGTAAGGAACATGGAAACGAAATAACTCTCGAAAGTCTGTCAAAAAACATGAAGAGCATTGATGCTATACCTACTTTTGCATTGGTTTTAATATCATAGAAGAACATAGGATGCTTTTTTCGCGATAAACAGTAGTCCGCGCGGATGAAGTCGCGGGCGGGAAAGCTAGTTTTCAATAAAATTCATTTAATTTTCATTTTAATCACATTTCTATTAAATACCTAACTGTTAGTTGAACATATTACGGTGTGAAGAAAAAAATAATTTTAAGAGATTTTTTCACCTGTACTTGCACGCGGATGAGAAGGTCAAAAATGTTACTTTAACTGGTGGTGAAATGGTGTTCATCATGAGGAAGGACGTCGGCTATTTCGGAACTAGATCGAGCCTCGGAGCCGTCTCAGAATAAGCCAGAAAATGTGATCAAGATGACGGCTAAGAATGAGTCGCAGGCATGTCACAGAATTGATATCTTCATGATGTGGTCGATAATTTCATGAAATGGTTCTATATCATGAAATGGCCAGCTAAAACTGAACATATTGTTGAAACATCAACTATGAATGATATTTTAATCCACGTTTGTCCATATATAGGGGTTTTAAACGAATAAGGAAAACCCAAAACCTTTGTTGGTGTTCAAACAGATAGGTTTTCAAACACGTAAAAAAATGCGTTGACTCCTTCGCCTTGTTATCTATAACGGGCAAGTCGGGCTTCCACCCTCGCCTTCTATTTTACGATATGCTCACTTATGTTTGACATATCATGAAGTAGCCGTGCGTTTAGCTGTTCATATCGTCAAACGCTGATTATTCATTCATCTGACCAAACCATTTCATGATGTGACAAACCATTTCATAAGTTCAATTCTACGATATCGCCACGACAAGTCTACAACCAAAACCTCCGGTGCGATCATAAGCCGTATGCTAGACAAATCGGCTTTGTAAGTCGACTAGTTGCTTTTTAAGAATTGTAAGCTACATTTATCAATCGATCTTAACGTAGACACAGAGTAAATAAAAATATAAGTTCAAAAACCAAAACCCGACTACGGTCTTAGTGGACTAAAACGTCAGAAACAAGAATATTCAAACGAGTCAGAAATTTAAAACTTTAGAGCCGGGGGAGTGCGCTTTAAATAACTGGTTAAATAAATAAATATTGCACTCTACAGTACAAAAGTTTTAAATTTCTAAAACGTTTGAATATTCTTGTTTGTGACGTCCACTAAGACCGTATTCGGGTTTTAGTTTTTGAACTTATATTTTTATATAAATTATTTTGGGGTTATAATGTATATATATTCGAAATGTGCTAATTAAGCCCTTTCATTTGAAACCAAACAAGGCTTCAAAGAATTTATTTTTATTTTTTGCTTACTTCTTTATGTCCTTTAGAGGGCGCCATATTCAATTTAATGTGACGTCACATAGCCTTTAACCAGCACACGATGAAGACGCTTCCAACGTTACCTCATAATGTCAAATTATGATGAGTAGTTTAAAAGTTATGAAGGAACAGCTGAACATACATACATACAAACCGATTAAAATTATAACCCTACTTTTTGCTTCGCCATAGTAGGGTAACAATAGTATGACGATGACGTAGACTAGCTTAACTGTTGACTCGATTTAAGTTTGTATAATCAAGAACCTAATGAGGTGACGTGTGCCGGGTACACAGCGAAGTTCGGCAGGTGCGTGTTACGATTTGTGTGGTTTTGCGTACTACTATTATTTATACTGTGGTTTCGCGCCCCGTCGGGTGTGTGTAGTTCCAATAGGGGAGGTTTACATTGCAGGAAAATTGAACCAGCCTATTTTCACAGTAGTAAGTACGAATAACTGTCCCCTATTAGTGTACCATTGTCATTATTACTATACGACAATGGTATTATCCAACGGACATGCCTTAGACAACAAACACTTCAAATATTGAAGACTAGCTGATGCTCGCGGCTTCGCACGCGTGGTCATTTCTCTAGCTTAAAAGTACTCTATGTCAGGGCGGTAACTTCGGAAAGGACAAATACTTCGGGGCCGTAATATTGGGGTTCATTCAGTAGAGTGTCAAGCGTGCGCTCGATGAGTCGCGCGCCGTGTGCTTAACGACAAAGTACCTACTTACGTAAAGTTTTTGTCAAATTTTATTCTTTTCTTAATTATGAATACCAAGGAGAAACCTAGAAGGTACTGCATAGCATTCGGTCTGACAAATCTCGTAAAATACCTACATACCGATATTTTATTACGTAGGTAGCCATTTCTTTTTCATTCATTATTAAGCATCGAAGTCAGACAGGCACCTTTTATTCATCAAAGTGTAACCTATGATGATATAATCAAATAATGACGTACTAGGTCTATTCTGATAAGAATGTCATTATATGTAGCTAATAGAACTATCAACATTTATAACAATAAGGAATAAAAAAAACATAATTGTTTGTTCGGTTACAATATCTAAGTCATATAAATCACAGAATAATTACTTGTACAAGTACCTAGTCATATCTTGATACAACCCTACCAAGCGTAAAAGTGACAGAGCGATTCTGAAACGATTAGAGCAATGAAGCTCTCGCGCGTTGTGATACGGTACATTCTAGCCTGCACGCAATGAGTGAGCGCCTTCTAGGTAAATATAATTGAAATCTCGCAGCGCTGTGCGAGTTAAATTGCACTTTATTGCGTTGTAGCGAGAGTTGCTATGTATTTAAATGACTTTACTCAGTTAGGCTTCTGTACTTGTACTATTATTTATTCTGTGTCTATGTGCTAAACATACTAGGACCTAAAATACCGATATACCAACATTTGATCAAAATTTCTTCAGCCGTCAAAAATATTTTTATCGATTGCTCGGCTTCTACTCATCGGATTGAGATACCAAGTACCCCAGTTTTTAAGTCAAACCCTAAGCTATCTAACAGTGAAAACGCATCGCAATCAGTCCACTAGTTTTTACGTGATGCGCGAACAAACACACAGACATGATTTAAAAAAATGTTATGTTCTGGTTCAGTAGCTTATTTTAAGTACCCTATACCATTTTATTTATTTATCTTCGTTGTACAAACTTTTGGTACTTATTGCTTTATTATAAGTATAGATAGATTACCTACGAAACTGTAGTCGGACATTCCGTAACAAACGCTAAGTCTTGTTACTTGCAGCTAGCGATGATATTGAAGATACGCTCCCGGCTGTACATTGACTTGTCGGAATGCATTGTTGGCCTGATCTCGCATACGTTCTCGGCATTGGATGATATTGCCTTCGGCTACATCTCAACTCAGTCTTTAGATTCAACAATAGTCAACAATAGACTTGCAAATGTTAAATGTGTGGAGATATGCTCGTTTTACTTTTTAATTTACTGCGTTTCTGAAATGTACGGCTAAATATAGCATAGCGTGTGAATAGATAAAAATAAAATATATATTAAAAAAGTCGCAGTCGAAGGCATCGTGCATTTTATGTCTCCTTTGACGGGATCAGCTAGAACCTGGCCTTTGACTGCATCTTATATTTCAAAATCAAGAATCTAAAGCCTGCTTGCCTCGCTTTAGTTTTATTCGGCCAAAGAGTTTTCGTAGTGAGCTCGATTTACAACAACTGGCGTGTTTAGATTCGCAGAGTGGTGCAGGCCCGAGGGTTTATCGGGACGCACGACACGACGCAAACACACGCCCCACACGCCTAAGTATTTGCTTTCAACGCGACAGCTTTTTTTTTTAGGATTTGTTGTTGGTCTATAACTGACCTCTACAGCGTCACCGGGCGGGGTGGGGCGGACGCGAAAACGCTCCGCCGCAATGCGTGACGCAGAAGGTGCACGCCAAATTTAAGTTTTGGCGACTTGCTCAAGGGCACCCAGGGGGTACGAACCTCGGCTTGAACAGTGATTACGAGAGTCTGACTAAACACTCCTGCTTTTGGTATTGATCGAGGGGGCCCTGAGAAATGGCTGGAGCTCTTTGAATTTTTTGCATAACTGACCACCGATTCGAAATACACCTTCGAGAAGAATCGGCAAGAAACTCGAAGGCTAATAATATCGACTTTAATTACGGAACCTTCGACCTCGCCCGCGAGGTCCGTGTCTGTGTGTCTTAAGTGTGTTGTCAGATGGTGAGGACGGGTTGGACGACTCTGTCGCTGCTTTCACTGCAGCAGCGATTTTGTCGTCCGGATCGCTTAAGATGTCTCTAGGGCGTCTACGGAGAGGTTGCGACAGCGGACGTACGTATTGCGAGCTAGGTAACCGCCCACAAATAAAAGTAATCTATACTTATAATAAAGCAATAAGAACGGAAAGTCTGTACAAAGAAGATAATATAAAAAACGGTGGTACTTAAAATAAGCTACTGAACAAGAATAGAACATTTTAAAAAATCGACACGATTTTTTTAAAATGTTCTGTCAGTTTGTTTGTTCGTGCATCACGTCAAAACTACTGGACCGATTGCGATGCGGTTTTCACTGTTGGATATCTTAAGGGTTGACTTAAAAACTGGGGTACTTGCTATCTTAATCCGATGATTAAATACCGAGCAATCGATAAAAAACTATTTGACGGATGAACGAATTTTGAAAATTTGTAGTATATTGTATTTCTTAGGTACTTTCTGTCCTGGAATAACACGCATGGGCTACTTTTAAATGAAATAACCACGTGGACAAAGCCGTGGGCATAGCTAGTAGTAATATAAATGTAATACTTCTCTATTACTATACACAAATAGTTGAAATTGCAACACTGGACATATATAACTTAAATAATATAAAAATGTACATTTTGTAAGAAACCTAAAAGCCAATTGCTGCTGTTTAGGTTAAATCCATACCAATATATAAAAGTGAAACGTCTGTTTGTTTGTTTATTTGGGGAGCTTTCACGCGATAACGGCTGGACGGAGTTTGATGAAATTTAGAATGGAGATAGCTTATCCCCTGGAATAAAACATAGGATACTTTTTATCCCACAAAATTCTAATTTTCCACGGGAAAACTGGAAAATGTTGATTACTCACTGTAAGGAACGGTTGTCATCACAGAATAGTCTGGTGGTTGCCATGGAAACGAAATGGCAAGTCTGTCAAAAAACTTCAAGAGAGGTGCTATAGGTATATACTTTTGCATTGGTTTTTAATATCCTAGAAGAAAATAGGATGGTTTTTTTCGTGATAAACAGTAGTCCGCGCGTACGAAGTCGCGGGCGGGAAAACTAGTAATTATATATATTTTAAATGTTATTTTTATTCATTCGGAAATACAATATGGCAGCTGTAAGCCGCCGTATCAGTTTTCTTGATAATTCAATATCCTATGTCCCTCTTGTGATTAAAACAAATTCAATTATACCTCATTTATCAAAAAAAAACTCATTTAGGCTGTAGGACGCGCCAAAGGAACATACAAACATACATACAGCCCAAACACCTAACCCTCCGCAGTCGGGTAAAACTAAAATAATAACCGGGCAAGTGCGAAGCAACCTTTACTCAATCAGAGCACAGTCTTCTAATCTACTGTATATTAGAAGTCTGTGATTCAGAGATACGTACGTACTTTAGACTTTATTGCATAAGCTGCAAGATTCATTTTATGAACCGCACAGTTAAGTATGTTGGTAGTCGCAGGCCTCCATTTCTCGCGTCATCGACTTTGTCTAATCGCGATTTCTAATAAATCTTTACAAAAAAGCTTCCAGCAAAGCAACAATGTCTATAAATCGCTTCAAAAACCCGCATTCCCATTAGTAGATATTATAATCGGACACTTTTTTGAAGAGTTAATGCTATAAAGTTTGCATATTACCGTGCGGCATTTTTCCGACCGTCGCGTCGTATTCGTTTAGTACTATCTATAGCGGGAAAACTGTGACCTTTACTTACCTGGGCCATATACTTACTTTTCCACAATCTGAAGCCAGTTATTGTTAACATCAACACGCAAACTTGTTGATGTTTCTAAGTAATCAACTGTTGCGGCTTCCAAGGCCACCGGAAACTTAGACCGAAGGTCGCGCCACGCCGACTTTGCACAAATTATACTATTTACAAAGATAAGCTTGTTCGTAATGATGAATCGACAATGTAAATGGGAATATAATTAGGGAAAAATCAACTTACATTTGTCTTCAAACTCTTTGTTTAATTGTGACTCTCATAACTAGATTTAATTTTAAAAATTTCTACATATATATTAGCGCGCTTTGCTCGCGAGGAAGATTTTAGATAAAGTTAAAAATATCTATATACCTCTGGATGCAGGATTCCTGTTTCCTTGTGAAAATATTGTTCAAGATCGGTTCAGCCTTTTATTCGCGAAAATGTAAAAATACTAATATAATAAAAATTATCCATCCATAATAAAAGTGAAACGTTGTCTGTTTGTTTGGGGAGCTTTACGCGATAACGGCTGGACGGATTTTGATGAAATTTAAAATGGAGATAGCTGGATGGATATTGTTTCCCTGGAATAAAACATAGGATACTTTTTATCCCGGAAAATTTTAAGTTTTCACGGAAAAACTGGAAAATGTTGATTACTCGCTGTAAGCTGAACTGTTGCCATGGAAACGAAATAACAAGTCTGTCAAAAAACTTCAAGAGCATTGTGCTATACCTACTTTTGTATTAGTTTTTAATATCGTCGAAAAACCTGTTATAAGATGCTTTTTTTCGCGATAAACAGTAGTCCGCGCGGACGAAGTTGCGGGCGGGAAAGCTAGTACCGTATAAAACTTAAATGAAAGAAATAATTTAAAATGTTTGAGGCTTGTGCTTCTTCAAAACCGACTAAAGTAAGGAGGCAAGGCACACTCTCAAAAAACCGACTAAAGTAAGTAGGCAAGGCACACTTTAAAAAAACCGACTAAAGTAAGGAGGCAAGGCACACTCTCAAAAAACCGAATAAAGTAAGGAGGCAAGGCACACTCTCAAAAAACCGACTAAAGTAAGGAGGCAAGGCACACTCTCAAAAAACCGACTAAAGTAAGGAGGCAAGGCACACTCTCAAAACCGACTAAAGTAAGGAGGCAAGGCACACTCTCAAAAACTAAAGTAAGGAGGCAAGGCACACTCTCAAAAACTAAAGTAAGGAGGCTAGGCACACTCTCAAAAAACCGACTAAAGTAAGGAGGCAAGGCACAATCTCAAAAACTAAAGTAAGGAGGCAAGACACACTCTCAAAAACTAAAGTAAGGAGGCAAGGCACACTCTCAAAAACTAAAGTAAGGAGGCAAGGCACACTCTCAAAAACTAAAGTAAGGAGGCTAGGCACACTCTCAAAAACCGACTAAAGTAAGGAGGCTAGGCACACTCTCAAAAAACAAGTAAAGTAAGGAGGCAAGGCACACTCTTAAAAAAACCGACTAAAGTAAGGAGGCAAGGCACACTCTCAAAAAACCGACTAAAGTAAGGAGGCAAGGCACACTCTCAAAAAACCGACTAAAGTAAGGAGGCAAGGCACACTCTCAAAACCGACTAATGTAAGGAGGCAAGGCACACTCTCAAAAACTAAAGTAAGGAGGCAAGGCACACTCTCAAAACCGACTAATGTAAGGAGGCAAGGCACACTCTCAAAAACTAAAGTAAGGAGGCAAGGCACACTCTCAAAACCGACTAATGTAAGGAGGCTAGGCACACTCTCAAAAACTAAAGTAAGGAGGCAAGGCACACTCTCAAAACCGACTAATGTAAGGAGGCAAGGCACACTCTCAAAAACTAAAGTAAGGAGGCAAGGCACACTCTCAAAAACTAAAGTAAGGAGGCTAGGCACACTCTCAAAAAAAAACATACTACTCTAGTCATTTACTTCTATTTATTTAAATCTGTAACGCAATTAACAATTAATTTACTGTATGTTATTTTAGCAAACCCTACTATGTTTTCATAGTACGTTTTCCCTCTGTTAGCCGAAACGCCTAAACCATCTGCGATGCGGACTTAAGTCCAATTTATGCTATTAAGTCCGATTTAATGAAACTCTAGTGCTTGAATCTCAGCTTAAGTTAGTGTATAATGAACTGCCGTACATCACGGCAGTAGTGGAATTATGTGAAGCTCATAGCTGCTTCATGATAATTATGTTAATTATCGCATACACAGATATACACTGGTCTTCAAAACTTAGTACCACCCTTTTAAAATTAATAGTTTTTATTATATTGCTTGGCTCCTACTCAGCGGTTTGAGATTCCAAGTACCTAAACCAGTTTTTAAGTCAAAACCTAAGCTATCCAACAGTGAGAATCGCATCGAAATCCGTCGAGTAGTTTTATTAAAAACTACCGAACCGACTGAAAGTGTGCTGTGTGTGTGTATAAGTGTGTTTTTAATATTAATAAATTTTATTAAATTGTGACATTTGTGTTTGTCTTATTATTTCCAACACCCGTAATAAGTGATTTATCCATTTTGAAATGATAGATAAATGATTTGAGGTGCATAGATTTACCTCGGGTTTCTGAAACAATTGTTACGTTGACAACAGATTAAGCCTATTGCTGTCTTTGTCATTTGTTCAGTGCCAGACAAAGGCAGCATTAGAATTAATCTGTTGTCAACGTTAACAAACGTTTCAGAAACCCGAGGTTAGTTGGCTTTGCGCTATCGTAAATTGAGTTTATCTACACTCATATCGTAAAGTCCGGATTATGCACTCAAAAATGCTGGCATAATGATATACATTACGCACGGCACGTCTCTAATAAGAAAAATATATATTATAACACTGTTTTGAACAAAACGATGTTATAATAAATTTTGTTACCATTAAAGCACCATAAGGCTCCGCAACTACGAGGGTTTTCGTTATTTATTATCTATGGCAGCGCGTATGCGCGCGAATTCGCTGTGGACTGGATTTTGGTGCAATAATTTACTATTCATTAGTACCTAACCAATTTTATGTCATTTATTATGTTGATCAAATGTTTTAGCCTGATTAAAAATGTGACAAAGATGTGTTAAACATGTGAAAACTGTGTACGTGAGGAGAATTTGACTCCACCTGACATCACGGAACAGCAACGAACATGAGGAAAGAGCTTTTACCAGCCAGATCAAGAAAAGATCACGACTTTATTTTTTTTCAGTAAAAGTAAGTTCCTATTGCTTGAGTGTAGATAAAGTAGTGTATCTAACGGCACATAACTAGGTATTAAAACATTCGAGTGTTTTAATTCCAATCATTATGCAACCGTTTCCTAAACTGACGAGGTCAAACCTCATTCATATTATGAATGATTTATACTCTTTTGATCTTTTAATTCTTTCATAATCCATTTCTTTTCATTTTGATAGTTGGTCATTATTCATTCTAAATACAAATAACCTGTCATTCGAATATTGATTTTTGGAAAAACCGAAATAATATTATAAAATTCATAAATAAATCTATAACAACTTGAATTACTCTTTTAAATATATATATGATAATACCTACATAAGAGATTATTTTAATCCGTATCGTTGAAGTTAAATTGAGAGAAGACTGAATAGAATAGTCGAGTGTAAGATCTCTGTCTATCAACATCTCCATGTACTCCTATTGGTCCTGTAATTTTGTGTCACTGAGGTTTGGTCCCTGGGCTAGTGGAACAAACCCAAACCCTGGACCGCCTCGTGACACTGGCGCCCAACGTGGGGAGCCAGTGTCACGAGGCGGTCCCAAGGTTTGGGCTTGTCCCACTAGCCCAGGGACCAAGCCTCAGTGGACAACACAGAATTACAGGAACAGGAACAATAGGGAGAAATTGGAGAATATCGTGGTGATACAATACGGATGAAAATAACCTCTTATGTAGGTATTATCATATATATATATTTAAAAGAGTAATTCAAGTTGTTATAAACTTATTTATGAATTTTATAATATTATTTCGGTTTTTCCAAAAATCAATATTCGAATGACAGGTTATTTGTATTTAGAATGAATCAATGATCACCAACTATCAAAAATGAAAAGAAATGGATTATGAAAGAATTAAGAGATCAAATGAGTATTATTACGAAAGAGGTTTTCACCTCGTCACAAAACTACCATTTAAAGTTTATTTCTTCCTCATGTCGAGTTGAAATGTTAAGCCGGAGTATCCGACTCAAAAACAGAATTGACTCAGTTTGTCGTAATTTTCTTGTGAAAGGAAACTTCGAGCCGAGGAAGCAACTTAAACATATTAGTCTGAAAAGTCTAGGAACCTGCATTAGGTATTCAAGTCAGGCATTTTCCAGCCACTAAGTAATTTGTCACATAATAATTGTAGTTTAAGTTCGACACGTTTCCTCGGAACTACTTACTTACCAGTAACTGGAACTCATTATGTTATGCCGTACGTTCCAGTTATACGCTAGTAGTTGTTAAAATGTCGTAAATGATTGCTATACTAATCTTAAACTTACGAAAAATCGTAGATTTATCGACAATGAATAAAATCATATTGTTTCGTGACAACCATACGTGTAATAAAGGGGTCCTAACATAATGTTGACATATCAAAAAAAATACTTCTGATTACAAAAGTATAATAAAATAGAAATAAAAATTGTAAAGTTTACAAAAAATAAAGGTTTTTGTCGTATGAGGTAGTGCTGGCCTCTGGTGCTGTTTGTCAGGCCGAGGGCCTCTGACATGGCTTGACGACTGCTATTAATCAATTATTAATAGACTAGATCAATAATATTAAACAATAATAATACTGCTAATAATAGAATAGTAAATTAATAAAATAGTAATTAATCAATAAAATTAAAATTTAGAATGTTAGAAAAATGTAATAAAGGGTTCCTAACATTTTACTGACGTACCAAAAACAAATACTTCTGATTAGAAGTTCAGAAGTTCTGATCTACATCTGATTCAGTCTTACAGACGCTTTAGTCACCTCTATAACCTGTAACGTATCCATTCCCCTACCTATCTAAAAATCCGTCCGACAACAGTTTCTAGTCATGATAAAGAAAAGTCTTGCTTACACAATCCAGCATGGTGTGTGTTACTTGACTCTGTATAGAGTCGGTGATATCGTCCTGCGTGTCGGTCCGATTCAGCGTCTACTTCATACCAACACCATCCAGCATATTGGTAAGAGGATTATCGCTTGACGAAATCTTCGCAAAGTAGGTATTTAGTAAATGTATTGCTATCTTATTCCCCTGATCCCCCTATACGAGCGATAGAGAAAGTTGCTGGTCGTGAGTTTTAGCAGTACCTTTCTGATAGAATTGGTGTTGTGGGGGAAAGCTTTTTCCACCCCCTAAATTGTGGTGAAATCTTTTTTTATTAGTGTCAATCGCTCGAATAAAATATAATGTACGCTTATACGTTTTTTTTAGAGAAAGCGTTTTTTTTTTCTCATAGTTGCTGCGCATAAAACCGCCTGTTAAGGTGCTTAAAATTTTGATGTTATTGAAATCGTTTTTCTAAATATATTTTTCTTTTTTTTCTTATTCGATTTACGCTATAGCGTAGTTAATTAATGTTCGTTTCTTTAACATTATGCAAAAAGAAACGAATAATATTTAGGGCTACAAAAAGAACAAACTCTATTTGTTCTTTTTGTATGGACAAGGGCAATTTCAATGTAAGCTGTTTTAGAATGATATACAATGTGTATTAACCAGTTTAGTGAACCTACTAAATAAAAAAGGGCGCTATATACTCTGTTCTTAAGGTGCACTTACCTGGCTAAGCCTAGAGTCGGCACTGACGGTGTAAACGCCGCGGCACTGTGCCACATCGTCCGGCTTGTCGGACGACGGCTTCCGACGCCAGCAGGCCGCGCATAACATCACCAGCACGCCGCATAGTGTCGCGCTGCGGACAAGACAAGCTCTGCATAGAAAATGTTCATTTTGAGAGATCATTTACAAATGGAATCACAGGATTGCGGATTTCCATTTGGCTGCTCACCCATCACGCGTTCGCAACTCATCCTGTAGGGATTCCCACGCGTTACGTTCATGCATAGATGCATGAACAGTTATTTCGTCTTTAGTTTGAAAGGTAAGTTAGTTTCAAGTTTGGTCTAACTAAACAAAAAGATAACTAAAAATAATTGGCCCCGAACTAACTCGCGGCGCGGGCGTCCCGAGTTGTTCACAGTTTGGTCTAACTAAACAAAAAGATAACTAAAAATAATTGGCCCCGAACTAACTCGCGGCGCGGGCGTGCCGAGTTGTTCACAGTTTGGCCTAACTAAACAAAAAGATAACTAAAAATAATTGGCCCCGAACTAACTCGCGGCGCGGGCGTCCCGAGTTGTTCACAGTTTGGTCTAACTAAACAAAAAGATAACTAAAAATAATTGGCCCCGAACTAACTCGCGGCGCGGGCGTGCCGAGTTGTTCACAGTTTGGTCTAACTAAACAAAAAGATAACTAAAATTACTACGAAGGCTAAGACTAAACAAAAAATTTACTCAAAATGTACAAACAAACCCCCATAGATAATGATGCCCCATTTGACCTGATTGTCTCCTTTTTAAATGTTAACTCTGCTTTTTGAACCTATTTAGCTCATAAATGAACTTAACAAATATATTATTACTATTAGCTGTGTCCGCGGCTTTTCCCGCGTGGTCCAGGACCAAAAGTACCTATAGGGTACAATATACTGCATTTCTTCAAAGTTCGTTCAGCCGTCTAAAAGTGTTTTATCGATTGCTCTCTGCATCTAATCATCGGATTAAGATGCCAAGTACCCCAGTTTTCAAGTCAAACCAGTACCCCAGTTTTCAAGTCAAACTAGGGTTTGACTTGAAAACTGGGGTACTTGGTTTTTCACTGTTGGTTAGCTTAGGAGCTATCAAACAGTGAAAACTGCATCGCAATCGGTCCAGTAGTTTTAACGTGATGCGCAAAACAAACGATTTTTAAAATGTTATATTCTTGTTCATTAGCTTATTTTAAGTACCTAGACCATTTTTTGAAAATTATCTTCTTCGTTCATATTGCTTTATTATAAGTACCTATAGATAGATTACTTAACAAGTAACATATATATTTATTTTCACACGCAAACATGTTTTTCGAAATGGCTATCGTGTTGTATTCCAATATTCAAACCTACATCCATAGGAATTCAATTATAATAAATAAATAAATTAATAATATATGTAATTTAAGGCCGGGTGTCAGTGAATTTTATGTCCCTCTCATCCGTGATACAGTAGAGCGAGAAAGATGATACGTTTCGAGAGTAAAATTGAAGGTTGTTATTTATTTGTAGGAAAACTAAAGATTTGAATTAAAAACTGTCTAACCATTTTCTCAATCATAATAAGCTCTTTTTCTTGGTATATCTTTGATATCAGTTAGTGACGGGGTCTCATTCCAATCAATGTTCTAAGCACAAAGTAGTTGTTACCTTTGATTTTATTTTCTATCGAGTGAATTCATACTAATCAGGTTTCTGTGTTTACAAAGTACGAGAATAATAAAAAAAAAAAAAAAAAAAAAAATTTGGATATGATACCAATTGCATAGTTCTGGGTTAATTATAAAACAAGATACAGACGTTCAAAAATGATCGAAATTTGCTAAAAGTGCTAGAACCAGGCCTTAAGTATATCCTGTCATACAAAAAGTGAGTTTTAACATTTTGGTTGCATCACAGTCAAACCATAATATATATTTCGGTTTTTGTTTTGTTTGTCGTATGAGGCAGTGCTGGCCTCTGGTGTAAGAGTTTGTCAAGCAGCCCGGGGGCCTCTGACATGGCTTAACGACTGCTATTAATCAGTAGCAGTCGGGACCGACAGCTTAACGAGCGATGAAAACCGCACATTACTTCATTGGTGAAAAGTCATTGGTGCGGAGCCTAATGCCGATCCCGGTATCGCTGGATTCTAAGTTGCGCTATTAAATCGTATAGGCTACCATCGCTATTTCGACTGCATTTCTGTTAGACTGTGTATTGCATTCAATATTTTGATATACCTACAACACGGTGGTATGCATAAATACATGAATATTCATGTAGACCAACCGATATTTTTGTACGTTACATTTGTGCACATATTTTTGACTTTCAGAATACGTAACGGATGAGCTTGCGTATCGGAGGCGCCTTGCCTCAATTCTTTCAAAAACAAGTTGAAGAGCTGGCTTGTTGACCAAACCTTCTATACTTATGACGAATTTGTCAGCACTAAATGACATTGTAGTTTCTATTGTAATATTTGAATTAAGTTTTTTTTTATGATTTTAGATCATCTCAATATTATAATTTTTTGATGTTTTTAATTAATTATTTTTTTTTTTTTTTGTATATTATTTTGTAAGTACTTATTATTCATTGACGTGTATTTTTTTTACGAATAAATGACTATTGACCATATTTTCAGTTGCAGCTTACCAGTAATACTTTTATATAATTCCGAGCTGTTTCCGTTATCGGTGACATTTACCTAATTACCACCATTGGGACATTTGGGACATTACCAGTTATCTAGTAGAAATAACCTAATACAATAGAGAAAATATTTTGACTATCTTAATAATAAACGTGACACGTTGTCAATTTTTGTCAAAAACTACATTTAATTGATACAACAACAATTTATTGTTGTACTAGTTGTGCCCCGCGGCTTCATCCGCATGGTCAATGATTGTGATAAAAATTATCTATGCCACACGAAATTCCTTGCAGAAAACCGTATGACGTCATTACGACAATTCACGAACATTCACGAGTAATACCACGAAGATATCCATAACGCGACGCGTTACGTAACTGAATGGTCATAGCGAACAAGGGCCCAGCGGGATTACTCTCGAAACCATTCCGGTTCAATCACGATACCAACAGTGCGATTCAGCTAGAAAACCTAACCTGCACTGCACTTTTTTAAACCAAGAAGGCGGGCATGTCGCCACACCGAAGGGTAACGATCACGTTGCGGTGCAGGTTAGGTTTTCTAGCTGAATCGCACGCTGGGATCGTGATTGAATAGGAATTGTGTTCAAGAGTAAGCCAGCTGGAGTAACTTCTATTTCCCTCTCTATACCCGTTCAGTCGCTATGGACCTGACTGGAGACAAACGTGTGCTCTACTTACTTCATACAGTCACGGTCATTAGCGTTTAATGTATTGTTGTTTAAGACTCATAGCATACACGGAATAAAGCCTATATAAATAAATCAACAGAGGTTTGAAAATTATCACCTGCCGCCTGTGTCACATTTATTAAACCGGGTTCAGTTCTAAACCTCCCTAAAAAGGTGCAACCACAGAATAAATAATAGTACTACGAACCACGGTCCACAAACAACGAGACCCATTTACAACGAGAGATCAAATAGGAATGTAATCCTACCGCGCCCTACATCGGTTTTCCGCCCATGCAGACGCAGCGCTACCACAGATTTAATACTAATTACTACGCACAGTCCCTCTGTCACAATAGGAAGACGTTAAAGGCATAGTCCCCTTTTTGTACCTGTTGACCCAAACCGTAATCGACAAAGAGTACACCAGACCCCAAAGAGACAAATCCTTAAGTATATGGCGAAGACAAAGACGGCTATATCTTAGTACAACAATTTATTATGTGCCTATATATGCAAGACAGAATAATTTTCTATGAGAAAAAGTTTGAATTCGTGCGGTGGTGTCCCAACGGTACCATGTGCGATTCTGCCTTTCAATTTAATCTATACTTATAATACTGCAGTAAGTAACAACAAGTCTGTACATCTCTATAGATCATGGAAGTTATATGTACAACTGGAACGATATCTTCAAAGATACTTTTGGGGTATCGATTATTTGACCTTAAAAAGATTTAAAAAAAATATGACAAGGACGTCAGCGGAAGCCCTTGTTGTCCCTTCTTATTTATAGTGCCAATCTCAGATGACAGCAAATACTTCGAAAAACAAACAGGACAAGAACTTCTTTAATTTCCAGAATAGTATTTAAAATCTCATCAGATACCAAAGAGGATGTACTATGTAAATGTATTAAATAGGTGACCTCTTTAGTACAGTTGTCTTTGTGATGATTGTTTCGTATATTTATTTTAGTCTGTGCGAAAACTGAAACTTTGTATGAGAGAGAAAGAGACTTCCGATCCTCCGTATACTTCCTATTCTCGCATTTTCTTTTTAAATTACGTTTTCGGTGAGACCACTTTTTACACGCTTTATATTAGCTTCACTTGTATGTTTGTAACCGACTCCTTTGGACGCTATTTTGACCCACTTTAAACGGTCAGTTTTCTTTCAAATTTTGCACACCTGTCAAAGACCGATGACAATGGAATAATTCGAAAAAAAAAAAAAAAAAAAAAAGCTCCTATAAATAAACCAAACTAAACGTTTTTTTTTAAATATAAAACTTTTTTTTCTTCTTTACACTATTAAAAATTATTTTCTATTTTTTAGTTTGGTTTTCTATATAAAGCGTGTTTTTTAGTTTTTTAAACTATTATTTATTTATATGAGAGATATCGTTCCAGTTGTACGTGTAAGTACATACGTACAACTGGACACGTACACATATAACTTCGTTGCTATGGATAGACTCTGCCATACCACAGAATAAATAATAGTACAAGGCGTACTTTCGTTTGTGCCGGTTCAAAGCGCCCCCACCGAGCGTCCATGGAACTAAAATTGACATTGTTTCATCTCTTGACGTTAGTCCCAGAATAAATACTAACATAAAACAAAACAAAACAGTTGTATAAGTAATGTGCAATTGTCTATGGTCTGTACAAAGCAGATAATTTAAATAAAATAATCTAGGGTACTTAACACAAGCTACTGAACAAGAATATAACATTATTTTAAATGGTATCCGTCTGTCTGTTTGTTTGTTCGCGCATCATGTTAAAACTGCTGGACTGATTTCGATGAGGTTATCACTGATGGATAGCATAGGTTTTGACTTAACTACAGCTAAGTAGCTTAGCTGTGCCCGCGAGGTCATTTCTCTGGGTTAAAAGTAACATATATGTTAGTTATGCCAGGACCAAGTACCTATAAAATACTAAATTAAGTTTTTTATCGATTGCTCGGTTTTTTACCAAGTACTTCAGTATTTGAGTTAAAACATAAGCTATTCAACTATGAAAACCGCATAGCAATCGGTCCAGTAGTTATTACTTGATGAACGAAGAAACAGACACATTTTTTTTAAATGTTATAAGCCTTGATCTTAGTTTATTTTACGTCACCAGTTTTTTTTTTCTTCTTTGTACAGATTTTTGTTACTTACTGCTTTATTATAAGTATACCTAGATGATAGATAGATAGATAGATAGATAGAGTGATGGTGGCCTAATGGTTCTATAATACAATTTAGAATCCAACGATACCGGGTTCAAAACCTAGGCTCCGCACCAATGACTTTTTGAAGTTATGTGCGGTTTTCCATCGCTCCGTGCTTCGGAGGGCACGTTAAGCTATCAGCCCCGGCTGTAGCAGTCGTTAAGCCATGTCAGAGGCCCTCGGGTGGCCGGACAAACTCTGACATCATAGGTCATACCTTATTCGACAAAAAAACAAACATACATAGATGTACGAACTGGATGTTACAAATACAATATCAATAAAGGTAATGAATTTTGATCAAATCTCTACCATTCGATCATTTGAAATGAACAGTGGTCACAAAATGACATGGTTTAAAGACAGCTAAATAAATAAAATTTAAAAAATGAGAGAGGCCCTCAGAGGCCATGTCAGAGGCCCTCGGGTGGCCGGACAAACTCTGACATCAGAGGCCAGCACTACCTTATTCGACAAAAAAACAAACATACATAGATGTACGAACTGGATGTTACAAATACAATCTCAATAAAGGTAATGAATTTTGATCAAATCTCTACCATTCGATCATTTGAAATGAACAGTGGTCACAAAATGACATGGTTTAAAGACAGCTAAATAAATAAAATTTAAAAAAGTTCTACTAATGTATAGACGTGAATATTTGTACAAATGCTATTCAGGCGTGTAACAAGATGGTATGAAAGGTCGCTTTCGCTTTGAAATCGTCAAAATGTGAAGCCATCACTTTGTGCTTACGCCCTAGTTGGCTTCAGGTATGCTGGGGCGGGCCATGTCTATGCCTTTTACTTTTCCTATTTTCTTAATATTGATTTTGCTATCGAAATCGCGTAAGACATATTATGTCGTGGTCGTGAAAAGACATCGAGAACTCTGCCTGCCGAATGGAAAGAGATTACCGTCGCCTTATAAAAAAACGAGCAAGTGCGAGTCAAACTCGCGCACTGAGGGTTCCGTACAAACTTGTGTTAATTTACTCACTCTAGTCGAGGGTTTTTATAGAAACAAACTGTCTTCAAATATAGTCTGCGCTCTCGGTGGCTGATACTCAACTGGACGTCTGTTGCTTCGTGCTCCTTCGTTCGCCGAACTTGAACTCGTTTTTTTTTTTATTACGGACATGCAATCGTTTGACCACGATCTCACCTGATGGAAAGCGATGATGTGGTGGAAGGTGTAGTAGATCCCTATTCACTCTTGACTTGAACACACCTGGGTTATAATTTACCGGAAACTGACGAGGGCATTCATATAGTATAGAATACTAGTATAAAGTATATAGCTTCGTCGATGTTCGTCGAAGCTTTCCCGGCGTCCGCTCGGACTGTTTGTTTCTCTAAAAAACCTCGTCTAAAGTGAGTAAATTATTACATGTGCGGAACCCACAGTTCGTCCATCACGGGAATAGGGGCTCGAAGTTTCTTTTTGCGATATAATTATATTTTCATCTTAATCCTATTATTATTATTTGAATATAATTAGTTTTAATTGTAAATTAGATTTTTAGTTAAGTTCGTTTTAGTTTCAAGTTAGTGTTACCTTTACATTACACCTAATATGAGAGAAAAATTGTATGTATCTACTAGGTTTATATCTTTTATTCCAATTTTCTATTGTGTTTTCCCAATTAATTTCATTATTATTTTGTAATTTTTAAGTTCTTATTTATGGTTTATGTATTTATTTATTGGTTGAAACCACCGTTCCTATTATCTCCGTTATTCCTTTCCGTGCACGGTTGTCTGGAAGAGATCGCTCTGAGCGATAAGACCGCCCATTGTGACACTTTATTATTAATTTTGTTTTATTAGTTGTAAGATTTTTATTTGTGTGGTTCAATAAAGAGTTATCTATCTATCTATCTATCTATTTATCTATCTATCTATAAATTTCGGTTTTCGGACTTTTACTTGTGCTATAAGACATAGCTTCTTGCCAAACTTCATGATTCTTAGTCAATGAAAAGTACTCCATAGGTTTCGATTCCCTTGCGACAATGAAAAGTACTCCATAGGTTTCGATTCCCTTGCGACAATGAAAAGTACTCCATAGGTTTCGATTCCCTTGCCAGTGTCGAAAATGTCGAAATATGCGGCATAAAGGGCCGTATCTTTTGATTGCGTTGACATAGTTTTTTTTTCACAGTTCCAATTGCGGGCCCAGAGTGTTTGATATTAATTTCAACTTGAATACCTCCACACGTTCCCGAGAAAAAGGGTCTTGACAGACAGACGGATGGACAACAAAGTGATCCTAAAAGGGTGTCCTCTTTCCTTTTGTAGTACGGAACTTTAAAAACCAATGAATACAAATTACGTTTTTGAAAATCTCTAAATGGATTTCTAACAAGTAATCTTCCTTATTTACAGCTGCCACAGAGATTCCTGTTAAAAACAATCTACCTGTATACATCTATAAGATCTCTGTGGAGTACAACGTATAATGTTTTGGCAAACAAAAACAAAAGAATTACAACTTCATATTGAGAATTCAAATTAAATTGAAGACTTCGCGAGTTCCGTCACATCGTCACCACGGCGCGGCGTCTTGTTGATTCCATTAATTACCGTAATGAGAATCGCGGATTATCTCATAATTGGGCGCGTCACATAATTAGACTATGGCAAATTGAATTTTTCACCGTATCAACGTTACGATAATGGATCCGACATTTCCGACTGAGATTACTGGGGAAATAGGTATATAGAAACCACATTTAGTTATAGATAAAAAAGAGTAAATGTACAAATAGTTACGCTCTTCACCTTATACCTAGTCCTACCTATAGAAGTCAAGCTAATATTATGTTTATTATCACGTTTGTCATGTTGCTTATATTACAGTTTTATTTTTTATCATCTCGTAATTATATTGAGATATTTATGTATTCATATAGTATATATTTATAGATATATATATCATCCATACCAATATATAAAAGTGAAACGTTGTCTATTTGTTTGTTTGTTTGGGGAGCTTTCACGCGATAACCGCTGGACGGATTTTGATGAAATTTGGAATGGTATACCCTAGATTAAAACATAGGGTACTTTTTACCCCGGAAAATTCCATGAATTCCGTGGTAGTTTCCACGGGAAAACTGGAACATATTGAATACTCGCTGTAAAGAACGGTTGCCATGGAAACGAAATAACAAGGCTGTCAAAAATCATCAAGAGCGTTGGTGACTTACATACCAACAACAAGCCACAGAGGCCATAACCAAGAAGTCTAAGTCTACTTTTGCATTGGTTTTTAATATCCTAGAAGAACGTAGGATGCTTTTTTCGCGATACACTGTAGTCCGCGTGGACGAAGTCGCGGGCGGGTAAGCTAGTATTATAATATCATAGTTTTAGTATAATTAGAAATTTGATTTACTGTTTCCCTCTAGTAATTTAATATCATAGTGCACCCCGTCCCTCACGATTATAACAAATCCTCTCCATCCAAAGATTGCCTGGAAGAGATCGCTTTTAGAGATAAGGCCGCCCATTGTGACACTTCTTCTACTATTGTTCCTTTATTTTGTTAATTTTCTTTGTGGTGTGTACAATAAAGAATTTATCTATCTATCTAATAGGTGAATTGCCGGATTTTGTGCAGTCTGCAACAATTTATTGAGGAATGCATAAGGTTGAGTTGAATCATCATCAGCCTATATTTGTCCACTGCTGGATGTGGGCCTCTCCTAATGCACGCCACTGAGCTCGGTCTTCAGCTCTCCTCATCTATCTTCTTCCGACCGCTTTCGCAGACACTCCACCTGGCCAGAAGGCGTTCTATGCTTCGTTTGCCTAAATGGTCTCCACTCGAGAACTCGTCTACCCCAACGGTTATCAGTTCTTCGGGAAATATGACCAGCCCACTGCCATTTCAGCTTGCTTATCGTTAGAGCTATGTCAGTCACCTTGTCGTCGGATATCTTCATTACGAATCCTGTTCCTCCAGATAAACTCCAAGCAAGCTCTCTCGATAGCTCACTGAGCGAACTTTTGTGGACTAGATTACCGTGTTTCGGCTCCTTAGGTCATGTATGCTATATTTGTTGAGTTGAGTGCGGGTGTTTCTTAACAGATCTCTACGGCACCTACAGGTTAGGCTGTGCGCTGTCTGTCGGTCAGTTAGTCAGTAGGTATGTCACGGTACTGTATTAAAGATATAATAATAATGTAATTTATTGTGACCTGAATACGTGTGTAAATTCGGTGTTAGTTGACATGTAGTAAAACTACAGCATTTTCAAAATATACGGCGTACATTCGACGAAGTGAGATCAAGACAAACAATTTGGTAGAGTAGTTCAATAAATAGGTCTCAAATGCACTTCAAAATTGACTACAATAATATATAGTCTATCACACTATAAACTACCTGCCGTGGCCATACCCGTCTTTCTCTCGGGACATTTGGTACGAATTGCACTTTAAGTTCAATACCAACAGAGAATATTTCCGATACCAGCAAAGAATATTCCCAGATCATTGTTAAAGATAACAATTTTCTCAATACTGAGAGATCGTGCGGTCTGCAGATACTGTGGAGTTTTTATCCTCGATCTGTTTCAAGATATCATTGGAAGAAATTGTATTAGAAACTTCAATATAGAGCTGCTCGAGGTACATCAGTATTTACTTAATAACTGTTTAAGAGGCGAATAGAAATATATAAACTTACTGTCATATTATTTATTCTGTGGTACTGTTGCAATTTGATTACCTATAACTTATTATAATAAAAAACTTTTGTGGACTAGTTTGACCGTGAGTGTCCACGTTTGGGCAACTACTGTTGGTACCCTAGGTTTAGGTTTTTATAATATTTTTATCTGCTTTTATTTATAGAAATATTGTAAAAAAATAAAAAATAAATAAAAAGATAAATAAAGTGAATAATAATAATAATAATAAAGCTTTATTTAATTCCATGCAAAAATAATTACAATAAATACAACATACAATTAATTAAGCAATATTTGAAAATTTATATTAAATATTAATTAATGGTGATTATATATAATTTAATTTTAATTTTGTATGGACCCCTTTAGGGTAAAAGCCTCCTCCAAGGAATTCCACTTTTTCCTGTCTTTCCAGCCAACTTCGGCCCGCCACCTCCGCTATTTCGTCTGCCCATCTTGCGCAAGGCCGACCTCTCGCTCTGGTGTCTCTGAGTTCATCGTACATACACGTATCCTAAATATTAAAACTACCGAGAAATTACATTACATTGTGGTACTTACCTTTATTAGACCTGATATTTTGACGTGACACAAACAAACACCGTTTGGCTTTAGGCAACACACTTCACTACTCCGTGTTAATTATATATCGAGCCAAAATCAATCTAGAAGCCAAATGTAGTTTCCATCAAATATAATTGAATTAGTGCCTAATGTACTCAGGTTGAACCAAATGCTCTACTAATTAGGGTTCACGTGTCGCATTAGTCAGAGAGCGCCACTAACGGAATTGAAGTCGAGGAGGGTTGTCACCGCCTGGCATTTCATTTCCACTAACGGTTTAGAGTTTGACAAAGCCGTTTTGGAGTTGTGCGGAAATTTGGTTTTTCATGAAAACATAATTTCTGCATTCTACAAAATGCAGGTCAGATAGATAGCTTCGTAGGTAGACCTATGCCATATACGGGCTCGAATAGTTTTGTGTTTACGAAACAACAAAATGTCCTATATGCGCAATTTTAGTACTGAGAACAGAAACTCGCTCCATTTTTACCCGACTATGGCGAAGCAAGGGAAGGGCAATAAGTCTTTGTATGTGTGTATGTGAAAGTTCCACCACAGCGTCGCACTTATTGGACTATTATTTATTAGACGACCGGTTGGTCTCGTGGCTAGAGATCCTAGGTACGAAATCGAACGGTCGCGGGTTCGAATCCTGCAAGGTGCAATCATTTGTGTGATGAGCAGAAATGTTTGTTTCCGAGTCATGTATGTAATATTCTTATCTATGTATGTTTACAGGGTATCCTAGTTTGGGGCTAGGTAATTGATGTGGAAATGTCCCGTTTTTTTTTTCTTTTTTTTTTTTTTTTATGTGCTATTGGTCCGATTTTGACGAGGTATCAATCGATTCGTATTCAAGTCATATGCTTATTTTTTACCAGAATATGGCGAAGCCAAGCAAGAGTTAAGTTTTCAAACAAAAAACTTGGTCCGATTTTGACAAGCGAGGGAAATCGATTTGTCTTCGTTGCAATATGCTATTTTTAATCGACTATTTACCCGGTTTTAGTTTTTGAACTTGTGTCTTATTGTCAGTATTTGTTTGTTAGAAGAAGTAAAACGAGAGCGTTGACACATGTTTGGCAATCAGTTACAGCTGCACAGCAATAATGATTTCGCGGGTCACACAGACTGGGGCAACCCTAAATTTAAACCTCGTATTGTGTAACAATCACAACAAACTTCTGACAGTTGTAATGTGTTGGATACGGCTGTCTGCCCAGCCGACCGCGTGTGTGAAAGTTTTCGTGAATCTGGTTGTCACCGTCTGGCTTTAGACTAATTTGCTGGTTGTCACTACCCTCCACCTATAGAGGGGACATAGCAAATTTGAAATCTATGTTGTCATCATCATCAGCCTATACTTGGACATTTCAATTGGAGGTATTTGCCCACACGCTCTGGGCAGGTTGGCGACCGGAGATTGGACATTTTTATTAATAGACATTGGCTTTGGACATTTTTCTTTTTTGACATTAGTCGTGCGAATCGTAGTTTTTCGCACCGGTGACGTTGCTGCCCGTCACTCGCCTGTGAGATTTAACTACGCGATTGTTATGATGGCTTTACCACCATCTTTCGGTCGTCAGAGCCTCGTTAGATATTCGGCAGGATGCATCTCGGGCAGGTGAGGTTAACTTGGAGCATTAAGATTAGTGAACCACTTACTACACCCCTATGTTGTCCTGTCGGTCAAAGTTGTTAATCGACTTCAAAATGGAGGTTCTCACATTGAAATTTGATTTAGTAGTTTTAGTAAATCCATTAAAAGTCTGTTGTTTCAAAGAATTATTTTCTAGCTAGGTAGAAAAGCCTAGGAGCGAACCCGGTATCGTTTTATTCTAAGTTGCATATTGCTACCATCGCTGTAGCAGTAGCTCATTCGAGCAGTAGAAACGTTTTAGGCTGTTGATGCTATTGACATAACTTCAATTTGATATCATGGATTTGAAGTACGCTGTTTATTAACATAATGACTATAAACTCCTTTATTATAATGTCCAAAAAAATGATATACCTAGTAAGTCCAGTACACTTGCTATATCATTTTCCACAAGATATTAGACTCAGCAAATGACTCGTATTATTAAATTTCAGGCAAATTCATAAAATCCGACCAAAAGTTTCTCAGTCGAGAATATAATTTGGTAAAGGTCGCGGGTGCAGGTGGTGTATAACATTATTTTAATTCCTAAATCCTCGCTTGCCCTTTAGTTTAATCCCTTTTATTAATGTGAGGAATGGCGACAGTTTGTAGAGTGCATGCAACTTTACAGTTTGTTACTTGACATCGGAAGTTGAATGGCAAACATCAAAATAAATATGTCTCTCTAAAAATAAAGTTCAAAAACTAAAACCTGACTACGGTCTTAGTGGACTAAATAGTCACAAACAAGAATATTAAAACGTTTTACAAATTTTACATATTGGCAAAATCATGTTATATTACCTCTCTATACTTATTACAAAGCAGTAAGTAACAAAATCATGTTATATTATATATCTATACTTATTACAAAGCAGTAAGTAACAAAATCATGTTATATTATCTATCTATACTTATTACAAAGCAGTAAGTAACAAAATCATGTTATATTATCTATCTATACTTATTACAAAGCAGTAAGTAACAAAATCATGTTATATTATCTATCTATACTTATTACAAAGCAGTAAGTAACAAAATCATGTTATATTATCTCTCTATACTTATTACAAAGCAGTAAGTAACAAAAAGTCTGTACAAAGATAAAATTAAAAATAAATTGGTCTAGGGGACTTAAAACAACCTAACTGCTGAACGAAATTGTACTCTATAACTGAATACGTTTAGTCCTGGAATAACATACGAGTACTTCTTTCTCAGAAAAATGACGACGCCCAAAGCCGCGGGCACAGCTAGGTTTAGATAAAAGAGACATTTAAAAAAGTGTCAAAATGAAAAAATACATCCCGTTGAGTTTCTTGGTGAATTCTTATCTAACGGGCGAATTTCCGAAGCATAGTCAGGAAAGTATTTCTGTGGTTGATACAACTCTTGCTGTTTAACTCATCGGCACATTCAAATGAAGTTTCCTTATCTAACTTAAAGTTGAGTAGTTTACCTAAGTGAACAAATTCTATTGATATGGTCTATTGATAATATTGTAATACTTCGAGCACCGCGCACGCTAGCGCACATTACGTTAATGTGCGATATCGAGTGAGTGGTGCTCGAAGTTATTTTATTATATATTATTTGCTGTGCCTGCGGCTTTGCCCGCGTGGTCATTTCATTTAAAAGTAGCCTGTACGTGTTATTCCAGGACTAAAAGAACTTGTAAAGTACCATTGCTCGTCATCGGATTAAGATACCAAGTACCCCAGTTTTTAATTCAAACCCTAAGCTATCCAACAGGGAAACCCGCATTGCATTCGGTCTAATAGATTTTAAGTGATTCGCGAACAAACATACAGACAAGCAGACAATATAAAAAAAAAACTGTTTCCTATTGTACATTTATTTTTTAATTCGTTTTTTTAGTACTTACTGCTTTATTGTAAGTATTCAGGGTGGTTTTTTAAGTGAACAAATTCTATTGATATGGTCTATTGATAATATTGTAATACTTCGAGCACCGCGCACGCTAGCGCACATTACGTTAATGTGCGATATCGAGTGAGTGGTGCTCGAAGTTATTTTATTATATATTATTTGCTGTGCCTGCGGCTTTGCCCGCGTGGTCATTTCATTTAAAAGTAGCCTGTACGTATTATTCCAGGACTAAAAGAACTTGTAAAGTACCATTGCTCGTCATCGGATTAAGATACCAAGTACCCCAGTTTTTAATTCAAACCCTAAGCTATCCAACAGGGAAACCCGCATTGCATTCGGTCTAATAGATTTTAAGTGATTCGCGAACAAACATACAGACAAGCAGACAATATAAAAAAAAATCTGTTTCCTATTGTACATTTATTTTTTAATTCGTTTTTTTAGTACTTACTGCTTTATTGTAAGTATTCAGGGTGGTTTTTTTTTTTTTTACCGGACTGTTAAGACAGGTACCTTAACCATTATAGTTACTGGAAAGCGTTCCTAGGAGACCACCCATAACTTTTTGAGATATTCTGAACTGCATTCCCAGATTTTGTAAAAAATGTACAGTCAGTAAGAAAATGGTAATTTTACACAAAAACTTTTTTTGGTGCCAATCGATCCTGTTTCAAAAGTCAAAGGATCAAAAGTCTCTACTAGACCGATTGAGGTTTGAGTACTAGAAATGTCAGAAATTGCACAAAACTTTTCCTATTTATTTTGTACGAAATTACCTTAACCGTTGTAGCTACAGGAAAACGTTCATAAGAGACTGTTCTTAACTTTTGGATATATTTTGACCTGCATTCACTGATTTTGGAAAAAATGTACAGGCAAGAAAATGGGCATAACCCAAAAAAATAATTGATTCCTTTCGATCCTGTTGCTTATAAAGATAAAACGTCTCTACCGGACCAACTCAGGCTAGAGCCGCAAGTATTTGTGAAAAGTTTGTATTCGAACGATGTTTGAATTTTATTTGATTCATGTGTTTCAAAACGTAGTTACGAAAAAATATTTTTTTGCAATTTCTGACTTTTCTAGTACTCTCACCTCAGTTGGTCCGGTACAAAATTTTTATTCATAAAAGAAACAGGATCGATTGGCATCAACATTTTGTTTGTGTAAAGTGACAATTATCTTGCTGACTGTACATGTGTTCCAAAATCTGTGAATGCAGTTCAGAATATCTCAAAAAGATATGGATAGTCATAGAACGTTTTCCTGTAACTATAACGGTTAAGGTACCTGGCCTTACTGTCCCAACTCAAAAATCCACCCTGTAGATACGAGTATACTCGTAGGTAATATACCACAGTTATAGTATACTATATATATATATATATATATATATATATATATAGTATATATATGTAGTATAGTATACATATATATTTATTATATATATATATATATATATATATATATATATATATATATACACAACAACCGCACAAACCGCGCGAAGCTATTATTCTAAAATAACTGTAGTCACCCGGTGCAGTTATAAAATTAATCAAATTCAATGGCAGTGTACGTAATATTATAGCTAGTCCTTGCAAAGTTCGTACGTCGGCAATACATCTTGTGTACACTACACAGCGAGTTTGGTGTTATCACCATAAAACCGTTACGACGTGCTTTTCGGAGGCTATCATCTGGTTAGAGTTTTAAATTACAGTCCAGTCCAGTTACTACATCAATTTTTAACTCTGTGAGACGAGGTGATGACATCTGCAATTTTTGTATTACAATCCTTCTAAGTGCTATTAAACTTTTCATAAAGCCAAGATTGTTTTCTGAAAATAGTCCTGCTTCCTTCCCTAATGCAAAAGGTTGATGTTTTTGTGGGTATTAAAAAAAGCTCACAAATTTTTCAAGTTGGCATGTTCCAAAAATATTTTTTTCATCCATTTTAAGACTTACAATTAGATACAGACACCGACCTCGCCGGAGAGGCCGAAGGTCCCGTAATTAAGTCAATTTTATTCCGAATCGGTGGTCAGTTATCCAAATAATTCAAAGGGCTCCAGTAGGCGTGCGCCTTCTGCGTCACGCATTGCGGCGGAGCGCTTTAACGCCCGCCCCACCATCCGGTGAAGCTGTAGAGATCAGTTATAGACCAACAACATATATACTTAATTAAAAAGAAATTTGGCTTGCACACGTCCGAATAAAAAAAAGGATCCCTTAAAGGATCACTTGTGTGCCTGTATGTCTGTTTGTCCGTCAGTCACACACAGACAATTTGGTACGAATCTACTATCTATGTTAAAATTTGGTACACAAATAAACACGGACGTGAAACGTAAATAAATTAATTTTGAATAATTTTCAGTCCCAAATATCTAGGAAAGTATATCACTTAGGCTATTTTTATCCGACTGAGGAGGGTTATGTGTTTTGGTTGTATGTATGTTTGTTTGTTTGTATGTTTTCTTGTTTGTATGTTTCTTAGGCGCGTCCTACAGCCTTAACGGCTTGATGGATTTTGATAAATCATTGTATTCGTCTTGATCACGAGAGTGCTATAGGATATATAAAGTGTTAAGGAAACTAATATGGCGGCTTCATCATTATCATCATTAAGTCAGCCTTTAGAACACTGCTGAACATAGGCCTCCCCCAAAGAGCGCCATGACGAGCGATCTTGTGCCACCTCCATCCACAGACTTCCTGCGATGGCTACAATGTCGTCGGTCCATCGTGTGGGGGGTCTCCCCACACTTCGCTTGCTTATTCGTGGTCGCCATTCGAGAACCTTTATTCCCCAACGGTTGGCGGCTTATAGCTGCCATATTGTATTTCTGATGGAACAAAAAATTACCAAGGTACAAAAAAACAGGTCAAAATACAGGTCTTTAAAAGAACATTTCAAAAATTTATAATTCTTATAACTAAACAGTAGCAATTTTCTTTTAAGCTTCTTAAAAAAAAATCTATTTGAGATTATTCAATTTAATGTAAATACTATAGTCTAATATTGCAATTGCAACTATTAAAGTAAAGTAAAATATATAAATAAAAAAGAAACAATAAATATATATAAATACTAGCTGCGCACGGCGGTTTCACCCGCATCCCTCAGGAACCATACATTTTTCCGGGATATAAAGTAGCCTATGTGTTAATCCAGGTTATAAGCTACCCCCGTACCAAATTTCATCCAAATCTGTTCAGCTGTTAAGCGTGAAGAAGTACACCCACACCCTAAAATACATACAAACACTCGCCTTTATAATATTAGTGGGATTATTTTTGCGGGCGGTCAGCTCGTATTTAACAATTTTGTTCGCAGTCGGGTTTTTGTATTTTTATAACTATTTTACTTGTGTATTAACACTTTTTATATCCCATAATTTTCACTATCATATATTTTATATTTTTTATTACGGACTAGGCAATCGTTTGACCACGATCTCACCTGATGGAAAGCGATGATGTGGTCGAAGGTGTAGCACGCTTGCCTAGTAGATACCTATTCACTCTTGACTTGAACACACCGGGGTTATAATTTACCGGAAACACTGACGAGAGCAGGGCATTCCACTCCTTCGCAGTTCTTATAATAAATGAAGAAGCGTAACGCTTCGTTCTTGTGCGAGGTATTTCAACCATAAAAGGGTGGCGCTTTGCTGATCGTCTAGTCGTACGGTGATGGAAAGACACTAGTTTCAGTGATGAACGAGAAACCGCGATTTTATAAAATGGCGTAATTTGGCTATAAGGTTACATGCGCTGTACTTGGGTAGGTTGAGGTGAATCGGTTTGGGGATCGTTAAGATTTTGGAATCCAAATAGGGTAAGATAAGATAAGGGGGTAAGATTTCAAAGTGGGTCAAGTCAGGCGGGTTATTATGAAAGGACTTTGTCTGTACATTTCTATTAATCTATTTTACGTGTAGTTTTAGACTTCGTAGTTTTAAGTTATATATGCCAAAATGTGAAAAAGCCACATCGCAAGGTGTAGGTTCGGGTCGAACGCTTTTAGAAAACAATGAAGACTTTAAAGGTCGTCATAAATTCGCGTGCTATTTTAGGCGCGTGGTGTAATTCTGTAACTAATTTTGCGTTCGCAACGCAGCTCGCAGCCCTAAGTGAACCAAAGAGATTATGCTGTGGATCTAACGCTGATACATCCGATGGAGTCAAACTTTGCTGACGAGGTTACTAAGTACCTACTATTGATTTGAAATTATTTTAAATCGTTCCAAAGTAAAGCTAGATGAGGATCAGCATCACACAACATTAAACATTTTTATTAGGTGATGCTTGTCCATATCATTATGTTGATAATAATATGCGGGCATATTAGTTTCTAGAGATTTTGGACATGCAGGGTTTGCAAAGGGTTACTCGAATAAAAGCGGGTTTTGGCGAATTGGACCAGCTTTTTGAACGCAAGTGGTTCATCGTACAATCTCGTTAATTTGAGCATCCTATTTATCCCAAAGACACAGAATTAATAATAGTACAAGCCAAAGGAGAATCCTCCAACCATCTTGTCGGCCTATCGCTATCATTGTGCTCGAGATAAAAGAAATAAGTATAATTTTAAAAAAAACTGGTACTACCTTTTTTTGTAATGAATTTTACTTTTTTTCTTATTATATTTTTGCTTTTACGTTTTTAAGTTTCTTTTTTCTTTTTTTTTGCATTTTCACTTTTTACGAATATGTTGTTTTTTTTTTCGTTTTTTTCTTCTTTTTTTAAATTGCGTTATCACATTTTTTATTATATTTTTGCTTTGTTATCTGTTTGTGAGCTAGGTACCCGGAAAGTTTCAGCCGGATAGCTAATCGGAAAGTGCTCGAAATCTGAATTGCAAGATTCCAGGACAGACAAAATACATAGATATACAAGTGAAGTTAAATAAAAGCGTTTAAAAATGCTGTCCTATGCTCCTTTCCGTGTGTCGTTTTCCGTTTCGTTTTAGTAAGCAATTAGATGTGTAAGGCCCTGTCCGCACCGCGATATTTCACCGCGCGATTTAAATTCGCGCGTATTTTGTTCAGGATAGCTCACAAACCGATGCCAAAGCAATAAAAAAAAGGAATAATAATAATAAAATAATGTATAAGTAACATTCATTAAATAAAAAAGTCGTAAAAGCCTTATTTTTAATATAATTTTTAAAATTTTACTTTTTGCACGTCTGCCCAAAAAAGGAGTGTAATGTCTTTATGATTCATGTATGTTTGTTTGTATGTTTTTATATATATTTGTATGTATTTTTGTATGTATGTTTGTATGTATATTTTTATATATGTGAGTTTCTTTATTCCACCATAACTTAAATGCCTGAACAGATTTAGACGTATGGGTTATCGTTAGAATCCTTACATCCTCACGAGTAACAAAGGCTATATATTTTTTGAAAAAATTCAATGTGTCAGCAGTATGGCTCCATTTTCAAATGCAAAAAATATATTTTTTCGTCAAATTTTACAATATAGGTATCAAATTGAAGGCCTTGATAAGCACATTCCAACAGTATATAATTTATTGGCATAAGTTCATTTTTGGCAGGGCAGGCGTATTTTTTTAGCTTTTTAGTTAGTTTTATATAACTGATACTACGGCGGCGTCAGTGTGACAGACCTAACAAAAGATGTCTTGAGACTTTTGAATAGATTTTTCTACATAAAACATCAAGAAGCTTTTGACTATATAAATGTCGTCATTATCTGGTAACTCATGTGCGGCCCCCGATCGGGCGGGAGAAAAAGCGCGCGACATCCTGCTAATAGCGCCGGTGCACGACTGAGCGAAACGCGCGAATTTTATTTCGCAGTGCGGCCAAAGCCATACTACTTTATACTGTACAAAAAGTTCGCGCGGAAATATATCCGCACCGCATCGCGTTCAATTTGCATCAAATCACATTTTTTTTTTCCGCGCGAATTTTTTACCGCCAGTGCTGCTACTCCCGTATCATTCAATGTGTTACAGAATTGCGTAAAAAAAATCGCGCGGTGAAATATCGCGGTGCGGACAGGGCCTTAAGTCTACCGACGAGTATAACCAGTTGCAACGAGTCAAACGCGGCCCGAACTCCGTCTTCATCGTCATGACTTGCAGTCACTACTGACTGCTGGTACATACTCGTAGGTCTCCTTTCGCTGTTGCGTGTGGACTTTTCTGCCACTCTCTAAGAACATAAACGCACTAAATAGGAATATATGGATACACAAGCCATAACCACCCAAAACGTCGAATGACTCCAGGTCCTTAAAATTATATAGATAGATAGATAGATAGATAACTCTTTAAGTGTACACCACATAGAACAAAAAATACAATAATAACTAAAACATTTATACAAAATAAATGGGACAATGGGCGGTCTTATCGCTAAAAAGCGATACAGATATAGGTACAGCGACGGAGCGATATAGTACCCTCGATTGCGTGTAAACTAATATTTTAGCATTATGAGGTCGAAACGCCTATCAGGGTCTTTTCAATGCCACACATGAACTAAATGCCACTACGTGTATAAACTGCGTGCATTTTGGAAACATTTTTTGTTAGGCTAGGTTTAGTTTTAGATTAATTTTAAGTTAGACTTTCTGAACTTAATAAAAACATTACCAACCTGGCAAAGATGAAGTTGATGTTGTGAGGCGAAGAGTCGGTCTGTTGCACCTCCGGTGTGGTGTGATTGCGGGAATGCCTCGCGTGCGCCATCGCCGCAACGGCGGCCATCCGCTGCGTGCCGCCCATGGCCCAGCCGAGCGGGCTGCGCTGTGCGCCCGCGCCGCCCGCCGCGGCCACCACGCACCAGCGGCGCCAGCGAGCCACCGCCGCACCGCGCCGGCTGCTCCCGCGTCGCGCTCGCGACGCGCTACTCCTTCTCAACACCAACGAGCGTTCCTCTTTTTTACTTTAATTTGTAAACTGTGGCTCTCAGGGCGTCTTTTCCAGACGGTGCATTGAATTCACGCGGATTTTAATACCATCTCTTTGATACGCGGGGTTTGCACCTGTAACAAAATGAGTGATTAAATTGAAGCTATTAACGAGCACCCCAAGTCCCCAACATTTTACATGAAAGAAGTTTTACAACATCCAGACGCAGACCATTTTTTTCGCCATCTGAATCGAATCTTGATGGACAGACTTCGCAACGTTCAAAGTTGTCTATCTTCAAAATATGAAATCTATCAAATTTCTGAAATTAAATTTCCATTCTACCAACATCGCAATAATGTAAGTTAAGTAATGTTAGCGGTGGAGAAATAAAAGTGCCAAGTCGTTGGTATATTTGCTATTTTATTGTTTGATTTGCCCAAACAATCTTCCATCTATTAACGTGGTAACTTATTTATCTCTGGCCACCACCGTCACCTACCCTCATATATAATTGTAAGCTTCTTGCCTACCCTCAACTAGAGTAACTCGATGTCACCTCCGCACCATCATAGATGGCGCCACTACGTGTCATCAAGCCATAGATAAATAACATCAAACTAACCGTGATGGATCAATATTATTGACAATCATTATGTCATTATGAGATGTCAGTGTGTGACAGTGACAGTGCCAGTACATATTCAAATAAACAGATACTCGTACCATGTAGGTTCATACTCCGGCTAACACTAATTAGACTTGCAGTAAATTGTTTGTTAATCTCATCTGCGTGCAAATAGCGCGGGACATTTCAGGATTAGTACATTTTAGGACCTTAGGTTTAATTTTATTTATTCGTGGGAAAACTATAGCACAAAAAAGTGTTTGGCAATTTCCTTATTACACTAATATTATAAAGGCGAAAGTTTGTATGTGTATGTTTGTTACTCATTCACGCTAAATGACTGAACGGATTTTGATGAAATTTGGAATGGAGATAGCTTATGCCCTGGAATAACACATGGGATTTATTTCATCATCAATATCATCATCGTCATCATCATAATCCTAAACGCTTAAACGGCTGAACGGATTTTGATGAAAATTCGAAAAAAAAAACATTTAATAAAAAAAAGGTCGCATTTTTTTTTTTAGTTTTACATATTCTTTTTAATTCTGGTTTTAATTCTTTTTAACGGAATTTGATGAAATTTCGAATGATAATCGAGATAGCTTCTCATGTCATTTTTTTTCTCTTTTATATACCATTTTTTTTGAATTTAATTTCCACTTTTTTACGTTTTAAAGCTTAATTTCCTTTTTTTTTTGCTTTGTCGTCGGTTTGTGAGCTACCATAGAAGTTTCAGCCGGATAGCTAATCGGGAAGTGCTCGAAATTTGAATTGCAAGATTCCAAGACAGACACAAATAGATAGATAAATACATAAATACATCGATGCATAAATACATTCATACATACATACATACCAATACCAGTGAAGTTAAATAAAAGATTTTAAATTAAAAAGGTCTATGGTACTTAAAATAAGCTACTGAACAAGAATATAACATGTTTAAAAATCATGTCTGTTTATTTGTTTGTTAGTTTGTATGTTTGTTCGTGCATCACGTTAAAAACACTGGATCGATTGGGGTGCAGTTTTCATTGTTGGACAGCTTAGGGTTTGACATAAAAACTGGGATACTTGGTATCTAAATCCGATGGCAATTTTATTGTTATGTAATTTGATACTATCCTGCTCTAGACACTTAATTGAATAAAAAAACAGTAACGTTAGCACACTACTTCGAGCTTCTACAGGGGTGGTGGCCGAGCGGTAATAAGTGCGCCTGTGAATCCAACGACACCGGGTTCAATCCCCGGTCCGCGACCAATGATTAAATGCCGAGCAATAGATAAAAAACTATTTGACGACTGAACGAAGTTTGAAGTAATTTAGTATATTGTACTTTATAGATCCTGGAATAACACGTGTGGGCTACTTTTAAATGAAATGACCACGCGGGCACAGCCGCGGGCACAGCTAGTTGCTAATAATGCTGCCTGAAATACTTCTTGAATTTAATTATATCTACCCACCCTCCGACAATACTTCAGTGTCGGAACGTGCGTGATCCAGCTGATAACACGGCCCCTAGTGGAAAATTGTTCAGTTCGAAAGAAAAACAATAACTCTAATTAAATGGATTCTAACGAATTCCGAAGTTTCTGAGTGGATTAGCATTTCTCCGATTGCTGTTTGCTAATCTAGTTTGGAAGAATTAAAATGGAACATTCTGGTAGATGAATGTTGGTGAAACCAATAATCAGCGTTTTGCTTTGTACATTCATTAGGAACAGACAGAAAAAAACAAGATTGTTTGAATTCATTATTGCAGTTTATTTAACTTGTCAAGACTAGGAGATAGAAGAACTTCTTCTAGCGAGTCAATAGTTATTTTTAGGGTTCCGTATTCTGACCAGGAACCCTTAGTTTCTACCCGTCTGTACATCTGTCTGTATGTCACATCCATACCATATTATGACAGACACTTTAACACTACAAGGTTGTTTGGCATATGTATAGCCTTATGTATAAAAATCATTAAAAAAAACGCGTGATCCTTACAGTCAGTAGTCTCATATGATGTGTAACATCTGACATCTCATTTTGGTATTAAGCAACATCAACATACTCTAGCACCGCGCGCGCTCATTGGTCAACTGTGAATCAGCAACTATTTCATCCGACCTATCTGATCTTACTTTTCGTCAGGAAATCGTATGTCTTGATAGCTCAGCCGGTAACCGTTCGACTGATAGTTTGAAGTACCTGTGTTTCTATTCCCGACTTAAGTGTTTATTTTGTAGTTTTTTTTAATGTACTGGCTTCAAGCTTGTTAGCACTGCGCGCGTTCATTGGTCAAATCAAATAGCACGCGCTTCCCCGGCTTCCTACTACACTTCCGGTTGCACATTGTCTAACACTTTTCACGAAATTCTTCCATAGATTGAAGAAATATTTGTCTCTAGAGGACCTATTTTCCGCGCATAAAACTTACTCGACTGATTGCTATGCGGTTTTCTTTGTTGTTTGGTATGGCTAGCGAACCCTAAGTCTACGCGTATCCAATACGCACTTTGCTGTTATTTTTTATTCTTAATCATTTTTAAAGGCCCATGTGAATTACAAAACATATCACTTGAAATTGACTCATACGAAAATGCTAAGATAAAACGCGTTGAATTCTTTTGTACAGCAAAGTACCTACATGTCTCTTCGTAGCAAGTTTAACTAAAATGAAAGCCCACAAAGACACTGTTCTACTAGAGTCCATCATAAATGTTTCGGACTGACTCGTAATGTTGTAGCCGGGCTGGTTGTAACTGACGGGCTCAGGAATAATAAATGGGGTCTTAACTTCGTAGAGCGCCCTCTAATGTGGACCGCTACGGAAGTGCAATGTAACCAATGTTTTTATGACGAATGACGACTGTATTCATGAGCTGTTCGCATGGCTGGGATTCAGATGAAGCTTGCCCAGCACAGGTTGGTTGGGGATGACACAATGACGTAGTACCTTTATTTTGTGGTTATTTGACTAATATAGGTAGATAAGAAAAGAAACAGTTCTCTTTTTTGCATATAATATGTTTGTCCTGTTAATAATAGGATCAACGCTTCTCAACCGGGTTGTGAGAACCAACTAAAGAAAGTACACAGAAAAAAGATGTGTGTACTAAAAACCGGATTATATGCAACATAAACAGCTCGACATAGGCTTGAAAATTTGCATGAACAATGCTCGAAATATTCAACATCAAATTTTATTTCAAAAACAACATACAATTAGTAATATTACTTATTATTTTTGACCAAGCGAGCGCGAAGCGTCTCCGTTTCAGCTTGGGCAAAAATGCTTTCGTATGTCCGGTGCATGTCCGGCTGTCCGGCTGTTCTCCTCTACAGGTTGAATTTCTCAACCAATTCTTGTGAAGTTTTGTAAACCGGTTCGACATGTTTTTTGTCGTTTCAGTCTTTCGTAAAAAAAAAATGGGGGTTGGAAACGTAAAAATAATACAGGTCGCATTTCTCAACCGATTCTCGTAAAATTTTGTGAGGAGGTTCGGTAATTATATGGTTTCTTTTTGTGGTTGAGTTTTATTTTTATTTTTTTCTGATCATTTATTCAGTTTTAAGCTATGCTAACCCAGACTCGCGAGGTCTACAGCTCACGGAGCCACTAGTAATATTATAGGTCAAAATTATCGTTTACATTCTGCTACTATTGTAAACATAAACGAACAGGTACTGTTCCAAATGTTCGGTAGTAAGATTGTGTCTGCGATTGCCCAAACATTTATATAAGCCGAAAAGGACCGTTCTAAATCAATTGAGGTAACTGGGCAGTATTTGGGTGATACATTGTATACTTATTGTTTCTGACAAAAGTCCACTCCTCCCATTAACAAAACTATTAATTTGACACAATGGTTCAAAGCCTGGGTTATTGTTTAAAACGTTTTCAAACTTTTCTTTAAGTTAGCTCGGGAATAGTCGCACGAAGCTATAGGAGGCGGTCACTCTGTGAGACATGAGATCGTGCTTGAGTCCGTCCTCCTGGATTTTTAAAGTATTGTAAATTATAATAATAAAAAAAAACTGAAACATGTGAAATTATTTTTCAATAGAAAAGTTTTCGTTGTTGTTCCACTCGACTGGCACCGTTTCGTCGCAGTGCCTTCAGTAATCCCTGTGGTGTGGACCTACTTGACAAGGGATGCAATAAACTACTTATTTCGGAATATGTTCAAAGTACACATGAGAAATATTATGAATTATTAATAGTAACCTATTTACGCAATTCTGGAACATATTTGGAGAGAATAACTAAAAAAATAGCTTATAAAAATATAATAAATTAATTTGACACTTAGGGTTTATTGTAAGAGTCAAAAATACCTCATATAGACATTTCTTACTGTCGTTGTAAATATCAGCCGTGTGTCAAGGACAAACAGATTTTGCAAAAAATAATAATCATGATATCCTATAAAATTTACAAGTTGTTTTATTTAGATTTAGATGTTAAAAATATGAATACCTGCTATGTTTCATTACAAACTAATGGGGTAGTTGCGTATCCAACCACACATTAAAAACACCGTTGCGATTAAATTGTTTATTTTTATAATAGAAAATGATTTTATCTACACTAATATTATAAAGAGGAAAGATTAGCTAGTTTGTATGTTTGTTTGTTCGTAAGTGGATAATCTTAAAAATACTGAACCTATTTTAAAAAATATTTGACCTATAGAAAGCCACTTTATCAGCGAGCAACATGGGCAGTATATTATTTTTCAAAAAAATTGTGATCCCTTCGAAAATTGCAATAATGTAAGCGAAGGTATCAAAAATACAGAACGGAATGACATGTTGCCATGGAAACGAAATAATAACAAGCCTGTCAAGTACGTGAGTAATAATTCAGTTGCCTATGGTCAAAAACATCTCGATCGTTGCTGCCAAATATTTTGAATTTCGCTTACTGGCGTAATTTTTTAATAAGTTACGAAGTGTATAAAAATCCTAAAAATAAGAAAAATGCCGCGTCGTGAGCGCTACACGCGCGAAGCCGGGGCGAGTCACTAGTTATTCACATGTTTACAAGCCTTTACCCGTTTGTTAGATTTATTGACAGCTTAGCGAAACTATATTTTATCATTTTTCTAAAGGAAACATGCGTATGCGTGAATTTCTAAGAAGAGTAAAATTGAACTTCTGCTTTTCTTTATCGCATATCATTTGTTTTAAAAACCTATTGTGTACAAAAAAGTTTTTTTCTTTGACATGTATGTAACTACTTTCGTTACTTGCTATGAGTATTAAACTTACCATTCAATTAAAAACATTCGTTGTTACACTTCTTTTAAATAATTACCGAACGAGTTCTTATCTTTAAATATATTCAAAATGTATTTCAGAAACTGTTGTCACGTTTTATGTTTGTTAAAAAAAAGTTTTAGGTAAGTTTTTTCACAAACGTTTTCTAAAATAATAAGGAGAAATATATCGTATACACGAAGTTTAAAGTAATAGTAGTACACTTTACGTTCGCGAGTAACTTCTGCCGTTGGGCGGGATACGTCGTCCGCCCTAGACCACTGCCGACCGAGTGAGTGCCGGTTCCCGCCCGCCTTTGCATCGAAATTGTTCGTCCAACGTTTGCCATATTTGGCCAACGAAAGGCTCGCTTGTGAACTTCTGTCTGGCATTTCGATTGAAAGTTTATCGGAGTTCCTTTAACAAATATGTACGATGACCTTGTGTTGACTTTTAGTTGTTCATTTGTCTTATTGTAGACAACATATTCCATCCTCTGATGTTGAACTGAGTCAACTAAGTGATCATTATCTTTATCTATGAAATTATCCCTAATTTTCTAATTAATATAAACTTTTAGATAAACTTTGTCGACGTTACAAGAATTCGAGAAATCGTTGCAATGATTAATGATTATTACTTAGTTTATTGCAAAGTATATAATTATTGTAGTAATTAATAAATATTCCTAACACTGTAATTTTTATTCATTAATATATTACTTAACTTATTTTGACCAATTAACCCGTCGAATGTGTTGTTTACGCAACGCTATTGTGTATTGTTAATTGTGTATTGGGTTGTAGGTAGTTAATTTATTGTCTTGCATTCATTTCTTCTAAGGTATACAATTATTTTTTTGTCACTTTCTAGTCTTAAAGTATTAAATTAGATTACGTAGAACATTATTATTATTGGTTAGTGATCTTGACAGCGAAGTCAACCAACGGTAGCGGGTTCGAATTCCGCAAGGTGCAATAATTATAATTTTCATATTTTAGTATGTTTATCCGTGTTTAGTACCCATAGTACAGGGTATCCTAGTTTGGGGCTAGGTTGAATGAATTGGTGTGAATTGTCCCGAATATATTTTATTTATTTATATTTTGAATACTCAATATAAGTACTGTATATTTTTTAAGAAACCATTGCGTACTCCGGTAGCTAACAACAAGCCTATCTTTAATTAAGTTTCTATCGATTCATGCTATAAATATCGTACTAGTATCACAGAATAAGTACCTACTACCACTAACTAATATTGACGCCCACACATACGCGCGCCCAACTTTGGTTCCAACGTTGCCCCACGTTGGGCGCCAAAGTTGGCATTTTCCGTCACTACGCCGCCCGTGGTCGCCCCGTGACGCCGCCACTACCAGGGTACGTAAAACAGTGAATTCACTCCCCGCACCTACTGCTATACGAATATGCACCCTATTTATGTCACAGTAATACCTATTTTGAGCTCTTGTAAATAGATTCTTGCATGAAGCCACTCGATTTTCAGCTTTATCTTTATGAGTTTAACGCCTTAATCCTTTGGGAGTTTGTGATGACATTTTCGTGTTACGTTTAATTTTAGGGATAATGTAATAGCGGAACCACTATATGATGTGACAATCACTAGATGTATGGCATTTACAAATGTCACCGGATCGTGAATTTCGGTCTAAAGTGACGTGATTTCGTTTATCTTTTGGTTTTTATATGATTTAAGGGTGAAGCCCGGCCTCTACTCCAACCCCCCTTTACGTTTACTACTGAAGCACTAGTGCTGTCACTTGTGTTCGATGTTTATATATAACTTGCGTATGCATTCTCAGGAATTTTTAATCGACTTCCCAAAAACAGAGGAGTTTCTCAATATTGGACCGTTTTGTTTTTACACGACCAAAAAAAGGAGTGTATTGTTTTAGCATTCATGTAGGTGTGGCGAAAACACGTCGCCACACCTACATGAATAGTATACCTTTGTTATTACCGATTATTATTATTATTACCGACCTTTGCAGGTTTTGTATATTCTAACACGTTTTAAATAAAGAAGACAAGTTGGTTGTCATAGAATTATATCATGTTTAGTCAGAAAGAGAAAATGTTTCTCAGAAAATGTTAAATTGATAAAATAATAGATCAGAATTACATTATTTATATTCTGTTAAGTGAATCCTAGTTATTCATTCTAGTTAATCGTCCTGTAAGTTAGGATTATACTAATTTGGGATGAAGAGGGCCAATCAACTTCATATGTGAGTTTCTTTATTCCACCATATAAATGCCTAAACAAATTTAGACGAATGGTGTATCGTTAGAATCCTTACATCCCCCCAAGTAACATAGGTTTATTTTTTAATACGTTCAGTATGGCGGCAGTATGGCACAATTATCAAATAAGAAAAAAAAAGTTTGAAAATCACAATATGAGTATCAAATTGAAGGCCTTGCTATGCACATTCCAACAGTATATAGGTAATTTATTGGTAAAAGCTCTTTTTTGTCAGGGCAGGATGCTTTTTAGCTTTTAAGCTAGTTATTGAATATGTGACTTACATCTGTGCGGGATTCCGTAATAGAATTAGATTATTATTTTAATTTGTAGTCGCATTGTACGGTTTTTGAGTTGATTAATAGAGTTATCGAACTCTACGATTCTTCACTAATATTGGATAGTGTTAGTAAAGCATGCCTCATCGCGACTGTCAATGTTTCCATTGCTTCTGAAAATAATAAATTGTGATTTTCGATGTTTGATTACGCTCAGAGGAAGTACTAAATCCCTTTAGTTTTACTCAATAAATTCTAACCTCTGTAGTGATTACTTAATCACTACAGATGCAATCATGTATGGCAATGCCGTTAATTAATCTTCGTGTCGTTGATTCAAATGGGTGCATGTATATGTATAAAAAAAAACTTACGTCAATTACACAATAAAATAAATACTAACACGTTCTGTAGTTGTTTTGTAATTGTGTCATCTCAATTAGGTCATGTTATCTTGTTTAACGGAAGGCGATGCGTTTTCAACATAGTGATTGCGTAGTCCTAGATTTCAATTAATTTTTGAAACAGTTTGTTACTTCTGACATCTAATAGTACATAACTGCCGCGGTCTGTAATGACAGCGTTGCTGGCTGCGATTATGATGGTCGAGAGCGTAGTTAATAACTTAACTACGCTCTCGACCATCATCACCGAGGCCATCACAGCGCGGTCAGCATTGCAGCCCTTGATGGCCAAGCTGGAATGAAGGCCGAGACCGAAGGTCGAGGCCTTTATAGCGCGGACAGCAAGGGCTGCAATGATGGCCAAGCTTGAAGGCCGAGAACTTAACTAAGCAAAGCTCGAGGCCATCTTAGCGTGGCCAGCAGGGCAGTCATTGCGGACCAAGGCTTGTATAGTGCTTTAATCAAACAATGCGAGGAATTTAAATAAAACCAGCTTAGTATAATAAGAATTTACTCAAACAATGCAACAACAACGAAAACAACAACGACAAAGACAACAACAACGACCACAACAACAGAAACAGAAACAACAACAACAATCACGATCACATCAGCTTTCAAACAGAAAAAAAACATCAATATCGGTCCACTCGTCTGGGAGTTACAACGCCTCTCTTTTCGCGTTCGGAGTTAACGAACCCACAGAATAAATAATAGTGCTACGACAAAAGACGACAATAATGGATTTTCAAAGGAAATTGCTGGCCGCAAAACACGACAATAATGAAATTCCATACAACTTTGCTGGCGCCTATTCAAGCAGCGCGGCAAGGTCGACTTTGCCCAAAGAAGGTTGTCGAAATAATGACCACATTACTAGTTTTATTTGAGTAAATTACATATTTCTATTACTTTAGGTTCTAACTAGCTGTGGTCAAAATTTATGTTATTTTTTTGCGCGGAACCCTAATGTTTTTTTTAAATTAAAAATTACCCCTTATAACATCAGCTACTTTTCAGTAAAAGTCCCGTCAAAATCAGACAAGCCGTTTCGGAGATTAGCGGGAACAAACAGACAGAGAGACAAAAATTTAAAAAAATGCTTTTTTGTTATAAGTACCGTATATACTTTCATATGCAATAACTACTATCTTGTTTTTTTTATTAGCTAGTATTTTGACATAACAAACAGACACTTCAATTACATTGATTTGTATATGTAGTATGTCTATGTTTTGTATGGAGGATTTATAGATTCTATGGTAAAATCCCCATGGAACCATTTTCAGTCGTGTCCACCTCACAAATTTATCATACGTTTCGGTATGGCACATAGACTAAAAGAAACAAAACTTCATTGTAAAATAAAATAAATGTTTATCAATAAATGTTAAAAGTTTGGCAAAGTATGTAAATTATAAATGTAATATTTACAATTGACATACTTTGCCAAACTAAAATAAACTAACAACTGAATTAGTTCAGTTTTTGTTAGACCTAGTCTAACAAACCGGTACCATTAGGCAACATTCTCAAAATGCTGGCAGCATGAAAACAAAAAAATAACAATGATTGGTTTGAGTTCGGTAATTGAAGTCACATGTTCGAAACTTTGTCACAGTCACTACACATATATTTTGTTTCGCAACTACCTACATATTTAAAATTGGCGAAAACTCGTTGCTTATTGCGCCACCTAGTGTTTGAGTTGATAATTGAAAACTCCGATAAACTCCGTTTATTTATGTTTGGGGGTACTAGCGACTCCTGTATTTTAGTAGAACTCGCTAAACTTAATGCGGAATATGACATAGACCATCTAACCTTACTGATCAAACCTTAATAAATCCATAGAAATCTCAGAAATGCGACACTGTACGATACTAGTATACTTATAGTCCGCTATTGGTTTGATCGCGATTTCAAGGTTTTTAATCGACTTCACTAAAGGAGACGGTTATATGTGCGACTTTGAATATGTTTTTTTTTATGTAAGTACCTCGATTTCTCCGTCATTTGGGGACCGATTAAGTTTTTTTTTTTTAACCTAAAAGTGAAATTTTTCTCTTCTCTTCTCCAGGTGGTCCCATATAAATTGTATCAAAATTGGTTCAGTAGTTTTGCCATAATAAATAGTTAATTTAGTAAATACATTTGATTTTGTGTTTATATTGACTCAATTCTACTTATATAAGATTTCTAAACTGATTTGGATGGTTTATGTTTAATTCAAAAGGGTAGACTTTCAGTGTAGTCCCATATAAACTTCATCAAAATTGGTTCAGTATTCATTAGAGAATCTATTTGTTTTATAGTTTATGTTCTCTAATATCTTAGGATTTCTGAACCGAATTAGATTATTGTTTTCACTTGAGAAAGAAGACCTCCAGTATGGTACTGTACAAATTGTATCAAAATTGGATCAAAAAGTAGTTTTTTTTTAGTTATGAGTCAATCCATTTGAAAACTAATTTTTTACCATGGTATTTTGTTCACTTGTAGGTATGCCGGACCCCCGAATCAGATCCTTTCGATAACGGACCGAATCGATTCGATTCGATAAAATTCGACAAATTCATGCTAAAATGTATTGAATCGAACTCTATCAAACCAAATCGATCGACAACTGAGTTATTGAAAAGTTCTGAATCTGCAGGCTCCATAGTAAAATGATAGGAACCCTGTCACAAAAAGCCATGAAGAAAAAAATCTAAGTGCATGTAAAATATAGCAAGACCGACTTAATTATGTTGCTTATTAGAACTCATTATCTATTCAGGCTGGACGTGGTACTTATGTCTGATAGCAATCACTGTCGACCAGTATTATCTTAATTGATATTGAGAACGCTGTGCGCTAATTATACAACTAAACATAATGCGTGGCTATCTGAATCTAGGCCAGATTTTGATTAACACGCTTTTGTTGAACTTCAATTGTCCTTTTTGAATTTTGTAAGTATAATTGTTGACCAATTAAGAGTTCTTAGATCAAGCCATGCAAGGTCGCTTCCTTCATCTATCTTTATTTATAATAATGCAATAGGAACGAAAAAGTCTGTACTTACAAAGAAGATAATTAAAAAAGAAATGGTTTAGGGCACATAAAATAAGCTACTGAACAAGAATATAACATTTTAAATATTCATGTCTGTCTGTTTGTTTGTTCGCGCATCACGTAAAAACTACTGGACCGATTGCGATGTGGTTTTCACTGTTGGATAGCTTATGTTTTAACTTATATTTTTGACGGCTGAAGGAATTTTGATCAAATGTTGGTATATTAGTATTTTAAGTTCTGGAATAGCACAAAGAGTACTTTTAACTTACAGATATGAACACGCGTGTGTGCCGCAGGCATCAGCTAGTTTATTGTAAGAACTGCAAAGGAGTGGAATGCCCTGCCCTCGTCAGTGTTTCCGGTAACGTATAACCCCGGTGTGTTCAAGTCAAGAGTGAATAGGTATCTACTAGGCAAGCGTGCTACACCTTCGACCACATCATCGCTTTCCATCAGGTGAGATCGTGGTCAAAAGTCTCCAACTTAAATATGTATACTTACGAGTATGTTTGTTGTATATGTTTAGTTTCGAAAGCTAAATAATTAGGTAGTATTTTTTATATAATTTATTTTTATAAATTTATTTTTATTTATTTATTTTCAAAGAGAGACAACCAGGTCAACTGATGTGTTATATCATATACTAGCTGTGCCTGCACTGTGTGAGTATTTTTTATATAATTTATTTTCAAAGAGAGACAACCAGGTCAACTGATGTGTTATATCATATACTAGCTGTGCCTGCACTGTGTGAGTATTTTTTTATATAATTTATTTTCAAAGAGAGACAACCAGGTCAACTGATGTGTTATATCATATACTAGCTGTGCCTGCACTGTGTGAGTATTTTTTTATATAATTTATTTTCAAAGAGAGACAACCAGGTCAACTGATGTGTTATATCATATACTAGCTGTGCCTGCACTGTGTGAGTATTTTTTTATATAATTTATTTTCAAAGAGAGACAACCAGGTCAACTGATGTGTTATATCATATACTAGCTGTGCCTGCACTGTGTGAATATTTTTTTTATATCATTTATTTTCAAAGAGAGACAACGAGGTCAACTGATGTGTTATATCATATACTAGCTGTGCCTGCACTGTGTGAGTATTTTTTTATATAATTTATTTTCAAAGAGAGACAACCAGATCAACTGATGTGTTATATCATATACTAGCTGTGCCTGCGGCTTCGTTCGCGTGGTCATTTCTGTAGGTTAAAAGTACCTACTCTTTGTGCTATTCCAGGACCTAAAATACCAATATACCAACATTTGATCAAAATTTATTCAGCCGTCAAAAAGCATTTTAGCGATTGCTCGCCTTCTACTCATCGGATTGAGATACCAAGTACCCCAGTATTTAAGTCAGACCCTAAGCTATCGAACAGTGAAAACCACATCGCTATCGGTCCAATAGTTTTTTCCTGATGCGCGAAAATACAGACAATCAAACAGACAGACACGATTTAAAAAAATTGTTATACTTTTTCAGTAGCATATTTTAAGTAACCTAGACCATTTTATTTTTAAATATCTTCTTTGTGCAGCTGAGTAGAAGACTCGTCGGATTGAGATACCAAGTACCCCAGTTTTTAAGTCAAACCCTAAGCTATCCAACATTGAAAACCGCAACGCAATCAGTCCAGCCACCATGTACGGTCCATATTATTTAACGTCTCCGGTATTCTTAACGCTTTGAAAAGTGACACGAAACTTTAAAAGCCTAGCGATTTTTAAAACAACATTTTTCACAGTACTCCATCCACATGGAAATCACGCCTTTACTTGCGAAGCAGGCTTAAGGTTTTATTGCTTAAATTCAAAAGGTTGCACAACCAAACTTCTTAGTTTCGTTATGCTTTTTCTCAGTAACACGAACTTTAACACTTTGCTCGCTTAAGTTGCGAGATTCGCTTTTTTCCGCAGTCTCGTGTTTGAAACTCGACGAAAGTTTTCCTGATGGCTGTCATCTGTCATTTGAAAAGATTCGTACTTCAGCCAGTATCAAGTTATAATAGGTTTTATTATTTTGTACTAGCTGCCCTGACGAACGGTTCCGCCCGTAATTTTCTAATTATTCCTCAGAAACTTTACATTTTCCCGGGGGAAAGTAGTCTATGTCCATCTGTAATATTGTAGCTTTCTATAACTGAAAGAATTTTCAGAATCGGATATCAGTAATTGCAGAGATTATCTACATACTACAAACATGTACTTTCTACAAACTTCCATAAAACAACTTATGCTTTTTATAATATGAAAGTAGATATAGATATGTAGAGTAACTTACTCCGGCCCATATTAATTAAACTGTTTTCTGCAATAAATGTAGCGTATAACCTTTCTGAAAAATTTCAACAAAATCGGTTGAGCATCGGTTTGCACAAGAGACAAACAGTTTTTTAGTGGTTTTATTTCACACCATCCTACACCTCTAGGGCTCCCTACCATCCTCTGTAATGTTTCCTGTCATCGGAACACAAAGCCAGGTTGATGCGACCACATAAATCTCGCACTACCCTCAATCTGGGGGAGATAATGAAATGGCGTCATTTTGAATTTATGTACGTTTTACAAATGTTCCTAGGACGGAACGAGTCTGCCCTTACACGGTTTATCTTTAAGAGGCATTACCCTTTGCTATGATATAGCCTGTTTCCATTGTACCACCAATTCATACGAAGCATCGCGGCATACTATTTTTATTACGTACGCAATGATTTCCTTCAATGTTGTATTATATAATTTCAATGTAAAGTGTGCTTACCTAAAAGATGGGTACCTACTTTCTTACGCTTCTTCTTTGTTTCCTGGGAAATGCAAAAAAAAAAAAAAAAAAAAAAAAACGCTCAATACGTCAAGGAAACGTAGAAAATTGACATATCGTAAGAGTATTCCGCGTCTTGGCAATTGTAGTGTAGGACGCCCACGGGCCAGGTGGAGTGATGATCTGCGAAAGGCGGCCGGCAGAAACTGGATAAGAGCCGAAGATCGGACTCTGTGGCGTTCATTGGAAGATGTCTATGTCCAGCTGTGGACGAACACAGGCTAATGATGATGATGTATTCACGCTGTGCATTGGTGCCAATGCACAGCGTGAATACATCATCATCATTAGCCTCATTGGACAACTTCTTAGTTTTATACCATTTCGTGAACCATTACTCTCTGCATCTGCTAATTCGCACAAAGCGTTTAGTTCCACATTTAACTCCATGTTATTGGAACTCCTTGGCATGTTCCTTGTTCCCAAAATGGGCGTCTTAACCAAAGAGTATATAAATACTACGTAAGGGTCTTAACGAATTGAGTGAATAGGTTATTCTAAATCTGCGTGCATAGCATCTGTAACGTCTTCATCGTCGTTAACCATCAAATGAGTTGTTGGATTTTCTGGAATAAAAGTATCCATTGTATTATTCCAGGTACCTGTCCTGTATATCAACGAAATTCTTTCAATCGTTAAATATTTTTATACCAATACACCTTTTCATTTCCGATTTGGTCCGCATAACTGACATTCTGAATTCAAATGTTTCGAACGAGTGTGGGAATTTTCAATGTAACTAGTTTTTTTTAACGGTAAATCTGTTTCAGGTGATCACTGATTTGCTATATTTTCTGTAGTAATCATTAATAGTTTGTCTATCTAATTACTACAGAAAATATTGCAAATCAGCGATTACCATAAACAGATTTCCAATGCGTTTTATTTACTAGATTCTATGAAAAGAAATCCATACCGTTCGAAACAAATTAATTCAACATGGCGTTCACCCGGTTCACGCAGCGCATAGCGGCTGATGAAAAGACCTATTGCCTCAGAATTCCTAATAATATCCGGCAACTAATCGTCGCATTGAGATGCAAATTAGATCAAATCCCAAGCTATCCAGGGCTGTCTTAGGCTATTCAAGGGCCCTTGGGCACACAGAGTTTTAGGGCGCTTTTAGAAAGAAACAATTGTATACCTAGGTAATCATGGGCCCGGCTGAACTATTTGCAGGGAGGCCCATTTATAGATATAAATTATAAACCATTAAGAAACGCAAGAGCGAAAATTTTAAGTTATAGGTATCACTGTAACAAACCAAGCAAATAAATATACGCGAGCGAAGCGAGTGCTAAAATGTAGGTATTTAGCCATTTCTTGTGTAAAACTAAAACATAATTTCAAATCACATAAAAAATGGATCATAACAACTATACAGCGCGATAGTTTGGTGATATTATTAAAATGAGACATGATTCTAAAATGTGTGAAACACTAACCGTAAACAATTGCGCAAGCGTTGCGATCAAGAACATTTGTTTACCACAGATTAAACTAATTGTATGTATGAAGGGTTAAGCAGAAGTAGTTGAAATCGGCTCATCAGAAACATCGTAATAACTGTCAAACTGCTTGTCAAAAAAGTATCCTGTAAAAGGCAAAATTGATCTAAATGAAATGAGAAAGATAACTGTGATATCTGATTTGAAAAGGATTACTGCAGAGCTCTAGAATGTTGAGTAAAAAGTATATATGATTTTTCATTAATGTAAAACGTTCATTTTGAGCTTTCTGTAATAAGTGCACATATGGTGTCGCAGACTTTTTTTGTATAACTTTTTGAGAAATCCTTTCATACATTACTTTCATAAAGCACTCATGGTATACGCAGCGTTCGCAAAGTATCACCACCGGGACGACGTTTTTTTGACTTCGTTTAGAAAATTCGCTCTACATCTAAGTTTATACAAAATCCTTATTAATTATACATAAAAACCTTACTCTTGAATTAACCTAGGGCTAGGTGAAAACCGGAACCAAATCGGTTTGGTGTTTTCTGAGATATTTGTGGACAGACCGACAGACATACGCGTTTGGTAACTTTCATTTATAGTGATGTGCTTCATTCAAATGATCCAATATTCCTCAGTATTGAAAATTGTTAATTATATATTCGATCCACTTGAAATTAAAAAACAGCAAAAGAACAGAACTTTCAGCCTAACAAGAGCAGAAAAAGATCTGTGCTAAACAGTGCCAGGAAAAGTTCAGAAAAAGGGCAGGCACATGCCTCATACCTGTTTAAATAAACCATTTGAAGCACATTCTTCCACCTCTATAACTTTCCCTGTAGACCTTTACATAAAATATTCATACGGCGACACCAAAAAAAAACCTCTACGTCCAAAATGCAATGATTTAGCGTACAGACATAGAATAACTACATACAAGATCCATCTCTCAAAGTGTTACTAATTGAAAATGTTGTTAATTGGTCAATTGGCATAAAATATATAAAAAAACTGACTAACGCTAGAAAAGAAAGTACAAATCAGATCAGGGAAAACCAAAGTTCAATATGACCTCCTGACATGGATAATGTCATCGAGTCTTCCGACAAAGGCATCGCTAGGTTATTGTGAGATTCGTTTCACTTTCCCGAAGAAGCGCTGCTTTCAGCGTATCCACACTTGCATATTGTTCACCTGCAAGCGCTGGAGCTCTCAAACAATGGTTGCTTTTGATTTTCCATCCAAATGGAAGGCAATCACACTATTGCGTTTAACTAACATTTAATATCCATATATATTCGTTTCAATTTTTTTGACAGGTTGCAAACAAGACAGCAATTTTGCGTTCTGGCAAATTTTGCCGCGCTGTCAGCTAATAATAAGCTACTGAACAAGTTTTTTTTTTAAATCATGTCTGTGTTTGTACATATGTAGTTCAAATGTTGCAGCAGTGTGAAGTTGGTAACACTTCGAGTGACAGACTCTGTACCTCTAGGCCTATAGGGAAAATCCAAGTACCTAGTTGTCCAAAATTCCAAATATTTGTGGGTGTGCTAATTTCTTTTCAACGTAGCAACAAACATGCAAATATGGGAATTTAGCTAAACAAAAGATAAACGTAAGACCGTAGCGTAAGACGGATGCCGATAGAATGTTTTTTTGCGAGATGGGCTCATTGCTTTTTTTTTTTTTTTTTTAGTATACTAGTGACTCGCCCAGGCTTCAGACGGGTAGCTTAGGGTTTATCTTTATTTGTACACGGTTCTACCCGTGTTTTGATTGACTAATTTGACGAAAAAACGGTTATTGTGACTTAACTATTATATACATTATAGCCTCGCGGACTTTTTTGTGGGTATTATGAGTACTTTGAAGATACAACAGTAAATTATTTATGTATCACATTTAAAATATTAAAAACCAATGCAAAAGTATAGCAATAACACTTACTATAGCAACACGCTATAGTAAGTGTTATTCAAAATCTTTGGCAGCACGCTCGCGGTAGTTTTTGACAGACTTGTTATTATTTCGTTTCCACGGCAACATGTCATTCCATTTCTTACAGCGAGTAATCGTCATTTTATGGGCATATTTTTTCTTACGTTACATTATTGCAATTTTCACAGGGATCTCTAAATTTAAAAAAAAAATATTATATCCCATGTTACTCGCTGATAATGTAGCATTCCATAGGTCGAAGAATTTTTAAAATCGTTTCTGAATTTTTTGAGTTTATCCAATATAAACAAACACATACAAACAAACATACTGACATACAAAAAAAACAAATCTTTCCTCTTTATAATATTAGTGTAGATTCTTTACAAACAAATAAACATCTAATTAGCATAACACAACTAACTGTAGCTACATTCACTACTTCTACGCGCGGGAAGGGCGTGGTTATAAACGCAGGTAGGGCAGTGGCGTGCACACTTGTACAGCCTATCAGGATTAATAAACTATTTCTTTATGTTCAATGTCCTGGCTTGTTCTCTATTTGAAGTCAGCCCACCGGATACTTCTACGCCAATCTTGGCGATTTTTGAATTGTGATTTACCTTTCAGTTATGCTAGTAGAAATACTGTAAAAATTTGCTACACTTATTTCATTGCATATCACACAGAATTACTTATTACCACAAATAAATTACCAGGCATGGAGACAGAAGCTCCCACGTTCTTTTTTGCACTTGAGTTTGGCAACATTATGATTACGCTCTAGAAATATTTATTCGTCGGTGAGAAATATAAAAAATTGCCGCGGGCGCCATCTTCTCTAACGGGCATATTGCCCGTTGCCTGTGCGAGATTCAAATCTAAATCGCCACATGAAAAAGGATGTATAATTAGTTTACCTAATTTATTAGTTTGGTCTGTTTCTTGTCACTTTCTTGTATTAATAATATTCTACAGCTGCATGGTACAAGATCTCAAGATTTAATCCATCAGATTCAGTGACCATTATTCATAGAATCAAACATAACCATTTGAGTTATTCAAGAAGTTAACATTTCTTGTCTTGTTGAATAATTCAAGGCAAAGAAATTAAACATTTCTTGAGTTATTGAAGGAACGATCTTACAGATAGTTACTTCGACAAGGTACGGCTGAACCAAGAGTTGGTTGAACTCAAACCTTCCTACAGTAAAGTATCTTGCTCCTACGTCACGCAAAGCAAATATTTTAGTAGATTGGCGTGTTTTTTTAGCTTTTAAGCCAGTTAATTTAATATGCTTTATCATCGAGTTGTAAGCTAGCCTGGAAGTTTCAGCCAGATAGCTAATCGGAAAGTGCTTGAAATTTGAGTTGCAAGATTCCACCCGGAACGACAGACAGACAAGAAAGGGAATTATTAAATCATGTTAAAGATGTTTAGCGAGGTGGCGCTAATAGTTTAGCGTAATAATAGTGACCACAGAAGAAAATTGCTCATCATGAATTTATCTCAAACAGAATACTATTTGGAGGAGAAAAATCAATGTTTTAACACGATTTCCCAAGAAGGAGTGTAATGCTTTCAAGGTTCATGTATTGAGGACACTTTATACCACGAAAAAATAAAAGGTTCCTGCGGGATAGGGGTCCAAATTCTTTACATTGAAGATATTTAGTTTATTTTTCATTTTTGTCTTTCTGTCTGTATCTTGGCCGCGCATCACGCAGAAACTATTTAATGAATTCAAATGAAACTTGATATGATGTGAGTTCATACTACGAGGTAGACATTGGATACTTTTCATCCCGATAAATTAAATGGTTCCCGCAGGATATGGGTTGAAAGTTATCTAAAAAAAGAACACGTATCACGCTGAAACTACTGGACGGATTTTGATGCAACTTGGCACAGTCATAGTTTATAAGAAGGGATAAAATTAAAAATACATTCAATCCCGAAAAAAAATTAGAAGAAATCCTGCGGGATAGGGGTCCAAAGTTACGTTAACAAACAAATCCATTTAATATGACAGCCCACTTGACCTTTCGGTCTTTTAGAGCCCGATTTAAAAGAACACGTATCACGCTGAAACTACTGGACGGATTTTGATGCAACTTGGCACAGTCATAGTTTATAGGATGGGTTAAAATTAAAAATACATTCTATCCCGAAAAAAATTTAGAAGAAATCCTGCGGGATAGGGGTCCAAAGTTACGTTAACAAACAAATCCATTTAATATGACAGCCCACTTGACCTTTCGGTCTTTTAGAGCCCGATTTCCAAACAACCCCCAAACCGATTCAGCTCATATAAAAAATACTAAAACAGTACTTTTTTTTTATTCCTTTGTAACTTTTACGTTTTTAACTTTGTTTTTTATGTTTTTTTTTCTTTTTTTTGCCTTTTCTCTTTTTATATTTTATTTTTAATTTTTTCTTTATTTTATATCGCTGTGTCATCGGTTTGTGAGCTACCCTGAAAGTTTCAGCCTGGTAGCTAATCGGGAAGTGCTCGAAATTTGAATTGCAAGATCCCAGGACAGACAGAAATACATAGATATATATAGATACATACAAGTGAAGGTAAATAAAAGCTTTTAATATAATATTATAACGTTACACTTCTTCATTTAATCTTTGGATCAGCGATTCGATAGTTATTCTCAGACAAACAAATTCGCGTAATTTTCACAATTAATACGTCACCTTTGTCTATATTTTTTTTTTATTATAACTATGTTTTTTTTTGTAGATATTGTAGTGTTTTGTGCCAATAAATGATTTTTCTTTCTTTCTTTCTAATGTTTTACTGCTGAGTCTGCACCCATGACGAATATTCACTGGGCCTTCAAAATTTTGTACTACGCTTTTAAAATACTACTCATCGGTTTGAGATACCAAGTACAGCAGTTTTTAAGTCAAACCTTAAGCTATCCAACTGTGAAAACCGCATCGCAATCAGTCCTATAGTTTTTACGTCTCGCATCACGTAAACACTATAGGACTGATAGCGATGCGGTTTTCACAGTTGGATAGCTTAGGGTTTGACTTAAAAACAAACAAACAGACAAACAGAAACACGAATATTAAAAATGTTATATTCTTGTTCAGTGGCTTATTTTAAGTACCCTAAAAATATTGTTTTTATTATCTTCTTCATAGATGTTCACGTTTTAACGCCAACCCCATAATTACTTAGGTGTCGGAAACGAAACCCCAATCAGGGAGCCCTTTAGGAGCTTCTGACAAATTGACTTTATAAAAAGATTCAATTGACATATAAAACTCGCCAAGTTCAGGGTTACATCGGCGGTATGTCCCTCAAGTGTCTACTGGTCGCCTTCCCTTAATTAAATTTTCTTGTGAAATTAATGGTGACATACTGTCATTAAATTTTTATCTACTACCTACCTACTACATGACTATGATGAAATTGGTACGTGTGGTTTAAGTAAACAAGCTGATATTCATTTTATTTCTATATATAATTGCAGCTAATATTTATTATAGGGAACATACGTTAGAAATAGTAATTTCATAATTAAAACTATTGGTCAAGCCAAAGACCTAGTTAAAGAAGCCATGGATTAAGCATAAACATTGTGTGGTATAGTAGCTGCAAATAAAATTTCTAAATTATGGTTTAAAATAAATTTACCAAATTAGCGCCATGAATTGATGAATCGATCTACTTGACACAGCTCTTCGCTCACCGTCCGTAATCTTCGAAAAAAATAACCAACTCGAATATCAGCTCGATGCTTTGGATTCAATTGAGAGACGTGCTATCAAGCTCATTGGGGATGACACTCTAGTAAAGAGTAAGCTTCAAAGTCTGGCGCATCGACGTGAGGTCGCAAGTCTGTCGGTATTCTACAGATTGCACTATGGAGAGTGTGCACACGAACTGCACAATCTGGTACCCCAACACCTTTCCATCACCGTACGACTAGACGATCGGCAAAGCGCCACCCTTTTATGGTTGAAATACCTCTCACAAGAACGAAACGTTACGCTTCTTCATTTATTATAAGAACTGCAAAGGAGTGGAATGCCCTGTCCTCGTCAGTGTTTCCGGTAAAATATAACCCAGATGTGTTCAAGTCAAGAGTGAATAGGTATCTACTAGGCAAGCGTGCTACACCTTCCGTCACACCATCGCTTCCATCAGGTGAGATCGTGGTCAAACGATTGCCTAGTCCGTAATAAAAAAAACGTTTTAAAGTTGGTTATTTTAATCCCTGGCACGTTGCCGGCGCTGTCACTTGACATTCGCAACAATTTGTATACTTACCTATTAAATTAAATACTATCACTTGACAAAGGTTCCGAGTTGGACACCTATTCGACAGCTGTCTAATTAGCCCGGGAAGTTGCTGCATGCGTCACCGGCCTCGGGGGGAACAAAGGGTCTATGTACGTAAACATTTGACTTCTTATACTCTGTGGATTTTATTATTTCTGACATGTCTTGCTACACTAGTTTATAAACGCGAAAGTCATGTTGTTAATTTTACCATGTTTTATGAACGTTTTTTTTTTCACTATTTTTTTATTCGCTTTCTTGTTTGTCGTGCCGGGTGGAAACTTACAACTCAAATTTCGAGCACTTCCCTATTAGCTATCCGGCTGAAACTTTCAGGGTAGCTCGCAACTCGATGACAATGCAAATTGAAAAAAAAGAAAAGAAAAACATTATTAAAAGAATAGGTACGTGGTTTTTAGATTAAAGTCAAAGTATTTTATTGTAAATAGGCAAAATAATAGCACTTTTACCAGTCACAATTAACATCTCATGAACAAGGAGACATACGAGTACATAAAATATTATAAATAGATCAAATCAATATTTAGGTAAACTAAGTATGCTTTGAGGTTGAAAAGGAAATTTCCCTTTCATGTGCCAACAGAGTTAAATCTCACACTGGAAAAGGAAATACCCTTCTGACTCTACCAGTGCTTCGGAAGTACGCCCGTTAGAGAAGAGATCACCAAGATAGAAAGATATAATAATACTTTATTGCACCTAAAAAGACATATAAAACATTTCTTAAAATAAGTACAATGGGCGGTCTTATCGCTAAGAGCGATCTCTACCAGGCAACCTTTGGATGGACAGTATTGAGAGATCAAGGAGTAGACGGCGGTGCATTAAAATAACATGTTTATTTTTTGTTAAAATTTTGTGTTTTTTCGAATGTGAATGTTTAATATTAGCCGTTACGTGTTCTTAATGTGCACGAGTATTGGAAAAGGATAAAAATTCAAAAAACGTTCCACCATTTTACTAATCCGTACCTAGAAAATTTACTGTGACGTGATAATACGATTTGCTAAATCTGAAAACTCGACATTGGCGAAATTGCTGGCATCCGCGACATGGTAGAACCAATATTGATGAAATTTGACAAGGAAATAGCGTGCATCGTGATTCGTGAGGAAGGACACAAACTATTCATTTTACTTTTTACCCCGTTGAGTTTATTACAAGTCCGAAAGCCCACAGCATCAGATGCATGTTTGACGTTACTTAAAGAAAAGGTGTCTAGTATGGATGTTGTTTTGAACATCCGAAACCACTAGATATCAGAAATTAAAAAAACGTTGTAGAATCACTCGTAGATTCCAAGCATTCATAGTTATTAGCTTGGGACTATTGTGATATTTGATACCTAGGTCCATCGTAAGGGCATTCTCACTAAAATGTGTTAACTTTCGGCGGCTCTGTTTACCTGGTCTCTACCTTCTCTCTAAAATGGTTGAAGGGTGTGATGGCTGTACACAAGTCATACTCGTGGACGGGTGCTGCTTGGGGATTGGTCCAGCCTGGTTTCTTATTGATCTTTTGTATTTTTATCTGTTTGAAGCGATTCACTAATTCGCTTGGCTGTAAAATACTACTGTGGTATTTGATGACATAGTAGACAGATATACCTTTTAAAACCAATTTTATCGAAGACAGTTAAAGACCCACGTTTCTTACAAGCATCATATCGATTTGCCACGGCGCCATCGTCATTTGCCTACATAAGCATAGAACAATAGTCTAGTTGGATCGATTTGATGAATATTATAGCGTTTGGCAGCGTCAAGCCTGCACCACATAATAAATAATAGTACTGCGCCTGTACTCCTGAAGAATACTTCTCTCCGTCACAGAATAGACAATAGCGGCAACACGGCCTACTCTATGGCTCTATTAATCTATACTTATAATAAAACTGTAACAGGTCCAATTCTGTACATTAAAAATACTCGTATTTAGAAGAAAAAAAATGGAGTTTACTGCCTATTCGATACCAAAACTGTTTTTTTTTTTCATTTTTGTCTGTCTGTCTGTATTTTGGCCGCGCATCACGCCGAAACTACTGAATAAATTCAAATGATACTTGGTATGATTTGAGTTCATACTACGAAGTAGGACAATAGGATACTTTTCATCCCCAAAAATTAAAGCGTTCGCGCAGGATAGTAGTTGAAAGGTACTTAAAAGAATACGAACCACGCTGAAACTACTGAACTGATTTTAATTGAACATTGCACAGTCATAGTTTATCTGATGGGTTAAAATTGAGGATACTTTTTATTCCGAAATAATGAAGTGTTCCTGCGGGATAGGGGTCCAAATTATGTTAATTTTGGGGTAATAAATAATATTTTTGGAGGCTACTCAATATTCGATACTAAAGCAAAAACAGTTATTTTTTTGACTCTCTGTCTGTCTGTCTGTCTGTCTGTAACTTAACCGCGCGTCACACCGAAAATACTGAATGAATTCAACTAAACCTTGGTATGATTTGAGTTCATACTATGAGGAAGGACATTGGATACTTTTCATCCCCAAAAATTAAAGGGTTCCCGCAGGATATTGGTTAAAGTTATTTAAAAGAACATGTATCATGCTGAAACTACTTGACGAATGTTGATGTAACTTGACACAGTCATAGTTTACATGATGGGTTAAAATTGAGGATACTTTTTATCATACCAAAGTTATGTCTATATTTATAATAAAGCAATAGGTACGAAAAACTCTGTACAAAGAAGATAAAAAAAATGGTCTAGTTTACTTAAAATAAGCTACTGATATAACATTAAGCATTAAGCATATTACATTAACCTATTCTTGTATAGCTACTGATATACAAGAATAGGTATAACATTTATTTAAAACATGTCTGTCTGTATGTTTGTTTGTTCGCACATCACGTAAAAACTACGAGACCGATTGCGATGCGGTTTCCACTTTTGGATACCTTAGGATTGAACATAAAAACTGGTGTAATTGATATATCAATCCTATGAGTAGAAGCCGAGCATCGATAAAAACTTAACTTACTTTTTAAAAAACTTTTTAACGGCTCATGAATTTTGATCAAATGTTGGTACATTGGTATTTTAGGTCTTCGAATAGCACATAGTACTTTTAAACTGGAGAAATGACCACGCGTGCGAAGCCGTGTGTACAGCTAGTTATTCAAAAAAAAAACTATCGATCTATGCTTATAATAAAGCAATAGGAACGAAATACACTGTGCAAAGAAAATAATTTAAAGTCGATGGTCTAGGTTAGGTTAGTTATTATTATGTTATTATTTAAAATAGCTACTGAACAGGTTTTTTTTTTCATTTTAAATCTTGTCTGTCTGTTTGTATGCACACATACGCAGCCGCCATTTGCTATGCTTCACTCTTTTATTTGGCGGAGTAAATCTTTTTCTAAACCTTCTTGGTTATAGGCAAGCAAAAACCCTGTAGCTCTTAAATAACAAGAACAAATAAACCCCCCCCCCCCTCCCCCCCATTATAGCTAAGAAGCTTCTCGATCACATCAGCTTTAAAACCGAAAAAAAACGCATCAAAATCGGACCATTAATTTGGTAGCTACGATGCCACAAACACACACACAGTGACACACCTTAAACTTATAACACCGGTCTCTTTGTTCGAGGGTTAATAAATACGGCACGATGGCCGTAGAAACGTTGTATTTCGGGTGAACGGACGCTCGCGCCGTTCAAAAACCTCAGCACAATCACATTGTCGTACTCAATTATTACTTTAATGAATGCGAATCTAACTTTGTTTCCATAACTCGTTAGACAGCGCTCACGTGAATAGCCTTCACTATCATGAATACATTGACCAGGAGACAGGTGGCGTTTCCCCGGGGAACTCCGCCAGTCGCCCCACGTCAGGGCAGCTAGCATCGTATCAAATAATCATAGACAACGACAACGCTCCACGCAGTTTATGTTCTCCTGGTACTTTAGAGTTGGACTCGTACGAAAACATAATGAAATATCCGTCGGATGCCCCGATAGCGTCGCCCGTCCAATTTTATCTAGGAAATAACAACTTTGTTGAGTTTAATTTCAGCGCGTTCAAGACCTCTAATAATTATTGTCATGGTTCAAATCTGTACAAAAAGAAAGATTTATAGTTAAAGGATAATTGACGTCTCCAGGATTATTAAATAATCATTGGACTCGAAAATGTAACAAATATTCGTTGTTATGACGAAACTCTTCTACATAACAACACCCATATTATTTGTACAAGTTCTTTGATAATAATAACCCATTATTATTGAAATTTAGCACCTTGAAGCACATTCTGAACTCATGAATAGTGTCCATAATGTGGCATCGACCTAAATACATGTAAATAATCGTACACGCGTCTTTAGCTGGCACGAAACTGAACCTCTGCATTCTTCATGCTCGCCTGGTGCTCGCCAACAAAACCTTCGAAGATTCTATTATGCGATAGGGGAAGAAAGAGGTTAACGTATTCATGGGTTTTAAATTTTTATTACTTTGCCTGAAGTTACATTAAAAGTCTGCTAGAGAAATTGGAAACAAGACATAATCGAAAGTGCTAAAAACAGACTGCTAACAAAAGGCAATTAAAGTGAGAATAATTGAAAGATAAACTCGAAATCGTTATAAATGTTTATTCGAAATGAAAAATTATAAAGATGATTGTTAATTATTCAATGATACCCCACTATTTATTCACTATTCATATATTTCACCGTAGTTCGTCGACTTTAATTTTTTTCTTTTTCACAATATTATGGCGTCTGGTTGTCGCCATATTGAATTTTGTCATATCTTTAATAGCACTCTCCAGATTAAGACAAATCGGTTGACGTAAGAGTTATCAAAATCGGTCCACGCCTTTGCTCTATTCTATATAGTGTCACAAAGGAACATACATAAGTTCAAAGGCTGATAAACACATTACCTGGCCATTACCATTATTTATTTATGGTAAGGACTACATGCCATTTTTTTAAACCTATTTATATAATATATTAGGTACTTACCTATTTTAATCGATTTTTATTCACTTCCACTTAGCTGCTTTTAATTTTGCAAGAGTAAGAAAGTAGTGCCAGAATGTATCTATAGGGTTAATCCCCACCAGCTTTTACCTTTAGGGAGAAGGGGAAAAATATATCCTTCTCCCCACCATAGATCTATGTCGCCACAAATTAACTCTGTCTCTCTCTGCAAGTCTATAACCATACAAAAAAAAACTCTTCGTATGCCTTAAACTGTTGAACCGATTTTGATAAATTTGACAAGGAAATAGATCATGAGGCACACTTGCTTTTTCAACCCCCTCCACACCCCCCTCCCCCACGCGGGTAAAGAGCGAAGTTCAGTTAGTTTTGGATAATATTTATAAAAGATTTGTTTCATGTACGAGTACAGGTTTAGCATGAGTAACAATAAAAAGGCCCGGATCTAGCATTTTTAGAAATTTTCGATAATTTTTGTACGTCTGTCTTCTTTTACAATTAACCCAGAATTATGCAATTGGTATCACATCAAAATTTGACATATTATCACGTACTTTGTGAACACAGAAACATGATTAGTATCAATTCACTCGATAGAAAATAAAAACAAATGTAACATTACTTTATGCTTAGAACATTGATTGGAAAATCTAAAATGATATCCCGTCACTAAATGATATCAAAGATACCTATACCAAGAGAAAGAGCTTATCAATATTGAGATAATGGTAAGACACTTTTTTGGTTAAGCTTTAGTTTTCCTACAAATAAATAAAAATCTTAAATACTCCCAAGATGTATCATCTGTTCTGCTCTACTTGATCACGGATGAGAGGCACAAAAAATTCACTGCAACCCAGCCTTAATTCACTGCAACCCAGCCTTAATCCACTGCAACCGAGCCTTAATTCACTGCAACCGAGCCTTAATTTACTGCAACCCAGCCTTAATTCACTGCAACCCAGCCTTAATTCACTGCAACCCAGCCTTAATTAAGATTATTTTTGAAATGAAAAAGTATAACCAGATTTACCAAAAATTCGTCCACACGGAATTCCCTTTACAGGAATAATGTATTTTCGTATCACAATTTCATTATTACTTTCGCATTACAGGAAATTGAATTAGCTACTGCAAAATATGCGATGCTATAGTAAAGTGCCGTGTAACAGTGGATTAGGGTTTGAAATTCATATTTTATAAGGAACGTATGAGTTTGCAGATTTCCGACAGCAATGGAACAGTGAGATTTACAGCAGTATGGACCCTTTCTTTACAGCTCCCTCCTAAAATCCTTATTTCTATTAAAATTTATATTCTAGAAGAAATTTTAATCTATCTATGTCGTGGCGATATCGTAAAATTAATCATTTCACGAAATGGTTGGCCACATCATTTTTTTTATTTCATGAAATTGTCGGTGACATCATGACATCATGAAAATATGGTTAGGCCAGATTAATGAATGATTAGCGTTTAACGAAATGAACAGCTTTTTTTTGCGTTCTTGATGTGGTTAAACACTAGTGATCATATCATAATTCACCGCTAGAGGCGCTAGGTGGAAGCCAGACTTGGCGGAGATACGCTCACTACGCTTCCCTCCTGCCTTCGCCTTTCCCGCTTTTGGCTTGTTAGAAAACGAGATAGGTTAGGGGTGCGTTTAAGTCAATTATCCAGTATAAAATTTAAACTGACTAAACGTCAAACACCCCGTTCAAGCACACCGCGAGGCGAAAAATTAACCCGACTAAAATTTAATCTGCCCGTTCACGGGTGCCCGCTGGTATAAGTTTTTGCCTGGCTAGGATAAATTTTAGCGAGCTTTTGAGGTCGCTAAATTTTAGTCTGCTGTCAGAATGACAGCTGTGTGTCATTCGATTCGTGGTTAGATTCAATTGGTTGATTGTTTTATTCGTAAATACTTTATATATTTATAATAATGCAGTAACATAAATTCTGTGCAACAAATATAATATAAAAATGATTTAGGGGGCATAAAATGGGCTACTGAACATAAATTTGACAAGTCGACAGTTGAATTTGACAGATAAACCCAAGATAAACCTATGACTCCGTTCAGCGAACCCTCGCTAGTTAATTTTTATCCGGTGAAAATTTCGCCGACTTACTTAAACGCACCCTAGAAGGCGAAGGCGGGAGTGAAGTGTAGTGAGCTCCAGCCCTCGTTTTCGTGTTTTTTTAGCCTTGAATACCTATCTGTTTGAAAAAAACCTTTGGTATCATGAAATCCCTACATTAATGATATTGATTGATATGGCCAAACGTGGATTATAATATCATTAAAAGTTGATGTTTCAACGATATGCTCAGTTTTAGCTGGCCATTTCATGAAATAGGAGCATTTCATGAAATGATCAATTCTACGACATCGCTTGACATACTTATACAAAACCTCACCATGATCTTTAGAATCATTCATTTATTTAAATAGTATTAATGTCAGATGTCCGTTATTGTTGTCAAAATGATGTGTAGAAAAATGTGATGTGTGAATGTGTGTGTCATAGTGGTAGAAAAGTGAAGACCGCTAAGAACTTAAGGCCCACTTGCACAGCTGTCTTAGTGTCTAGTCTGGGCTAAAAATTTAAGACAAGTAGGATAGAGAGACATGCGCAGACAGTAGCGCGAAAGAGATAACAATATTTTTTGGAATAACTAAATAACTAGATACCTTGTTTTGACTAAGAGTATAAAAGGCGTTGTCAACCAGCGACAGCCCTTTGATTCCGACGCCCGATAAATTGTGTTAATTTTTATTCACTTAATTATTTTTTAATAATGTGTTTAGTGTGTGATGTTTTTATGAAATAAACTTAATTCGAATATCTAAGAATAGTATATCTGAATTATTGTTATTATTTTTACTTATTAAAATGCCGAAAAGATTTAGTCGTAAAATAAACTAATAGTTCTGCGAACAGTCGACCTTGCGAGCACAAACTTTTTTGCAACAATCTAGCGGTGCATAGTAGCGCCATCTAGTTACCTTATTATAAAACTAACATTAATAACCAAAGTGCTCCATCAATCCCTACCTATAGGTAAAGGGCCGATTCCACTGGTAGAAACGTAAAAGTGAGCAATTTACTGCATTTTGAGGAGTTATTCTGCTCATCACGGCAAAGATCCTCATCAGATCTTCACCAAATTTTTATGAGGCTAACTTAAATTTATTACCTTTCAAATAAAAACGAACCTTTGAAATCGGATCTAATATGGCAGAGATATTCAAGTAGCCCACTTTTCCCCCTTTTTCTCGATTTTGATGAAACTTTTGTAAATAGGTACCTATTTACATAAGTTTCATCAAAATCGGATCAGTCGTTTTGGCATTAAAACTTCCCAAACAAACTGACAACGTTTCACTTTTATATATTGGTGTGGATTCTGAATAAGTAGTCTGGGGGTACCAACTACACTTTTGTCAAATCGCCCTTTCTTTTCGCAATAACTAAGCGAAACATTTCGACTGTAGGTTCGTGATGCCCTTACTACTAATAATGTCTTCAACTGTACCTTCAGCTATGCAACTTCGTAGATTCAAAGCACTTATACCAATTGCAAATGTTGGACAAAAGTGTATCTGGTATATTATACATTACGGGGCATTTCCCAGTGCATGCAATATTTTATTCCAACAATATACAAGAGTACATGACCAATATATTATTTGTCCATTTCATGTTTTCGGAACGGTTTTGTATCGTTAAATGTTACAATGAATTGTGGATGAATGGAATGGACAACGCCGGTCGTTGAATGTAGGTCGATCTTTATGTTTTCCGTGTTTCTATTTATAGTAGATTATAATCTACTGATGTACGTTTTTGTAATGACGATTACGAGTACAAACATAAATTGAGGCAGTGGTACGAAAGGTATATATATCTATAAATGGCTCTGCCAAACGGCTTCGCCCGTAGTGTCCCCGATACTTCAAGAAAACTGCATTTTGTCGTGGAAAAATGTGGCCTATCTCCAACTCGAATAGTGAAGCTTTCTGTCTATGAAAGAATTTGCCACGCTTACACCCCCGTTCCCTACGGGAATTTTAAAAAATCCCTCCTTATTGCACCCCTAGAGTACTCTAACTATATAAGGAAATAAAGTCGCTGAAAAAAAGATTTAAACGTTAGATTTGGGAGGCGGGTTCTTTACGACACTCGACGAAGTTAATTGCAATATCAGCCGTGTTTGGTTAGTCAGTTCAGAATACTGCTAATAGATGGCGTAACTGTTCCGTTAAGATGGGTTTAGAGAGACTAAAGGAGAACGTAGTACTAGTCACGGTAGCCGAATTGGTAAAGGCATGTGCCGCGCAGAGGCACGGAATGATGCGGGTTCGAACCCCGTCCGTGATTCAAATTATTCCTTTGGAAAATTATTAAATATTCTCACTAAGCAGACGGTATTGCTAAAATCATATAAACATTAAATATATTAAATTTCTTCCTTTTAAATCTAGGTCCTCCGCTTTAGCCTGTCCGTTGTCTGTCAGTCAGTATGTTACGGTACTGCTTTATAGATTGATGTATCTAGAAGTGTTGATTTACTTAGCTCGGTTAGACATGATACCTACTACTAGTACGTAGGCATACTCTGATGATAGAAAAAAAATATGCTATATGTGCAATTCGAAATTACCTACAGTTTCATCTTGAGTTTTTCTATGCAAAATTAATTAATGCACCATAAATCATATTTTTCTTGAAAAATATGCTGCCGAGATTCCGTGACGAGTATTATATGATTTCTTGAACTAGTTCGTTAGTTATTGCCCTCCCTAGGGAGAGGCAATTAACCTGTCTGTATAATTACAAACTCTTCCTGCTCCTGGGCGTTTATGCCGGAGACATGCGGCCATGCAACTTTTTCCCGGAAACGGGCAAGTTTTTCGGAAATTATTGCTGCAATTGTATACCTAGCCAAAGAGCTACTGGAACTTAGAGCAATAATGTTGGGGTCTGCATAAGCATAACCTTTTGCTTTGGCTGTATTTCCGAAAAACTAGACTGTTTCCGGATTTTTCGCATTATTTCTGTTTACGATCAAATTTATCAAAACAAGTGTCTGCCTTTGTCGATTCTTTGCGATTGACTTTGCAATAGGTATTAGCTTTTTTGTTACTAGTTGCGTCCGTCGGTTTCACCCGCGTTGTTGATGATTGATGATGATGAAAATATCCTTTGTTATTCCTAGGCCTAAAGTAAACCAAAAACCAAAATCCACCACCAAAAGTATTGTAAGTAAGTATGTAAGTATGTATACCTAATTTCATCAGAATCCGTTCAGACCATAGAAGAAAAACCCATATAAGGTATGTTTCCAAACAACGCCTTCTCAAAACTTAAGCTACTAATTCGCTACGTGTGCTGTGTTTACTTGCCTCGTCACGCACACAGACGCAAACATAATGTGGCAAGGTAAAATGTTATTCCCCTAAAATTTGGGTAATTGATTTAAAAGTAAGGATATGCCCATACCGTATTAAACGCATATTTTAATCGTACCTATGTAACAAAGAACTAGCGGTATTTATAAAATTTTATTTAAGTCGTTCACTACTGTACCGACGGTGAGGATACGCTGTGAGATACAAGCAGGGAGCGTCAAACATCATGGTTTCACCGTCATTAGATTACTTCTCGGTGATTTGGGTGCTGTTGGGCACGGGCATAGAGAAAATTCGTTATGCCTGTGTGTACCGTTCTCACAGCGGAGATCGGGGGACGACTTTATTGGTAGACTATGTCTGTGAGGCGGCTGGTGTGGCCCAACAGCGTTACCCGTCTGCTCAATTGGTGTTTTTGGGCGATTTTAAAGCCCACCACAAAGAGTGGCTTGTCCCATACCAGAAAACCGACCACGCTGGTAGAGAGACGCGAAAACTTGCCCTAGCGTTAGATCTTGCTCAGCTGGTGCATGAGCCGACACGGGTACCTGACCGTGACGGTGACACTGCCAACTGTATTGACCTGCTGATGTCGACTGAACCTGACCGATACTCGGTGTCAGTAACCCCACCTCTTGGTAGCTCTGATCACTGTCTGGTTAAGTCCGTCTCTGTGTATTCCCCACCTGATCCTAGCCGTATGAGTTATAGACGCGTGTGGAGATATAACTCAGCAGATTGGGACGAGATGCGACAATTCCTTGCATCGTACCCTTGGCGGCAAACATGTTTCACTTCCCAGGACCCGTCGACTTGCGCGTCTGCTGTTATGAAAGAAAAAGAAAGAAAGAAAGAAAATACATTTATTCAACACACACAAAAATAAAAGATACAAATATTTAGAAAAATTAAGTAGGAACAATAGAAAAGGAAAACAAAGAAAAGGTAAAAGTAGATAATTAAAGTGGTGGTGATTTAAGTGGTGTAAGTGGTGTTATGGATTCCCTCATATGGATTACCTATTGGCTTTTGCAATCGGATAGCTGATTTTTTGGGGGAACGATCTATTCGAGTAGTCCTAGAGGGCTGCTCGTCTGATCAAATGGCCATCAATGCTGGTGTACCTCAAGGATCGGTTATCTCGGCTACACTGTTTTTACTGCACATTTTTTTTGTGAGAATCTATACAGAATTAACACGAATAACTCGGTCTTGCTGAGTGGCCGGCCGATTGGCATTTTAACATGGTGTAAAGTAAATGTTTGCGTGAGGCTCGTGCATCCGAGCGGACCGGCATATCTTGAGTGCTTCACTCTCGAATAGACCGTCAGGAGTCCTTTATTTAAACATTATTGATGACGACTATATTATTCTCATGGACGACTTCACGCATGATAGTCGCCAAAAAATATTTAAACATTATTGATGACGACTATATTATTCTCATGGACGACTTCACGCATGATAGTCGCCAAAAAATATTTAAACATTATTGATGACGACTATATTATTCTCATGGACGACTTCACGCATGATAGTCGCCAAAAAATATTTAAACATTATTGATGACGACTATATTATTCTCATGGACGACTTCACGCATGATAGTCGCCAAAAAATATTTAAACATTATTGATGACGACTATATTATTCTCATGGACGACTTCACGCATGATAGTCGCCAAAAAATATTTAAACATTATTGATGACGACTATATTATTCTCATGGACGACTTCACGCATGATAGTCGCCAAAAAATATTTAAACATTATTGATGACGACTATATTATTCTCATGGACGACTTCACGCATGATAGTCGCCAAAAAATATTTAAACATTATTGATGACGACTATATTATTCTCATGGACGACTTCACGCATGATAGTCGCCAAAAACATTATTGATGACGACTATATTATTCTCATGGACGACTTCACGCATGATAGTCGCCAAAAAATATTTAATTGAAAAATTTTGCTCCTTAAACATCTGGTAACTAAGTTTTATGGTGAATAAATAATTATTAGCATTTCAAACATCTGTTTTCTCTCCATGACGAATTAAGACTAGGTATATGAACAGAATTATATTTAGCTTCAAATATGCTACAATACGACCTGCTAATATGCCTCAGTTGTTGTCATATTTTATAAGTAGTAGGTTCTTGTACACTTTCTCATTGTTAATTTCGCGGTAGGTAAGTGGCTTTAAATATATATATATCTTCTATCCAGCTGTAGCAATAAAACAGTACCGTGACATACCTAGTGACCTGACCTTTCAACACACAGCCTAAACCGGTGGGCCTAGAGGTTTGAAAGGGCTTTGAACATTTTGGCATAGCGGTCAGTCCGCCATCTTGTTTTTTTTTCTTCAAGTTTGCGGCGCTCAATGATACTTGTAGGTATAATATATATGTATCCTATAAAGCTAGAAACAACGGAGGGATTTTGATGAAAATTGGAATGGAGATAGCTCAAGTCAAGTGATAATATCAAGTCTGTCAAAAATGCGTTGGTAAGTGATTGTAAATTCGTATGGCACTGACAAAGGAAGTTTTTTAATACATTGTATTGTACTAAATCTAGACAACAATCAATTAAAAAAAAGTTTAATATTAGTACCTAATTGAATCGGCGGCCTTATCGCTAAGCAGCGAACTTTTCCAGTCTTCCAGGCTACCGTAATGATCACAAAAACGTATTTAAACCCTTAGGGTTGATTGAATACGAACGGACGTGTTGTACCTTTGAATGTGTTCTTTTTTCTTAATTCTTTTTTTAATTTGGGGCTTTTACCATCATTGGCATATCAGCCCCTTCGTACCCTAAAACACATTAAAACTATAATAACGAAAGCGGAAAATCACAGATGCAAAAACAACTTGTACAATGATATTGCGGCGTATTTGTTGTTGGTTCCGCCTTGTACTATTATTTATTCTGTGGTTCCGCTAATATTTTAATATACGATCCAGTTGTTGATGGAATGTGTCAGGAACAGGACGGAAAGGGAGTCTCTGATGCAAAAATATGATATGAATGTGAGGTGAACAAAATTGAATATACACGAAAACAGGATTTCATATCGTGGAAGTGTAAAATGACCACGGATCTAAAATAAGCGCGGTGATCTCCGGGGAAGTCACGTGAAACGTCTTCGCAGACTAGACAGAAATATCTCGCTTCAGACATCCTATAAAACCTTACAGTGCTACCAACTCCCATGCTTAGTTCGATATCCGTAATCAATGGCTACTGTCCAAGCCGAGGTTCGTACCCCCTGGGTGCCCTTGAGCAAGTGACTAAAACTTAACTTAGGCGTGCGCCTTCTGCGTCACGCATTGCGGCGAAGCGCTTTTGCGCCCGCCCCACCGCTGGGGCGGGTGACGCTGTAGAGGTCAAATATAGACCAACAGCACATAAATATTCTAAAAAAAAAAACTGCCATGTAGAGTCGAGCGGCAACAGTGCTGCCACCATCCGAACTAACAGCGAAGTGATGAAGTCTGGTTGTGGCCTCAATAGTTCAATTTTTGTCAAGTCAACACTGGCACTGTAATTTCTCTATCTTTCTTTTTTTTTCTCTTAATAAATAAATATATAAATAATAAAGCAATAAAAACGAAAAAGTCTGTACAATGAAGATAATTTGAAAAAATGGTCTAGGGCTATAATAAGCTAATGAACAAGAACAGAACATTTTTTTAAATCTTGTCTGTCTGTTTGTTTGTTAGTTTCTTAGTTTGCTTGTCTGTATGTTTGTTCGCGCTTCACGTAAAAACTACTGGACCCATTGCGATGCGGTTTTCACTGTTGGATAGCTTAGGATTTGTCTTAAAGACTGGGGTTTCAGGTACTTGGTATCTTAGTCCGATGATTAGAAACAGAGCTATTGATAAAAAACTATTTGAAGGCTGAACGAATTTTGAAGAAATGTAGTATATTTTACATTATATGTACTTTTCATTTAAAAGTAGCCCATACGTGATATTCCAGGACCAAAATACTACTTTTTTCAAAATTCGTTTAGTCGTCAAATAGTATTTAACGACTGCTCGGCATCTAATCATCGCATTAAGATACCAAGTACACCAGTTTTTAAGTCAAAAACAAACAGACAAAAATGATCTAAAAAAAAAAGCTTTTTTAAAATACCTTAGACCATATTTTTTTATTATCTTCTTTTGTACAGACTTTTTCGTACCTATTGCTTTATTATAACTATACATATAGATTAATTTCAATTATTAAATAAATTGGAATGATTAGATTTCGCAAAATTGTTATTTTAAACAAAACTATAATGAAAGGAAGGCACTAGTGTCAATCGATAGGGAAAATTAAAAGGGTGAAAAAGTGTTTCAAAAAAAATCGCCTGAGTATTATACTTTCCGAAATATTCAGTATTATATCAAGCCGTAGGCGAGGGTAGATATTGAAGTAGAGGAAATTAATGTTCCCAATAGATTGACATTAGTTTTTCATTGAAGATCGAAAAAATATGTTTTTTTAATAATACCGAATGTTTATGTTTTTGTTAGGAGCCGAGTCGATTTCATTGCACGACATCTATGTCTCTATGGTCTCGGCATTTGCAAAAGTACAGGGATAGATCGAAGAGTGAAGTGACCTAAAAGCAGGAGCGTCTGGGCGCCTTTTAACTTACTTCTGAAATAGACACCCCGTCCCGTCTTCACTCTACTAAAAGGAATGCCGATGTCGGCGAACTTCTATAGACTCAGTTGGTTTGTTTTCTTGCAGCTCGCTGGGTTACAAAAATGAAGTGAATACTGTAGCTACATTTATCTAATTGATGAAATATAATGTTTGCTTTTAGATAGACCATACTTCTAACGGAATGATTTTGGTCTAGGTATTAGTAGCTATAAATATAGTATAAGTACCTACCTACTTATTTATGTCAGTGTGCACTACTTCAGTAGATATATAAAAATAAGCAAACCACACTAGTACTTTAGGTCGTCGCGTGTCAAGCTTTGACTATTTATTCTTGTCAAACGATCTTTTATATATCGTTTTTTTATTGTGCCTTATTTTATAAACAAATAGCACTCCGTAACAAAATCACGACCATCCGTTTTATAAGCCTTGCGTTGACATGAAACTGATAGAAATTAACATTTACTCAAACAATACTAGTAATGTGGTCATTATTTCGACAACCTTCTTTGGGCAAAGTCGAGCTTGCCGCGCTGCTTGAATAGGCGCCAGCAAAGTTGTATGGAATTTCATTATTGTCGTGTTTTGCGGCCTGCAATTTCCTTTGAAAATCCATTATTGTCGTGTTTTGTCGTAGCACTATTATTTATTCCGTGGGTTCGTTAACCCCGAACGCGAAAAGAGAGGCGTTGTAGCTCCCAGACGAATAGACCTATTTTGATGTTTTTTTTCTGTTTGAAAGCTAATGTGATCGTGATTGTTGTTGTTGTTTCTGTTTATGTTTATGTTTCTGTTGTTGTGGTCGTTGTTGTTGTCTTTGTCGTTGTCGTTGTTGTGATCGTTGTTGTTGCATTGTTTGAGTAAATTCTTATTATACTAAGCTGGTTTTATTTAAATTCCTCGCATTGTTTGAGTAAAGCACTATACAAGCCTTGGTCCGCAATGACTGCCCTGCTGGCAACGCTATGATGGCCTCGAGCTTTGCTTAGTTAACCGCGGCAGTAATGTACTATTACTGTTTGTTTGTCGTTTGAGGTAGTGCTGGCCTCTGGGTTTGTCAGGTCGCACGCGGGCCTCTGACATGGCTTAACGACTGCTATCTATCTATACTTATAATAAAGCAATAGGAACGCAAAAGTCTGTACAAAGAAGATAATAAAAAATAATGTCTAGAGTACATAAAATAAGCTACTGAACAAGAATATAACATTTAAAAAAATCGTGTCTGTCTGTTTGGTTGTTCGCGCATCACGTAAAAACTACTGGACCGATTGCGATGCGGTTTTCACTGTTGGATAGCTTATGTTTGACTTAAAAACTGGGGTACTTTATATTTCAATCACATGAGTAGAAGCCGAGCAATCAATTAAAATATTTTTGACAGCTGAAGGAATTTTGATCAAATGTTGGTATATAGGTATTTTAGGTCCTGGAATCAAAGAGTACTTTTAACCTACAGAAATGACCACGCGTGCGAAGCCGAGGACATCAGCTAGTTAATCAATAACAGCCGGAGCTGACTGCTTTACGTGCCCGATGGAGCGATGGAAAACCTAACTTAAAAACAACATTGGTGCGGACAGAGCCTAGGACCGAACCCGGTACCGTAGGATTCTAAGTTGCACTATTGAACCTTTAGGCTACCATCGCTCTTTTTTATGCACGCACACAATAAATATTAGTACAAGCATTAGTGAAGCATATTGATAGAAAATTAAGCTTCGATAGTGTTGATACGATCAGAGATCATTAAGAGATCAGAGTATACTCAGATTCTAGGACCATTAAAAGTATAAACTGATACACGCCGCCAAAATCAAATTACATGATCAGGTAACCCTGTCAAATAGTACCTATATCGTTTTACCATTACCGTTTTGATAAATTAAAAATATATTTTAACAGTCGTAAGTTATTAGCTACAAAAATTTGTTAACAGAGTAAGCAAGGTAAGTAAGTATGGTGCATTCGAACGCAGCAGCCGTGTAGTACGTTGTTCCGAGTGCACTCTGATCACGTCAACAGATTTCCCAACATTACTAATTATCTTTAGTTACGAATACGTAGGTACAATACATAATTATGTTTACTAAATACGCGATAACGGCTGGTCGGATTTTGATGAAATTTAGAATGGAGATAGCTTACCGAATGGTCACAGCGGAAGACCAGCGCTGGTCGTTTTACGACCAGCAGTATGCTGAGCTGGGGCCATTTTGCAAATGGTTACATTTAGACGTACTTTAGTGTTAAGGTATTTTTATTTATGTCATTGTTCTAAATGTTATTTTTTGCAAATAAATTGATTTTCTTCTTTTCTTCTTCTTATACCCTGGAATAAAACTTTTTATTCAAGTTGAAAAATGAAAATTGTATGTTTCCACGGGAAAACTGGAAAATGCTTTTGTATTGGTTTTTAATATCCTAGAAGAAAATAGCATGTTTTTTTCGCGATAAACAGTAGTGTGCGCTTACGAAGTCGCGGCGGGAAAACTAGTATCTAATAATTTTCAAAATGTTTTTTCTCTTTACAATGGTGACGGTAGCCGAATTGGTGAAAGGCATGTGCCACGCAGAGACATGGATGATGAAGCGAATTCGAATCCTGTCCGTGATCCAAATTTTCCTTTAGAAAATTATTTGATATGTTTTCGCCAAGTAAGCGTTAATGCTAATATCATTAAAAAAAAACATTAGATTTGGGAGGCGTTATCCTTACGTCACGAAGTTAATTGCAATATTAGCCGTGTTCGGTTGGTCAGTTCAGAACACTACAAATAGATGGCGATACCGTCCCTGTAAGACGGATTTAAAAACTGAGGGAAAATTTCGATGATGAAGCATGTGGTCACGGTAGCCGAATTGGTTAAAATCATGTGCCGCGAAAAAGCATTGATGATACGGGTTCAAATCCCGTCCGTGATCTTAACTTTTCCTTTAGAAAATTATTACATGTTAACAAACGATTTACTAATCCTGTATTTTTTCTTGTCCGCAGATGTACCACCGATAAACGTGATGGCGTCGTGGGGCGAAGCGCTGACGCGCAGCGCGTCGGGGCAGTTGTCGCGCGTGGGGCGCATGCGCAGGGCGCTGCTGGTGCTAGCACTGCTGGCGTGCTCGGCAGCCGTGCTGCTGTACGCCCGGCAGCAGAGCGACGACTCCTCGCGCAGGCCCATGCATGGCATGTTCACGTGAGTATACCGGCGACCGGCGAGTCAACCCATGCCTTCACATTCTCGTAAAATTGCTGTCCTAAAGCATCCACCGTTGCTAGAGTAGTTAGCTTCGCCTTGGGTTACTCCCATATCGTGTTGGTATTATCCGGTTGAATCGTGTTGGTATTGGTATTAGAGGTATTGAACAAGGACCCTTTTCGATATCCCCCTCGTGATATCGTCTAGTATCGTGTATTACACTCCTCGGTAGGCTTTATGGAATACTTCATCCGATATAGGTACCTCCCGGATAGTGTAGAAGAGGCATTTAATACACCTGCTTTTCTCGTCCCATATAATAGTTTCACAACCCTGTACAATTTGTTTCCACAGAGGCATCGAGCCGCAATGGTCCTGGGTATGCCGCAACGAGCGGTGCGAGCGGCTGCCAGCGGCGGAGGCGGGCGCGCTGCAGTCGCTGCCGACCTGCAACATGCTGTGCGCCTCCACGCAGCTGTGGCCGCAGCCCACCGGGCCCGTGAGCCTCGCCTCCGCCGCCGCGCCCGTGCGCGCCGACGCCTTTCGCATGCAGGTGCTGGCGGCGCCCTCGCGCGACGTCGCCGACCTGCTCACCGAGGCCTTCGCGCTCATGCGCGAGGAGCTGCGCGCGCTGGAGCGCGGCGCGGGCGCGGGCGCGCGGCACGCGGACGCCGGCGCCGCGCGGGACGTGCTCGTGCGCGTCGCCGTCAACGGCTCTGGCGACCCGCGCATGCGCCTCGACACCGACGAGAGCTACAAGCTGACGCTGCGCCCCGCCGGCGCCAGCCTCGTGGCCGACGTGAGCGCGCGCTCGTTCTGCGGCGCGCGGCACGCGCTCGAGACGCTGTCGCAGCTCGCGTGGCTCGACCCGTACGCGGGCGCGCTGCTCATGCTGGAGGCTGCTGCGGTGACGGACGCGCCGCGCTTCCCCTACCGTGGCCTGCTGCTCGATACCGCCCGGAACTTCTTCCCGGTAGACGACCTGCTGCGCACCGTCGACGCAATGGCGGCCAACAAGATGAACACGTTCCACTGGCACGTGAGCGACTCACAGTCGTTCCCGCTGCAGCTGCGCAGCGTGCCGCAGCTGGCGCAGCACGGCGCGTACGGTCCCGCCGCCGTGTACACGGAGGAGGACGTGCGCGCGGTCGTGCGGCGCGCGCGCTTGCGCGGCGTGCGCGTGCTGCTGGAGGTGGACGCGCCAGCGCACGTTGGGCGTGCCTTCAGCTGGGGGCCCGCCGCCGGGCTTGGCCACCTCGCGCACTGCGTGGAGCTCGAGCCGTGGAGCGCGTACTGCGGCGAACCGCCGTGCGGACAGCTCAACCCGCGCAACCCGCACGTGTACGAGCTGCTGGAGCGCGTGTACGCCGAGATCATCCGGCTGACGGGGGTGGACGACCTGTTCCACCTCGGCGGTGACGAGGTGTCGGAGCGGTGCTGGACGCAGCACTTCAACGACACGGACCCGATGGACCTGTGGTTGGAGTTCACGCGGCGCGCGCTGCAGGCGCTCGAGCGTGCCAACGGAGGGCGCGCGCCGGAGCTGACGCTGCTGTGGTCCTCGCGGCTGACGCGCTCGCCGTACCTGGAGCGGCTGGACACGCGCCGGCTCGGCGTGCAGGTGTGGGGATCCTCGCGCTGGCCGGAGTCGCGCGCCGTGCTCGACGCGGGGTTCCGAAGCGTCATGTCGCACGTCGACGCCTGGTACCTCGACTGCGGGTTCGGCTCGTGGCGCGACAGCTCGGACGGCCACTGCGGCCCGTACCGCTCCTGGCAGCAGGTGTACGAGCACCGGCCGTGGCTGGACGAGGGGCCGGCGGGCGGGGCGGGTGCGGGGGCGGACGAGGGCGGGCCCGTGCTCGCGGTGGGCGCGCCGGCGGCGGCACCGTGGCGCGTGGACGGCGGCGCGGCGTGCATGTGGAGCGAGCAGCTGGCGCCGGGCGGGCTGGACGCGCGCGTGTGGCCGCGCACGGCGGCGCTGGCCGAGCGGCTGTGGTCGGACCGCGCGGAGGGCGCGGCGGCCGACGTCTACTTGCGGCTGGACACGCAGCGCGCGCGAATGGTGGCGCGCGGCGTGCGCGCGGCGCCGCTGTGGCCGCGCTGGTGCTCCGATAACCCGCACGCCTGCCTCTAGCAGATCGACGACTGAGCTGCATTTGTGACTCGACGGAAGACTTCGTACGGACTTACTCGACTCGTCGAACGAAGTGGAAATCGTGGATTGCGGTCGTATGTAACCGACTCGCTGTCTCCTGAAGAACTTTCGATGATCAAGGTTTTTGTGGTCAAAATTAGTAAACGAGGCGTCGACTTGCGAGTCTGCGCGAGCACTCGTGCTGTACATAATATTTAATTGATTAGTCGTAAGCTTAGATAGATTTATACAGAGTTTGCCGGTGTATTCGAAAAAGGCAGCTTTAAAAATATAAAAGCCGTGTAGCCTTCGCTTAAAAAACAACTAAACGGTTGTTGGTAGCTTGCGCGAAGTAAAGAACGGCTAGAGAATCACATGTTACCTTGACACTTGACAAAAACTAATGTTGTTAATTGTAATTAATTATTATAGCGCTATATTAATTAAATTTGACAAAGATTTGGTCAAAAGCTGGAGTTATATTTTGCAGCTGAGTTTAAACGTAATATTAGAGTTTATTAATGTAAGAGGTTGAACATAGTTCATGGGTACGCGAGATAACGCTGCAGCTAATACTATGGCGATGTCGGACTGTGTGACGTAAATTGTAAACTCGCGACAGGATAGGGTAAACAAAGTCGATTGTACGGAAAAGTTAGGACTTTTTTGTAACTTAATTTATGGCAACATTACTGCACATTGCAATAAATACTGCACAATATTATGTTCTTGCTATGGCAAACACTAAATTGACGATACCTATACGCCAGTAAGCGTAGTTCAACCTCTTTGGTACCGACATACGTTCTTTTTTAAATAGTTCTAGTAAAGGTGAGCGCAAACATTACACAAATTATTTGTGTTGGTATTACAGAATCACAATAGGTAGGTTTTATAGATGTAAAATATAAGAGCGTTAGAATAAATTCGCCTCTAAGTAAAATGATTTGTTAATATTGTTTGTGTTACGTTTTCTGTTAACATGTTGACTGTTTAAATATAAAAGACTAATTGTTGTGTGTGCAATGCAAACATTAAATTGAGCAGTATATACTTAGCTAGCTTATTAATGTTGAATATTACATAAATGTTCGATGAACAATTATGATTATGACATTATGAGCCTGAAAACAGTGGCATTATGGTAAAATTGTTAGGCTAAATCTTAAACTATTTGAATAAAAAAACGACATCAAATTTAATTATTATAAACATAGTTTTGCTATTGGATTGGTCTACTATTTCAAATAAAAAATAATCATCACAATTGGTTCAGAAATCCGGGAAACAAAAACATTCGACATGAGAACCTCCGTCTTTTTGTGGTCGGTTATAAATGAGAACTTGCAAAAGTTTGGAGCTTCCCATTAGTTCCATGGAACTTGACGTCATCGGACAAAATGAATTCATTTCTTACATTTATGTTCCATAGAACAATTGAAACCTTTTTTTCCTAAAGTGTTCTATAAAACAAACATTAAACCCTGTCTGGTTTGTGACGTCATCACAGTCACTCCTCTTTCCACTTCCTAAACTCTTTCAAACTCAGCATTTTTGCCAAAATTTCATTATATTAATTTTTGAAATTTACTCAATATACTACACCAAATGTGACAGGAAGATTTTTCATAAAATGCATGATTTTTGTTACGTGGATCAGTTTGGGATAAACTAGGTTCGTATTTAGTCCCATGACGTTACTGAGAAGTGAAGTCGGAAGAAATGCTAGGATATATATCTATAGAACAAATCAGTAAAATATAGACTCATTTTGGCAGATGACGTCATGTTCCATGGGACAAATGGGAACCACCCAACACGGCCTCGATAGACAGATAAATTAGTACATTGACCCCTCACTACTTATCTCTGTCGCTCGCGCATAAATGTCTATATGCTGTCGCGCTCTCACATATGTGCGAGCGCGAGCGATAGTGAGGGTCATTGTCATTGTACGAATGTAGCAGACTATCGTGGTCATGCTTAGATGTACCCGCGGCTTTGCACGCGTGGCTAAAAGTCACTAGGTTAAAAGTACTAAATGTACTATTCCAAGACCTAAAATACCAATATCAAAACATTTGATCAAAATTCCTTCAGCCGTCAAAGTTTTTCGATTGCTCGGTTTCTACTCATCGGATTAAGGTACTAAGTACACCAGTTTTTAAGTCATACCCTAAGCTATCCAACAGTGAAACCCGCATCGCAATTGATCTAGTAATTTTTACGTGATGCGCGAACAAACATACAGACAAATAGATAAACAAACAGATACGAATATTAAAAATGTTATATTCTTGTTCAGTACATTATTTTAAGTACCCTAGTTTCTTTCTTTTTTTATTATCTTTGTACAGACTTTTTCGTTGTTATTGCTTCATTATAAGTATAGATAGATAGCCATGGCCATTTAATTTTCTAATCGAATTCAATATATATTAAATAACTAGGTTTTTTTTTCTAGTTTTATTATTGATTTGGCCTAACAATAATTCCAAAATGACACAGTGTGGTAGATGTATTGAGTAAATATGTATTAATAATTTAATAATGGTTTATTAATGTTGATGTTTCTTATATTGGATTTTTCTGGCTTTTATAATTATCTATAACCTTTCATAATGGTATGTAATGAAACCATTAATATTTCTTACTTACAATGAATGAAACTTATTCTGTGCGGAAAGAGAAGAAACACCGAACCACAGATCATATAATAGGAGAAAGAGAACTAATATTATTATATTTGTATGGCAGCACAAATCAATACAACTGTAAAAAAATGTGAACGAGACAGTGTTGCCAAAGATTCAAAATTGATGATTAAACGCTGCAGTGCCCCTAAATCCTACGAGACTGGGCCCCAATTCTCCTAAAACCATTATAATGACAATTATCAACAATTGTCGCAAAATTTTCGCCATTATCCTTAAAAGTTGTATAAGAAAAAATCCTTGTCAAATTTCCAAAAAAAATATGACCAGAAAAGAAAAACTTTAATTTTTGTAATTAAAAATCTATAACAACAAAAAAAGGTAAAAGGTAGGAGCCGTGTTACAGTATTTATTGAGTTCCAAATGAGTTCAAATTATGAAATTGTACCTTATTTAACAATTAACAATTTTTTTTACTAATTTAAAATCACAATATTGTATTATGTAAATAATGAATTTAGTGTATAGCAAAATCAATGAGATTATTTATTTTTTATATTAAGGTTTTTTTACAGCCATTCACAACAGTTTTTTTGTCATCGTATATTTGTCATAATCATTAATACACTTATGAACTTTTGAGTAAAATATTTTTGCATTTTAATCCTAAGCTTTTTGCAACATTTTTGACTCGCAATTAACTTTACTTTGTTTTCTTGTTAAAAATTATAACTTAAGACAACTTGATAATATATGATTAAGATATTAAGGTATACCTATATAAGTAGATAGATGGACAACCCAAAATCGACAATTAAGTAAAAAAAAATAAGACCTGAGCGGTTCGCCTGGCAGATGTGAAACGAGCCACGAGGGGCGCGTCGCCACGCCCGCTCGATCGCCACGCCAAGAGTCGGCGTTATGCCCTTACTGCGCCGTTAGATGTTTACACATCAAAAGTTAGATTCCTATATTTTGCCCAGATCCGAAATGCAGCTGAGTTATAAAACTAGGCAGAATTACTCTGCCACAGTACATACCTATTTTATATTTATTTACAAACGCAATAATGGGGCAATAGGTCAAATGACTAAACATCAGGTACATTTAAAATTTAACACGACACAGCCCACATGACTACCATAAGGCTGCTGGATATTATTGACATTCTTATTTACCTTGGCCCTTTTAATACCTATCACACACTTTATCCTTGGCATGTAAATTATATTATGTTATTTTGTATTTGGCACTTTTTATCTTTTGCTATTAGACTCTTATTTTTAATCTTCACACCGTAGTGTCATCACAGGAATTATTATGTTATTTAAATTAAATAATTTATTAATATAACGGCAAAATTTTATGTTTTTTAAATTGGCACATCTACTAGTGCGGCGGCAATTTAAATTTGACACTTTTTTTCTTCAGGTTTTGCCATACATTTGCGTTTTGGGAGAAAACGTTTCTACCATACTAAACCATAACCAAATCTAATAATTGTTTTTATTAACCACAGAATAAACGATGTTTGTAGCTTTTAATTTTTATCATAATTTGTAAACAATTTGAATTAATTAGTGATTTAATACCGATATTTTCTCTCAAGTTTGTGGACTGTTTAAATGAAAAATAATAATTAATTAAGAAAAAACAAAATCTATAAACGTAGTTTATTCCGTGATTAATAAAAAGTGACTTGGATTTGGTTATGGTTTAATATGGTAGAAACGTTTTCTCCCATAACGCAAATTTCACGGAAATGTAAGGCAAAACCTGTAGAAGCTGCGTGGGTGCTCTTCGGTCTTAGTTTAATAGATTAGCACAAATAGTTACGCGGGACTATCTGAAACTACAACTCGTCACGATGTCAATAATATTTTATAGATAACTCAGCTATGGTCACTTGACCTGTTGCCCCGTCTGTGCAGTACCTTGACTGAAGCATAACGCATAATAGTATTTAGTTTACTATAAAACACTGTTCTAGTTTCTTTATGTACCTAATGACGTGCGACCAGAAGTTGGGTAGAGTCAGCCTTTAAAAGCCAGCATCACACTTTTACCGAGAACATAACCAAGAATGAGGAGATTCTGATGACTCGTTTACAAATGCTTAATTATTAACTAAGCATAAGTTTTTACATAAAGTATTTTTTTATCTTTTTATCCTTAATTTATAAGATGTTTCACAATTAATGCACAATAGAAAATAGAGCCGTCGCGGGACGCCTGGCAGATGTGTAAACAACAGTCGGCGTTGCGCCCGTACCGCGCCATTAGATGTTTACACATCAATAACTATAACTGCTACAATGATACAGAAAGAAGGCCGGACTACTTGTTGTACTCGTGGGGGCTCCCCACAAGTAAATCCCATTCACGAGTATGACTTGTGGACCACCGATCACGGATATAATTCTGTGTACGAGTAGACTAACAATAATAAATTAGTAGTTTATACCTACCCTTTCGCTATGTTAAAGTTTTTTTAGAACTTTCAAAATAATTTAAATTTTAGTGTGGTGTATACATACGTTATTAATTTTAGTGTGGTGTATACATACGTTATTAATTTATAATGAGTTTATTTTACGGCGATTCTAATGAGGCCTTCTCGGGAAAATTGTATCTGGCTTTGAGTTTTTTTTATTAACTGGGAAATAAGTATTATGCCACTTCTGCGCTCGTGACCTCAATTATCTATGTAGTTAATTTATTACAAATGATTTTCCTAATATGTGTGATTGTAACATGCACAATTTTTGTACATTTTGTATGTAATGTTTGGTGCTATAGTGATTTTTGTGTACTTGTACGAATTAAAACCGTGAATTAAAATATCTTTTTGATTTTTATATTACCTTCCTTCTAGTTACGTTCTGAAAACAACCGAATTAAAGTGAGCCTGTGTCCTGGGTTCGAATCCTGGCCGGGAACGAGAAAACAAATACCTCTGCGACAGGTTGCTCTGTGGAGCCGTAGGGTTTGTTTACAAGAACGTACTCCAAACCCTCCTGCAGCACAGAGCCTGTCTGTGGTGTTACTAGGTACCTATGTGTTGGCTTTCATATAAAATTTAAATGCTAATGCAACAGACTGAAGTTGCTCTGTGGTGCCTTAAGGTTCTAAATGTATTTATCAATAACCACTGAGTATTGCTTTATGATTACGTTCAGAACAGCAACAAAAGTGATATGATATATCACTTTAAAAATAAGTAGCTTAGGTCGACGTGAATGGTTCAAAGGCCATTTAAACCATTGTTTGGGTTATCTTTTACTATTTTTGGAACTCAATACCATTATACCAACTCGGGTCTTTTATGTTGGAGATGTGTCCATGCATGCAAGCCGCGACAGATAATCCTGGTAATTGTATAAAGATTCATCCAATTAAAAAAAAACATTAGATAAATTGGAATAAGGTTCACAGTGGTGATTTGCGAGCATTGAACTACCACCAGTAAGCGTAATTCAAATTGAGATGGTAAATTCGTCTTTTTTGGGTATAGTCCAAACCCAAAACCTCCTCACCTCAGATCCCACAAAATCAAGCGTAGCGTAATTCAAGATCTTAACATAAGTTAATGTTGTGTTAAATCTAAGCTACGAATGAAACGCTTGCGATCTCAATAACGTAAATAGATAGGAGAAATTTTCCTTTCTCTATGGATTATCATGGTCCATGATATGAGTCTACGTAGTATTTGTATACTCTTTGGATATGAGTTTCACTAAATAGCGCTAATGTCATTATTAGCTTAATTTATTTCTTTGGGCCTTAAATTGCAGTCAGGTTACTCACGTTAGATTTCAAACTTTATTCGCGGTTAAGGCCCAGGCTCCATTAATACATTTTCCCTCGCTAGCTCTGCCTCTACACTCTGCCACCCGCTAACCCACAAGGCTTGTTGAACATGCACTGAGGTGCGCGTAACAAGGTTGAATATCGCGAGTGCTCTTTGAACACATATTTTAGCTCGGAACTAAATGACGTAAGTCTCAAAAGTTATTTATTTTATTATCAGGGTAGAAAATTAAGTCAAGTAAATTTTGTCTCGACAGTGGATAATTAACTATATTTTCTTGCTGTGAGATTTATTTTAAAGATAAAACTTAAGCCATTGAGTAGAAAATGTATCGAATGAAATTCTGTTAATCACGTTTTTGTTTTGATCACGAAGAGATAAAGGCCTCAAAAACATATATGTTAAGTTTCACATTTATCAGGTTTGTGGTAGACTCATATTTATGGAAAAAAAACCTTAAATGTTGGAGCCTGGTCTTAGAACACTATACGATGTTAAAAGTTTGATCTATAGTTTTCAGTGTCAAACAAATATTTTAACCGTATTGTTCCCTAAAAATTAGGGTTCAAGACTTTGTTTCTAGATCTAAACCCTTTATAAGGAACGAATACGGATAAAATATTAGATTTAGAATTGAAACTTAAGATTAAATATAATTATTACACGGTAATATGCCGCCAATAAAATTTTAAATTGAATCTAATTGCAATTAAAAGCCAAAAAATAATTATTATGCACAAATTGTAATTTAGCGCCATCTAGTGAAACTCACGTCGTGGACCATCCACTTTAACTTAGGGTTCTAACTTGGACAGGCATGTATGCGGCGAGGTGACAAAACACGCGCTCCAAAACTGCATCGCGCTCCCGCGAGGCCCGGCAAACAATAGTGCTACAAGGATCTTTCGGCACTCGAAAGAGTGGCGTAGTTGTTGTGAAATTACTTATGAAAGTACGGTGGCGGCGTTAGTTCCGATTTTAGCCACATGCTAAAAGATTCTTCTTGCACTGTATAGTAGAAGTATTGTCTAGTCGAAGCCAATCTATATGTTTGTGAAGGTAGGTTCTGTGAACTATTGCGCAGGTGCTGCTGTGGGGATAAAACAGCATAAAGAGCGAAATAGAATATGCGAAAAACGCAAGCGAGCGAGCGAGGCAGTTATAAAATGCTGTCTTCTCCTTCAACATTGGGATTGCGCCTGAAAAATAGCAGTTTGCGCAGCGACTTGCAGACTTCCGAGACACATATTTTCGCTGCGACTACTGTACACAGTACTCACTATTATTACTATTATAAAATTTTAATTCTATAAAAATCTTAACAATGTTATAGTCTCATTGTATAGAAGAAAGTGGAGGAGGAAGGAAATCAAACGAAAAATCGCAAATGAAATAAATTATAATTTTTTGTAACCAACAATTTTGATAAAAGCAATGTCATAAATATTATTTCTTCCTGAAGATACTACTCAATCTCCTGGTTCGTGGGGTTCCCTGTAAGCAGAGAGACGGGAATAAATATAGCCACCACTCAATAAAAACTATTTGGAAGTCAACGAATGCAATAAATAATAATAAACTAATATAAATAAAACTAATATATATAAACTCGTGTTGTTTAAGACAAACATAACTAAAACTTTTTGATATGTATTACGTCACTTTTGTCATCAAATGTTGAGGTATTAAAAGAAAATCAAATTTTGGCACTTTCAAGATGGCGGCTAACGCACCGGACCTTCGAGGTCAAAAATTTGGATCATAAAGATCTCATTCCAAACCAAAACATTTTCTACTCCACCTTTTTTAAGGCAACAATACCTAATTATGGGCCTATAGAGAAATAAACTCACTTCATTGGTATCATTCTTGTTGAAGCGCAGAAAGGCGCGGAATCTTGCGGGTGTGCTCGTCTTGCGCTCCGTGTGTGCGTTTGGGTCGTTCTCTACACGCAGAGATTCGCGGAGCTCAGAGTCCTGGAACACGGGAAAAAACTATAAATGACAAGAGTCCCGGAAAACGGAAAGAACATATCTGAGTGTCCTGGAAAAACGGAAAGAACATATCTCAGAGTCCTGGAAAAGGAAAGAACATATCCCAGAGTCCTGGAAAAACGGAAAGGAACTATATAGTATACTCATAAGTTTCTTTCCGTTTTCGAGGGCTTCAGATTCCAGTTTATTTCACTAGATGCGGCCTACGTCCAACAGTGGACGAATATAATCCGATGAAGTACAAATATGAAATCCAACTCACGACAACGTGAGTATCAAGCATATTTATGCATGCGCTGTCCACACACCGTCGACTAACCTAAATTGTAGCGAAGGTATCAGTATACCGGGCTCGTTCCTAGGCCCCGCACCAATTACTTTTCTAAGTTATGTGCGGTTTTCCATCGCTCCGTGCTTCGGAGGGCACGTTAAGCTGTCGGTCCCGGCTGTTATCGATTAATAACAGTCGTTAAGCCAGTCAGGGGCCCTCGGGCGGGCGCGGTCTGACACCAGAGGCCAGCACTATCTCATACGACAAACAAATCAATGCGCATGATTTTGTCAGGCACTTTCTTCCCAAAAACTCTCAACTCTCCCTCTCTGTGTGTATGAGTGTTTATGTTTTGATCATATTACTGTAAAGTTTTCAGTCAAATTAACGAAGAGCATGCACGTACCGTAGCGGACAGCCGTCCGGCTTGCTTGCTGGGTGTCGGCGGGCCGGGTTTCTTGTACGCTGTGATGCCGACCTCCTTTCTCTGCGGGCGACTTCCGGTGGCGGCCATCGGTCCCGCCTGCAAGTTTTGGAATAACCGTTTAATTTGATGGTGTGACATATCTATACTTATAATAAAGCAGTAAGTACCAAAAAAAACGTATATTGAAGATAACTGCAACTTCCAAATGCAGTTTGAAGGCAGTTAATATACGGCGCGTGATAACTGCCGACTGCTTGCGCAGTCCACTTGCAGTTAAGAAGCGGTCGGCAGTTGTGGTGCAGTTATCCCGATGACGTAAAACTGCACAGCAGGTTTCTAAATTCTATAGTTTTGTGCGTATTCAGGAGCACACGCATTGCTCGCAGAACCATCTAAACTATGAGACTCGAAGATAAACCACTTCTGCGGTTAGCAGACAGCCAGCTTGCAGTGCCGACTGCATCGAAAGACGTAACAGCTAGTCTAATGTGACGCCTTTGCATCCTAACTGCCTTCAAACTGAACGAGGCAGTTGCAGTAACGTCAAAATGCAGTACGTGTGTCTGGGCCCTAAATAGAGAATACGTGCATCGTAACAATCAGGACCTCAATTTTTGGGCTCTTAGCCCAAAAATTTACTCAAGGTAATACTGTTTCATAAGTTTAAAGTCGCTCAGCGAGCTATAGAGAGCTATGCTCGGAGTATCTCTGAAGGAAAAAAACCGCGATGAGGTGTTCCGAAACACCAAAAGTAACCGATATAACTCTAATAGTTAGCAAGGTGAAGGGGTATGACCGACAATAGATAGGGTAAACGAGTTCCAGTTAAAGAAGAGACTGCGTTTATGAAAACGTAGTGTAGGGTGCGCCCACCCGCCAGCCGGCCAGGTGAAGTGACAACTTGCGAAAAATGCCTGGGAGAAAATGGACGAGGACAGCAAAACGGAGAGGAGTGAACGAAAAGACTAATGATTGAAAATGAGACCTTCGTTGAGCAGCGGACGATTTTGATGAAACTGGAAAGAATTTAGAATAACTTAGAACCTTAAATTGACGTCCCTGGTATAGATCCTGGTCCCTGGTAGCCGTCTCAAATCTGTAAAATGTTCGTCGTTGAACCGTTTCTAGGCGCCTAACAATCGCATCGATCACGCAAATGTGTCGCTTGGCAATGGTCGTTACTTCTCCTTAGAAGGTATATACAAGCAGGTGTGAGCAGGCTTAATGTTACCTTTCCTCATCCAAACCCGTTGCGTACTGTCTCGGCGGGTTAAGAGCTTTCCAAATGCGGAAGCAGAGTGATTTCTCCATTTTTAACTGTGAGAGGCGCTATACACGGTAGAGTAGGATGTTAGTTAATGTTACCTTAATTTCCACGTCATCCAAAACTGCTGCGAACTGTGTCTCGGCGAGAAAAGAGCTATTAAAGTGCGAGGGGCAGAGTGAGTTTCGCCATTTTACAGCGAGAGGCGCTATACACGGTACAGTAGGATGTTAGTCAATGTTATCTTAATTTCCACTTCATCCAAAACTGGTGCGAACTGTGTCTCGGCGAGATAAGAGCTCTTCAAGTGCGGGGGGCAGAGTGAGTTTACATTTACCGCCATTTTACTGTGAGCGGCGCTATACACGTGTGACGATGTCAAACCTCTTTCATCATAATCATACTCATTTGATAATTTGTCTATATTAATTCTAAATTCAAATAACCTGTCATTCCTACAGTCTTTCATGCATTTGGCTCATGTCCATGTTTTTACAAAATATCTCATAAAAAGTGGTAAATAAATTATTATTTCATCTACCTATATCTGGCAGTTTAAGTTAAGTTACTGCTTAAATACCACCTACCTAAAATAACGGCCAATAGAATGCCCACCAAAATGCTGACTTCTAGCTTGGGGCGTGTTCGTGTTCAGTAAGGGAGGACCAGCTCGACTAGCAGAGTCCTGCAAGCGTTGCTGATAGGCCAGCTATATCTGTACATGGTCATCTTTTGCTACAACGTGTCCATGAAGGTGAAGCCGCTGTTTATGAACATCTCCGAGTGCTCCTAATTGTTCCTGTTCTTTTATGTAGTCCACTGAGGTTTGGTCCCTGGGCTAGTGGAACAAACCCTAGGACCGCCTCGACACGCGGTACAGTAGGATGTTAGTTAATGTTACCTGAACTTCCACTTCATCCAAAACTGGTGCGAACTGTGTCTCGGCGAGGTAAAAGCTCTTCAAGTGCGGGGGGTAGAGTGAGTTTCGCCATTTTTACTCTGAGAGGCGCTATACACGGTACAGTAGGATGTTAGTTAATATTACCTTTATTTCCTCTTCATCTAAAACTGGTGCGAACTGTGTCTCGGCGGGGTACGAGCTCTTCAAGTGTGGGGGGCAGAGTGAGTTCCGCCATTTGAGCTCAGAGAGGCGCTGTCCGGGCGGCACGTCGCGGCGCGGGGTGGCCAGTTCTTTAAGCCAGCGGTTGTCAAACACTTCACCTTCTTCGTCTGACATGTGCATGCCGCGCCCTTATGGAAATTTACAAAATAAAACAGTACAGTGACATACCTTTTGATCACGTACATCTTAAAACGGAGGTCCTAGAGATTTTGTGAAAATATTCCTTGAGTATGGTAATAATATGGAAGGTTTTTTTGAATTTTCATCCCTAACGGGGTGAACGAGGCTGGCAATGTTTGCACGCGGGCAAAGCAGCGGGGCGCAACTAGTAAGATCATATAAATCACATGCCATTGTAACACCAATGGCATGTGATTTATATGATCTTACTAGTCGGTGGATGAACAAATCAGTGGGATACTTGCGGCAATTTTGCTGGATCAAAAGTGTACAAGTTATTTTCGTATTGTTTGAAGAATTAGGTTCACTTGACAGACTTCCTAATAAATTTCTATCTATACTACTACCGCTGCAATGCATGTTTTCATAGTGTGAAGTTAGTCTATCAATAAATAGAGTCGAGAGCACACAACAAAGACCACACAAGCTGATCTCTACCTTATCACCGCAACAAAAAGCAAGAATTGAAATTAGACAATTGCAGTAATGTTATTTGTAGCTGTGTATAACTGGTAGAGAATGTCTTACCACGCTTGCTCTTAGGGTTGGAGTCCGTAACATGCAGGGAGCGCAGGGACTGTGCGTCGGACGCCCGCGACGGCGCCTCTTTAGGCGGCACGAGGCCGGACTGGAAATACCAAATTACATTCATATATAAATACTTCACATCAAACATCACATCATCAGTCTCAAGAAATCTACTTCCACTGAATAGGGGGGGTTATTTAAATACTTGAAGAGGCTATAAACTCACGTAAAATTGCTCGGACCAGACTTCGCGCTGGCAATTATGAGTGCTTATTCCCGAAGCGCACGATGCGGCGGGGTCTATTCTGAGACTCAACCGCAAAACTCTTTTTTTATTTTATTTTTTATTATGAGTGACGAGTCGGGCAGGTCGCTCGCCTGATGGTAAGCGTCACGCCTGCCCATAAAAGTTACAGTGACACCCAGAACTTTGGTTCCAAAATCTTGCGTGTACTGCAATGCGCTTGTCACCCTGAGACATTGGTTGTTAAGTCTCATTGCCCAGTAACTTCACTGGAAACATTGCTCTTCAAACCAAAACACAGAAATGTTACACACTACTGGAGGTAGAAGATCTGACAAAGGTGTGGTACTTCCCCAGGCGGCCTCTTGCGAAGAGGCACTACAGTAATTAGGCAGCTTAGCAATTATTATAACTAGGCAACCTTAGCACATGTCAAAATCTTAAATGTCTCCTACAAAAGGAGAAAACAAAAAAAGCTAAATAAACCAAATCAATAAATTAGGTCAACCATACTTGAGTTCGAAAAGGAAAATTTATGCCAACCCAGAGTTGAATCATGCACAGGAAAAGGAGATAGATACCTTCTCGACTCTACCGGAGCTTTGAAATAAGCCCCAGAAGAAGAACATCAAAATTGTCCGAAACTAGTCGGAGCAATTTTCCGAAATATTGTCCGTGTGATTATACCCGTTTTAAGTACTGAAATATGATTTACACTTGCGAAAATTTAAAAAACATGTTTTTTTTAATGTTTGGAATGTCATCATCAATAATTCTAAAATGTAATTTATTCTCAATAAGTTTAGGTTGACATTTGAATAATACACAATACCACAGATTAAATAATTTGGAACACAGTAATGAAATTGTTATGTTCAAAGATCAGCCAGTTTGGTCTAAGCCAAAGTTAACGGCCTGCAAAATTAAAAGTTTCCTGAACTGAAAGTGGGCTGAACTTAAGTTACAAGTTTCCAATAGTGGGCCGAACCTGATATACAAGTTTCTAGTAGTTGGCCGAACTTAAGTTCCAAGTTTCCAGTAGTCTACCGAACGATGGTAACAGCAAACCTTTTTTTTTTATTTTTATTTATTAGACATTTGATTTTGTGATTTTGACTTTTACTTTGAAACTTGACTTTGACTTCGTCCTTGAATCTGAAGCCCGGCTCAAAGATGTCGGAACTCGGCCTGCGGCCTCGCATGGGCCATAGTCAAATAAATGAAGGGCATAGACTGGCGTTCGAGGAATCGACGTGAGGGCATGACCGCCTAGAAGATCTTCAGTCATGGCTGCAGGAGCTCCAGACTTTATTTACTGAGAAACGCAGGGTATATCTTATATCTTCGAAAGTTTATCAGCTCTAACAGTAGGATACAAGGGCTAGGGCTGCACCACTACAGTGGTGCAGCCCTAGCCCTTGTATCCTACACTTGAAACTTAGGACGATACACACTACCCCACCTTTTCGACACACAGTTAACCTTAACTGATGAGGTAAAGTACCTTGTAGCCCTACACGCTTCTGTGTTGAGATAAACGATGGTAGGGCGTTCCTTCAGGCGAGATTGAAGTCAAGTCAAGAGTAATTAAATGTGCTACACACTCGATTGCAGTCTCTTCCCGTCAAATATTGTCTGATGTTGTGTGGAATGAGATAGTGCCGTCCATGGGAGTTAGTTTGTATGACCCCCAAATGCCTCCAACCGAACATGGCAACGACTGCTTTCAGTTGGGTAGTAGAAAGCAGTTAAAAAAACTATTAATTGTAATTAATAGATTACATATAACTTAAAGATTCCGAATATATGTTTAACTTTATAGAAAAAAAACATTTAATTTTTAAAAACAATAATCATAAAAAGTTACTTTTTGCCATTCGAATAAAACATTGCGCAGTACGTCATTCTTCAAAAATTCGCGGTTGTTTTGTTCCTGTGTGGCTTGCGTTTTTTGTCTTGTTTTTGTACAAAGTTACGTCATACCGGCGCCATGACAGCAATGGTCGTTTTAGCGTCGTTCAATATAACAACTCTCATAAGTGCATACCAGCGCCATGACAGCAATGGTCGTTTTAGCGTCGTTCAATATAACAACTCTCATAAGTGCATACCGGCGCCATGACAGCAATGGTCGTTTTAGCGTCGTTCAATATAACAACTCTCATAAGTGCATACCGGCGCCATGACAGCAATGGTCGTTTTAGCGTTGTTCAATATAACAACTCTCATAAGTGCATACCGGCGCCATGACAGCAATGGTCGTTTTAGCGTCGTTCAATATAACAACTCTCATAAGTGCATACCGGCGCCATGACAGCAATGGTCGTTTTAGCGTCGTTCAATATAACAACTCTCATAAGTGCATACCGGCGCCATGACAGCAATGGTCGTTTTAGCGTCGTTCAATATAACAACTCTCATAAGTGCAAAAATGTAATGATTTAAATTTGTTTTTTTCATAATGTATTTTTTGCTAGAGGTTTCTGGATCCCATCAATTAGTTTAAAAAACTTATTCAACTACCGAATTGCTAGCAAGCGGGACTGGCTACTTAACGTACCCTCTGGAGCATAGAGCGATGACAAATCCGCACATAACTTATTTAAGGGATGAGAACGAATGTGGTGTTGTTGGATTCCAAAGCACCACATTACCGATCGGGTACAATCTCTCTATAAAAATAACTCTCTACAAAAACTTACAGAATGCACGTGTTGCAGCGACATGAGAGATCCTGATCTTTGCTTCTTCTTCAGCCATTCAGCCTCATCATTCTTCACGAGATACTTCTCACCGACACTCCACAGCTCCTTCGTCAGCTCTCGGATGTGGTTCTCATACGCTCGCTTCGAATCCTCCATACGGTCTCTTGTCTTCTGCAACTCACGCTCGAGCAGACCAATCTCGTCTCTCTGCTTGTTCTTTAGCACGGCCATTTGTTCGTTGAATAAGTCTTTCTGCAAAATTTACGTACATTTTAGGAGCTTGAGAGTTTTCGATGTGGCTAAAAACTTGGAAATGCAAATTTGAACTGCATTCGCTAGTCTTTAGGTACTCTTCTTCACAGACCATGCATAATTACATCGTGCATACTCACACATGCTCATGCAAAAAAAAACCGAATGTAAATTACCTTTCTCATCCTCAGATACAAGCACACTACAAAACTAGAAAGAACACAAACTCAACTGAAAATAAAACACAAACAGCATCCAATAAAAGATAATTTATTCAATAAATAAATAGGAGACTAAACGTCGTAAAACTCCATTAAAAAACCATTTTAATGCTCCATTTTAAGATAAAACCACCACACTACTTGATAGAGTAATATTATTAACAGTAGAGGTATAATACTGACCATTTTCGCCTTCATTCTGTTGAGTTTGTCTTCGTATTCCGCGCGCACTTCCATGACAGTTGAGGCTTGCGATTCCTTCGCACCCTCCCCCTTCACGGCGCGAGCTACTTCTTCTAAAAGCTTCTGGAATGACTTTTCCAACTCTTCCAGCTGTATTTCAAAGCCAGTGTTCTGGAAACTGGGAGAAGCGAGGGAGGATCGCTCGCTGTCGCTAGTAAACGCCTGTTTTATCTTCTCTACGGAGACAGTCCGACTGATGCACCGTTCGACCCAACGTTCCAAGTTCATTGTGCATTCGGACAAGTCTTGCATCGCCGCTCCGTATCCTCGTTCTAACTTGCACATAGACGCATCACTGATGCGTCCATCCAAGTTCAAAATCTCCCGCCTCACAGTACGTTGCACCGATATGACTCTGCTCAGTTTATTTGCGTACAAGTCTTTGACAGAAGCGAACGTCTGGAAACTGACTGAGAGTTCGGTCAAAAACTTCTTCAGATTTATAATCTCCGATTCGTTAATTCTATTCACTTCAACGAGTCTATCCCTCTCTTTCTGTAAAGCTATCTGTTTCTCTGAACACCGCTTAAGATGTCTGTCTGTAGTTTCCAAGAAGTTTTCCAAGTCTTCCATCGTTATTGTGCCCGCATTTAAGCCGCGCCTTAGTTCGTTATCACAGTTCGAGTTCCCGAAATTGGTTAACTCTTTCAAGACGGTATTCGACTTTATTTCGGCAATCCTTTTCAGTATCATAGCTTGGTACTTTGCGGATACTTTTATGATTTGGCTAGCGCGGTTTTCCGTCGCGCACATTTTAGTGACTTGCTTTTTCAATTCGGCGATATCTTCGTTCTTCTGATGTACTATCTTCTTCAATTGAATGGAAAGCTGCTCAGAGGTCTCCTTGCTGACTTCCAATTCTTTGTTGACGTCTAAGAGTTTTGTCTCAGAATCGGCGATTAGTGTTTTCAGGAATGTGATGTCGGTTTGCAGTGTTGTTATTGTGCGATTTTTGTCGTGTATGATTTTTTCTAAGTCTGTAATGGTCTTTAGGCTCTCGACAGATGAATGTGTATTGTCTGATGATGAGGTATCTACCTGGTGGTGTTCGCGTGGCTCTGGTTGGCAGGTATATTTCTCTACAGCCTTTTCTTGACAAAGCGCTGTGACTGAAATAAAAACACCAAATTGTATTAGAATTTAACGTGGACCCAAACTTCGCCCTTGCGGGACACCGAAGCAGACTATAATATATATATATATATATATACGAGTATATATTATGAAAACATTACATTGTAATTAATTAATACATTATCGATATTCGAATATTTTATCATCTTCTAAGTATATAAAACAAAGTCGGGTTAGTTACACCATTATAACTCAAGAATGGCTGGACAGATTTTTATGATCTTTGATTGATTTGGCTCCGCCCCGAATAACTATTAAACATATGAGAAATACACGAAAAATATTTATAAAGAAAATCAATTTTTTCATACATTTTGTATGGAACGGCATTTTCGCGGATTGCCTTGTTGCGTTTCTAAACCATTGATCAGATTGTGATGAAACTGGTAAGGTCTTCTGATGACGCCTACGAAGGGTTTAAGCTATGAATAAGTAATATTTATTCGTAGGGTTTAAGGACAAAAAATATATAGATCCATATATAGAAAAAATATAAAAATTACTGAAGGTTTGTGGGAGGGTCGGGCGTTGTTGGCAAGGATTTCAGAGGGGACGAGCGAGGGGAGGGGGCACACTGTGTGCACTTGCAAAGCCGCGGGGTTCAGCTACTTGTTTACAAAAATATTTTTCAGTCTGTACCTATGTTTGACAACAACATGTAAGCAAGAAAATTTATAAAATAGTATATTTTCTAGAATACTTACAAGTCTCTTGTTGTCCTATAACCCTGATCAGTTGTTCATTTTCCTTTTTCAACGCCCTGATCTCCATGCTATTTTTAAGTTCAGTAACAAGAGACTTATGAGTTTGTAACTCTTTCTCGCATTTCTCTCTTACAGCTTTTTCTTCAACAAGTTCTTTGCTTATTGTGCTTATTATTGCGTCCTTTTCTTTACTCAGTTTAGAAATAAGCCCATCTTTGGCTTTTGAATCGTGCTCGCCTAGTTCTACTTTCTCTTGTAATGTTTCAACGTCTTTTTTTAGCTTAACAATTTCATTATGACGGTTTTCCAGATCTTTTTCAAGTTTGGTCTGATAGTCTTGAAGCATGGAACATTTATTAACAGTGACCAGTTTTTCATGTTCATTAATATCACGAAGCTTATGATTTTCCTCCAACTCGTGTTTTATAAGTTGTTCCAAGTTAATGATCACTGAAATAAAAATGTTGGTACATAATTACTATAAACAATCTATACACAACACGCAAAAACCGTTCCTAATTATTATTATTATTATTAAGCTTACCGGTTTTGTTTTCTGCTATAGTGCTTTGTAACTGTTGCTTTTCATTATTTAATTTTGCAAGTTCCTCCTTGTCTTCCAACTCAATGGAATCTATTTTCATTTTATATTCTTCAATTTTAGCGATAGTTTCCTTTTTCTCTAGCTCCAAGTTATTTTTCTCAATCAAAAGTGCATTGGCCTGACATTTCAACTCTTTAATCTCTATTTGCACTACAGTGAGAGCCTGTGTTTTATCTTGTAGTGTTTTTTCCACGTTACATTTTTCCTCTAATGCTGTGGCTAGCCTATCTGCATGAGTATGTAGTTCATATTCCACTTGCGATTTTTCTTGTAATACTTTTTTTAACTCACTTTCAAGAGCATGCATAGATACTTTAAATTCGTTATTAGCTTTTTGGACAGATTCAAGATCTAAAAAAAAGTTTCTTTGGTATTATTTAAGTTTATAACTTTAGAACAATTGTATTTCCATACAACGCAAACTTACCATTCTTCATCTTTTCATAGTCTCCAGCGAGAACCTTTTCTTGGAATTCCAAAGCACTTATCACAGATATGTTTGTATTTCTCTCTTTGGTGATATAGCTAATGACTTCATCCAAATAATCTCTAACTATTTCTGATTCCTTTTCCACGTCTTCTTTACCTTTCTTTTCTAGTCTTAATAACGAAAACAGAGACGTATATGCCATTTCCAGAGCTTGAATTTTCGATTCTAACTCCTTTATTAAAGTCTTAAGATCATTTTTTTCTACTTTCAAACAGTCGTTTGCTATTAAGTGTTCAGTAATCACATTATTAAGACTAAGCTTTTCATCTTCCATTACGGATTCAGTTACTGTAACCATATTTTTGAGCAATTGACGCTCGGCCTCAAAGTCAGATATTAATTTATCAATATTTTGTTTATTTGCTTTCACATCATCTTCTAAGGTCTTTATAACTGCAAAACATTAAACATTTTAATATTTCTCACCTGATTATTCATGCTAATAAGTTGCATCACAGCGCGGCGTGATTGATTTAACAAAAAACTTCGACAGGACTCTATCGAAATTGAGCAAGTGGTACCTAAATCATAAGAGAATAGACAAACATTAGGATGCTTTTTTAATCATTTAACTTTTTAATGCATATTTATTAATTATTAGGAACACATCCTTCTATTCAACACACCTTTACAACTGTCTCCAAGAGATTGCTGCAACAGATCTTTTTCCTTTCTCAATGCTTCCAACTCCTTAGTCTTTTCCTTCAAATAATTGGTCAGCTTTGTGACCATAACATTCAAATTTTCTATTTGACATTCGTAACTTTTTTTCAATTTATCAGTCACGACCTCGTTTTCTATGAGTTTCTCTTTCAGAGAATGAACTTTGACTTCTAACTGAACTTTAACATCGTTCAAATTGAGGTTAAGCGTTTCGTTTTCTTGTTGCAAACTCTGAATGTCCTTTATTTTTGAATTTATTGACGTGTAGTGTGTTTCGGATTGTTTTGTTAGTTCTGAAATTATAATGTTTTATTTTAATCAAAGGAGTGTTAAGAAATATAGCATAATCAATTTGTATTTTAATGTGGCTACAGGCAAGCCCCTGTAAACCCGTCGACTACTTCGAATATAAGGCCTCTCGAACTTTCCCAATTATTAACGCCAAGTTTGTAAGTATAAAACTATGTTAATCGCTCGAGACAGATCACATGAAAAATATTTCAACCTACCAATCTTATTTTCATAATTTACTTGTTCCAACCGCTTGATTTCGGTTTGCATGTCAAACACTTGTATCTCTTTTTGTTTTAAACTTTGCTGCATTTCAGTAATGACTAGATTCTCATTCTTGAGCGTCACTTCTAACTTCTTCAAAAGCGAAACTTCCGATGCCAAAACATCAGCAATGTCAAAAACTAAATGACATGACTCTGAAAGTGGCATGTCTCCAAAATTATTATTTATTAGTTTTTGTAAGATATCATTGCTGACATTTTCTGTTTTAAATTTATGCAGTAGTTTATTCAAGCTTTCGCCCAAAGTTGTTGAAATCTTCGTATAAGTTTCTTGGAGATCTGAAAGAAAAGCATTATTATGTTATAGAGTTATTTAGTTTAATATACAGATAAATTATGTTGAGATAAAGGCTTACATTGATAATCAGTCTCAAGCTGCGTCAATAAGGTTTTGAATTGTTTAGCTTCCTGTTCTTTTATTGCTACATTACGTGAATATTCATCACACACAATTTCATATTGGTCTACTTTATCAGTCAAATCTTCTAATTTCTTTGTTAAATATTCTTTTTCTGTTTCTATTTCGCCCCGGGCACATTTTTCAATACTAAGTGATGAAACAAGAGAGTCATTATCTGCAACAATCAAGGCTTTCTCTTTGATAAGAGATTCTTGTATTGCTTTTTCTTCAATTAAATCAGCTTTCAACATTTCAATTTCCTTAAGTAAAATTTTATTTTCCTCTTCTTTGTTGATCAGTTCTAACTCTACCTTAAGGGCTAAAGCATTTCTCTCAGATTGTATTTGATCACGCATGCATTTCTCAGCGATTAAAGCTTTATCCAGAGATTCTTTCTCAGATTTGAGTACATTTTGAGCATTTTTCATATCCATTATAAGACACTCTTTCTCTTTAATACGAGCTTCATGTTCTTTTTTATTTTCTTGCAAAGATTCTTTCAATTTCTCACTTTCTTCGAGTAGGGCTGTTTTTTCTTCTTCCCTATTAATCAATTCTATTTCCAACTTGGCAGCCGTATTTCTTTTTTCAATTTCCATGGTCGTTTTCTCACTGTGTAGAGACATTTCAAGAGATTCTTTGTCAGCTTTAAGTATATCATGAACAGAATATAAGTGAAGCAACTCTTTTTTCAAATCATCTGATTTACTAAGTAAGCTATGATTCTTTTCTAACAAATCTCGGTATAAAGATTTTTGTTTGTTCAATTCTTCATTCAGGATTTTATTGTCTTCATTCACAATAATCAGAGCCTCTTTTTGTTTCATCAAATCTCGTTGTAAAATTTCTATTTGTCTGTTTAAAACATGAATTTCTTCTGACTTAGCTTTCGCATTTTCAATCATTCTTTCTCCAAGTAATTCTTTTTCTGTATTCAAGAGCTCTTTTTCCTTTTCTGATATTTCTTTCGCAAATTTTTCTTCAAACATATGTTGAGTCAGACAATCTTTTTCTTGTAGAAGAATTGCAGTAGTTTCTATTTCTTTATTTAGTTGATGTGTGATTGCTATCTTTTCGGATAACAAAGTATTTTTTTCATCCTCTGTAATATTCTTCATAGATCTTTCTTCGGCCAGCTCTTTGGCCAATGTAGAATTGTCTTCTGAAAGCTTTTCTTTTTCAGAAAGCAGCAACTTTTTCTCATTTTCTACAATATTTTTGATTGACCTCTCGTCACTCAGTTCTTGCATTAACATCGCATTATCCGTCAAAAGATTTTCTTTTTCTGAACAAAGGACTTTATTTTCTATCATAAGCAATTCTTTTTCTGATGAAAGAACATCTCTTACTGCTTTTTCTTCACTTTCTAAGGTTTCAAACTCAACTTCAATTTGAACAATCCGTTTGCACAGTTCACCTTTTTCTTGTTCAACTTCATTTATCTTCTGTTCAAATGTAAGTGCCACCTCGTGTAATTGGGCAATTTTATTTTCTTTTTCTTTTAAGGCTGCCTTTGTTTCTGCCTTATAATAATCCCACGAGGTTCTCAACTCCTCGTTGTGGTGGCGTAAGTCTTCAAACTTATTGATGTTATCCCTAACTTGCTGCTCCAATATATAGATAATTATTTCCTTTTCTTTAATATAATCGTCATGATTACTTTTATCGTTTTTAATGATTAAATGTAACCGATTATTATCTCTCTCCAAAGTTTCTATAGTTGTTGTCTTGATTTCGATTTCACTGGTTAATTTTTCCTCGAGTTCTTCCTTGATTGATTGTAATTCAGAAATCTCGCGTCTTAGTTTCTTGATTTCCAATTCCTTTTGATATGACAATTCGTTTTTAGAATGAGTTTCCAGGCGTAATTTTTCTTCTAATGCTTTTAAACCTGAAACAACAGATCAAAGTTAAGGATTAATACATTTCGTAAAATAAAACAGCAAAAAGTAGGAAATAAACTAGATGCTTTCATTCTATTCTGACATTAAATTGCTTTAAATAATGACTGAATTTCTACTATCAAAGAATTATTATTTAAAACTATAATTTCATTTTGTATTTTTGTTAAGTATGAGTTGTTTTTTTGTAAATCTTTTTTATGGTTAATTAATCCAAGTCATTGCATAGTTTTTGTAAAAGTGACTCTTTTCTTTAATCTTAAGTTAGTTAATAACGTATCTAAATCAGCACTTTGTATTTTGAACAAACAGGTTTGTACTGGTTTTAACTGTAATAAATGTGAATTTCAGCACATTTCTTACACTCATCAATTTAATTCTTATTCAAGTAATTTAATTACTGCAATAAAGTACTTGTGGCTAAAATAGGTACATTCAAGATTGGAAGTAAGAATATCCAAACTTATAATAAAGCAGTAACAAAGTCTGTATATGAGAAATATTTAAAAATATGATGTAGGGGACACAAAGTAAGCTACTGAACAAGACAAGAATATAACTTTACATTTTTAAACGATATCAGTCTATGTTTTGGCATCAGGTCGTAACTGAAAATCAGCGTGTTGTTTGCTTGCGAACAACACAATATTGCGTCCTTTTTTATAGCCTTATATTTTTGATATTTTATAGTTAGTTCTTAATTTCACATGTATTTTAAGGTTATAAAATAAAAGTAATTCATATACATATTTCCATATACGTAAAACAACTGGACCGATTGATATGCCGTTTTCACTGTCGAATAATTTTACTTTTTACTTTTCATACAAACGCTCGTACGTGATTATGGCGTTGTAACACATCTTTCTTCGAGATTTTTGATCTAATAGGTATATTGTGCACTGTGTCTATGTTTCCACGAAAGCAAAAAATAAAAATTTGGAGAAACAAATTCAGTAAAAGCCTCCAAAAATCTGCTTTTTCGCACGGATTTTACCTGAAATTTGACTGTTCATAATATACTCATAAATTGAAAAAGTAAAGAAAAAATTCTTCGTAGAAGCCGCACATGTAATGGAGATTCTAAATGTAAAATATTTAGTTCACAAACTTATAAGGATTACTCAATAAAACACCTGGAACAAGTTTTATGAAATTTACGCACTAACGGCGTCGTCAGTTTATAAACATTTGAATAATATAAAAATAACAAAAACAAATTGCAAAATGCCGAAGTCCAATAATTTTCATCATTATCCCAAAATACGATGTTTTACTATTTTTCGTTTTTGAGGAAACTATGAAGCCTAGATACACCATGTTGGAACCAAATTGAAGCTAATTCAATTCTCCACAAATTATTTTCTTATGACTTTTCTCTAGCATCATAAGTTTAACCAGTCTTGGAAATGACGCTACTTAATATTTTTTCACTTTTTATATTAAAATCTCATCTTTGACTGTCTGTATCTCCGCAACCGCAACCAATGCAGCACCTAGAGAGCTCAAATTATAGCAAATATAGTTTGCTTCACAAAAGTATAGCGTAAAGAAACCCGAAATCGTTGAGGTAGTTTTTTCGAAAATGCTGAAAAATGTAACAGAATTTTGAGCACCACGGGAGTAGCACAGGGTTTTCAGTGTTGCAAACTTGGGTATGAGCTATTTGCATATTCGCAGGGCTCCTTACAACATATACAACTAAAGAGCCGTCGCGGAACGCCTAGCTGATGTGTAAACATAAACAAATAACTAAAACAACGAACAACCGTTTTATACCGCGCGCTCTCATTGGTCAACTGTGAATCAGCAACTCTTTGTCTGATCTATACTAACTTTTCGGTCTAATACCATAAGTCTGGATGACGCAACGAAACATCGTTCGACTGCCGATCTTTAGTACCGTAGTTCAATTCCCAACTGGAGTGTTGAGCCAAAAAAGCCGACGAGCCACGAGCGCTCATGTCATGGAACCGCTCGATTGCCACACCAACAGTCAACGTTACCCACGTACCGCGCCATGAGATGTTCACACATCAAAAATTGTAGATACATGCCTTTATTTAGGTTGATATTGACTGGCCTAGATAGGATACCTATATCCCAGAAAAATTACCACGCGAGCGTAGAAAATAATTTAAAAGTTACTTACGTGTTTCATTTTCATTGGCTATTTGTGACATTTGTTCACGTTCACCCCGTAGCATTAATATCTCTTCACATTTTTCTGAAAGGTTATTTTCTATTTGAGATTTATCTATAAACAGTTCATTTAACTGTAATTGTAGTGTTTCTCTCTCTGCTATTTCAGTAAGCAGCTTATTTCTTGCCACCTCTGTATTATTTTCATTTTTTTGTATTTCTTCCTGTAAGCATTTAGTTATACTTTCCAGGTTGTTGTTTAGTATTTTTATATCATTATCCTTAGCAATAATATCACCTGACATCTTTTGTATATTTTTATTAGCTTGGTCATTACATTTCTTCTCTTCTAGTATGTATAAATCCATGGCATTGATAGTTCTGTCTTTGTCGCTTATTTCAGTTTTTAACTTTGCTAATTCAGAATTAATGTTTTCATTTTCTTCTGACAATGCTGTTATGTTTAATTTTAATTGAGTCAATTCATTTTGTAGACCGATTTTAAATTGGATCTCATTCTGCAACTGAACTTGAAGAGAACTGACAGTAGCATTTCTCTCATCCATATCTTGGTATAACTTTTCTTTCTCCGTGTTAAAAACTTCATTGATATGATTTATATCTTTCAGAGTTTGCTCTATTTTTGTTTCCCGGTTCCGGATTTCATCCAGTAATTGCTCCTTTACACCTTCTAAGGTTTTACAATTCTCACTAAGTGATGCAAGCGAAGTTTTCAGCTGTTGAATCTCCATGTTCAAATCTTCAATAACTGTGTTGTTATGTTGTATTTTTATATGAAGATTCTGAATTTCGTCATATTTGCGCCGCAAATCGTTTTCAATTGCATTATTTTGTTCATACAGGTTCTGATAATTAACTTTAAGTTCATTAAACGCTTCCTTTTCTTTTCTGAAGTCAATTTGCAGCATTTCTAACTTTTCACCCTTTTCAAATATACTATTTTGTAACTCAACCAATTCATTGTTTCGGTTTAATACCTTTTCATTAAGCTTCATTAAATGGTTTTCATAGCCTTCTTTCATACTAAATCGAGCCTGTTTCTCAGAGTTTATTTCTGATTTTAAGTTCTCGATTATATTATCCCGTTTTGCTATCTCATTATCAAGGCTATGTAGCAAGCACAATTTCTCTTCTTGTAATGTTTCAATTTCTGCCATCTTTGTTTCAATAATAGATCTTGAGTACTCATTGTTATTTTTTAATTTTTGACCTAATTCATTTATTTCGTTGTTTAATTTTGTCATTTCATTATCACAGTGTGATTTCAAGTTGTTTTTCTCTTCAATTTTTTCATTTATAAGATGTTTAAGGCTGAATATGTCATTTTCTCTTTGAGTAACCGTGTTCTCTAGTGTCTGCTTATCAGTTTCCGACTTTTTATTCAATTCATTTATTTGATCCTATATTAAAACAATAATAGGGAAATTACTTACATATTAACTGACATAATATAAGACAACGAAAGTTGTATAATGTTTGCTTACCTGTAATGTTTGAATTTGTTGTTTGAGCAAGACAATCTTTGCTCTCTCTTCCCCGAGTTGCACTTCAACTACATTAGCACATGCTTCACTGCAGAGAGCTGTGAAATATATTGTGTGAACTAAAGTTAATCATCAGAACAATGCTAATTATGCATCAAAATACATAGGACATCTTTTAGTTTGAAATAATTTAATATAATTTTATGTCAAATAAAAATGCATAGCAGGCATGCTCAATATACATTGATATTACATAATGGAATCCTATTTATGTATTGGAATAATAATAGGTCCTGCGTTATATGAAACATAGTTAAATTAATATTCATAAGAAAACTGTTTTGTTTAAATATCTAATAAAGCACTTTATTAGCAATATTATGGATATCCTTATAAGTATCCGAAACTACGGGACAACTAGAAAAAAAAGATATTCACAGCGTTAATTATGATAAAGTGAATTTATAGTAAAACTAAATTATGTAGTAACTTACAAGAATAATGCGCCAGCGAGTGAATACTGCCATCAAGGTCATCGCATTCCAAGGAACTGGAGTCCAGGCCATTCAACTTGTTATGTTGCCGTAACTCCGCAACCAGATCCTTTAACGACTGAACGTTACGACGTTCCGTGTCCAGCTCGTCTGTGAGCTCGGATACTCGAGCGTTCTCTTGCTGGCTTTCTGAGAGCCATTTATCACGTTCCTGCTTCAGTGAATCAATCTAGAAAGTATTTTTTTTGTAACTGTGTCTAATGCTCCTTTATGTTTCTAACGGGCTGATGCGCGATTTCAGCTTTCCAACAATACATAACATAGCTAACAACGTTTCTTTAAATAAATAACCGGCAAGTGCGCGTCGGACACGCATAGACTTAGGAGTTCCATAGCCACGATCCGCATTGCAATCTGTTCAGTAGTTTTTATGTGATACACCAAGTTATTTTTACGGTTGGATTATGTCTCTCTCTCTATGGAATTTGTTCAGGTTCAGAGTTGATGCGTTAATAAATTGCAAAGTTGATAAATCGCGTTATCTTGGTCGGCTATCTATAGTTTACTATAAACTAGTAAACTGTAGATATCCATGTTTTGTTTTTTTTTTAATTTTTTTGGCTCCCTTTTCAAATTCTACGAATTTTACAATACGGGGATCAAATGAAAGGCCTTGATAAACATATTCCGACAGTATATAATTTATTGGCATAAGTTCTTTTTTGACAGGGCAGGCGTGTTTTTTTAGCTTTTAAGCCAGTTATTCATTTAGTTCTGTACTTTATGAGTTAGGGGGAAGGGAGGTAGTGTTGAATGTGCAACTTAATTAAATTAATAATTAAAAAGGTCACTTTAGAGCCAAATATTTCGTAAACAGAACCTTAATATATAAAAAAAAACAATCACAAAAAACAAATATCGGATTTTTATGAACAATAATAATAATAGAAAAACATTTAAATTGTTTCTGGTGCTTATGTTAAAAACATAGTTGTATTAGCATATTTTCAAATATTTCGACCAATTCATGAGTCTACATTTTGTTTTTCCATTTCCTAACTTAACGGAGAAAATAAGCTGGACTGAAAAAAAAGATGAACAAAGAAGTACTTAGTACCGTACAAGAAAAACGAAACTTAATAGCAACCATTGAAAGGAGAAGTGGAAAGATGTATGGCCACGTTATACGACATGACAACTTCATAAACACCATCATAGAAGGGAAGAGAGGACGAGGCAGACCTAGAAGGAAATTTACAGATCATAGAGGAGAAGATAAATGTCATGTCATATAGGGAAGTCAAAGCTTTGTCCGAAGATAGGGAACTCTGGAAACTACTCCACCGGCAAGAGCTGGGCTCTTAAATAAGAAGAAGAACATAATGTATGAAAACAAAAAGATGATTTTCATGAAGTTGTAGCAAAAAAACATACAACTTTTTGTTTGTCATAAACAGCAGATGCCAAAACCGAGAAAAAATATTTTAAATTGCATTTGAAGTAAACAAATCATTTAATAAGCTGCCGGGGACTAAGGGCCGTACTATATTAGCGTGATTCATTGTGAGAGGGGTTTTAAGCCATAATGCTGCATGCTGGCCAGTGCGTCTTGGTGAGTTTTCGTCAGAGCCTTTTTTTTTTATTACGGACTAGGCAATAGTTTGACCACGATCTCACCTGATGGAAAGCGATGATGTGGTCGAAGGTGTAGCACACTTGCCTAGTAGATACCTATTCACTCTTGACTTGAACACACCGGGGTTATAATTTACCGGAAACACTGACGAGGGGCAGGGCATTCCACTACTTTGCAGTTCTTATAATAAATGAAGAAGCGTAACGCTTCGTTCTTGTGCGAGGTATTTCAACCATGAAAGGGTGGCGCTTTGCTGATTCTCTAGTCGTACGGTGATGGATGGAATGATGATGGGGGAATCAGGTTGTGCAGTTCTTGTGCACACTCTCCATAGTGCAATCTGTAGAATACCACCAGGCTTGTTACCTCACGTCGATGCGCCGATCACGTCGTTCGTTAATCAGCCTCACCTGCACGTAGTGCACCCTGCACTATGTGCAGGTGAGGTTGACTTGGGTGGCAAGATGTTATGTCACCCCTTACACCCCTTGTATATATGATGATGATGATGATGATGATGATATATTATATGTATATAAATATTAAGTGTTTTTCTGGCCTCCCAGGCCTTGTCTTTAATTTCATTTATATTTTACCATAGTTTAATTTGGGTAGGGTTTGGTTAGCGTGGGGTTTTATTTTTTTCATATATTTTAATTATACCATTTGTCTGACTTACAGTTTAGGCGGAGTAAGCATTTTGTTAATTTTAAATATGGATTTACGCAAAGTAACGCCTGAGTCTATCAACTACGAGCAAATGAAAGCTTATAAAAAAAAGCTTTTATTTTCTTTAAAATTGAGCATGTGGTTTCTTTCAACATTTTTCATATGCTATGGGATTAGGATTTTCCCGTACTGTCTAGCAAAATAAAACTGAGCCTGTGTAGGCAGTACAGTATACTATTTATTTACTAACTTATACTTACCTGTATACTTAAAATAAAAATTTAACAAGTAAAAATTATTATAAAAACAAAAAAACTGACTGCAAACAAAGCTATTGAATAAAATTTTAAACTTTGTAAGAAGCTTGAAAGACAATTGCTATGTATTTTTGGAATGGTATTTTAAAGACCTTCATTTTGATACCTCACTCGATAGGTTATGGTAATTTTTTGTTCCGTCGGAAATACAATATGGCAGCTGTAAGCCACCAATTAGTTTTCTTGACACTTCATATTATATCCTATAGATACCTCATCCTAATGATACATCATTTATTAAAATTCATCAAGCTGTTTAGGATGTAGGACGCGCCTGAGAAACGCACAAACATACATACAACCCAACCTTCTGTGCAGACGGGAAAAAAAAAAACAACACTACTCAGCCAAAAAAAAAATACTTGTCGCAATAAATTATACATAGTTGTAACATGCTCATCAAGGCCTTCAATTTGATACCCATATTGTAAGATACGAAGTTTTTTTTCATACAGTCTTAGCCATTTCCATGGAGCCATACAGAAGAAATGACAATATTTCCAAAATAGTTGCTTATGTTACTCGGGATAATGTAAGGATTCTAACAATACCCCACACATCCAAATCAGTTTAGTCATTAACAAGTTATGGTGGAATAAAGAAACTTACATACATACAAACATACATGCATCCTGAAATGATTACACTCCTTTTTTGGGCTGAAAATATCCTAGGTACTGTGAGGAAACCAGTTCTATAGGACCCTGTCTTTCAGAACGAAGAAGAGTTGCTTGAATGTAACACTTACCTTAGCCTTAAAGTCGTCTCTTTCATACACCACATCGTCCAACCGAGTCTGTGTCTCCTCAAGTCTCTGTTCCATCTGGTGCAGCTGCCTCGTGAGATGCGCAGTTCTATCAGCTGAAGCCTCCGCATTCTTAGCATTGGCTACCTCTCCACAGCACAGTGATATCTTGGCTTTTAGGTTTAATATGTCAAGCTTGTTTTGCTCTTTCTCTTTTACTACAACAAAACCAGTTTTTTAAGACACATTTCCCCTGTCATAAAATATTGCATATCATTCATAATTTGTACTTTTAGTGCAAGTGAGAAAACGGTTGGAGTGGAGCAAAAAAGGTACACCTAACCTGAGTGTGGGAATGGCGGGTGAGCTGGGACGGGTCAGTGACCTCGACCTTAATGATAGAAGCAACTGTTCTCGTACGTAGTACTATTATTTATACTGTGCCATTATTATTATACCTGTTTTGATCAACTTTTCCGCATATGTCGAGGTCAAGGTCAATGACCTCGAGGTTGTGGTCCATCACATGTTTTTGTTGTTTGTTTTACCACCCTAACACTTCCACATCACACCAGGTCCCGAAAGAATGATTTGGCATTGTTTTTTCATAGTTCCTCGTTTCAAATAAATAAAATAATAATTATATTCGGGACATTTCCACACCAATTACCTAGCCACAAACTAGGATAGCCTGTACTATGGGCACTAGATAACGGATAAACATACATAGATAAGAATATTACATCCATGACTCGGAAACAAACATTTCTGCTCATCACACAAATGATTGCACCTTGCAGGATTCGAACCCGCAACCGTTCGATTTGTAACCTAGGATCTCTAGCCACTAGACCAACCGGTTGTCAAAGAATAAGGATAAAATAATCTATTTCTATAAACTGAAGCAATTTTGATGAAATTTATATTTCTATTAATTTATTTCAAAGGATTTCATGGTGCGCTGACAAATCACAAAAATGATCTAAATCAGAAGAAATTGCGGAGATGCAAGTACAACAAATTTAAAAAATACATCAATTTGAGAACCTCTCCTCTTTTTAGAAGAGATTAAAAAAGTATTATACTCACAGAGACGTTCAAGCCTGCCTTGTGTTCGTAACAGTTCCTCCTGTAGATAGTTGCGGTCAAACCTCTCCGCATCGAGAGCTGCGTTCAGTCTACGCACTTCACTGTGCAATGAACGTAGAGCAGGCGGAGTCTCTGCGACTGAATATTGGTGAGGAACCTCCACTGCAGCTATGTCTTGTCCGCAGGCGTCTGTAGGCATTTTTTTTAATGTAATATTTACTTGTTTAGTAGACAGATTACCATTTATAAATAATAATAAGATTTAGGAAAATTCACACCGATTACCTAGCCTAGCCCTAAACTAGGTTATCCTGCACTATGGGTACTAGACAATGGATAAACATACATAAATATTAAAAAGTAAATCATAGAAACTGTCATTATTTATTTTTGATTTCTATTGTAATTTTCAAGTTAATACTCGAGACATTAATTAAAATAAATATAATCTGTATAAAAAAACTTACTTTAATTCTTTCATTACATAACATGCACATGAAAAAATATTATTGTCTCTATAAAACAATTAAAATTTAATTTATTGTAATCAATAATACTTACTATGCTTACACTTTGAACAAAAACTGGCACTGTTTGGCTAAATTTTCATCACCCCAACCAATGACAGAAAACATCTGTTACAAGCAGCTGCTAATGCAAAGGGCAGCTGTCCTGTGCACTATCAATGAAAGTAATAATAATTATAAACAAACCTTTTTGAATACAAACCTGTTATGGCTGCCTTAACTTCCCTAACAGTAATTACTGGACATTCCATCAAACATTTGCTGTATTTAAGTATAATCTTTTGATCTTCGGACCCCAATTTGCTACACATAGCATTTTTTATATCCAAATTCTTTGAATTCACACATACAAAAAACAGCAGCAGAGATGCAAATAGGCATATTTCTTCTTCATTGACTGCTTCCAATGTTCCATTTTCAAATTTGAATTCAGGGTACTTCTCGCGGAGGAATTCCTCAACTTTTTGAGCTTCAAGTATGGAAGATTTTGATGCATCCAAGTTTAAATTCTCTCGTCGCTGGGATATGATGCTCAGGAGCGATTCTATGTTGAGATTTTGCTCATCTTTACTTGTGTTGGTGAAGTAACAGTTTATCTGGAATTAGTGAGATATCATATTTTTATATGTATCACTTTCTTCAAAATATTTTGGCTTGACTGAACGTAGTAAACCTCAATGCTTGAATGAGTAGCCGTGATGAGATAAGGCCTTTAGAATGAAGAAATTTAGAAGTACCAATTGGTTAAATTTATATTGTACCTACCTCCGTCAATTTCGGTAAATAAACCAGGTATATACCACTAAAATAGATATTATTTACCAATAAATTAAATTGTTTTCTTTCTTTGGTGCTTACCCAATTTGTAAGAATCCGTTTCCACTGTTGTAACATGCTTGTGTCTATTGTTTTTTGGCACTAATCCATTTAAAACCACTCACAACTCGATTTATTTTGTTTTTATGGTAAAACAGTATACAAACAATTTCGGATGTTTCGTTATACTGTCGATAAATGCCGTTTCAATTTGAATAAATTTTTTATTTTTCATTTCACAACGATGGCGGTTGGCTTGATTTGAATTGAACGAATGACCAAAGAGAATATAATCACTACGTTTTACGAATGACAGTACATGAAATGAATGGGCCCGTTCACATAAACGTTCGAGGACGCACGGATCACCCGCGCGTACACTCGAAATCGTTCACGGCGTCGTCCGGGCGTTCGCCTGGGTCATCCGAAAAATAGTAGTGGAGGGGAGGAATAGTATGAAACTGACACTTGACAGTTGTCAGTTGTATGTGGACGTCCAAAGTCGTTCATGATCTCCGCACTGCGATTACATAATGTTGATCATGACGGTTTCAAGCCGTGAAATTCAATAATGCTTTGCGATAGAGTCGATTTTGCTATGAAAAAAGTGACAATCTGATTGAAGCCAAGTTCTGTAATCCGCAGCCTGATTACATAACTTAGCTTTAATCGGATTGTCAGTATCAATATTACTAATGCTTTGCGATAGAGTCGAAATTGCTATGAAAAAAGTGATAAACCGATTGTACCTAACCAAGTTCTGTAATCGGGCTGCAGGATTCCCAACTAGTCATTATGAAAAATCAAGTATTACATCGAACCTAGATGTCGCAGTTGAGACATAAAATCAAAATAAAATAACTAGGTTTTGTTTGATTACTTTGGTCCGTAACTTCGCTATTACTGAACGAAATTAAAGACCAAAGGTACCGGAAGAATCAGAAAAATACGTTCTTTTCTTCTCAATTAAACGTTAATCGATAATCATTTATTCCCAATAAAACCACAGATAAAAACGACATACCAAAAACAAAACGTCAAACACCTATACGGTGGACTATATTTTGTCTCTTTTTTTTGCTTGTGGGGAAGAGAGATAGAAATAATATTTCTATAAATAATAATAAAAGAGCAAACGTGGTTTGAGAAGCTTGTGAAGCTTTGGACTAATACTTTGAAAATGATCGAATTCGTCAAAGTTTACTAACGATAACTTGTCAAAGTGGCAACTCGTACTGCTAAAATGCAAAGAATACTCGATAACTTTATTTCGAATTAATTTGAAACCCGTCCTACCGATTTTAGTTCCTACAAGTTTCCGATAGAGGCGTTGCCAGTAAATGTATGGAACTAAACGAAACTACATTTCGTTTACAAAAACTATTAAAACTTGTACTAGGGGTACCGTAGCCCAATTCCATAACTTGGCTTCAATCGAATTCTCAGTATCGCAACCACTAATGCCTTGCGATAGAGTCGAGTTTGCTATGAAAAAAGTGATAATCCGATTGTAACCAAGTTATGTAATTGGGCCACTGGTCTTTACCTTTCCGGCGGACCTCAGACAATCATATTATGTCCCAGTGGATATTTTCTACTTCGTGTTCCAGTTCTAAGAGTCGTTCGACCGTGCGCAACGTCCTGGCGTTAAAACACGCCAGGGTCAGGGTCATTAGTTTCTGGTAGCCGGATCTCTTCCAGGGATTATTACCTCCCTCTGCCCCACCGTTACCAGTACCGCTGCCAGAATCGGAATAGCGAAGCCGCTGGGGACTGAGGGCGATCATTTTGTAGCACTTATCATATTGAGCAAAAGGGGTTTAGCCCTAAAGCGCCACGCTGGCCAGTGCGTCTTGGCGAGTTTTTCGTCAGAGCCTTGTTCGTGAAACAGCAGGGTGCACCACAGGCAGGTGAGGTTGACTTGGGCGGCTAGATGTTATGTCACCCTTACCCCCCTATTAGCTAACTTGGTTTCAATCAGATTTTCATTATCACTATCACTAATGCTGTGCGATATAGTTGAAATTGCTCTTAAATATCGCTGGTTGCATAATTAAACAAGGTAGGTAATTGCTCTGCTGTGCTATGGTGTCATCATTCATTGATATGTCTATAAGATTTCATAGTCATTCAGTCATTGGTTTTTGTACGTAGGAAGGAAATGTCTATCAATTCTAGTCTGTGGCATGATCCCCTAATTCCCCTATATTAATATACCATCGTCTGTGGTTTTGGTGTTATTGTTTGATACGAAGTATCTCTACCTAGTCTGTGATTGTTTGCCTGTTTGGTTGGTTACATCAATTTAGAGCCATTGATTTAATTAAATTAAAATAGTTTAGTCACGTAGTATTTGTATACTCTTTGGGTTTAGTTAGTTACTTGCGAACGTGTACGATTATCACAAGAGATATTTCCGTTTCTAATAATATTGTAATTCTTTATAGCAGTTATGTCACCCACAAGAGCAGCAGGTTTAGTAATATTTAGAAATGTAAATCAGGCTGTCCAATTTCTTATGCTGCAAACTTCATATGGACAACATCATTGGACTCCTCCAAAAGGTATTTGCTTCTACAAAGAATTATTTATACAGTTTATGAAGAGCGCCCATAAAAATGAAAAAAGGTCTTGGTTACAAGTGTCGGGTTCGGCAGGCTTATTATCTAAGGAACAGCAATTGCGACTGATCGCGCGATCAACGCACAATCGATTGTAAAACTGATTGCTAAATTGGTATTAGGTAAGCGAACGTCAAATAATCGCAATGAAAATTGTGATCGGAAATATCTGTATAGACGCTGGCGCCACTAGCGATTGATGGCAGTGACCGCAAACTGATGTAATATAGGACCTCCTCTGTCAAGTGAGAGAGAGTATCATCGAAAATTGTTACATAGCAACTGTTTGTTATTAGCTGTCTATACATTGTCTACAGAAGTAAAACAATGTTGTGTTCAAATCTAATTTTTCATGCTAATTAAATAATAGCCTCTGAAAATGGATAACCTGTATTTATTCTCACAAAAAACCAACAAATACATACCATAGCGTACTACAGAAAGATCTCCTATCGTATCCTAGAGTGAGAGTAGAGATCCTAGAGTGATCTTTGCATGGAGCTACAATTGGGGTTTCTAACTAATCCAAGTCTGGTCAAATTTGAAGAAAAACATCGTAAGTAAACAATGTCTTTGTCTTACATAGCTATATTAAACAGTAATTTTGGTTCTAATACTAAGTACCTGTTCGATTCTAGGTAAATTTACCTGCTATAGGTTTATAAATTTTCACAAATTCTATTCAATTGTTAACATACCTATAGGTGCCTGCCTATTTTTAATATATTTTTTGTCTAATTTCATAATTAAGCTAAATATAGCATACTTTGCTCATAATTAGGAATCTAACTAATTATAGGTAGCAACCTCTAACCTCTCATATTCAACTACTCAGGAAACAAACAAACAGACAATGTTTCACTTTTAGATATTGGTATGGAAGTTTATCATTCTATTATTCTCTGGCTACATACCATAATTATGATCACGTTAATTAGAGGCAGTAGGTAACAGTATGGAAGTAATGCGAAACATTGGTAGCCTATCAGTTCATTATTGCATTCATCGCTCCATACTTCACAGGGGACGTTAAGCTGTCGGTCTTAGCTGTTATTGATTAATACAAGCAGCATGCCCTTGTGCCTTGTCTCTTGTTCCATGTCAGAGGCCCTTGTCCAGCCTGACAAACTCTGACACCAGAGGCAGCATAACTGTGTACCTACTACAAATTAATCCTTTTAAAAATGTTAACTCATGTTATGTTATGTAGAAATGTCACATATTCAGAAGCAAGCAGAATTATTTTGAGGCAGCCTACAGTTGAAGAGATATATACATCAATCAATTTATATAGCAAGTTCAAGACATGCTAAAGAGTTTATTCTTCCTCTATAAAATATACATGTTATATTTTGCAATAGATGTATACCTGCATACCAAGTTACTGCACTTTGTTTTTGTGAATTAACCAAAAATATAATTATGTAAAAAAATATAAAGATTTCCAAAATAGACATGGTATATAATTTTAAAAAAACAATTTCTCTATGCATATTCACTCTGTGTTTATCCTAATATTTGTTTCTACCTACCTACTTATTAAATTGAAATGTAACAAGTTAAAAGCTCAAAAACTAAAACCCCTCTATGGTCATGTAAAAATGGCCTCTTGCGATGAAGACGAATTGATACCACCTTACTTGTCAAAATCGTACCAAGTTTTTAGTTTGAACACATAACCTTCCTTTGGTTCGCCGTAGTCGGGTAAAATAAAATGCATAGGACAGAGTACCTGAAGATGAATGAATAGACAGACACCTTCATCAAAATCGGACCAATATGAGCGACGCTATGGTGGAACATCAACATAACCACATACATAGATACACACATAGACTGTTAAAATCATTACCCTTCCCTTGCTTTGCTGCAGTCGGGTAAAATAAAAACAAATCATATTTAGGTACTAAGGTTTTTATTTTGTAAGGATAGGCACGTAGTAATGGAATGGGCTCTGTGGCGTTAATTGGGAGAGGCCTATGTCCATGTACTCGTAGCAGTGGACGAGCATGGGCTGATGATGATGATGATGATGATGATGAATGGAATGGAACAAATTGCCCCCGCAAGCATTGGTTGACTGGCAGTCTGCTATTTATGCAATTTGTACATTCCTGGAATGGTAATTCTTCCAATGATCCATTATTATCCGTTATCCATTTGGGAATCCAAATTTGTGTGAAAATCTGGAAATTATAATGTCTGATTAATTATTTGCTAATTTGAAATACCTACTTAGCTGAAAGATTTTAAACCATATACAGACTAACAACTGTTTCATTATTTGAAATACCTACTTAGCTGAAAGATTTTAAACCATATACAGACTAACAACTGTTTTATTATCAATGTTTTGTTAATCATCGTCACTCCTCATATAAATAATGATTGCACAGGCCACGAATAATAAATTCAAGGCCTCCTTTTTCAAAAAGTTGACTAGCATTTGCCCCCTATGATTCCTGTCTCCATAGCCATGTGGACCTGTTTTCGATTCACTGCAAGTCTGCACTCCCGCTTTGGGGTTAAAGTCTACCATGATAACATTGTAGTGGGCCCTTGTGGTGTTATGTAGGGCCGAAGGAATCAAACATCTTCTACCTCATCATCCGAGTGTGCCGTGGTTGGTGTGTAAGCCTGTATGATCTTATGGCTATAGTGGTATATTCAAAACCACAATTGAAATTATTGGAACTTAATGCAACTTGTCAAATTGTAATGCAACTCGTCATGGCGCTCTTTGGGGGAGGCCTATGTTCAGCAGTGGACTTCTAAAGACTGACATGATGATGATGATGATGATGATGAATGCAACTTGTAAACTGCTGTAATATTCTTTGTTGAACTATTTCTACTAACCTTTACTTTAATTGGAGTCTTTCTTCTCTAGTGTATCTATATGGGAAAATAATGTATTTCTTGGATCCCTGGAGTATTGAGTGCATCAGTCACTTCACGTAGGTACACTACTACTGTACACAACAGCAAGCGACACACTTGGCTGGCTATGCCCATGGAGGTAGCTCATCCCTACAGGCTTTTGGTATGATCCTGTAGCATAGGAGAGGGTCAAAGTCCACCTTTGTATTTCTTTTCACTATCGGCAGCAGGGGCCTGAGTTGTTATTTTGTAATGTGATTTGTTGTTTTGTCCTTTTAAACTGTTTGTGATATTCAGTAATGAAATTGAAAATATTCATTCTTACTTATATTTTCACTTCATTATCTTGATGCAAGATCTCAATTAAATTTATTTACCACTGAGAAAAACACAAAATAACCCTACTATAGACTCAACAATCGCTATTAGAGTAATTGCTTTTTTGACAGCTCAATTGCTTGCATTTTAATCGCGCTACCATCGCAATGCGTTAGCTAATACGTATTTTGGAGCAATTCATACATGATTACAATAATTACAATCACCGATCACGATTCTGGTGTCAAAATCGTCCACTAGAGGCGCTACTGTATGTTTGCGAGCGGTAGCTTGTTAGCTAATACGAATCAGCAGATAATTGCTTATTTGACAGCTAGAATTGTACAATAGTAGCAATTGCTAGTTAGCTAATAAGCCTGTGGGGCGAGATTGTGGTGATTGGTAAGATAAAACATGGTTTATCTTTAAAATGTTAATTTAATAATAAAATCACAGATTAAATATCAGCAGCCCGATTCCATAACTTGGCTTCAATCGAATTCTCAGTATCGCAACCACTAATGTCTTGCGCTAGAGTCGAAATTGCTATAAAAAAAGTGATAATCCGATTGTAGCCAAGTTATGTAATTGGGCCACTGATATTCTGATACTTGATATAAAATACAATGTTCAACTTCAATTTTTTAATTTATAGCTTCTGCAGGGCTGCCACAATTTTGCAAATACTATGTTCTAATTAGTGCTGCCATGTCAAATATCAGATCGACGGTGAATCTATTTAAAAAAAAACGGTAGATTCTAAGAAATTGTGGTAACTGCACCAGGAAAAAAAACGGTGTAAAATATGGTGTACTAATTGTTAACAATAACTTTACCGCACAAATCACTGTTTATCGGAAAACTAGGAACAATTATTTCATTTAAAAATAATACAATTTCATATATTAATGCAATGTAACAAGAAGTCTTAGATAAGATGGAGTCTACATCGCCAAATTAACGATTACAGCATAGCAAATGGCGGTTGCTTATGGGTGCGCGAGTTGATAATTTGTGCTGTTTTGTGGTTGATACACAATTTCATCACAAAAGACTGCATTGATTTTGATTTTCCGTGAGAACTTGACAGAATTAATACGACTATTTATCAAGGACAAGATCTTGCAGTGATGTGGCGGCCGATCGGCATAACATGGTGTACTTAATTGCGTGCGTAAGGCTTGTGCGAACGAGTAGATTGAAATAATTATATTGGTTGCTTCACTTTTGATTCGGCGATGTGGAATCCGTCTTTTTTAAACATTCTTGCAATGTACCTAATGTAATTCTTGTAAAAATTGGTAGTATTGTATTGCTCCGAGCATCAACTAATCCGTAAGGTTTGGATGCGTTCTAAACGTAATTTAAGCGGTTTGTTTTTGTTTACAGTAAAATGCTTTTACAAATAAATGTCACGAATGTTGCCAAGATATCATTGTTATTTTTTTATGATTTCGTAGCAAAAGAGTTGTCTTTTTCATTTAAATAAGCAATCTTACTAAAATATAGTTAAGGAGGTTACGCCCTAAGCATTTTTTTCGTACCTCTGAAAATTACGGTAGATTTTGTCACCGTTGTCATGTTTCGACAGTAGGTGGTAATAATTCGCACCAATTGCACTAATGTGCAGATTACGGTGCATTTACCGTAATTACGGTGCACATGGCAACACTAAATGTTGTTTGTTGATGTTTGAGGGACGCAGTTGACGCGATAACCATAAAGTAGGTACTAAGTATATACGGAAAGCCGAATGTGCACTGCAAATAGAATACAAAACTACGGTGCACTGAGGCTGAAACCGCTGAAAAGCTTTTATAAATAATTGGGTGATGAACGCCTCTCGCGAGTTTTGTAATTTGACTGTAATGTAATGCCGACTCCGATGTTCGGGCAGTGTTTCCATGTATAATTTTTGTAAAACAGGTGTACCAAGAATAACTGGGAGATGTATGAAGAGAACATGAATAAAAATTGTAAAAAATAACTGTCAAGCTGTGCAAGAAAGTCAAATTTTTGCTCGTTTGTGTGTCCTATGACGTTTTGTTTGTTTGTTTGTCCTATGTGGTAGTGCTGGCCTCTGTTGTCTGGTTGTTAGGCCGCCCGAGGACCTCTGACATGGCCTAAAGTCTAATCGTTCTTGCATTTTTGTTATCACAGCACACTTTTTCTGCAAGGAATTGGCATTTGGCATAGCGAATAAGCGTTCAGGTAAGTTTATAGATAGGGTGCTCCTAAAAGTAATGGATGACGAACTAAGAGAACATTTCCATCCACCACAAGACTGAAAAATGTTTCAACGCATTCAATTTCAATAATTTATATATCGGCATATGAGAGGCGTAAGAGGGAGTTAGATACACTTATATGGGTTATACTTTTCTCACTTTGCGTATGTTCACTACATAAGCACTCTGAAGAAGTTTCTGAAGGAATCGCTTGGTACCTGCTCACGCGCTCTACACCCCTTTTTGGGCCATTCGTTGATCGAACTACTAATTGACCTTATTTTATGTTTATTACAGGACATGTAGATCCTGGAGAGTCTGACTGGATAACTGCCATAAGAGAAACAAGAGAAGAAGCTGGCTTATCAGAAAATGACCTAGAGGTAAACATTGCAACAGTTTAGGCACCTAATGTATATGTCATGTCCTTCCTTAATTCAATTCAATAGTAAGAATTTGTTTTGATTGTTTCAGATTTACAAAGACATATCCAAAATCCTAAATTACGAAGTCAAAGGCAAACCAAAAGTCGTTGTGTACTGGTTGGCTAAATTAAAAAACCCAAATCAAGATGTAAAGCTCTCAGATGAGCACCAAGATTTGAAATGGCTCTCTTTGCAACAGGCGCAGGAAATTTCTGGCTACGAAGATATGAAATTACTTCTCGAAGAGTTCAATGAAAAAGCTAAAATTAAATTGTAATAAATATATCACTATTTTTAATGTGTTTTTATTCTGATAAGAGACATTGTATACATGTCACGTATGTATTGTATATATTTTCTTTCTTTGAAAAGTAAACGCTGGTTGGGAGACGACAAATAATTCCATAATCATATTAATATTAACTAACTAGCTAATGCCCGCAGCTTCGCACGCGTGGTTGTTTCTCTAGGTTAAAAGTACTCTATGTGCTATTTCCAGGACCTAATTACCAAATACCAATATTTGATCAAAATTCCTTCAGCCGATAAATATTTTTAACTATTGCTCAGCTTCTACTTATCGAATTGAGATACCAAATAAGCCAGTTTGTAAGTCAAACCTAAGCTATCAGCTAAGCTTGTTCAGTGAAAACCGCATCACAATCGGCCCAGTAGTTTTTACGTGATGTGCGAACAAACATAAAGACAAACTAGCAGACTTACATGATTTTTAAATACGTTATATCCTTGTTCAGTAGCAAATTTGAAGTACCCTACACCGTTTATTTTTAAATTATCTTCATTGTACAGACTTTTTCGTTCTTATTGCTTTATTATAAGTTTAGATTGGTGTGAGTTGTCCCGGTTATATTATTATTATATACTATTGTGATAATACTGTCGTCCCCCAAATCAGCAGAGAGTGAAAGTTTCTTCGTTTTTTCCATACTCCCGTTCATTGATATTACAATATAATTATGGATGGAAGGAACTTCATAAAGAAATGGGTTATTCGAAATGCACTGGATCTAAGATTGAAATTACTTAGATACCGTTTAGGTATTATGTACTTATATTCAACCAATAAACCAACGATTACGACTAATAAATTATATCACTTTAAAGCTGCATTTCTATGGAAATAAATGCATTATATTATTATATTGACTTCGCATTATTTTTAACATATTTTGTTTACAAAAATCTGCGTGGGAAATAAGCAGATTTTGGTAAACACCCTCACTTATTTATCTATACTTATATAAAGCAATGGGAACGAAATAGTATGTACAAAGATGATATTTTAAAAAAATGCCTAGGGCACCTAAAATAAGCTTCTGAACAAGAATACATCATTTTTTTAAATAGTGTTTGTCTGTATGTTTGTTCGCGTATTACGTAAAAACTTCTAGACCGATCGCGATGCAGTTTTCACTGTTGGTTAGCTTAGGGTTTGACTTAAAAACTGGTGTACTTGGTATCTCAAGCCAATCAGTAGAAGCCGAGCAATCGATAAAAACTTCTTTTTTTTTTTTTTTGAAGGAAATTTGATCAAATGTTGGTATTTTAAGTCTTGGAATAACTAGGTATATAGAATCAAGTTTATATATAACATGATTGCATAAAATAAGTTAACCTAGAGAAATGACTACGCGTGCCAAGCCTGGGGCATCAGCTAGTGTATATATATATATATATATATATATATAATTAGAGTCATAACGAGCTGACTTCAATACTTTGTTGTGCATGTAAGGCCCGAGTTCAAAACAAAACAGATTTTTTGCCCTTTCAAATTCAGACATCTTTTTATCCGACTGAAGGAAGGTGTGTACGCCAATATTCCTCAAATCCGTTTTAGCCTAGAAGGAAAATTACTATGGAGCGCGTTTACTCGGGTGCGAACACTGCGAACAGTAGGCACAGGTAAGAACATCGTCGCTATTAAGGCCCAGATATATATGAATTGGGCTAAATTTGGGGACATTAAAATCTTTTTTCTCCGTAATCTATATAGAAAAATCTTCAAAAAATATATATGTTAATTTACATAATACAGAGCATCTACTCTAGCTTAAAAAAAAACAATTTTAAATATCAATAACAAATACGCAAAGTACCCTCTGTTTTTGTAGTTATTACCGTTTTTCTTCTAAACTATCAATCACAAGATTTTTTAATTTCCTTTAGCATACTCAATATTGAAACGCTGAGGGAACCTTGGAATTAGTTTTGCAAATATCTTTCCTAATTATTTTTAACATTTTTTTACGTAATCTATACTCTTGTGGCGAAACTAACCTTTTTAGTATTGTTACCAACCTTTGCAGTGTTTTGTATATTCGCACACGATTCAAATAAAGAAGACAAGTTGGTTTTCATTTAGAATTATGTCATGATTAGTCTAGGAGAGAAAAAATACTCGTATTTCTCAGAAAATATTAAATTGCTAAATTATTAGATAAGAATTAAATTATTTATATTCCGTAAAGTGAAACGCTAGTTTTTCATTCTAGTAAACTTCTGTTAATCGTCCTGTAAAGCAGGACCATACTAACTTGGGATGAAGAGGCCCAATCAACCTCTCTTCACTCGCTAATCGCATGGGCAACACCCAGGGGGGTGACAATTGACAATTATATTCTTAAAATTTGAAACTCTGTTTAAAATTAAATTAAGAGAAATAAAAAATAAAAAAAACGAAAGTATTCAGAATAAGGTGATAGCGGCACAAGTATTGACAGTATTTTCCAAACATTACTTTCAACGTCGATATTTAAGTTTTCCAACTTAATGATAGTAAAGGGACTTTAGTGAGCGTAAAAAAGAAATTAAGTATAATATAATAGCTAAATATGTATATTTTCTTATATTGAAATAAATAAAATAAATATACTCAAATAAATATTTTAGTATAGGAGACCGAAGTGGCGCATTTGGTGACACTCCTTTTATGTCAGGTATAGACTCTATGGAGGACATCATCTATTTAGGAGTGAACATTCGGAACGATGGAGTCTGTATCGCAGACATCTGTCGTAGAATAGCTATGGCCAAGGACGCAATGACTAGATTGTTGAACATCTGCAAGGACAGAAGAAATCTCCAAGAAGACCAAGATCCGACTAGTCAAAGCATATATATCTTCCCCATATTCATGTACAGAGTGGAAACATGGAGAATTCGCGAGAGAGAAAGAGTATAGGTACATTCGAAATGTGGTGCTGGAGGCACATGTTCTGGATCTCATGAATAGCATATTTTTTTAGCAAATGTGTCTGTTCTCACGGAACTAGCAAATAAAAACCTAAAAAAAAAAGATATTTGGCTTGTCCACGTTATGTCACCGTCGCATTCGAAGTTAGTTCGGGCATACTGTTAGATGTCAAGGCCAAAACCTGGAAAACAGATCATCTGCGCGAACGTTGATGGAAAGCGACTATGTGGTAGATCACGGATACGATTGACAAACCAGCTTAAGGAAAACAAAATGTCCAAGTTTGAAATGGTAATCCAAATGGCCACAGGGAACCGATGGAGGCGCCTCATATATAAATGGTGATCGCGATCTTCAGCCATGAAGGATCGACTTGAGAGAGTAAACATAATCAATTTGGATTAGTAACGCGAAAGATCTTCGTTTTAAAAAGGGAACTAATTGTGTATATTCGGATTATAGAACTAAAGCTGAGGGAGATCTTACTTTACTGTCTTACCATGGCAAAGTTATTAGAACATGAAATAACATATATTTTTTATCTGTATACATAAAATTAGCTCGCGTGCTGTCAATACATATCAAATCAACCCTAGCAGGGCCAGACGTGTGATATTATCGAGCAGGTACAGTGTAATATCGCCGTTCTCCAATGCGCGTAGGATACAAATTGTCTCGCACTGAATAGATTTATAATGAGCAGTTTTCCATTAGGCATTGTTAGTTTAGTTCTTTCATCTCCAGAGATGGTGCTGGCGTAACTTTTGGTATTTACTCAACTCAACGTAGTAATCGAAAGCAGGTAAAAACAGCGTTTTACCGTAAAAATACGCATAACACGAGCGAATCAAATGAATAACAAGTTGTTTGTGTTATTCGTATTTTTTTATTATGACATTGGTAGTTTTGGTATATTTAGATTTTATTTGCCCTTTTATAAAACCAGATAAATTAAATCTAAATTAAACGGTCCATTTTCTTTGTAGCATTAGCTGTAATTTATAATATAGAATATCAAGAAGGTAGAAAATACTACCAATAAATACTATAAATAATGAATTTGTTACAAAACTGACGTACAACTTACCATAAACAAGGGAACGCAGAATATCATAGCCGCCAGTAAGCGTAATTTAACATCTTTGGTCATACCCAAGGAAGTTCTATGTACTTATTTAACTTCCTTGGTCATACCAAACAACAGGTACTGTTACGAAAACTGTCACCAACGCCATCTAGCGAGAGATAAATAATGCTAATATGACACTTGCCCGTGTCAGCAACGATCATAGACAAGAGCCAGTGGCCCTATTACAGAACTTGGTTACAATCGGATTATCACTTTTTTCATAGCAATTTCGACTCTATCGCAAGGCATTAGTGATTTACAGAACTTGGTTACAATCGGATTATCACTTTTTTTGAAGCAATTTGCTGGTGTCATCTGTCAACTGACACACGATTATGACGTCCCAGTTTCACGTCATGACATCTCTGTGGTACGATTGTCTGTCTGTGGTAGTTGGTATATACGTAGTATCTCTACCTAGTCTGTGGTAGTTGGAGAGTGCACGTCTTGACAGGGACTGTAAAGAAGGTACTTTCGGAGGGTACGTTTGACGGAGCTAGTCGTGGATGGCGCGTGCGAGAACCTGACTATTTGGAAAGCAGACGACGGCCTCCAGGAGCTCTGAGAGGCCACATTTCGGTGTGGCTACGTGTTCTGGTGCAACGTGCTTCGGTGCGGAGAGGCTGCGATGAGAGATACTCGACCAGGTGGTAAAGTTCGAGGAAGGATTGCAACGAGGTGGATTGCATAGGTGGCTCTTAACTAAAAGATTAAGAAGCTGACACGACATGATCTTTGGCCCTCCAACGCACAGCTTATACAAAAGGCAATAGAGCAGAACCGAGGGTCTTAAGTGTTCGTTCAGCAACTTGGTAAGAGTCACCTGATCCTATTACCTATCTATCCTATGTTAGGATAGATAATAGGACGAGCTTCGTTGCGGAGAGGCTGCGATGAAAGTTTATCGACCAGGTGGTAAAGCTCCAGAAAGGATTGAAACGAGGAATCGGGTGAGACTTTCCCATTGCTTAGATAGATAATAGTGATCACTATTAGATATAAGACCAAGACGAGGGTGAAATGATGATGAGATTAGACCCAGTAAAGAGATAAGACCCAGATAGAGATTAGACCCAGAAAAGCCGGTAAAGTTAACCTCCGGTAAGACCCCAGCAGGGGGCTTTAGGCTTGATAGCTGCTTGCTGATTCCTTGAGCAGTGGGTTCGGAGTCCTGTTTGTATGGTTCTAACGGCCTCAAAGAGTCCACGTGGACGATTCCAATAAGTTGTGCTACGCTATCCGTCTTGAACTGGCCAGCTAGAGCAAATCCGAGAGGCGAGGAGACGGAGGGCGTCCTGGGTGAGCATATCTCATTCAGGGCTACGTGGAAGGCCCCGAGCATGTGTAGATCGCCGGATACTCGGGTCCCTGCCGGCGGTCCATGGGTACCCATGATGGGATCAGTGTGCCCAAGTTGGTACCAGTATACCCAGAAGCAAGCGAGGTGTGATCAACGTTCAAGACAGAGGCCAAGTAGGGCATGCAAAACTCAGGTATTTTAAACAACCCGGGTTTTTCGAGTTTTCAATTTTAAAAACCGTTTTTACGAGTTTTACGGGTTGTTCGAGTTTTTCTTTATTTAGGCCTTGAAAGAACTATTATTAGTGTGTGTAAGTAAAGAAAAGGCAGAAATGTACTTAAAATAAGTTTTACTTTCGTGTTCTTATTTTTTAGATTTACCAAGAGATCAATCAAGTAACATTTGGTACTAGTAATAATAAAAAACTGACTGTCCGTCTCCAAAATCGGAGCATGAATTCTATCGAATTGCAAAAAGGGGTGAGACAGGGAGACGTTATTTCTCCGGCCTGTTCACCTCTGCTCTGGAAGATGTATTCAAGCTTTTAAACCGGAACAGATATGGTGTTAACTTCAATGGCGAATGCTTCACTCACCTTCGATTTGCTTATGATATAGTCATCATGGCAGAAACCCTGGAAGACCTAAGCACAATGCTCAGTTACCTCAATATTGTTCCCCAACAGGTGGGTCTTACGAGTAAAATGAACATGAATAAGTTGAAGATCAGTTCAAATGCCCTTGTCGCACCCATGCTGTTTTTTTTGGGAATGGTATTATCGATGCTATTGATAACTACACTACACCTTATCGCGTAGTCCACCTAGCATGGCTGAACGATGCAAGAGCCCGTGTGACCCGCCCCCCGATTCAGTACCCTTCGATAACGAACCGAATCGATTCGATTCGATGTAGTTCTCGAATCGAATGTCTATTTTCGAGCTATTCAGGGCCCCGACCACAGAACTTGGCTTCAATCAGATTGTCACTTTTTTCATAGCAATTTCGACTCTATCGCAACGCACTAATGAATTTGACGGCTTGAAACCGATATGATCAACATTACGTAATCGCACTGCAACAACCGACTTGAGGGTTTGATTCGTTTTCTACAACTAATTGAATTCGACTGCATCCACGGAAAAACACGGACCAAAAGTACCAATATAGGTACCTACCTACCTGTGTTAACAACCTTCAGTGGCGATCCGACATGGTCGTGATAGGTTAGAAGACGAAGGCGGGAGCAAAGCGTAGCGAGCACCCACCTGAGTCTTCTAACCTATCACGACTAACAATATACGTATGTACAGATTTAGCCCGGAATATAAGGTACTAGCTGTGCCCGCGGCTTCACTCGCGTGGTCATTTCTCTAGGTTAAAAGTACTCTATGTGCTATTCCATGACCTAAAATAAACTTTTGATCAAAATATCTTCAGCCGTTCAAAAGTTTTTTATCGATTGCTCGGCATCTTATCATTGGATTACGATACCAAGTACCCCAGGTCTTGGTCAAACCGTAATCTATCCAACACTGAAAACTGCATCGCAATCGGTCTAATAGTTTTTACGTGATGCGCGAACAAACATACAGACAAACAAACAGACAGACACGCATTTTAAAAATGTTTTATTCTTGTTCAGTAGCTCAGTCCAATTTTTAAAAAATATCTTCTTTGTACAGACTTTTACGTTCTTATTGCTTTATAGCTGTGCCCACAGCGTTGCTCGCGTGGTAGTTTTTCTGGGATATAATGATCCTTTGAGTTATTCCAGTACCAAAAGTACCAATATAGGTACCTACCTACCTACCTACCTGTGTTAACAACCTTCAGTGGCGATCCAATATGGTCGTGATAGGTTAGAAGACGAAGGCGGAAGCGAAGCGTAGTGAGCATAAAACCCCATTATAGCTGAGAACCATCTTGTTTACCTCAGCTTTGAAACAAAAACCCGCAGTTAAATTGGTCCATTCGGTTTGAAAGATACGATTCTCACCCCCCCTTATTTCAACTCCTCCCCCCCCCCCCCTCCCATATAGCAAAGAAACATGATGAACCATTTCGATTACATCCGCTTTAAAACATAAAAAAACTGTATCAAATTTGGTCCATTCATTTGGGAGCTACGAACTTCACCATATAGCGTAGCGAGCATAAAGCCCCATTATAGCTAAAACAAATCTTGTTTACCTGAGCTTTGAAACATAAAAAAACGCAGCTAAATTGGTCGATTCGTTTGAAAGGTACGTTTCTCACCCCCTTTTTCTCGAAACTCCCCCCTTTTCTCGCCCCATATAGCTAAGAACCATCCCGATCACATCAGTTTCAAACATAAAAAAACGCATCAAAATAGGTCCATTTGTTTGAGATCATAATCTCCATAACATCTTGACCAACTTTTCCAAACTTGTGCTAGCCCATAACCTATTTAAGTTACGCACCATGCAATACTGTGAAATAAGCTGGTAAAAGAGATTAAATGGCCCACACTAAAAATCACACTTGAGAATAGTCCTTTAGGAACTTAAACACTGATCACATGTATTTAGCAAATTTATTCAATACAATTTGCTCTAATTATTTTTCACAACTGACATAGTCGTTATTTTACTTTCTGTCAATCTGTAACTAAGCAACCACTTTTCATCTCAATTCAAAAACTATGTGTCTTGCTTGACCAAAAAGTATATACACCAACAGCGCAGCGTACAATGAAGAGAGCTATGCTTGGAGTTTTACAAGTGACAGAATCCGAAATGAGGAAATCCGTAGAAGTACCAAGGTTACCGACATAGCTCTCAGAGTTTGCAAGTTGAAGTGGCAATGGGCAGGCCATATAGTTCGCAGAACCGACAACCGGTGGGAAATAAATGTTCTCGAATGGCGACCACGAACAAGCAAGCGAAGTATAGGGAGAGACCCCCCCCCACACGATGGACCGACGACATTGTAGCTATCGCAGGAAGTCGGTGGAGGTGGCACAAGATCGCTCGTCATGGCGCTCTTTGGGGGAGGCCTATGTTCAGCAGTGGACTTCTGTGGAAAGGCTAACATGATGATGATGATGATGACCTAATAATTATTATAGATTGTAGTCAGCCTGTCCAATTTATTCGCTCAATAGAATAGAAATAGGGAAACAGTAAGATTTTGAGAAGTTTGATTCTGGTGGTAGTATTTTACATAAACCATCATGAATGAAAAAACTCGAAAAACCCGAAATACCCGGGTTTTCAATCTTCAAAATCCGAGTTTCAAATCAGTCGGTTATTCGGATTTTTCGGTTAATCGGGTATCCGGTTTTCATGCCCTATGTCCTACTGAAAAACCTAGTGCCGTTGACCTGTCTATAGTTACGTCAACATTAGCATCATCACTTTCTTGACATACATAAAAAAAAACATGATTTCACATTTCACTTCACCTCACTAGTCACTTCACTCACCCAGTCATCAGTCACAGTCACTTCCACAGATTAAGTATCAGTATTCAAATACTTAATCTGTGGTCACTTCAGTCACTTTTTTGCACAGACAGAAAACGCTACCGGTTTTTGTTGAGAAATTTGGGTGCTGATTTAAAAAGGTTTTTTATTATTTTATGTAAAATAAAGTAACGATAACTCGATAAGATCATGGTTAAACCTACTGAAAATGGAGACAAACCTACTGGTGCCGCAAGCACAGAAGAAGCCTCAACTTCGAAGAGCAAGCAGAAAAATCAAGGGAAGAAACGAAAACGGTAAATCTTTGTAGCGACCCATTCAATGTGTGCCCGTGTTCCCTTAAAAATAAATAGTATATACCACCTAATCCAAGGTACCTAAATCTCAGTTACAAGCATTTCTCAATATTGCCAACAAACCTCATCTACTTAGTAGCTCGTTCTCTTCTCTTTTCTCCAACTCTTAACAACTCTTCCAAACATTTTTGCCATAACTAGAAGAAAATGTTGTTGCTCGTCTACATCTATTTTAAAATATATTTAGTGTAATCGACTTTATGTGCACAATAAAGAGTACAGAGTATTTCTTAAAAGTATAGTAGTGTCGGCTAGGAGTAATAGTGTTCTGTAAATGTCAGTAAACTACCGAAATGAGTGTCATAAAAACCAGACAACTCATTCAATGAAAAGTCAAAATATCACTTAATGTGTTTCATAAAACAATATTAGTGACTGGCAGTTAAATGACAATTGTATAACAAATGCCATGAGGAAAACGTTATATTGAAACGGTGGTTTCTTACAAATTACCACGATTTGTAGAATTGTTGTGACAAATGTGACAGCCAAAGCTTTACCCGTCACTGGTTGGTCAATCAAAATAGTGAAGGTTTTTTACTATGACTGTGGTATGACTGGCATTGTGAAATGCAATATGATTTGTAATTGTTTAATAAATGAAATGCAGGTGGTGTATTCAACTGACGTTTGTAGTAGTGATGCAACGAATAGTACTTTTACGAATACGAATACGGATATCAAACCTACTATTCGGCGAATACGAATATGAATATCTCGCCATGGTAATAAAAGACTAATTTATTTGATAAATTTCTATTCTTCTAATAATTAAAATTTACAACAGGCAAATTTTTATTTAAAAAACATAAAATTTGTAGATTTTCTGGTTTAAGGCGATTTCTTTTTTCAGTCTGAATGTTCCCAGCCGTTGAAAAAAAGTCTTTCAGAGGCGACTGTACATGGCTTCAGTGAAAAATATTTTTGGGCAAGTTTTTTCAGACTTGGAAAATGGACATCTTCTCGCCAAAAGGCCAGTGGATCAGCAGTCGGCGATAAATTTGGGAGCTTTAGATAAGCATCTATTTCGTTTTTAGTTTGCAAATCCCCTGTAAAAAGACATTTTGAAATTAAATTTAACTTTTAGTATACTATTACCTATTAATAACTTTTCTAACTTTTTTCATACTCACCAGAAAATATTGAAATTGGCTCTTCCATTTCAGCCTCATCAATTATTTCTTGGCATACTTGCCAAATTCCTCTACTTGTCGACGGTTGAGGTTCTTCTGGAGGTCTTGTCGGTCTTACGGCCTCTCTGCCATCAAAAGCAGCGTGAAGAACTGATTGAGCGGTTTCAGCGACCACTGTTGAGCTGAAAATCCTTGTTTTGAACCGTGGGTCAAGGATTGTTGCTAATAGATAAGTTTCATCACTTTCCATAAAGGCAAATCTATTCGAAAGTCCACTGAATAGGGAGTTTGCCAGATCATTTACATCAGGATGAGAAGAAGGATCATTTGAAATTTTATTGAGGCAAGATTTTAGACTTCGTATTATTGGGATTGCTTGAGATAACGTCGTTGATTCTTTGCTTAGCTCTTTAGTAGCTTCTTCAAAATTGGCCAGAATATCAATGATTTGGCTCATAAGAGCCCATTGCCTTGCTGTGATTTCATGACGACAATTTGATAGAGATGGTAAAACATCTTGAATCGCTATGCGTTGTTCATGTAATCTCTTCAACATCTGATATGTTGAGTCCCATCTAGTTTCAACATCTTGAAACAAAACATGTTTCGGTATATTGTTAGCTTGTTGAGAATCTTTCAGTTGTTTGAGTGCGGAGGTTGAGTGATTAAAATGAGTAATAACTCCCCTGCATGTGGTTAACATTTCGGTCAAGCGTTCTTGACCAAATAAACTTTTTTTCAGCGCTAATTGGATGCTGTGTACCAAACAAGAAATATGTTTAATACTAAGATCAAGCTCATCATTTGCTTTAACCATATTCCGTGCGTTGTCCGTTACAACTGCTGCAACTTTACCCAATAGCTGCCATTCCAGAAACATCATATGCATATTGTGGGCAATATTTTCTCCTGAATGTGAGTCACCTTCAAAGGGAAACACTTCCAGACAATAAGATTTGAGCTGGAAATCTTCATTGACACCATGTCCAGTAAGACTTATAAAATCATTGACTTGTGAGGAAGCGTCACTGGTCCACATGTCTGTTGTGACAGAGAGATATGGGGTCTTTGTTAACTGCTCCTTCAATTTTATTTTAACACGTTCATTAATATCCGGCAGAATTTTTTCTGTAAGGTGGGTTCTAGATATAATATTATATCTGTAAAAAAAAATAGCAGTCCGGAATTAAAAAGGGTTTTGTGAAAGTTGAAAGAAAATCCCACTGATATGTATGAATGAACAAATGTATAGCATTTTAATAAAAGCAAACAAACCTTGGAGCTAGTTCACTGAGCAAACGACGGTATACCTGTTTATTTACCAAATTCAGGGGCTCCATGTCTAGACAAACTTGTTCAGCAATCAAATATGTGATTTTGACAGCCCGAGGATCACCGATCGTTTCGTACGTAGTTCGCTTTTCCCATATTTCCTTTAAGGACGCTTGTTTCTTCGCTGGAGTTACTTCAACTTCAGTGCTTGTTTCGTCTACAGTACTTATACTGGCAGCAAGCTCATTTTCGTGAAATCTCTTCACATGAGTCCACAGTGCGGTCGTAGTAAATCCTTTAATATATGCATTTTTCCCTCCCCGATACAATTCACACGCACAATATCTGCATCCAGCTTTGCTTTCATTGTCTAAAATAAAAACAACACAATTTAAAATCCTATCCCACTATAATATTACATGTGAAAGTAAAACCGATGTCTGCGCGGACGAAGTCGCGGGCAAAGTCTAGTACTACATTGACGCAGCCATAAACTACCAACGTTCGTCTAAGTTACTTACTTACTATCCTACCTTTTGTTGATACCAAAGAAATACAGACCATATAACTACTTGCTCGGTAATTTATCGAAGTGTTTCCATATGTCACTTAGATCTCGTTTACGAGAAGACATTTTCAATTCAATTTTAACTTCTTTTACTTCGCAGCAACCTCAGAAAATAAATAAAACAATACTCTCTTGCTTGACTTCTGCTTTCGACTAACAAATGAAGTGAAAGAAATGAATCAATCAATCAATGGTTCGTAATTGTAATGATAGGGAAACTCCCGGAGCTGCGGTACTGTACAAACTATGGCCGGGGAGTCCCCCGTTGCGTCGTCGTTGCGGTTAAGGCCCTCTGCACACGTGCGTATTTTTACACGCGCGTTTTTCAAGTCTGACAGTAATTAGAGTTGCGTTTGTACGTAAAATATTAGTTTTTAAATATTCGTATTAGTATTCGCCGAAAACGAATATTCGGTAAATGTCTACTATTCGGCGAATACGAATATTCGTATTCGTATTCGTTGCATCACTAGTTTGTAGTTCTATTATGATTTGTCGCTTTATAAAATAGGGCCCAGGAATAAGAAAAAAGTATTTGTGATTAATATTCATATTTTCTTCAATTTACCAGACATTCCAGTGAAAGTAGTAATGATGATAAAATGATCCTTTCTGATAATGCCTTGGAGATGGAGAGGAACGTCCACGCCTCAGCATTGAAGAACAATCTGGACGAAACAAGTGTTAGAAAAATTATAAAGGTAATTGATAGTAACATAAACATTTTGTTGCACTCCTTAGAAAAATAAACAATATAATATATAGTACATTTAACAAATAAATACTACACCAAAATTATGGCTCTATAGAAATTTCTGTGGGCACACAACATTTTCTCAAAATTTTAAAACCTATATGCATCAGACAGCAGGCAGACTACAGGCTACCTTTCTGACAAAACTAATTGAATTTGGTTTACTAATTAGTAACGTTATATAAATAATTTCCATTTATTGTAAACAATTTCAAATTATCAGTTAATATTTGTCATATCTTGGTTTAAAACTAACATGATCACAAACAATAGAAGTATAAACATTAGAAACGGGATATTTACCATGGATACTATTAGTATTGAGCTCCCAATATTTCGGCACTGTTGCATGGATAACTGAAGTAACTACGGGTGGATAAGAATATCCCGTTTCTATTGTTTATACTTCTAGTGATCGTGCTCATATGTATTTAAAACATTTTTTTTAAACAAAAGTCATATATTTTTCTCAGTGATATAATATTATACAGGGTGGATTTTTCAGACGGAACAGGTACCTTAACCGTTATAGTTACAGGAAAACATTCCTAGGAGACCTTCCATAATTTTTTGAGATATTTTGAACTGCATTCGCAGATTTTGCAAAAAATGTACAGTCAGCAAGAAAATGGTAATATTACAGTCAATCGATCCTGTTTCTTATAAAGATCAAAAATCTTTAATGCACCAACTGAATTTGAGTACTAGAATTGTCAGAAATTGCGTAAATATTTTCCTATACATTTTGTACGAAATTACCTCATCCGTAATAGCTACAGGAAAACGTTCTTATGAAACTCCTTACCCTTTGGAAATATGTTGACCTGCATTCACAGATTTTTGAAAAAAATTACAGTCATCAAGAAAATGGGCAATTTACAATTTTGATTTGAATCCTGTTTCACACAAGAATCAAAAGTTTCTATCAGACCAACTGAGGTTAGAGCCGCCAGTATTTTAGAAAAGTTTGTATTCGGACGATGTTAGTTTTCTTTTAATTCATTTCGTACAAAATGTATAAAATTAGTTTTTTTGCAGATTCTGACTTTTCTAGTACTCTAACCTCAGTTGATCCGGTAGAGACTTTTGATCCTTATCAGGAACAGGAAAGATTGGCATAAAAAAAAAGTTTGGTAAATTGACTATTTTCGCGATGACTGAACATTTTTAACAATATCTGTGAATGCAGGTCAAAATATCTCCAAAAGTTAAGGAGAGTCTCCTAAGAATGTTTTCTTGTAGCTACAACGGTTAAGGTAATTTCTTACAAAATGTATAAGAAAAGTTTTTCGCAATTTCTGACATTTCTGATTGGCATCAAAAAAGTTTTTGTGTGAAATTACCATTTTCTTGCTGACTGTAATTTTTTTCCAAAATCTGTGAATGCAGTTCAGAATATCTTAAAAAGTTACGGAAGGTCTTCCTTTAACTATGTATAACGGTTAAGCTACCTGCCCTTACTGTCCCATCTCAAAAATCCACCCTGTATAAAGGAGGTAGATAATATCTATGTCATATTATGACATAAACACACTCAAAATGTCCCCACAAAAATGACTTAAATGTTGTCTTTACTAGTTAAAGTACTCAGTGCGCGAAGCAACACAACGTGTGCGCATCTAGTGTGATGTAGACAAAATATTGGCATACCCATTCAAAGACTGCTACAATTATGATGTCTAAGTATATAAATAAACACTGTGACTGAGTTTGAAATGCTACTTTTTATGACGTGGCCCGTCCATAATAAAATATTATATTCAACTTTCAATACGTTGCTCAGTTGCTGCATGTAAGAGGAACAAACAAAATATTTTTTTATTATAGTGCGAAGTGATATACCATAGATGTGTATAAGATACTAGCTACGCTCGTGTGGTCATTTTTCTAAGTTAAAAGTATAAGTATCCATTGTGTTATAAAAAAGTACTTAATTATACTCATAACAACATTTTAATCAACATCCAAATTCATTCAGCTGTCACAGTTTTTTATTGATTGCTCGGCATCTACTCATCACATTAGGATGCAAAGTACTTTTAATCTATACCCTAATCTATCCAACAGTGGAAACCACATTACAATTGGTCCAGTAGTTTTTACGTGATGCGTGAACAAACATCCAGAAAGACAACTAAAAACACACAACTCACAACAATAACGCAACTCACAACAATAACGCAACTCACAACAATAACGCAACTCAAACAATAACACAACTCACAACAATAACACAACTCACAACAATAACACAACACACAACAATAACACAACTCACAACAATAACACAACTCACAACAATAACACAACTCACAACAATAACACAACACACAACAATAACACAACTCACAACAATAACGCAACTCACAACAATAACGCAACTCACAACAATAACACAACTCACAACAATAACACAACTCACAACAATAACACAACTCACAACAATAACACAACTTACAATGACTGTTTCAGAAAGTAGTAACAAATGACCACGTGTTGGCCCTTGTTCAATTAAGGGAAGAAGAGGAAGATTCCAGTACGGATGATAAAAAATTACAGCCAAAACTAACCAGAGCAAAAGTAAAGTAAGTAATTTTTATTGTGTTAAATGTTATTGTTTCCAAGGCTTTTATCATAGATCTCATCAAAAAATCTCATTATCTAATTAAAAAGTGGGGGATTGGGTACCAGCTCCTCGGGCGTGGATAGCATAAATTAGGTGCAATGCACACAATTGCTCTTCTTTGGCCTTAGTAACAATCGGAGTGGCGTTTTAGTAGTACATACATGTTAGCAGTGACTCTCATTCGCCCTACAGTCTGTGTATGTCTCTATTTTTGTTGTTGATGCACATGAAGCAATACGGTGGGAATTTAGATGTGTGGTTTGAGTTTGCCTTTATTTGTATCTAGTCCAGTTTTTGTTTAGGTAATATTAAAGAGTGCCGTATCTTTCCCTGATAATTATTTTCGAATTATATCATTGATATTCCACTTCTGGAGGGTAGGGTCGGGTTTTACTCTCTGCCCAGGCGGTAATGCCAGGGGCTTCAACCCCTTCAGCTCTGGCAGGCTGCTAGTGGCCACTTCTGCATCCATGGATTTTTCCAGCGTTGGTGTTTGTGTGGTTGGGTTTATGTCATACGGATTTTGCGCGCTCTCCTCAGCCTCTTAGTAAAGGTTGGGGGGAGGGGGGGGGGGAATGGCTGGTACACAAGTCATAGATGCGAATGTGTGCTGCTTCAGGGGACTGGTCCAGCCTGATTTCATATTAGTCATTTGTAATATTACTAGCTGTACCCGCGGCTTCGCACGAGTGGTCTTTTATCGAGGTTAAAAGTACTCTATCCAAGAGTACTCTATCTCTATCTCTCTCTAATTCCAAGACCTAAAATACCAATATACCAACATTTGATCAAAATTCCTTCAGCCGTCAAAAAGCTCTCTTGCTCTCTTCTCTAACGGGCTTATTTTCGAAGCACCGGTAGAGTCAGAAGGGTATTACTTTTCCTGTGCGAGATTCAACTCTGAGTCAACATGAAAGGGAAATTTCCTTTTCAAACTCAAAGCATAATTTGACCCAATTTTATTGATTTCATCTATTTATAATAGGTATATAATATGTTTCTCTTTGTTCATGAGATGTTAAGTTTTGAATTGTAATTGTGCTATTACTTTACCTGTTTAAAATAATAGTACATTACTGCCGCGGTCTGTAATGACTGCGTTGCTGGCAGCGATGATGATGGTCGAGAACTTAACTAAGCAAAGCTCGAGGCCATCATAGCGTGGCCAGCAGGGCAGTCATTGCGGACCAAGGCTTGTATAGTGCTTTACTCAAACAATGCGAGGAATTTAAATAAAACCATCTTAGTATAATAAGAATTTACTCAAACAATGCAACAACAACGAAAACAACAACGACAACGACAAAGACAACAACAACGACCACAACTACAGAAAAAGAAACAGTAACAGAAACAGAAACAGAAACAGAAACAACAACAATCACGAACACAATCAGCTTTCAAAAAGAAAAAAAAAACATCAAAATCGGTCCACTCGTCTGGGAGCTACAACGCCTCTCTTTTCGCGTTCGGTGGTTAACAATACCACATAATAAATAATAGTACTAAAAAAAACACGACAATAATGGATTTTCAAAGGAAATTGCTGGCCGCAAAACACGACAGTAATGAAATTCCATACAACTTTGCTGGCGCCTATTCAAGCAGCGCGGCAAGGTTGACTTTGCCTAAAGAAGGTTATCGAAATAATGACCACATTACAAGCTTGAGTAAATATTTTGGCTTTGGCATAATGGCGACTTCGAAGGACAGGTCGAAGGAGCGCACAGGCGGCTTTTCTGTTTTCATCAGGGGCCTAATTCTCTAATTTTAATTGGCGTGGAATTGTCCACGCCAATTCCACGCTGCCTGCGTGGAATTTGTTCGTGATTCCACGCAGGCAGCGTGGAATCGGCGTGGAATTGTCGTGAGTGGTCATACGAAATCCAGGCCCAGGTGTCTTGCCATACAAAATGCTGCAAAAACTACAAACAGTATCTAAAACAAGTCTCTACAGATTCAAATTGCATTAGTTTATCCTAAATAAGCACTTAATTTGAGATTAATGCCCGTTTTCACTGTTTGTTTGTTTGTCGTATGAGGTAGTGCTGGCCTCCGAGTCAGAGTTTGTCAGGCCGCCCGAGCCTCTGACATGGCTTAACGACTGCTATTAATCAAAAACAGCCGGGACCGACAGCTTAACGTGCCCTCCGAAGCACGGAGCGATGGAAAACCGCTAATAGCTCAGAAAAGTCATTGGTGCGGAGCCTAGGTTTTGAACCCGTTTTCACTAACCCTAGGAGTTGCCTAAAACAGATGCTTAGATAATGATTCTAACACGGAAAAATAAGTAATTATTATTAAGAATTATTTTCTCCCAGACATAATCACAAATTGTTGCTAAGACAACCCAACTGTCTTGTTTTAAATTCTTGTATCTATGGAAAACACTATGGAGGCTGACATGAACATTGAAAATGTTGGATGTGTTTTCGCCACAGCGTGATAACTAGTGACGTTAGGCGTCACCTAAAGTTACGACATCGATTCGGGGGTGTCTAATGATAGGCAACTATTAAACTGACAGCCCGTGGCGCGCTCGCTCACTTTCATGTAAATTGGTGAGCGAGCGCGCCTAGGTTATAAGTCGCCTATTAAAATGGATTAGTGAAACAAAAGATAGGAGTTCCATAATTAGGCGTCGCCTTGTTCGTGGTTAGTGAAAACTGGCATAATTTTAAGCATTTTCATATAATATGAGAGGTGCCCTTTACGAACCAGTAGAACACTCCATAGATCAGATAGTCCGAAGAACGAGCTTAAAGCTAGCTCTTAACTCTCATGAAGCTAAGCAAGGCGATATTAGGCGAGGCGAAGAAGTTTTCTTTCCACACTGTATCCTGACTGGTAGAAAATGATTACAAGCATTAAGTCCTCCATGTACACTTGTTGTGCAGTATTAAATAAATATCTCTTTTGTTCACATCTGTATCACCGACACGAACGTGGTTGAGTTGGTTTGGTTTGATTATGCTTTTTCGGGTTCATATCTCTATAATTATGGATGGTCGGCTTCTTACAACTCAATAAATATTTCTAAATTATTGTAGGAACACACGTTCATATATTATTCACAGAAAACATCGAATTACTAACAGTGAGTAGTCGCTGCGCATCTCGCTTGGCCTATCCTCGCACTTCGTTTCTTTTAATTCGCAACAAAATCGATTCCGAGCGAAGCGCAAGCTAGGTGAGACATAACGAGATAGTGCTCGGAGGTGTCCTCGCCTAGCCTCCACGATAGTGAAGAGCAAGCATTAAACAGTAACAATATTTGTAAATTTTTCTCAGAGAACTCAAGAAAGTGTCCTCCAAATCATCAGCATGGAACCTGGAGAATCTCGAACTGACTCCAATCAAGCACATTCCTGTGAAGACCAGGCCCGAAGTCAAAGCCCTGATTGCTCAGGAGCTCCAGGAAGATGAGGACGATGAAGAGTACGAGCCTGCCCACGATGATGTACCAGTAACTATCATTGTATTTTTAATCAACTTCAAGATGTAAGGAACCTCCTTGTAAGTTACTAGCGACTCGCCATGGCTTCGCACGTGTAGCTAAGGGTTTCTCTAAATATTTCTTTTTACAAAATGTTGATTCTTCATACCAGTGTTTTGACTGACTAATTTGAACAAAACCGGTTATTGTGACTAGCTGCAGGAAAACGTTCCTTTCCTTAACTGTTGGAGATATTTTGATTTCCATTCACAGATTTTGTTAAAAATGTTCAGTCATCGAGAAAATGGGCAATTTACATAAACTTTTTTTGATGCCAATCGATCCTGTTTCTTATAAGGATCAAAAGTCTCTACGGATTGTTTGGCATCAAAAAGTTTTTGTGTAAAATTACTATTTTCTTGCTGACTGTACATTTTTTCCAAAATCTGGGAATACAGTTCAGAATATTTCAAAAAGTTATGGAAGGTCTCCTAGGAACGTTTTCCTGTAACTACAACGGTTAAGGTACCTGCCCTTACTGTCCCGTTTTAAAAATCCACCCAGTATGTTTTACTTATTTGATTAATAATTAAAATATTAAAAGTAACTTTTCGCCAATTGACTAAAAACACTGCGCAGGGCGTGTGACGTCACGGCTTCCTAATTCGCTGTGGTTTTGTTCCTGTTGGCTGCGTTTTTGTACACCTTTGTGCAATAATGACACCATACGGTCGCCATGACAGCTTTGGTCGTTTTCAATTTAACTCTCAAAACTGCATAAACATAATAAATTTCATTTTATTTCGCACCCTATGGATTATTTTACGAAAATTAGTCAAGTATCCTATTGTGTGACTTATAACTCTAATCTGAAGATCCAATTTGAATTGTCAGAGTGACGATGACCCCGTGGAGTCGTGCAGCGACCTGGACTCCCAGCCCCGAACGCCGGCGACGCCCGCCAGTCTCCCCGCTGACAGTCCACGGGTCCTTAAAGATGGACCTTTCAAAGTGCCGCAGGTCAGTATAAGTTTAGCACAGAAAACAAAATCTTGCCTTAATTTTGTGTGTTTAAACCTTGAAAAGTTGTTATAATATAAACATTGGTATGGCAGTGAACTATGGCAACCGACATAACTTAGGTTAGGGAAGCTTAAGTGGCAATGGGCTAGTCACTTTTGTTGTAGAACCGATAACCGATGTAGACGAGTTCTAGAGTGGAGACGGCGAACCAACAGATGTAGTGTAAGACACCCTCAGGTTATAGATGGAGCGATCTGCGCAAGGTAGCTGGCAGTCATTGGAAGAGAAGAGATGCTGATTTCATAACGCTATCAACTACAACCTAATAGTTCACGGTCAATAAGCGTGCCCACGCGCGAGAGACTAATTTCACAAAGGTGCTCTTATACGGGGAATTTTTTGAGCAATTATTGCTCGGCAACACATATGGATGAAACTGGAGCAATTTTAATAAAATGCGGCAATTGTATCGGAAATATTATTTCTAATTGCTCAATGTCGCCGACACTGTTAAAAAAACTGTTTCTATGACATTAAGGATTTTTTTGATTTTAAAATGTGTTATTTATGAGTGTTATTATTTTTGGACGTTTTGTTGAATTATTGTATAATTAATAAATATTTTTACCTTATTTTTAAATAATTTTATGTGACTTTTTTTTTTGTGTACCCATGATTAATTTACTTTTAATGTTAACGTTCGTATAATTTCAAATTGTATTATTTTATTAATGAATGTAATACAAATGTGTGATATCTTTTAAATTTTTGTATGCCAAGTTTTGGCGGGACATGCTGGTCTATTTTACAATTATACCATATCTATTTTACCATGTTTCTAGCAAATAAATCATTTTCATTTTCACGAATTGCCGAATATTGTGACACAGGGTTGGTTAAAATGGTGTCATCTTCGTGGAATAATGAAAGATTGTTAACTTTATTGATGCAGTTCACTTGTGAGCTTGTTTGTGGGATGAGAAAAGTTCTGATTAGATCGCTCGCTTCAAACAGATGAATGGACTTCTACAGGCCTGCAGTTCAAAATATCTCATAACGAAGCAGTAAAAAAAAAAACGCGCATCTGCAATGAAGTAAAGAAATTAGAGAACCAAAAAACTGTCAGTGGCGCTTCTCATTCATTGCTCCATATCGTTGATCCATGTCGTTCAATATTGTTGTTGCAAAACATTTTGTTAAATTGATTCTTGTTGCCGTTAATTGCTTGATATTTTGTCAGTACTCTACCAGTATTGCTCATAATTGAGCAATTTTCATTGCCCGTGTAAGAGCACCTTAATGCATGTGAAGTTATTCCGATTAGTTCCGTGCGCCTGTTCGTAGACACCAGGTACTACACAAGCGTATTGTGTAAATGTGTAGTTCGACAATGACTTTTTTTATACTACACAAGCGTATTGTGTAAATGTGTAGTTCGACAATGACTTTTTTTATACTACACAAGCGTATTGTGTAAATGTGTAGTTCGACAATGACTTTTTTTATACTACACAAGCGTATTGTGTAAATGTGTAGTTCGACAATGACTTTTTTTATACTACACAAGCGTATTGTGTAAATGTGTAGTTCGACAATGACTTTTTTTATACTACACAAGCGTATTGTGTAAATGTGTAGTTCGACAATGACTTTTTTTATACTACACAAGCGTATTGTGTAAATGTGTAGTTCGACAATGACTTTTTTTATACTACACAAGCGTATTGTGTAAATGTGTAGTTCGACAATGACTTTTTTTATACTACACAAGCGTATTGTGTAAATGTGTAGTTCGACAATGACTTTTTTTATACTACACAAGCGTATTGTGTAAATGTGTAGTTCGACAATGACTTTTTTTATACTACACAAGCGTATTGTGTAAATGTGTAGTTCGACAATGACTTTTTTTATACTACACAAGCGTATTGTGTAAATGTGTAGTTCGACAATGACTTTTTTTATACTACACAAGCGTATTGTGTAAATGTGTAGTTCGACAATGACTTTTTTTATTATTGTTTAGTCCAATTTTATTGAACGATTGATTGTCACTGCAAACATCTTAAGGTTTTTTCCCTATAATCTTTGCACATTCTTTCACAAATAATATAAAATGGCATTCCCATTTCCAGGAAGTTTCCACAGCCCGTCGCAAGCTACAAATCGAAGAGGAAAAAGCGACAATAGCCCTCCGGACTCGCTCCAAACTGAGCCTCTCTGCCACCTCCATAGAGCACATAGAGAGCACCTTCGTGCCCCCCGACGAGCTGCCCATCCAGGATGTAGACGAGGTGTGGAACCAATTCTTGAACGAGTGCCTGAACCCAATGTCCACGTCGAAGCACGAGGATGACGATGAGACGGACCCAGAGTACAATGTCGCGGCCGACCCTGATGCACGTAAGTTCAAGCAGTTTTAATAACACTAATATTATTAGTGGCTCTGTGAGCTGTAGACCTCGCGAGCACAAACTATTTTGACAAACAATCTAGCGGTGCACAGTAGCGCTGCGCCATCTAGTTACCTTATTGTAAAACTAACATTAATAACCAAGGTGCTCCATCAATCCCTACCTAGTAGGTAAAGGACTGATTCCACTGGTAGAAACTAAAAGTGAGCAATTTACTGCATTTTGAGGAGCTATTCTGTTCATCACGCGGAACATCCTCGTCAAATTTTTACCAAATTTTTATGAGACCGACTTGAAGTAAAAAATTAAATTAAAAAAGAACCATCGAAGTCGGATCTAATAAGACGGAGATATTCAGTCTTTTTGCCCTTTTTTAGAGGATGTACCCCTCCTAATAAAAATCGGCAAAGACAAAAAAAACTAAAAATTCGTTAAACCTACATTCCAAGTTTTGTCTAATCGGTTTAGAAACGCGACCTGTAAAGGAGAACAGCTGAACATACGAAAGAATTTTTGTCTAATCGGTTTAGAAACGCGACCTGTAAAGGAGAACAGCTGAACATACGAAAGAATTTTTGTCTAATCGGTTTAGAAACGCGACCTGTAAAGGAGAACAGCTGAACATACGAAAGAATTTTTGTCCAAGCTGAAACGGAGACGGAACTCGCGCTTCGCGCTCTTTTGGTCAATAAATCAGAGAAGTGTAGCCACTGTCTTAAACAGGCCAATCCACCAATCAGAGTTTTAAAACTGAATACTCTCTTATCGAGTGGAAAACTTCGTATGTGCGATGCAGAACTCCATACATTAGAACTGACAGTCCATATAAAATGTCATAAAATGCATAAAACCGATTCAACATCATAATCATCATCATTTCAGCGTTTAGAAGTCCACTGCTGAACAAAGGCCTCCCCCAAAGAGCGCCATGACGAGCGATCTTGTGCCACCTCCATCCACAGCCTTCCTACAGATGGCTACAATGTCGTCGGTCCATCGTGTGGGGGGTCTCCCCACACTTCGCTTGCTTGATCGTGGTCGCCATTCAAGAACCTTTATTCCCCCGCGGTTTTCGGTTCTGCGAACTATATGGCCTGCGCATTGCCACTTCAACTTGCTAACTCTGTGAGCTATGTCGGTAAGCTTGGTTTTTCTACGGATTTCCTCGTTTCGGATTCTATCACGTAGTGAAACACAGAGCATAGCTTTCTACATTGCACGCTGCGCGACTTTGAGCTTGTGTATGAGACCAATAGTCAACGAGCACGTCTCAGTGCCGTATGTCATCACTGGCAACACGCACTGATTATAAACTTTCGTCTTAAGGCTATGCGGTATCTGCAACGAGATGTGGCGTAATTTCCCGAACGCTGCCCATCCGAGTGGGATTCGTCGGTTGACCTTTTTGTCGAAGTTGGATCTACCCAGTTGGATCGTCTGACCTAAGTAGACATAGTGATCAAAAGCTTCGATTATATTGTTCCCATAATAAACCGGCATGGGTACGACATGGGCATTTGACATTATTTTCGTCTTACCCAAGTTCATTTTAAGTTGGGAAACAATATTGAGGTCACTGAGCATTGTACTTAAGTCTTCCAGGGTTTCTGCCATGCTGACTAAATCATCAGCAAAGCGAAGGTGACTGATGCATAAGCCATTGATATGTTAACACCATATCCGTTCCAGTTCAGAAGCTTGAATATATCTTCCATTGCAGAGGTGAACAGTTTCGGAGAAATAACGTCTACCTGTCTCACCCCGTTTTGCAATTGTATAGAATTCGTGCTCGGACGGATAGTCATGGTGGCCTTGCCGTACAAACACTTCAATACTTCGATGTACCGGTAGTCAATCTGGCACCGCTGTAATGACTGTAGCAATGCCCAGGTCTCGACTGAATCAAAGGCTTTCTCGTAGTCCATATCGATTATACTCTTCGGTCTTCTGTATAATCTGCCGGAGCGTATGGATGTGGTCTAGTGTGCTAAAGCCTTTCCGGAATCCAGCTTGTTCGGGAGGCTGGAAGTCGTCAAACCTACAAGCGAGACGGTTTGTAACTACTCTCGAAAACATCTTATAGACGTGGCTCAGCAGTGAAGTAGGCCTATAATTCTTCAAGAGGGTGTAATCACCTTTCTTAAAGAACAACCACTACCTACCTACCAAACCTGTGCCACGCCTCTGGCGTAGTACTCTCGAGGATGACGGAGTTAAACAGCTTCTTCACTCTTCTTCGTGTCGATAGTACATTTTTTGTTTAATTTATATCCATTTGGACCAGTAAGTGGCGAAGTCTATGGCATTACTAGTGCACTGACAAAGTTCCTGCAGTGTGCAGCGATAGGGACATGAAGGACACTCCAGCAAGTGTGGCATGATTTGCACGGGTGCACCGCAGTCGCACTGCATTCTTGACTGGTCAATCATGCCCCACCTGCATAGGTTGCTCCTGCAGCGTCCAACCTCAACCAGACTCCGTACACAGGTTGGACGCTGCAGGAGAAACCTATGCACGGAGTGTGTTTAAGGTTTTCCTCACTGGCCAAGGTTGTTCATAACCAGGTGGTAGCCCCTCCATTGGTGCTATGAAATCATCAAGTGGTTTATGCCTTGTGGTCCACAGGTTAAGTCGTGCATCTTTTAGTTCGCTTGGAGCAACAGGTGTTACTATTCTCAGGAAACTGTGTCGGCTTTTAAGTCTGTTGGGGGAAGGTTGAACATTATGTAATGGATGCCTGTTATCTGATTCTTGTTTATATTTCTCAATGGCTGCAGTAGAATTTCTGCGGACACTGGGTGGAGCGATTCCTGATAGGGGGTACAGAAGTGTCAGGGGAGTTGGTTTCAGACAACCTGTCACAATGCGACAGGTCTCATCGAGCGCAGCGTCTACTTTCCTTATGTGGGCAGAACGATGCCACACTGGGCAAGCGTAATCTCCCGCAGAGAAGCTTAGTGAGAGACCTGATATTTGGAGTACCTGTGGAGAGGCTCCCCATGTCGTAGATGTGATACGGCGTAGTAGGTTATTCCTAGTTCCAACTTTAGCCTTAGTTTTCTGACAGTGAGCTTTAAAACTTAATGTTCGGTCTAGTGTTACACCGAGATAGGTAGGCGTACAGCAGTGTTCAATATTAACACCCTGCCAAGAGATGTGAAGAGGGCGATTAGCTTGACGATTTTGCAAGTGGAAGGCACAGGATTGCGTCTTGGATGGGTTAGGCCTTAGGGCAATCGCGTCATAATACTTCCCGAGATCCTCCAGGGCATGCGTCAGCTTCTCTTCAGCTTCTTCAAAGCTGAGTGTTTGTGAGGCCAGTGCTAAGTCATCCGCATATATGAACCTCTCTGTGGAGGGGGTACTAGGTTGGTCGTTTGTGTAGATATTGAACAGTGTTGGTGCCAGAACACTACCCTGTGGCAAGCCGTTTCTTTGATTTCGCCATCAGCTTTTATCAGATTGAAGCTGGACTTGAAATCGACGATTTAGTAGCAACTGCGCAACAATCTTTACGAAATCTTTATCCTCTGTAATTGTTTCGACTTTACAGAGAAGTCTCTTGATGTTCACAGTATCGTAGGCCGCAGACAGATCGTCTAAGACAAAGCCAGTTATTTTCTTTGCCTCCTACCCGTCTTCGATGTGTTCTGTAAGCCTCAAGATCTGGTCGGCGCAAGCCTTTCTCGGTCTGAAGCCTGCCTGCTCTGGAATTAATTTTGGTTAGATCTGAGACTGTAGACAGTTCAGCAGTAATCTCTCAAAGAGTTTGAAAGTGTGGCAGAGTAGCGAGATGGGCCTGTAACTTTTTGAGTCTGAGGGTGTTTTCCAGGTTTGAGGATAGCGAAGATCTTAGATCTCCTCCAAAGTTTTGGGATGCGGTGGCTTTTAAGGGCGGAGTTAAAGACTGCTAGAAGCCACGAGATAGCAACAGGGCCCGGGTGTTTCAGTTGCTCAACTGTGATGTCGTCAACACCAGCAGCTTTGCCATTTTTTAAGGATTTCAGTCTTGTTATTAAGTCGGTCAGGTTAAATGGATTGCAGATATTTGTGTGATTCTCTGGTATATTGCTATTTTTTTGAATTTTTGGTAGTCGATGAGGGGCTTTACCATTTAGTAAAAGCTGGTGAGCCACTTGGTTCACTGTGACTTTGCCCGGGTTGGTTGGGTACGGGGGATCTTCCGTTAGCTTTTTAAATGTAGACCATGCTTGCTTACTGTTATGGGTCATGTCGATGTTTGCTACAGTCTTCATCCATCTATGTATTCGGTTGTCCTTAAGCATATCCATGAGTTTCTCACCAACGGCTATTGTTTCTTCAGCAAAGGGGTCATCTTCATATAGGGATTGGTAATGTGCAAAAAGCTGTGCTGAATCTTTATTTAGGCCGGGTATGTATTGGGTGCGACATCCTCTGGGTATGCAATGGCGTGACACGGACCAGATTACATTGACAAACTTGACATAGTTTTTAGGTGACGGTTCTATGTTGAGCAGGTTTTTGTCTATCTCAGACGTATATCGTACCCAGTCAGCTTTAGAAAAATTAAATCTGCGTCTGAATGGAACTTGGGATGGTTTTAATGCGGACTTGGGATCATGCATGTTCTGAAACAGCTTCTGAAGGACTTTAAGTACCGGTGTTCCACCCGCTTTCAGTAGCTCTGTCGTTATTCCATCCTCCCCTGGTGCCTTGTTGCTCTTAAACTATTTAAGAGCCATTCTGATCTCGTATTGGCTGACGTCCGGGATATCTTCGGTATAATGTCGGGTCAAACGGGCTCTTGCATCGCTAATCGTGCTAGGAGGACTATGCGATGAGGTGTATAATTGCCCATAGAACTTCTCGAGCTCACTCAATATCTCTGACTTCGACGAAACGATGCTGCCACTGTCGTTCTTCAGCTTCGTCAACAGGCTTTGCCCAATAGACAGATCTCTTGCGAACACTTTGGAGCCCTTTTTATTTATTTGTTCTTGTTTACCAAAATACTTGCATGAAATGAAATGTTAGCTAATTGTATGTTTGTAGTGAAAATATGCAAAATGCAATATTTCGTTTCAAGTAAGCATTTTGAAGAAATAACCGTCTCCTTTTGTGAAGTCGATTAAAAAAACGGAAACCCAGATAAATACTATCCGAATTCGAATAATATCATAATATCGTGAAAATATGCTACAATTATAAATGTTTTCGATATTACGTTTGTATGTACAGTTCATCCTCCGCCGAACCCCTAGGTAGATGACTGCCGATCTTCATTAGTGGAGAGGTACTCGAAGGAGATACAACAGTACCATGACATTACTGACTGCCAGACAAAGCACAGCGTGAACCGATGGACCAAGAGTTTTGAAATTTGGAGGAAATATTTCCGGTGTACACTAGAGGGATGTTTTGAAATTCCATCTATAAGGGGGTGAACGGGGGTGACAAAATATGAGCGTGCAAAAAGCCGCCGTGCGTAGCTAGTTTAAAAAGCATATATATTTACACGGGTCAAGCGATAACACATACAAATGTAATTTTATCATTTGAATGTGTTGTTTATAATTGCATGTCGGCCCAAAAAGGAGTGTAAAGTTTTTAGGGTTCATATATGTATGTATGTATGTATGTATGTATGTATGTATGTGAGTTTCTTTGTTCCACTTTAACTTTTAAATGTCTGAACTGATTTGGATGTATGGGGTATCGTTATAGAATCCAATCATCCTGAGTAACAATAGTTTTTTTATTTTAAGTTCCTTTTTTTGGCAGTCGGGTTTTTTCTCATTGATGAAGCACTTATTTTTTTTGTTTAAAAATTAGTCATACACTCCTTTTTTATTTTTGTAGAAAGTGCTGTATGTAACATTATTAAAACTCATATTTCAATGACAATGAACCGATATTTCAATCACAATGAACCGATTTTGAAGCGGTTTTTATGTTTGAAAACTGATGTAAATGGTTCTTAGCTTTATGAGAAGGGGGGGGGGGGGGGTGGGGTGTTTGAGAAAAGGGGGGTGAGAATTGATATAAAAAATTATGCTTGTATTTATATTTCTTTTGATGACATTGATATAATTAGCTATAGTAGGTGTAATAAGTATTATAAATGCATAGCGCGCACGCTGCCACGGCTTCAACATCCATTGTGTTGCAAAGGCGGGCGACCTAGTGCGGAGCGTCGCGATTAATTGCGCGAGTAGAGCAGTGTGTGGGCAGAGAGGGCAACTTCGCGGCAGCGCGAGGAGCACAGCAATGAGCAGCGCGAGGAGCATAGTGTGGCATGGCTATTATATTTGTATCTATGTATGTTTATCCGTTATCTAGTGCTAAATGTGTTAAAAAAAAGTATATGTTGAGATGATTATGTTCGTTTGATGATTTGATAGTGGATGTCATTATTATTGTCATTCCATTCCAGATGATGAAGACGAGGAATCTCTAGGCAAATCTCTAATCAAGATATCCAAGAAGGAGCTGAACGACCTGGTGACGGAGCTGTTCAGCATCTTACCTGAAGCGGCAGAAGAAGAATTGGCCGAGAACTTGGCGAATTCTGTGCTCACAGACAACAGCCGGACTGAGGTAACACTATATACTCACAAGATCCAATTATTTAAAACATAATTCTGCGATCAATAAGCAATGTGCCCTGGTACATAACTAACTCAGAAATACATGATAACCTTGAAATGAGTACAGTCAAGGAAGATATCAGAAATGTCACCACTACTTATCAAGACCGACTAAGGAGGCACTCAAATATCTGGGCTGTTAACTGACCAACTCTTGCTATGCGCCGAGACTCAAGAGAAAAAAGTTCAAATGAATAGAGAACAGTGCCAAATAAAATGAGGAGATGTCTCCACTGGGGGGACACTCGCACACACCAAAACACTCTCAAGAGATCTGCTAAAAGTGCTACTGATTGCAGATGAAATCACAACAAAAAAGTATCCAATTTTGATACAATCTATATGCGACCAAACTGGAGGTCTTCTATTTCAAATAAATAAAAAACAATAGCCGCAATTGACGGAGTAATAGATGAACATACATAAAAAATACATAAAGTCGAACATAGAACCCTCCTCCATTTGTGAAGTCAATAAAAAAATATGTTATACGACTTCGTCCGCGCCAACTGCAGTTTGTTGCGTAAAAAGTATCCTTTATCTTTCCTCAGGGCTCAAACATCTCCATAACAAATTTCATCAAGATCGGTTCAGCTTTTTAGTTGTGAAAAGTTTACATACAGACAGAGTTACAGTAATCGCCTATGTATATGTTTGTGAAGTGAGGCTCTGTGACGATTGCGCAGGTACTGCTGCGGTGATAAAATAGCATAAAGTAAAAGCGAGATAGAATATGCGAAAAACGTAAGCGAGTGAGCGAGGCAGTTATACAATGCTGTCTTCAACTTCAACATTCGGATTGCGCCTGAAAAATAGCAGTTTGCGCATCGACTAGCAGACAACTTCCGAGACACATACTTTCGCTGCGCCTAATATACTTTCTCTTTTATAATATTAGTATGGAAGTGTTTTTTCCATAGGAAAAAATTGGATTGCTGACGGAATTTGAACCCGCTTGGCAATAAACAGGTGTCACCTCCAAAAAAAATGGATCGATTGCGTTACGGTTTTCACTGTTGGATTGCTTGGGGTTTGACTTATAGATAAGTAGAAGCCGAGCAATCGATAAAAAACTTTTTGACGGCTGAACGAATTTTGAAGAAATGTAGTATACTGTACTTTATAGGTACTTTTGGTCCTGGAATAACACGTGTGGACTACTTTTAAATGAAATGACCACGCGAGCAAAGCCGCGGGCACAGCTAGTGTAAAATAGAAAAGATAGAAATAATCTAAAGATAATCGCCATTAATATATACAATTAAACGTTGTTTGTTTGTCTGGGGCGCATTCACGCGATAACGGCAGAACCGAATTTATTAAAATTTTGTATGAAGATCCTGTATACCATAGAGACCAACGTAGAATACTTTTTATCTCGGAAAATTGTACACGCGGGCAAAGCCGCGGCCAGCAGCGAGTAAATAATGAAAGTATTTGATTTAAAGCTTTTACTTAACTTGCAATGTTTGTATAATGCCTGTATGTATGTTTGTTCAGGTCAAATCTTGCAAGCTGAATTAGAACCACTTCCTCTTATCTTACGGAGTTGAATTTATGCATGTTGGATCAGTTCCGATGACAATGCATGTTTATGGTTAGCATAACCTGAATCGACATCCAGGAAGAGCTTCAGATAAAGGAACTCTTCAACGGTCAACAGCACAGTCACGAAATTTTGTGTACACATTCTATTATGATAGCCGGTTTGTAGTTTCACCATGACATGGTTGCTGCTCTCCGGATTGGATCCTGACTTGGGAACTCTTCAATGGTTAACAGTATAGACTCCAAATGTTGTATACGCATTTAATTGTGATAGCCCATTCTAAGTTTCATCACGACATGGCTACTGCATGAAAGCTATTTTTTAAATGTTTTAAATTAACTTATTATGATTTTAGATATCACAATGGGAAGGGAAGCAAGAACCAATCTCGGACGACGAAAATACAGACGAACCGTCAAAGCGCCATACATCCGAAAAGAAAGGAACAGAAGAACATCGAAATACCAAAGAAATGGGTGGGAAAGAGATAATAAATGTGCAGAGTGAGAAAGAAAATACTGAGAAAACTAAAGCTGATAGCGAGGTGCAGGAAAAAGAACCAACATCATCGTAAGTTTATAGTAGTCACAACGAATCTCTGTGGCTCGGAGGTTGTCTGCAAGGCGCTATTTTTCAGGCGCAATCCCAATGTAGATGAATACAGCATTGTATAACTGCTTCGCTCACTAGCTTACATTTTTCGCATCATCTATCTCGCTCTTACTTTATGCTGTTTTATCCTCACAGCTGTACCTGCGCAATCGTTCACAGAGCTTAACTTCACAACCACAAAGATTCGTTGTGACTACTGTACATTAAATGGGTCTAAGCAATGGTATCCCCGCGGTTGTCTAGTGCGAGTAAGAATCTAATGATACAGGGTTCGTTCCTGGGCTCCAGACCAATTACTTTTATAAGTTATTTTTGACCGAGCGAGCGCGAAGCGCGAGTGAAGCGTCTCTGTTTCAGCTTGGGCAAAAAATAATTTGTATATCCGGATGTCTGTGCGGCTGTTCTCTACAGATCGCATTTCTCAACCGATATAGATGAAACCTGGTATACAGGTTAAGCGAATTTTTTAGTTTTTTTAGTCATAGAGGATTTTTGATTGGGGTGGGGTACTTCCCCCAAAAATGGTAAAAAGGGGGCTACTGAATATCTCCGCCATATTAAATCCGCTTTCGATGGTAATTTTTTTATTTGAAAAGTAGTAACTTTAAATTAGTCTCATAAAAAATTGGTGAAGATCTGATGAGGAACTTCGGCGTGATGAGCAGAATATCTCCTCAAAATGCAGTAAATTTCTCAATTTTAGATTTCTACCAGTGGAATCAGCTCTTTACCTAGAGGTAGGGATTGATGGAGCACCTTGGTTATTATAGTTAGTGTTACAATAAGGTAACTAGATGGCGCTACTGTGCACCGCTAGATTATTTGCAAAAAAGTTTGTACGCGCGAGGTCTACAGCTCACAGAGCCACTAGTTTATTTATTTAGGATAAAAAGCAGTAATACAGCAATCACTTAACTAAGAAAGAAAAATGGATAACATTATTACTAGCTGTATTACCCACAGCATTATCCACCAGTTACTAAACAAATAATTCAGTCTCTGCTGAAGTAGTATATGAATTTTAAATGGAACAAAGTGTAAAGTAAACTCTAAACATAAAAAATAAATCTAAACTATATTAAAAACATAACATCAAGTATTGAGGGTGTCAAACACAGCTTTTTTAAACATAGGCCCTGAAAGGGTAAAAATATCTACAGCGGCGAATTAATAATTACTAATTAGCGTACGGGGAATTAATTAAATAATTTTAAACGGGCCCTGAAAGGGCAAAAATATCTACAGCGGCGAATTAATAATTACTAATTAGCTTACGGGGAATTAATTTTAAACATAGGCACTGAAAGGGCAAAAATATCTACAGCCTCGAATTAATAATTACTAATTGGCGTACGGGGAATTAATTAAATAATTTTAAACAGGCCCTGAAAGGGCAAAAATATCTACAGCGGCGAATTAATAATTACTAATTAGCTTACGGGGAATTAAGTAATTAATTTTAAACATAGGCCCTGAAAGGGCAAAAATATCTACAGCCTCGAATTAATAATTACTAATTGGCGTACGGGGAATATATTAAATAATTTTAAACAGGCCCTAAAAGGGCAAAAATATCTACAGCGGCGAATTAATAATTACTAATTAGCGTACGGGGAATTAGGTAATTAATTTTAAACATAGGCCCTGAAAGGGCAAAAATATCTACAGCCTCGAATTAATAATTACTAATTAGGATATGGGGAATTAAGTAATTAATTTTAAACATAGGCCCTGAAAGGGCAAAAATATCTACAGCCTCGAATTAATAATTACTAATTAGCGTATGGGGAATTAAGTAATTAACTTTAAACATAGGCCCTGAAAGGGCAAAAATATCTACAGCCTCGAATTAATAATTACTAATTAGGATATGGGGAATTAAGTAATTAATTTTAAACATAGGCCCTGAAAGGGCAAAAATATCTACAGCCTCGAATTAATAATTACTAATTAGCGTATGGGGAATTAAGTAATTAACTTTAAACATAGGCCCTGAAAGGGCAAAAATATCTACAGCCTCGAATTAATAATTACTAATTAGCGTATGGGGAATTAAGTAATTAATTTTAAACATAGGCCCTGAAAGGGCAAAAATATCTACAGCCTCGAATTAATAATGACTACTTGGCGTACGGGGAAATAATTAATTAATTTTTAACCGTACATATTATAATTAATTATGTGCGGTTTTTCATCGCTCCGTGCTTCGGAGGGCACGTTAAGCTGTCGGTCCCGGCTGTTATTGATTAATAGCAGTTGTTAAGCATGTCAGACACCATCGGGTGAACTGTCAAAATGACACCAGAGACCAGTACTACCTCATACGTGTAAAATATCTTTCCTCGTGATGCACACTGTTTCCTAGCAGGATTGATTGATTAAAATCAAGTGTTTTTTTTAATTAAAATCAGTGATTTAAATCAAAATTGTTTATTTTTCCTTAAAAGTTAATCGATTAATTAAAATCATAAATGTTATGAGACCAGAAATTAAAAAAAATGCTTATTATAATATGTAAGTATGTATTTTATTCTTTTTTACAAAAATATATTTTATTAAATCAAAATATCTGTCATAAACAAAAAAAAAACATGATTTTTATCAACCGTGTTTCCTAGACAAATTTCATCAGATTGGTTCAGCCGTTTATTCATGAAAAGGTAAGAAGGGACCGAGAGAGACAGACACAGTTATTACACGACTGCCCAAAACAGGAGTGTAATGTTTTCAAGGTTCATGTATGTATGTATGTGAGCTTCTTTGTTCCACCGTAACTTTTAAATGCCTGAACAGCTTTGTATGTGTGGGGTATCGTTAGAATCCTTACATATATCCCGAGTGACACAGGCTATAAACAATTTTGAAAAGTTCGTTTTTTGGCAGGCAGTCGTGTTTTTCCTCTTACTTTGATGATGCACTTGACTTCGCATTTATATTTTGGCCGGCGTCCCTGTAAAGCCTGTACGCCGAGAAAGTGACTTGAAAAAAATGACGTCATTTTTAAAAACTTTTATTTAACTTTACTTGTAATATGTATCTATGTACGTATTTCTGTTCTGGAATCTCGCAGCTCAAATTACGAGCACTTGCCGATTAGCTATCCGGCTGAAACTTTCAGGGAGCTCACAACTCGATGACAATGCAGGAAAAAAAACAACTTAAGAACTTTTTTTATTTTTTATTTACAATTATTTTTTTCTTTCCACAGCCCCTGCCTGAAAATAACTACTAAAGACAAAGCAATAGAGATATCAATAGTGGAACGCAACACAATACAGATAAACGCCATGCAACAAGCACCGCCGGCGCTGCGCAGCAGAATCAAACCTGCGTTGCAAACCGTGCACATCCAGGTTGATTCTAACGTCACTGTGAGTACTTGTATACTTTAAAGTATTATGATGTAAGTAGGAATATCAATTGAGAAACTCAATGCGACAAACAAACATCGTGCAGCAAGCGCCGCCAAATCAAACCTGCGTCTCTAACCGTGCATATAAAAGTTGTTTATAATATCACTGTGAGTACTTGTATACTTTAAAGTATTATGATGTAAGTAGGAATATCAATTGAGAAACTCAATGCGACAAACAAACATCGTGCAGCAAGCGCCGCCAAATCAAACCTGCGTCTCTAACCGTGCATATAAAAGTTGTTTCTAATGTCACTGTGAGTACTTGTATACTTTAAAGTATTATGATGTAAGTAGGAATATCAATTGAGAAACTCAATGCGACAAACAAACATAGTGCAGCAAGCGCCGCCAAATGAAACCTGCATCGCTAACCGTGCATATAAAAGTTAATTCTAACGTCACTGTGAGTACTTGTATACTTTAAAGTATTATGATCTAAGTAGGAATATCAATTGAGAAACTCAATGCGACAAACAAACATCGTGCAGCAAGCGCCGCCAAATGAAACCTGCATCGCTAACCGTGCATATAAAAGTTGATTCTAACGTCACTGTGAGTACTTGTATACTTTAAAGTATTATGATGTAAGTAGGAATATCAATTGAGAAACTCAATGCGACAAACAAACATCGTGCAGCAAGCGCCGTCAAATCAAACCTGCGTCTCTAACCGTGCATATAAAATTTGTTTCTAACGTTACTGTGAGTACTTGTATACTTTAAAGTATTATAATCTAAGTAGGAATATCAATTGAGAAACTCAATGCGACAAACAAACATCGTGCAGCAAGCGCCGTCAAATCAAACCTGCGTCTCTAACCGTGCATATAAAATTTGTTTCTAACGTTACTGTGAGTACTTGTATACTTTAAGTATTATGATGTAAGTAGGAATATCAATTGAGAAACTCAATGCGACAAACAAACATCGTGCAGCAAGCGCCGCCAAATCAAACCTGCATCGCTAACCGTGCATGTAAAAGTTGTTTCTAACGTAACTATGAGTACTTGTATACTTTAAAGTATTATGATCTCAGTAGGAATATCAATAGAGAAATTCAATGCGACAAACATCGTGCAGCAAGCGCCGCCAAATCAAACCTTCGTCGCTAACCGTGCCCATACAAGTTGTTTCTTACGTCACTGTGAGTACTTGTATACTTCAGAGTATTATGATTTAAATAGGAATATCAATACAGAAACGCAACACGACACATTTTTTCTTTTCTTTGCAACTCAGTCGCATGAAATATTCATTTTTACTCTATTAAGGCGATGCAAGGGAAGGGTAACGAGTTTAACAGTCTATGTATTCATGTATGTATGTGGATGTTTCACCATAGCGTTTTGAAAAGCGAGATATCAATCGATTCGTTTTCATCGCAAGAGTATCATAGGATATTTTTTACTCGACCATAGTCGGGTTTAGTTTTTGATCTGATGTCTTGTTATATTAATTTAACGAAATAAAAAATACTGAGACCCAATACTATGTGGACATTAAAAACAACAGCCAAACTCCAGCCTTATCGTTCTCAACACTATCTACCAGGCACGTTCTCTCCGCAGATGACTCCAGAGCAGCTGCAAATCATGCAGCAGCAGGTGAGACAGCACGTGCAGCTGGCCACGTCGAACTTCATGCAGACGGTCGTCCACCCGGTGCATTGGAATCTGGCACCCGCATTCAAGGGATACTTGGTATGTTTTTAGTTATGACTAGCGACCCGCCCCGGCGCCGCACGGGTAAAATTATGAAAAAAAATGAGGTGAATATTTAGTTCTCGCACACTCGATCCCGTATGTTCGTATTATCCATATCTATATTAAATAATAAAAATCTCTGAAACGGCTGGACCGATTTGACGGGACTTTCACTGGCAGATAGCTGATGTTATAAGGAGTAACATCATCATAAACATCAGCCTATATTCGTCCACTGCTGGACGTAGGCCTCGCCTAGTGAACGCCACTGAGCCACTTAGGAGCTGATGTTATAAGGAGTAACATCATCATCATCATCATCAGCCTATATTCGTCCACTGCTGGACGTAGGCCTCGCCTAGTGACCGCCACTGAGCCACTTTGGAGCTGATGTTATAAGGAATAACATCATCATCATCATCATCAGCCTATATTCGTCCACTGCTGGACGTAGGCCTCGCCTAGTGAACGCCACTGAGCCACTTAGGAGCTGATGTTATAAGGAGTAACATCATCATCATCATCAGCCTATATTCGTCCACTGCTGGACGTAGGCCTCGCCTAGTGAACGCCACTGAGCCACTTAGGAATAACTTCCGCTACTTTTGTTTTTGAAAAGAAATACCGCGCAAAAAGATTAAAACCCATGAATTTTGACTACGCGGGCAAAGCCGCGGCTATTTATATATTTATCTATACTTATAATAAAACTGTAACGGGTCCAGTTGTCCTGTACATTGAAGATATGTTGAATTATATTTTTGGAGGGTACTCTTTATTCGATACTGAAGCCAAAACTGTATTTTTTTTTCATTTTTGACTGTCTGTCTGTCTGTCTGTATCTTGGCTAGGCATCACGACAAAACTACTGAATGAATTTAAATGAAACTTGGTATGATTTGAGTTCATACTACGAGGTAGGACATAGGATACTTCTAATCCCGAAAAATTAAAGGGTTCCCGCAGGATATGCGTTGAAGGTTATTTTAAAAAACACGTATCACGCTGAAACTACTGGACGGATTTTGTTGCAACTTGGCACAGTCATATTTTATATAATGGGTAATAATTGAGGATACTTTTATCCCGAAAAAATAAAGAGTTCCTGCGGGATAATGTTCCAAATTCTGTAAATTGAAGATATTTTGTAATTTTTTTTTGGAGGCCTTTCTTTATTCAATACTGAAGCCAAAACTATATTTTTTAAATTTATGTCTGTCTGTCTGTAACTTGGCAGCGCAACACGCCGAAAATACTCAATGAATTCAAATGAAATTTGGTATGATATGAGCTCATACTTCGAGGTAGAACATTGGATACTTTTCATTCCGAAAAAATAAATGGCTGCTGCAGGATAGGAAAATTATATAGGAGTGGAAAATTATATAAAAGAACATGTTGCACGCTGAAATTATTGGACAGATGTTGATGCAACTTGGCACAGACATAGTTTATAAGATGGGTTATAATTATGGATATTTTTTATCCCGAAAAGATAAAGGGTTCCTGCGGGATATGGGTCCAAAGTTATGTTAATATTGAAGTAGTAAATAATATTTTTTGGATGGTTCTCTATATTCGATACTGAAGCCAAAACTTTTACTTTTTATTTTTGTCTGTGTGTCTGTCTGTTTGTCCGTATCTTGACCGCGCATCGCACCGAAACTACTGAATGAATTCAAATGAAACTTGGTATGATTTGAGTTCATACTACGAGGTAGGACATTGGATACTTTCTTCCCGAAAAATTAAAAGGTTTCCGTAAGGTAAGGGTTAAAAAGAACACGTTTCAAGCTGAAACTACTGAACGGATTTTTGGATGCAAATTGAAAGTCATATATCTATATTTATAATAAAGCAATAGGTACTAAAAAGGCTGTACACAGAAGATAAAAAAAAGTACTCATGGGTTCTTAAAAAAGGAACAAGAATATAACATATTTTTTAATCGTGTCTTTCTGTCTGTTTGTCTGTATGTTTGTTTGTTCACGCATCACGTAAAAACTACTGGACCGATTGCAATGAGGTTTTCATTGTTAGATAGCTTAGGGTTTGATTTAAAAACTGGTGTAATTGGTATCTTAATCCGTTTTGTTAGAAGCCGAGCAATTGATAAATGTATTTTTGACGGCTGAATATTTTTTTATCAAATGTTGATATATTGGTCCTGGAATAGCACATTATGATACTTTGAACCTAAAGAAAAGACACTGTTCACGCGTGCGAAGCCGCGGGTACAGCTAGCACATATATATATATATAAAACTTCCGTGAAAAATAATCTGATAATCTGATAAATAAAACTGATGGTGAAAACCGCATTAAAATCCGTTGCGTAGTTTAAAAAGTAAAGTACTGTAAAGTACTACACTGACAGGAAAACCCCAGTTTACGCGTGTTTCTTAGATCTCTCAAAGGTACTACACTGGTGTCGATTCTGTTGATCCCAACTAGACTAAACTACGCTAAATTTAAGTTTAAGATGAAAAAACACGAGGGGTGCGTGGGAAAAGTCAGTTGGTAAAAAGTGAGGGGAAAGGTAGGGTAAGTTTGGAAAAAGTGAGGGGAGGATGGGGTAAGTTTGGAAAAAGTGAGGGGAGGATGGGGTAAGTTGGGAATGGTTTGAGGGAAGTGAGAGCAGGGTGAGGAAAGTCGAGGGAGGGTGGGGGAGGATGTGAGGTGAAAGGTGGGGAAAAAGTATAAATGTGAGGGGATGGTGGAGTAAGAATAAGCAAAAATAAGGAGAGGGTGATGGGATGAGAGGGAAAGTTGGGAAAAATGTGAGGGGAGGGTAGGTTAAGTTTGGCTAAAGTGAGGGGAGGGTGGGGGAAGCTAGAGGGAGAGTTTTTCCACACCCTCCCCCGACATTTTTCAAACTTACTCTACTGTCCTCTAACTTTTTCCAACTTCCCTCATCCTTCATTCACTTTTTTCTAGCATACCCTACCCTCCCCTTACATTTTTTTTTACTTACCCCACCGGCCCTTTACTTTTATCCAACTTTCCCCACCCTCACCTCACTTCTTCCAACCCTCTCCCGACTTACCCCATCCTCCCCTCACTTCCCCCTAACCTGCCCTCACTTTTTCCAAACTTACCTCACCCTCCCCTAATCGCTCCTATCCCCGTCCCCCCTAATCCCCCCACCCCTTCCCCACCCTTGGCCGTGCGCAAACAACACGCTCTTCCCCTGCAAGTTCTTTATTTAGTTTACTTGAAATTATCAAATAGTTTTAGAATCTCTACACTAAATTTAGTTTTAGTTTAGTTTTAGTGAGTGGACAACAGAATTGACACCACTGACAGGAAAACCCCAGTTTACGCGTGTTTCTTAGATCTCCCAAAAGTACTACACTGACAGGAAAACCCCAGTTTACGTGTGTTTCTTAGATCTCTCAAAGGTACTACACTCACAGGAAAACCCCAGTTTACGCGTGTTTCTTAGATCTCTCAAAAGTACTACACTGACAGGATAACCCCAGTTTACGCGTGTTTCTTAGATCTCTCAAAAGTACTACACTGACAGGAAAACCCTAGTTTACGCGTGTTTCTTAGATCTCTCAAAAGCATTTGACCTTGTGTCTTATGAGGTCCTCTGGGAGAAGTTAAAACAGGAAACTACCTTACCACATGAAGTAAGAGCACTTTTTAAATATTGGTACAGTCATCAAGTAAACCGCGTAAGTTGGGTTTTTGCGGCAAGGGGGTCGACGTCCCCCAGGTTGTTTAACTTGTACATGAACAAGCTTATTGATGAGCTCAGCAACACTGGCATTGGATGTCATATCGATGGCGTATGTATTAACAACATAAGCTACGCGGATGACATGGTGCTGCTGAGCCGATCAATTAAGACTTTAAAAAGGCTATTGTCTGTTTGTGAGTCGTATGCGTTGGCCCATAGTCTCAGGTACAATGTAAAAAAGAGTGAACTGATGATATTTAAAGCACGCAACAAAACTTATACTCTGCCGGAAGTCACTCTCTGTGGCACTCCTATGACTGTAGTATCACAGTTTAAGTATTTGGGACACTGGGTCACCGACGACCTAGAAGACAATTTGGATATTGAAAGGGAGCGCAGGTCGTTGTCTGTCCGCTGCAATATGTTAGCCCGCAGGTTTGCACGTTGTACAGCACAGGTGAAGGTGACGCTGTTTAAAGCTTACTGCCAATCCTTTTACACGTGCAGCCTGTGGGTGGACTATACGCGGCGGGTGTACAGCGATCTGTGTGTTCAGTACAACAATGCGTTCAGGGTGCTGTTGGGGCTGCCACGATTCTGCAGCGCGTCGGGTATGTTTGCGGATGCTCAGGTTGATGGTTTTCATGCCATCATCCGTAAGCGGTGTGCATCTTTACTCAGCCGCTGGCGCGGCAGCTCCAATACCATTCTGGCCGCGTTGGCTGATCGATGGGATAGTCCAATGTTCGGCCACTGGGATGTTCCTTCATAATGTAATTTAAATCTTTGTGTCTCTTATTTTATATTACTTTAAATGTTGTGTATATTTTTATTGTTAATATGTTGTGTTTTTTATGGGTCAAGACACCCGAAATAAATGAATATTTATTTATTTATTTTATTTAAAAGATTGCGTTACTGACAGACGGCGGAAAGCGACATTGTTTTATACTATGTATTGATATACTAGCGATAAAAATATATGCATATATAACTCATATATCCCCGGCTACATCCCGTCCCCGGCTTTGCACGTTATTTTAAGTGTATATATCATTCGAATTCGTAATATACAAACAGACTAAAAATTGTGAACGAAAATGCACGATCGAATATTACCGACCAATCAGTGCACAGTTTTACAATTTATCCGTTTTCTGCGATTCTTTCGTCACCGTCAAATTGTGAACCTGCCCTTGATTGGTCAGACTCGTGTTTATCACCATAGAGTTACAAATTAAGCAGTCAGTCAATTGCAAATGATCTCGAGATCATTCACACCGACATGACCTAAGGACTATTGATCGTGGATTAGTAAACGGGCTCTCGCCAGAACTCTCGCATCGTCGTCCCTTCGCTCCACACGCACTGCAAATCCTTGCGAGGTTCTTGCTCCGCGTTTTGGAATTACACCAGGGGGCAGGGCAAGGTCAGACCGCAAGAAGGTCGGGGTGCTCCGATTACTTTTTGTGAGCTTCTATTGAATTGTTAGCTCTATGGTGACAACTTAGACTGACCAATCCGGAAAAGGTTTACAATTTAATAGGTGATAGCAGTTATCTTAAAAATGACGTAAATTTTAAAACTGTGCAGTGATTGGTTCATAAGCTAGCGAATAGCCGTTTACGATTTTTCGATTGTTTACAATCTTACGAGTCAGGATCCGTTTATTGTAATCTATCGGTTTATACAATTCAACGGTGGCATACATTCTTTATTAAAGGCAATGTGATATGATATTTATTGAGAGGTAGATACGCTAATTACAAGAATATAACATTTTAATAATTCGTGTCTGTCTGTATCGCGCATCACGTAAAAACTACTGGACCGATTGCGATGCGGTTTTCACTGTAGCTTATGTTTTGACTTAAAAACTGGGGTACTTTATATCTCAATCCGATGAGTAGAAGCCGAGCAATCGATAAGAATATTTTTGACGGCTGAAGGAATTTTGATCAAATGTTGGTATATTGGTATTTTAGGTCCTGGAATAGCACTATGAGTACTTATAACCTACAGAAATGACCACGCGTGCGAAGCCGCGGTCATCAGCTAGTTATAAAAATGTTTCACTATAGGTAGGAAACGCATGACTTAGTTTTACGCCATTTTGTAAGAAAATGTAATTAAAAAATAAACACTTTGTATGGCACCGCGTCATAGTTCTATCTATCACATATTTTTACCCGACTACTGGGAATCAAGGGAAGGGTAATGATATGAAATGAAGAATGAAATGAAGTGGTTTATTTACCAGTGTTACTTCCAATTACTTAATTACTACACAACAATTATACAAACAAGAGAAAATTTAAACTCCTTATTTTTATTTGCCAATTAATTAAGGTAATTGGCAAATAAAAATAAGGAGTTTAACAGTTTATGTATGAATGTATGTATGTAGGTATGTTCCACGATAGCGTCGCCACTATTGGTCCGATTTTGACAAGTGAGGTGTCAATCGATTCGTCTTCAGGTATAGAGTGTCATAGGCTATTTACCCGACTAAAGCGAAGCAAAGGAAGGGTTATGTGTTCAAAATAAAAAAATAGCCCGATTTTAAGACAAGCAAGCAAGGTATCAATCGATTCGTCTTTTATTCTCCAGTGTCATAGGCAATTTTTTACCCGATCGTAGTCGGGTTTTAGTTTTTGAACTTGTGTCTCTATCATAAATACCACAGAATAGCAGGTGCAAAGAAAAGGTCCCGCAATTAATTTTGCTGCGTTCAAAAACACTGTCGGAAATCTGAACTACTCATCAAAAGTGTAGTGTCATCATCATCATCATCAGCCTGTATCCGTCCAGTGCTGAACACAGGCATCTCCCAATGAACGTCACAGAGCCCGGTCTTTTAGCTCTTCTCATCCAGTTTTTGCCGGCCGCCTTTCGCAGGTCGTCAATCCACCTGGCCAATGGGCGTCCTATACCACGTTTGCCAAGCCGTGGTCTTCTCTCAAGAACCCGTTTACTCCAGCGGTTGTCCGTTCTTCGACAAATGTGACCAGCCCATTGCCACTTCAGTCTGCTAATCCTCTGAGCTATGTGGGTGACTTTGGTTCTCCGTCGGATTTCCTCGTTCTCCGGATCTTATCCTTCATAGAAACTCCAAGCATAGCTCTCTCCACAGCTCGCTGAGTGACCTTAAACTTGTAGACTGTCCCACCGTGAGTGTCCACGTCTCGGCTCCGTATGTCAGCACTAGTAGGACGCACGAATTGAAGACTTTCGTCTTCAGGCATTGTGGAATGGACGACGAGAAGACCTGATGAAGTTTCCCGAACGCTGCCCAGCGCAACTGAATCCTTTTGCTGGCTTCCTTCTAGAAGTGTCTACCCAACTGCAAAGTTTGCCCGAGATACACATATTCATTAATAACTTCGAGGGCCTCACCATCGACAGTCTTGGTCTTGGCACAGAATAAATAATAGTACAAGTACAGAAGGCTAACTGAGTAAAGTCATTTAAATAAATAGCGACTCTCGCTACAACGCTATGAAGTGCAATTTAACTCGCACGGCGCTGCGAGCATTCAATTATATTTACCTAGAAGGCGCTCGCCCACCGCGTGCAGGCTAGAATGCACCGTATCAGAACGCGCGAGAACTTCCATTGCTCTAACCGTTTCAGAATCGCTCTGTCCCTTTTTCTATAATGTATTTTGTTATTACTTATTGTTATAAATTAAAATAGTTCTATTACATACAATGACATTCTTATCAGAATAGACCTACTACCTCATTTTTACTACCTACCTATCCCGTTTTCAGACCGCCGATAACTTTAGTGAGATACCTACCTACGTGTCGTTGGTTGATTATGATTATATCCTATAGGTATTGCACTTTGATGAATAAAGGTGCCTGTCTGAATTCCATGCTTTTTAATGAGTGAAAAATAAATTGCTACCTACGTAATAAAAGGTATTAAAAGTAGGTAGGTATTATACGAGACATATATTATATAAATTCCTAATTAGTTGTAGGCTACTTACTAAGTCAGCACAGTAATTCATTTTCCGATCAACAATACCTACTATAATCAATTATAAAATTACGTTGATCGATTTAATAAACGACTTTATTTCTGCGCGGAAAAACCTTAAATATGCGTAGCTTCGGTATGGAACACAAATGAAGTAACATAAAAGTATAGGAACCTACGTAATAAAAAAATATCAATATCTAACTACATAACTAGGACCTATACATCAAAAATCAAAAAATCAAATCATAGGTATTACAATTTATTACCTTTCAATATCCTTTGGAAGCGTAAAGAATGACAATTCGTCATTTCTATCACTATTCAAACAGCCGAATGCTATGCAGTACTTTCTAGCTTTCTTCTTGGTACTCATAATTAAAACACGAATAAAGTTTGTCAATAACTTTACGTAAGTAGGTGCTCTATCGCTAAGTACAAGGCGCGCGACTCATCGAGCGCACGCTTGACACTCGACTGAACGGACCCGAATATTGGGTCCTTGAATTTATTTGTACTTGTTGCGGAGTGCGATCGCCCTGGTCTTGGTCTTGGGGTAATAAGATCGTTATACATGATCATGGTGATCTTGGAAAAGTGTAGTGTATGAGAGTTGAACTACATTATAGGAAACTACAATAGTTTTATAAGGAAGAATATTGATTTGAACAAAGAGCTCTAGAAAATTGCATCGAAAAAGAATATTGAATTACTTTTTCAATACTTGCTTGGCTTGTCATATGAGGTAGTGCTGGCCTCTGCAGAGTTGGTCAGGCCGCCCGAGGGTCTCTGAGGCTCGGACATGGCTTAACGACTGATATCTATCAATAACAGCCGGGACTGAAAGCTTAAACCCTCACATGTTAATATCTATACTTATAACAAAGCAGTAAAAGCTCAATTCGCGCGGCTGCTGTGGTAACCAAAACTTAGTACACAAATAGTTCCTTGCGCGCGCGCGGACCTACTAACTACTAAGCGTTATGTAACAAAAAAGTCTGTACAAAGAAGATAATTAAAAATAAATGCTCTAGTGGACTTAAAATAAGCATTTTTTTTAATCATGTCTCGTTGTTTGTTCGCGAATAACGTAAAAACTACTGCACTGATTGCCATGCGGTTTTAACTGTTGGATAGCTTAGGTCTGAAGGACAAGATTCGTAATGAAGATATCTGTCAGAGAACCAAGGTAACCGGCATAGCTCTAAAAATAAGAAAGCTGAAGTGGCAGTGGGCTGGTCACATTTCCCGAAGAATCGATAACCGTTGGGTTATACGAGTTCTCGAGTGGAGACCACGTTTAGGCAAACGTAGTGTAGGACGCCCTAGTGCCGTAGTGTAGGTGGCCAGTGACGACCTGCGAAAAGCAGCTGGCAGAAAATGAACGAGAAGAGCTGAACACCGAGCTCAGTGGCATGCATTAGGAGAGGCCTACGTCCAGCAGATACATATATTTATACAGATTTATATATTTACAGTTTGTTTCCCCAAACACTGCCATAAAATTTCATTTTTCAAGTTTGTTCCACACAGGCATCGCTGACTAAACTGGTAGAGACCAAACAGAGCTCCGTAGTGAATGTATGCAATCTAAAATCTGCGTATGAACTAGTTACAACATGGGAGAAATCCGTCACTGAAGATACGCCTCAGAACAGGGAGATGATCGAGTGAGTACACTAAATAAAATTAAAAATAAAAAGTTGTAAATTTACACTCATAACCCCGGCACTAGGATTCATTCCTTACCAAGCTTAGAAGGAGGGTAGCTACCAACTGCGCCACAGAATCGTTAATACTATTATTACTATACTATACAATATGTAACAAAATTACCTATTAAGTACCGGGGTGGGGTATCCCACACAACAACTATTTTTTGAGATTACGATGTTTTTCAGTCATGAATTTACTTTTAAAGTTTCTTCTAGGAACACTGTCACTTTAACCCTAGCAGTCAGCTGGGAAAGAATCAATAGCGACCTTAACCTTGTTTGTACAAGTTTGGTTGACAGACCTCGCGCATCGGTGCCTACTGCGCAGTGGTCAGTCGAACGTCAAAGTGAAAATCTGTCGAATAGATTTTCTATTGTCGATCTTTCTTTATTATTTTGTAAAAAGTAAATTATCTTTAAATTTGTGTATAGTTTAAAGTGTAAAATAACACTGTCGTTTCCTAAGCCTGTGGTGTTTTCTCAGCTAAAACTAATACTTCTTACTCGAATTATGTGCATGCAAGAATAGGCTGGCTCGACCGTCGTATGCTTTCTCGGATTGGTGAACAATCTCCACTCAGCGGGGTATTTCCACCAGCGCGCAAGCGCTAAGCAAGGCCTAGCAACCTGAACCCGCAGATGGAGCAGTATGAATGTATATACCTACTTTTGAGTGCAACGTGATAGTAAACAAACATTTAGAGTTCTCGCTAATTTCTAAGATTAAAATATTTTTACTTATGTATGGGAATTTTAAATACAATATAAATACAAATATCCATACCAATATGTAAAAGTGAAACGTTGTCTGTTTTTTTGTTTGTTTGTTTCGGAAGTTTTCACGCGATAACCGCTGGACGGATTTCGATGAAATTTGGAATGGAGATAGCTTATACCCTAGAATAAAACATAGGATACTTTTTATCCCGGAAAATTCCACGAATTCCGTGGAAGTTTCCACGGGAAAACTAGAACATGTTAACGGTTGCCATGGAAACGAAAAAACAAGTCCGTCTAAAATCATCAAGTGCGTTGGTGCCACAGATTAAGTCAACAAGCCACGGAGGCCATAACCAAGAAGTCTAAGTCTACTTTTGCATTGGTTTTTAATATCCTAGAAGAACGTAAGTAGGATGCTTTTTTCGCGATAAACTGTAGTCCGCGTGGACGAAGTCGCGGGCGGGTAAGCTAGTACATTATAATTATAATATAAATTCGTTCACGTTTGCAATGATTGAAACCATTGCAGCCGTGAACGAATTTACATGCTTGATCGAAACAAACCTCCTGTGTTTTTAGAAGGCTATTAAGTTACACCTGTACATGCAGCTGTGGCCTCGCGGTTGTACACGATTTTTTATTACCAGCTTTGTTACACCATTTCGCACCATGAAGGATTGATTTTCGAAAATAACTTTGTTAGTTAAATAAATACATCCCCAAGTTTCAAATTTCTGAGTTTTAGGCTGTGCGTTAATTGATGTCAATCAAGCTGTCTGTCATGGTTTAGTTTTATATAGTTAATTTAAAGAGATCTAAAATTAACTGCTCTACTGCATTCTTTTGTTCTCGCGGATTTTGTTCCGGGAAAAAATGATTTTTGTCGCTTTGGATATCTGTAGTTTATAACGTGACATGTAGATTAACTGCATTCATTTTTTTCTTTACAGGTTCATTCAAGGCGAAGTCGAGCGAAGGTATGAATGTTTTATATGAATTCAAGTACTCGTATACAGTTATACAGTGGGAAGGTATACTAGCTGGAAAAAAGTATGTCCATCATCATCAGTCTATATTCGTCCACTGCTGGACGTAGGCCTCTCCTAATGCACGCCACTAACCTCGGTCTTCAGCTCTTCTCATCCATTTGCTTCCAGCCGCATTTCGCAGGTCGTCACTCCACCTGGCCACAGTGCGTTGTACACTACGTTTGCCTAAACGTGGTCTGCGCTCGAGAAATCGTCTACCGTAACCGTTATCGGTTCTTCGGGAAATGTGACCAGCCCACTGCCACTTTAGCTTGCTCACCCAAAATGTTAATTTTCATGAAGTTGTAGCAAACTTTAGAGAAATGAGTTCGTACAATTTTTAGTTTCACATAAGCACCAGATACAATTTGAATTGAAAAAAAAACAGTACTTATTTCGATTTTAGTAAAACCCGATGATTGAAAGAAAGATTTTTTGTATACTGCGTTTTATTAATTTAGGCTTATTTATACATATTTTTGCAGTCGTCGCCGCACAGCAAGCAACAGCCTATACGCGGGAGAATTTCATGAAACGTTCAAAAAAGTAGTGTGCAACAGTCCAGTGTTCCTGTACCCGTATCTGATACCGGCCATGCCGTACCGACCGGACGCCATGCGCCGGTTCTGTTACCTGCACTCCGAGGACGTGTAAGTAAGCAGTAGTGTGCAACAGTCTGTTCCTGTACCCGTATCTGATATCGACCATGCCGTACCGACCGGACGCCATGCGCCGGTTCTGTTACCTGCACTCCGAGGACGTGTAAGTAAGCAGTAGTGTGCAACAGTCTGTTCCTGTACCCGTATCTGATACCGACCATGCCGTACCGACCGGACGCCATACGCCGGTTCTGTTATCTGCACTCTGAGGACGTGTGAGTAAGCAGTAGTGTGCAAAAGTCCAGTGTTCCTGTACCCGTATCTGATACCAGCCATGCCGTACCGACCGGACGCCGTGCGCCGGTTCTGTTATCTGCACTCTGAGGACGTGTGAATCATGTTTATTTGTTTCAATAAACAAATAACACATTTTAACGCTCGCGTTTGGTAAACGATATATTCTGTTTCCTCTTCGTATAATGTATCAGAAATAGCTAAAAAAAAAGCATCGCTCGCGCTTTCTTGGTAATGCTTGTACTATTATTTATTCTGTGGTAATGCTCTAATAAAAGTATAATTACCTCAAAATGTTGGCGCTCGGTTCGCTCGCGCCTTCTTGGTAAATAACTACACAGTAAAAGTATATGTAGGTGCTCAAAATATTCAAATAAAAAAAGGGGCGCTGCATTATTTCTCACCCGGGGCGCACAGATGCCTTAGCCATCATTTTTACACTAATAAAAGTATCAGAAAACAAGATTTTACTTATTGCTGGCTCTACGAAACACCTCAAGTTGTTATAATTAATAAACTCATTGCAAAAAAAATAACAAAATATGAAGGATAAGAAATTATTAATTATTTAGATTACATTAGTTTTCGTTATTTTATTAAATATAAGGAAAGCTTTCTTTAAAATAAACATGGTTGGTAAGAAAAATTTTGAAAAATGGTCAGGGAAAGTCAGGATTTTATTTTTAGAATTTTCAGTGACTCCAAGGTAGTTTTTATCGATTACTCGGCTTCTACTCATTGGGTTGAGATATAATGTACGCTAGATTTTATGTTAAAACCTAAGCTGTTCAACAGTGAAGTTTGGAAATGTGTTGTGACAGCAGATAGACAAAAACCGGATTCTACTCATTGGGTTGAGATATAATGTACGCTAGATTTTATGTTAAAACCTAAGCTATTCAACAGTGAAGTTTGGAAATGTGCTGTGACAACAGATAGACAAAAACCGGCTTCTACTCATTGAATTGAGATATAATGTACGCTAGAATTTTATGTTAAAACCTAAGCTGTTCAACAGTGAAGTTTGGAAATGTGTTGTGACAACAGATAGACAAAAACCGGCTTCTACTCATTGGGTTGAGATATAATGTACGCTAGATTTTATGTTAAAACTTAAGCTGTTCAACAGTGAAGTTTGGAAATGTGTTGTGACAACAGATAGACAAAAACCGGCTTCTACTCATTGGGTTGAGATATAATGTACGCTAGATTTTATGTTAAAACCTAAGCTGTTCAACAGTGAAGTTTGGAAATGTGTTGTGACAACAGATAGACAAAAACCGGCTTCTACTCATTGGGTTGAGGTATAACGTACGCTAGATTTTATGTTAAAACCTAAGCTGTTCAACAGTGAAGTTTGGAAATGTGTTGTGACAACAGATAGACAAAAACCATTTTAAAAAAATATATTTGCATTTGCTTATTTTAAGTACCCTAGACCTTATTTTTTAAATTGTGTTCATTGTACAGACTTTGTTTACTTATATTATAAATGTTTAATTTTGTTTTCGTTACTTTTATGATCGTAGTCTTCATAGGGAATCCTTAGACTACATACGAGTATAGTGGCCGTCAAAACTTATTATTATTTCTTTTCAGTCTAATAGTCCTCGGGCTGGACCAATTCTGGCAGTACGTAGAGAGCAACCCGCTTATATTCAAGAACCACAAAGGTTATCACCCGCGCGTGCGCCGTGGCCTCAACGCGACCATAGAGCTCGTCTCCAAGCACATGTTCCCGTGGATGACGCCGCGCCTGCTCGCTGGACACATCCACGCGGTGCGCGCGCAGCGAGACGATCACAACCCCATCTGTGTGAGTTAGCAACAAGGGTTATAAACCGCGCGAGCGCCGCGGCCTCGACGCGACCATAGTGCTCGTGTCCAAGCGTTCCCGTGGATGACGCCGTGCCTGCTCGCCGGACACATCCACGCCGTGCGCGCGCAGCGAGACGATCACAGCCCCATCTGAGTTAGCAACAAGGGTTATAAAACGCGCGTACGCCGCAGCCTCAACGCGACCATAGTGCTCATGTCCAAGCACATGTTCCCGTGGATGACGCCACGCCTGCTCACCGGACACATCCACGCGGTGCGCGCGCAGCGAGTCGATCACAGCCCCATCTATGTGAGCTAGCAACAAGGGTTCACACCCGCGCACTGGGCATGAGTCCAGTACTTTCGCTGGATCATTGCTTTATTCTGTGACACTGTTGGCAATTTCCTGAATTCCCTAGCTGGATCTCACAGTACCTGCGATATGAGTAGGGGTGGTCCTAAACCCGAATCATTTGGCAGTTGGTTTCGAACCACCGCCCTGTATAGCGACACAAGTCACAATCACAACCACTCATCGGTTAAAATGAGATGCGACGCAATAATTATGTCCACGAAAATTCATGAAGGGGTGAGAATCGCGCGGTGCTAAAACAATAATTTTAGGTACCTAATCATATTGCGCGCGCAGTAGTGATGGCGGCAAATGCCGCACACATCCAACGTCGTCAAGGTCTGCCGTATTGATAAAGGCTTACGTTCTGATGTCGTATTTTGTTGTGTAAATAATTTTATAAAAATGCCATATCATATTTATAAAGTTATTTCTCTTATGAATTCAGTATCTCCATTATTAAGTAACATGCTATAAAACGTTCCAAAAAATGAAACGTGTACAGCCGGGACTGACAGCTTAACGTGCCATCCGAAGCACGGAGTGATGTAAAATCGCACATAACTTAGTAAAGCAATATTTGCAGAGTCAAGGACTGAACCTGGTATTGTTGGATTCTAACTCGCATTAGTATACCGTTAGGCTATCATCACTCTGGCTTTAGATCAATCAACCCGTTACATATATTAATTTAGATAATAATTTGTAGGTACATGTTCATTTTGATACAATTTCGAGTTCCACGAGTGACAATCGACGCATGAATTAATTGATTTCCTATTGTTTCAAACATTAGTGGAACTTGAAGGGTTCGGAAACGGATGTATCTCGGATATTTGTTCTGCCGAGAAAAGTAGAACCACTTTCTTTTATTTATGCCATGGCTACTGCATTTTTTAAGCTTTTTTTAAATAACATATTTTCTATTCGGTGACTTCGAGAACTCAAAGGAAAAACAAGCAGAAAATGTAGAGTTTTTAAACGATTTTAAAAATATATTTTTTATGTCCGTTGTCTTCAAGTTGTGAGCTACCCTGAAAGTTTTAGCCGGATAGTTTCAGGAAGTGCTCGAAATTTGAGTTGTAAGATTCCACCCGGAACAACAAACAAGAAAGTGACTTAATAAAAATGTGTTCATATTAATATTGTAGAGCTGTGTATTTATAGTATTTCTAGAAAGGATAATGTCTTAACATTCCGTCTAATATTATTTGCAGAGGTACTTCCAATTCAACGAAGTGCCGAAGACCGAGCACCGGCTCCTGCCGTTCAACCCCAGCATGACCCTGTACGAGCAGCCCGAGCACGAACTACCCAAGATATGGGTGCGGTACCTGGCGAAGACGAGCAAGCGGTTCCGAGTGAGTTGAATTCTTCTTTTGAACCAATTTTGATTCAAAAAAAGTGGAAAGAAGGAAGAGTAATGGAGGACATTCCCAATTTGACTCGTAACTTATTATCATATTACAAGCTTTTACCCGTGACTTCGTCCGGACTACAGTTTATCGTGATGTAAAGTATCCTATGTGCTTCCCCAGGGCACAGAATAAATAATAGTACAAGTACAGAAGGCTAACTGAGTAAAGTCATTTAAATAAATAGCGACTCTCGCTACAACGCTATAAAGTGCAATTTAACTCGCACGGCGCTGCGAGCTTTCAATTATATTTACCTAGAAAGCGCTCGCCCACCGCGTGCAGGCTAGAATGCACCGTATCACAACGCGCGAGAACTTCCATTGCTCTAACCGTTTCAGAATCGCTCTGTCCCTTTTTCGCTCGGTAGGGTTGTATTAAGATATGACTAGGTACTTGTACTACTAATTATTCTGTGATATGTTATGACTTAGATATTGTAACAGAATACATAAGTAATAATGTATTATGTTATTACTTATTATTATAAATTAAAATAGTTCTATTACATACAATGACATTCTTATCAGAATAGACCGACTACCTCATTTTTACTACCTACCTATCCCGTTTTCAGAACGCCGATAAGTTTAGTGAGATACCTACCTACGTGTCGTTGGTTGATTATGATTATATCCTATAGGTATTGCACTTTGATGAATAAAGGTGCCTGTCTGAATTCCATGCTTTTTAATGACTGAAAAATAAATTGCTACCTACGTAATAAAAGGTATTAAAAGTATGTAGGCTACTTACTAAGTCAGCACAGTAATTCATTTTCCGATCAACAATACCTACTATAATCAATTATAAAATTACGTTGATCGATTTAATAAACGACTTTATTTCTGCGCGTAAAAACCTTAAATATGCGTAGCTTCGGTATGGAACACAAATGAAATAACATAAAACTATAGGAACCTGCGTAATAAAAAAATATCAATATCTAACTACATAACTAGGACCTATTATAGGTATTACAATTATAGGTATTAAGCGTAAAGAAACAACAACAATTCGTCATTTCTATCACTATTCAAACAGCCGAATGCTATGCAGTACTTTCTAGCTTTCTTCTTGGTACTCATAATTAAAACACGAATAAAGTTTGTCAATAACATTACGTAAGTAGGCGCTCTATCGCTAAGTGCAAGGCGCGCGACTCATCGAGCGCACGCTTGACACTCGACTGAACGGACCCGAATATTGGGTCCTTGAATTTATTTGTACTTGTTTCGGAGTGCGACCGCCCTTCCCAGGGTTCAAACTATCTCCATACTTAATTTCATCAAGATCGATTCAGCCGTTTAGTCGTAAAATGTAAAAGACAGAGCTACTTTCGCTTTTATAATATTAGTAGTATGGTTTACTAATACTAATATTTATTAGTAGTAGTATAGTGTCTTCTTCTTCTTATTTAAGAGCCCAGCTCTTGTCGGTGGAGTAGTTTCCAGCGTTCCCTATCTTCGGCCAATGCTTTGACTTCCCTATACGACATGACATTTATCTCCTTTATATGATCTGTAAATGTCCTTCTAAGTCTGTCTCTTTCTCTCTTCCCTTCCATGATGGTTTTTATGAAGTTGTCATGTCGTATAAGGTGGCCATGCATCTTTCCTCTTCTCGTTTCAAAGGTCGCTATTATGTTTCGTTTTTCTTGGAGTATAGTGTACTAATATTTATTTTGTAGTATAGTATCAGAAATCTGTGTACGTACACTGATGTGTCTGAAATTTCTGGGCGTATTTAAATGAATATTTTATTTAAAATATATATCTATAAATTGCAGTGGATTCTTATCTTACTAATTCCTACTATACTATTATAAATGCGAAAGTTTGTATGTTTATAATCACTCGGCGCTGAAACTATTTAACGATTATTAATAAAATTGGGTTTATAGAGACTTTAGGTCCTGGAATTACACATTTTCAACAATATGATCATCGGTGTGAAGCCGCGGGATGCATTTACTAAATTACGTTGAAACTTGCTTCAATGTTTCTTTACTAAAACCATTTTAAGTTGGTTTGTTCACCGTCTTGCAAACAGTCGCTCTTTGGTCTTTTCGTGACAATCGGTGATCAGATTTTGTAACATTTATTATACGATGCGTTTTTATTTATTGTATGCCAGTTATGTATACGTGATAAGAAATGGAGACGCGGCAGGCCCAGGAGATGGCGGAACTCTCTTAACGTCTACCTGAAAGATTAGCCAGCTATATCCCAAATCGAGAATAGTGGTAGGAGATACCTTTGCCCTGCAGTGGGACACTGTTACCAGTTACCAGTTGTGTACCAGTTTCATAATAATAATAATTCTAGTTACAGAAAACAAACAATAATGTAATTAACCCCTCACATGTGTCTACTACATGTAACCACTGTGTGCGGTGATACAAGGGGCGGTCTTATCGCCCAAACAATCTATTCCAGACAAACTTATTATAACTATTTAAAACCCGCGTGGAGAAAGTCATCAATGAAGCCTAGTACACAATTGTTTTTCATTACAGAAATATCTTCACAAACGGCCAGACGTGATTGGCCGCCAACCGGACGGCGTGACCATAAACCCGGGCATCGCGCCAGACACAACCAAAAAAAAACCACTGCCCATAGACTTCACCAAAGAAATCCTGTGCCACCGCTCCACGCTGCACGCCAAACCGATCAAACCCAATCTCTCAGACAAATTCGATGTCAGCATACAAAGATTAGACAGTCAAGAAAATTCTGGAAAAAAAACCATAGACAACGCAAGAACTGCAACAATTACAGACACAAACAGTAAACCAAACTCGGTTCCTGGAGCTCCAAATTTCTACCAGCTAGTTCAAACAAGCAGTGGATCATTTCTCCTACCTCTACAAATTAGCACACAGACGGTCAACAGCACAGCGGGGTCTATAGTTACACCAGTTGTAGTAAATAGTGTCATTTTACCCAACAACTTGTCTGCACTGCGACCAAAACCCCCAATATTCTCAGATGAACATTGTGTGTGCTGCCTACTATTAAGAAAAATAACCAAAGTGAAGCAAACGTGTATAACCGATTACTTTAAAAGTAAAAGTGTAGTGAAACAATGTGATTGTAGATGTACTAAGTATCCCAAAGTGTCCAAAAGGTTGAGATTGTTAGTGAGAATTCACAAAAAGGAGACTGAGTTAGTTTTTAAGGAGTTGGAGAAGAAATTGGAAAGTGGAAGGAGTAAGGAGACTGAAATGAAAGACTGTTGTGATTTTAAGGATTTGAGTAAGTTTTTTCAATTTATTTTGCGTTTCATTTATTTTTAGCTGACTACGAAAAAGGAGCGTTACTACTGCTAGGGTGGGTTAGGTCTACTTAAGACCAGGCTTCAGTTTATAAGGATTTTTTCCATAAATATGCTGGGTCAACCACAAACCTGATAAATGTGAAACTTAACATATATGTTTTTGAGATCTTTATCGCTCTGTGATTAATACAAAAACGTGATTAAAATATTTTCATTCGATACATTTTCTTATCAGAAATTACGTTATTTTTAGTGATATTTTCATTTTTCTTCTCAACAGCTTAAATTTCAATAATAATCTCACAGCAAGAAAACATAGCTTATTATCTAATGCTTAGACAAAATTTACCTAAATTAACTAAATTATTAGCCTGCCAGTAAAATAAATAACTTTTGGGTCGTTCCATGTAAAATTATGAAATACTCAAATGAAAGTCTCAAAAAAGTAATATTCACATGGCTCAGCAGACTTGATTATGAGAACGCTGAAAGTATGCTAGCTAATTTTTAGAGCAAATCACCACGCACCCTATCCGTTTTTATCCTTTCACGCGCGTGCACACACACATATACAAACACACCCTCATCCTCACACACACAAACACACACACCCTCACACACACGCGAACACACCCTAACACACACTATACACACATTAATATTAACAGCTTGCATATCTGCTCGCAACCATGTTATAAGAGTAATTATATCCTTTTAATTTCACTTGATCTTTTAATGGTACCTATTCGGTTGGCACAAACTACACTAAAATTAAGTTTAGTCCTGTTCCAAGCCGATAACAATGCACTAAACTAAATTTTAATATTTTTCTCAGTTTAGTTTAGTGGTATTTTTCTATTCTGGTGTATGTCAGTTTACGTATAAAGGTGCCTCCACACAACCCTCGTGCCGAAAACTCTCAGCAAGAAATGGAAACCATAAACAAAAAGCGTGGTCTGTGTCAGGGTGCACGGCCGCTTGTTTGTCGTGAAACGTTTACTCCACGTACAAATCGCGATTTAAACCGAATTGAAGATCACAATAACGTAAATTTTGCTGATTATGAGCGGGACACCCGCGGCTTTGCCCGCGTGGTCATTTCTCTGGGTTATAAGTAACCTATGTGTTATTTTAGGACTAAAAGTATATAAATTTCACGCATCCGTTAAATATGTTTTATCAATTGCTCGGCTTCTATTCACCGGATTGAAATACCAAGTACACCAAAACCTTTAACACCAAAACTTTTTAAATTCTAAACCTAGTATTTACGTGAACAGACAAAAAGACAGACATGATTTTGGAAAATGTTAAGTATATTTGTTTATTTAAAGTTCATTCGCTTATGTAAAGTCCACAAGACCATTTTTTATTATTTTCTTTTTTGTACAGACCTTTTGTTACTCACTGCTTTATTATAAAATCTTCATTACCTCCGAACTTGAAAAGAGAGGGGGGAGGGGGGGTTATAAGTTTAGGGGTGTGTGTTTGTGTATGTATGGATCCGTGTGGCTGTCTGTGGCATCGTAGCTCGCAAACGAATGGACATATTTTGATGCGGTTTTTCTCTTTGAAAGCTGATGTGATCCGGAGGCGCATGCGTGACCGTTAAAGTAAACAGGTATTCATGTATGTCACACTCCGAAGATTAAAATATAACTTTTCAACAGCCCTTAAGCGCATGCGTGACCGTCGAAACATAACGGTGGAGCGCTTTTGCGCCCGTTCCACCGTCCGGTGACGCTGTAGAGGTTAGCTATAGACCAACAGCACATATCCTTCCTAAAAAAAAAGAAGAAAAAAAATGATTTCCGTTTCATAAATGTACTAGTTTCTTTTAAAAACCGGATGGCTGTGTTGGGGTGCATAGACGTTTGCTTGTCGTGAAACGTCAACGCCACGTACAATTTGATCCGGTCCTGAAAACCTCTCGTTTGCTCTGTGCTGGAGTTCAAAATGTGTATACTATTTATTTTAGTACGGACTTTCCGGGTGCTGCACTTTTGTATGAGACCCCATTTTAAAAAAAAATGTTAGATTTTTTGCAAACTTTTTCATATTGAATCGTTTTTTTTCTCAATGAGATCTTTACCAAAACACCGGAATCAATAGGCTTACTAAATTTCGAGTTATACCGAATTAAAAATCACAAAAACATCAATTAATTATTCTAATTATTTGTGTCTTTTATTTTTGTGTGTGTTGAATAAATGTATTTTCTTTCTTTCTTTCTTTCTTTTAATTTCGCTGATTTTGCTTTCAAGTGATGTGGAGAGCGAATGGAGTATTTTTAAAGGCATTATGTTATTAAACCCGGTTTCAGTAACATTACGTAACAATTTGTTTTATTTTTAATGTTAGACCGATTATGGCGGATATAATTTGCGTTGTTTTTGAAAATTATTGATAACAATACAAAAGTATTAGTTAGCAACGAGAAAGACGTTTCTGATTTCCCTTTTGAAAATATTATTAGAAATTTACAGGATCCAATGCTATAAAATAAGGGTATCCGCACATACTAGAATGTTGATCACAATATTGATATTTTCAAAAGAAACCCGTCATATTTAAAATTTTACTAACATTACTTGAGATCCTACATAATTTAGTTTGCTTTTTTGTTTCGAAATGTTTTAGAAATTCAATATTTTTCATAAAACTTTGTTTCTCATTCGTACGCGTTACGCCCATTACAAAAGCTTGTTACGCCCGCTACGCACAAATATTAAAGTTAGTTTTAAATTAGCTCCTGTTTTTCTTTAATAAATGTTGTAGATGGTGAGTTATTAATTTCGCTACAGCTCATCGTAAATTTTTATTCATATAACAAGTCTTAATCGCAGTTTCAAAAAAATTACGCGCCATCCGGAAGTGAGAGATAAAATCAAGTTACGCCCGTTACGGTACTTCTATAAAACTTATAGAATACTCAAATAAATATTAACTTAATATAGGTTAAAAGACTATTAATTGAGTCATAAAATGAATATCCTTCCTTTATTAAATTAACAGTTGAATGTGTACAACCTGTTACACCCGTTACATGGAATGACCCTTTTGAGACTTCGTCATTTACTTCCGAGTTAAATTGTATGTTCAACTTTGTTACACAGACACTTTAGTGCTTATTGCGGGTAGCGGGTGGCAGACTGTAGGGGAGGTGGCAGGGGAGTGGGGTGTGGGAAAATGTAACCTTGGAGCCTGGCCTTAACAGGTTTCAACTTATGAGGTACAAGATTTTGCTTGCAACTTCACGCGGATTACAGTTTTCTCCATACCAATTTCACCAAGACCAAGTTGTTTACTCGTGAAAAGGTAACAGACAGACAGACAGAGTTACTTTCGCTTTTTTAATATTGATTATTGACTTTCAGGAAAAAAAACGCCATAGAAAATAGATAGTCCCCGTAATAAAGTTTACATTTGCATAGAAAAAAAATGAACATCAGAAAAACAAATGAATGTCGGAAATGAAATGAATATGAGAAAAACAATTGAATGTCGGGAGAAGTGACAGATGTCAAAGTGTCAATTTGTAGGGAAAGGGTGGGGGGAAGTTGGGAAAGGTCTGGGTACATTAGATTCTGATAAGGGTGAGAGGAGTGTGTGTTGGAAGAAGGGCGAAGAGTGGGCAAGGTGACGGACTGTGTGGGAAGGTGAGCGCTGCGCGTTCACCATCCCCACCTTTAGCCAACCTTCCCGCACACCCCTTCCCTCCACCCTTATCCAATGTTCCCAGACCTTTCCCAACTTCCCCCAACTCTTCCCCACCCTTTCCCAACAAACAGTCACTTCTCCCGACATTCAATTGTTTTTTCTGATGTTCATTTGTTTTTTCTGATGTTCATTTGGTTTTTCTGATGTTTATTTGTTGTTTTATGCAAATGTGAAAATGGTAGCGATTCGGACATCTCCTGAACTTAACTTAATTTCTTCAAATGTAATTTAAACCTTGTTGGCTTCGTAACAAGGTATTTTTTACATTTGAAGAAATTTAGTCTAGTTTAGTTCAAAGAGTAAAATTACCAAATTGCTGCCATTGTGTATGGGAACCATCTATTACCTATGGCGGATTTTTTCTTTTGCTCGCTGCCATGTAATTTAATCAGATCCTGAAAGAACCAAGGACGCTGAACAATTTTAGTTTCAGCATCAGCACGCTGCAATTAGCACTTTTTGAGATATTTGCAAAAAAAAAATGTGACCTTGAATAACTTAAGGCGAGATTTTATGACACTTTTGAGACAACTTTAAGAATGCTAAAATGAAGGTTTATACAACTGATTATCCGAGGTTAAACACTAACTTTGACTGGATATCTTAATTTAGTCATATCATAGTCATTTGCAGTTTTTCCTAAAGTTTCATGACTTTGACCAGCCTTACGACTAATCATATTTTTTTCTTCCAGTCTACGCACTATCATACAAACTTAAAGTATTCACCCAAGCGTCTATGTCGCGGCGAATATACGTCAAAAGGCGAATTACAAACTTGCTCTCCAAATTCGACGAAGAATCCAGCGACCCCATGAAACTGGCCACTGACCTGGGCAAGTCCTTCAGCGACGAGTTAGTGGAGCTATACCTTGATTTCCTGGGCTTCCTGACTCCAGAGCAGGCGGACAAGATGGACGTATTCCGGGATTATTTCACTAGGAACTGTGCTAAGGATCTGATGGAGAAAGTTGAAGTAAGTATGCTTTTTAATCGCCCCCTTTAACCCTACCCCTCTCCACCCGCAGTTCGCGTAAAAACCAGTTGACTGTTTTATATTCGGATTCGGTTAGTTTTTGAACTGATTTTTGAACTGATTTGTACTATGTATCTCAATTCGATGAGTAGACACCGAGCGATCGATGAAAAACGAGTAGACAGTAGAACCAATTTTGATAAAATTTGTTATATTGTACTTCATACGTACTTTTGGTCTTAGAATGACACATAGGATACTTTTATCTCAGAAAACTATCCACGCGGGCAAAGCTGCGAGCGCAGCTTGTTAATAATAATAATAATTGTTGACGACCGGTTGGCCAAGTGGCTAGTGACCCTGACTGCGAAGTCAAAAGATCGCGGGTTTGAATCCCGCTTCGTGCAAACATTTGATATGAGCACAAATATTTTGTTTCCGAGTCATGGATGTATATATTCTTATCTATGTATGTTTATCCGTTGCCTAGTACCCATAGTACAGGGTATCCTAGTGTGGGGCTAGTTTTAAGGTGTGAATTTTTCTGAATTTATATTTAACTAGCTTTCCCGCCCGCGACTTTGTCCGCTTCGACTACAGTTTATCGCGAAAAAAGCATCCTATGTTCTTCTAGGATATTAAAAACAAATGCAAAAGTAGGTATAGCAGCAACATACTAGTTTTTTTTTCCATGTCAAAATCCTTAAAGCGAGTAATCAACGTTTTCCAGTTTTCCCGTAGAAACTTTCAAATTTTCCGGGATAAAATCCTATGTTTTATTCCAGGATATAAGCTATCTCCATTCCAAATTTCATCAAAATCCGTCCAGCCGTTATCCCGTGAAAGCTCCCCAAACAAACAAACAAAGAGACAATGTTTCACTTTTATACTCGTATATTGGTATGGATTATAATTAACGTATGTTACAAGGAGCAAGTAAGTAACAAAGAGGCGCGTCACAAGATCCTGGCCCAGCTGAAGAGCACGTTCAGCGATGTCAAGTCTTCCTCGTGCGAGATGTGCAGCGGTCTCCTGGAGACCATGGAAGGGTACCCTCGCCTGGCGCGGTATACATTCGGACTCTTCCCACATCGAAAGCAAACCAGGTAAGGGACACACATACATACACGGGACACAAACTAGAATAATAACACAAAGGAATACACACGCACACTCGAATAACAGTTACTCGTACATGCTGCGCTCACGCCCTTAAGGATGGAGTTTATTTTTCTTTTTAATTATATTGATTGGCGAGACGAGCAGGTCGCTCGCCTGACGGTAAGCATCACGCCTGCCCATTGCAATCGCAGAATCATACAAAACACAAAACTTGAGATATTGGTTATTAAACATGAACGCGCATTACCTGGAGCCGAACGCACCGAAGGAGCCGAATTTTAGAATTATTTGTATAAAATCCCGCGCATCTATCCGTACCGAACGCGACGAATCGCCAGAAAGAAGGGAAATTCGGAAGACAACTAAACCCCGTACGGATTCTGATGACGTAATCTTCCGACGCAGCTGACTCGGCAGAATTGAAGCGTCCGAATTGAAAGAAATGACGTCGTGCCCGCTTCTATTGTAGTGTTCCCAACGTAGCACTTATAGATTAGACACTATTTTCTTAAGATTAGCACTAGGATCTTACATAAAGTAGCACCTAGCACTAAATCACAGAATAACCAATACTACAAGACTAAACAGCAACCTAAGTACCTAATTATGTTTGGTTACCAAAAAAAATTATCACGCGGGAAAGACCAAACAGCTTTAGCTATAAAGTTGGCTACACTTGGGAACACAAAACAAAGGCACGTTACCCAACACGAGCTGTCACTGTTTCTCGGTCGTGTTGGAATACTCTTTCTTTGTCTTGCGTGGTGATTTCTGATGCGAGCGGGCTTTAACACCGAGTGTTTAACGTGAAGAGAAACAAAAGAACGTTGATCGTAACGTGTTTAGCTTTTTCTTGTTGGGCTTTCACGTAAGGAAATTTTTGCCTACTTAGAAAAACCATCCGTGACATACAATCGATGGACAGACAAACAGATGTAAACAGACATGACGAAACTATAAGGGTTCCTAATTTTATTAGAAACCATAAATAATCGACAGTGGGCTTTGACTCTCCTAATAAAGTCCAAAGGGTTCCGTTTTCGTTCAATGAATTAAGCACTAATTATTTGGGAATCTATTTTTTTTAATGTTAAATAATGAGTTGGCAACCCTGATAGCTTTCTGTCTGCCAGACGATTCTCCCGATGCGTTCGATTCGGCGAGGTGCGCGAGGCCGTAAGGAACTTCGGTTCCTTCAGCGCGTTCGGCGCGGTCGCTTCTGGGTAATGCGCATTCAGCTTAAGTCTCATTGCCCAGTAATTTCGGTAGAAACATTGCCCTTCAAACTGAAACACAGAAATGTAGGCACAGTACTGCTTGACGATTCAATATCTGACAAGGTGTGGTCATCTGTAAATATCTGTCAATATTTTATGACTAAGTATTTTGTTCTTTCAGGAAGCAGATGCCGCCAACAACGGAACCCACAGCGCGTGTTGAAGAACACAATGATGTAAACGATACGATGTGCGACGAACCTCACAATACGGTGGATTACGAAGCCGACCACTCATCCTGGTGAGTAGACATTAAAATACTGGGTGTGTATGTGTGAGTGTGTGGGTGTGTTGATGGGTTGTAGGTAAAATTATACCAGGGCTTACATGGAAATCAAAGAAAATATACACCGTGACATTGAATTCGATATATTTCTTAACAGTATGTTCTCAGTCCATGCAACAGAATGTATCTACTAAATATCAAAAATAAATAATAAATAATAAAACAAAATACGCATTATTAAATTAGTAAAAACTCATACTTGTTATCCCTGCGACATCGCTCGCCTGGCGGAGAACCCGCGCCGCGGCCGCGTAGTGTGTTCATTGAAATAGACATTTCAGCTTAAAGCGAATTATTCTTTGGTCAGTTATTTATATTTTAATTTCTGAACTAAAGAACGATCCTAAATAATGGCCGGAATGTATGCATTTAAGAAAAATATTAAGTCACGAATTGGTCACGGTGTATTCAATGTGCCTGGACACAAGACTCGGAGACTTTAACAGTTCGTTAAACACTTTATTTTATCGATGAAAATTTTGAAGTGTAATAAATTATTGAGTCATCATCAGCACGTGTCAGTCCACTGCTGGACATAGGCCTCTCTCAAAGCACGCCACTGATTCCGACCTTCGGCTCTTCTCTTACCGAGTCGCGGTCTCCTCTCAAGAACACGTTTACTCAAACGGTTATTAGTCCTTCGACAGATATGACCAGCCCACTGCCACTTCAGCCTGCTAATCCTAAGAGTTATGTCGACAAATTTGGTGCTCTGCCGGATCACCTCATTCCGGATACGATCTTCCAGAGAAACTCCGAGCATAGTCCTTTCCATAGCCCGCTGAGCGACCTTAAATTGGTAGACTAGTCGTACTGTGAGTGTCCACGACTCGGCTCCGTATGTCATAACAGGTAGGACACACTGGTTGAAGACTTTTGTCTTCACACTTTGCGGTATTGGCGACGAGAAGACAATTATTAAAGCCCAATTATTAAATGCCTTTATTAATTAAAGAAGCTTCTCATACATAAAAATACTCTTTTAATCCTTCGAGCACCAGACCTGCTAGCGTAAATTACGTTACTATGCGATATCGAGCGAGAAGAGTTCAAAGTAAATAAATATAACATTTTTAATGAATGTCACTTCTTATGTATTTTTTTGTTTTTTATTGCATTTTTACGTTTTAAAGTTTTTTTTTTCTTATTTTTCTTCTTTTTTTATTGCCTTGTCATCGGTTTTTAAGCTACTCTGAAACTTTCAGCCGGATAACTAATCGGGAAGTGCTTAAAATTTGCATTGCAAGATTCCGGGACAAAATACATAGATACGTCGATACATAGATAAATAAATACAAGTGAAGTTAAATAAATGCTTTTAAAATAATACTTTTTCAGATAATAACTACACACACCGCAGATCAAAGCGATTAAAGACAAGACAATATTTGAATAGTTTACTAACAGTCATAGTGTGTGTGTGTATGTGAGTGTGTGTGGACTGAGGTAGTGCCGGCCTCTGGTGTCATAGTTTGTCAGGCCGCCCAAGCAAGCGCCTGTAACGTGGCCTAATCAAAAGCTCCAAGCTCGATTAAAGATTTTCTTAAACAAGACATTCGACGGGCAACTCTAAATTTATTATGATAAATTATTTAAAAAATTCAATTTGATTCAAACATTGATATATAATTGAATATAGTATAGCTTAATCTATGTACAAAGTTTAGATAGATAGATAATACTTTATTGTACATCAGTTTAAAAAATATAGATCAAATAGGAACAATCTTATCACTAAAGTACATCGGGCGGACTTATCGCTAAAAGCAATCTCTTCCAGTCTAGTTTAGTTTCGATTTAAGTTGTAGTTTTTTAATAAACTAAATTTGCGCGTCTCTATCCGAAGGTCAATTGTTTTTGTTCCAGTGGTGAAGAGTCCGACGCCATGTCTGTCGATCTGGAAGCGCCGCCTGTTGAAGCAAATCCAGATGTGGATGTGGCTATTAAAATGGTAAGAATAGTTCATCATTAGGCTATGCACCAATGAGTTTGTAGTACTGTTGCAGAAAAACTCCCAGCTGGTCATTTAACCGGCTAAAGCCCGGTCACTATGCTGAGAGAATTTCGTACAATGACCCCTCTATCTCTATCACTCGCGCATAATTCTATTGCCGTCGCGCTCGAACACATTGTACGAAATTCTCTGTGCATCGTGACTGGGCTATATACCTCGTCTACATTCAGCTTCAGTGAGCAGGGAAGTGGGCAGGACGAGTATGTAAACATGATACTTCTCATGCTCCTGTCTTGCTATTCGCGCTGCCCGGCGCTACCCGAATGAGCGGTTTTTTTGTGCGGACGTTAAAGGACGGGCAGCGCGAGCGGCTGTGCGTGTTTACATTCAGCTCCGTCGCTCACTCCTAGCCAAGCGCTTGGACGAATCGGACGTGCAGCCGCCTCGTTACGATCTGCTAAAATTTCCTTCAAGTGGAGCAAAAACTGCTGTATATGTACTAGCACGTTAGAATATAATTAGAATTCCGTTTACCTACCCAAGAATATGCACACAACAAACCATCGGTGGGTCGGGTCTATGCAAACCATCGGTGATGGAAGTGCGAGACATACTGGGCCGTCACGCTGAGAGTGAGCAACAAAAACTGTGGGATCGGAAAACCGACTGCAAACATGCCAAGACCGCGTTTCCGACCCTTAGCAGAAATATCACAAACAGCTTACTAAAGTTGCAACGGCAGGATCTTCGCCTTTTATCACTGTCACGGTCACTGCAACTTAAACTATCATATGCACAAGATTGGAGCCACGGATAGTCCTCTGTGTCGTGGCTGCATGGAGGAGAACGTGACTGTGAAGCACGTGCTACTGCACTGTCCGCCCACGGAACAAATCAGAATCACAACTGAAATACATGATTTGTCTCAGCGACCTATCCCAAACTTGCTATTGCCATCTTCATCTTCATCATCTTCACTTTCATTGCCACCTATCGTCACTGGAGCAGTTGTGCCAGCGACTCAGAGCCACACTCCGCTATTTTAAGGAGTTGGGATGGCTTGGGTAGAGGCTGGCAGGGGGAATGCACAAAACACCCCAAGCGGGACGTCAGTGCAGGCCTTACTGCCCCTACTTCCAATAAGAATAAGATGCACACAACAATCATTTATGTAGGTAGCTAGGTACTTACAGAGTTATATTACGATAGATGTAGGTAGGTAGGTACTTACAGAGTTATATTATGATAGATGGATATTATCATCCACGATCTTCTAGGACAACGAAACTTCTTTTTTTGTATTTTACATCTCTTTAAATAATTTACATAATTATCATTCTACATTTACAAATCGCTTTACTCCGATCACTCACAGTTACAGCCTGACAGTCGTTTTCGATCCCTCACCGTTTTAAATATTACGCATTTTCAACAATATCAGTTATTAGTGACTGCCTCTGACTTCGCACGGGTAGCGCTCACACCGCGGGATTATTCTTACTTTTAGAATATTTATATCCGTTCTAAAAAAAAAACGCCAGTAAGCGTAATCAAAATCTTTAGCAGCAACGATCGTGGTGTTTTGTGACCATAGACAACTGCATTACTCATGTACTTGACAGACTTGTTATTGTTTCGTATCCACGGCAACATATCATTCCGTTCTGAATTTTTGATAACTTTGGTATAAATTATTGCAATTTTCGTAGAAATCCTAAAATAAAAAAAACTGGTAATGTAACTTTCTATAGATGAAAGTTTTTTTTTGAGTTTATCAATTACAAACAAACAATCAAATCTTTCTTCTTTATAACATTAAAGTAGACATACAAGAGTCAAATAGAGAACCTCCTTTTTTATTCGGTTAAAAACGACGCGAGTATCGCGTCGCTAAGAGTCAAATGTGGCTACTCCAATAAATAAATATTCCAATTGATCAAATTTTCAGGAGCCGTGCTCCGAAGAACCAACAGAGGCCACCGAAATATCAACAAGCAAGAATGGAGAAACCGATTCCGACGCATCTTCCACATCTATGTACATTTTCGAACACGACAACATAAAAATGGAAGAAGAATTAACCGAATGGTCACGAGACGAAGACAAACTACTTCTGCAAGTTTTACAGGAACAGTTAACTCCAGAAGAACGGAAAACTAAGACGATGCTAGAATATTTAGAAGAGAAGAATGTATACGGAATTCTCTCTGAAAGTCTTACAGATAGATCAATGAGTCAAATCAAAGAAAGAGTGCTGTATATATTGTCCATGTTAGATTTATGTGAAGAGTAATTGTGTAGTAAACAAAATGTTTGTGTATTAGTTTGTTTTTATTTCAATTCTCCCTAAACCTTGCTACAGTTTCAATACTTTGCGTTTGATGACTATTTCACCAGGCGTTGATGCGGTGATAATAGTACACCTAGAAGTACTACTTGGGCAGCAGAATTATAAAAGTGATTAGCAAACAATATTGTATAGGTATGTAGCCCTCGTCGCTCCCTCAACGGTTTCGCGCTCTTTAGGCTTAGCAACAGCCCACCAAAGGCGCGCTGCGTTCTCCGTTCGTGCAACGCCCCGCTCACCCCGCGACGCCCTTCCCGCGTGCCCTCGCCACCTAGCTTCGTCGATAGTTAGTCGGCCTGCAACTTTGCTATTGTCTACACCGCGTACGTCATTGGTAGCGATTCGGGCAAAAACTAAACTAAATTTAATTTCTTCAAATGTAATTTAAACCTTGTTGGCTTCGTAACAAGGTATTTTTGCCCCTGGCATCTTATCCTCACTCGCTAAACTATCACTAAAGCCTGTCAGCGTAAAATCAACTTTGTTTCCATGCGCCGAGAGTCCCGATTTGTCCAAACACTGTCTCAGAACGTGTCCGAATTTATCCAAACGCTGTTAGACAGCATGTTAAAAACCTGTTTTAATTACGATATTTTAAGCGGTGTATCTTGACGTAAGTTTACAATAGACGCCGGGGAAAAAAAGACCGTGTTACGAAGTTTACAAGGTATAAATTTACTTTTGAAGAAATTAAGTCTAGTTTTGTTTTTCGGAGTGAAGTACAAAATCGCTGCCATTGTTTCGTATCGACGCGCCACGTATACCTAATTCCACATATAAACTGCGCCCATACCTGTTTATAGTGCTTAATAAATTATATGAGCTTTTTTCAAAGCTATATTGCGCCCAAATAGCGGCATGATCCGACCCGTGCTCGAAAAACGTTAATCAAAGTTAATTCATCTGATCGGTACCTACGCTTTGGCGTTTTGTGTTATTTGAGATTGTGATAATTAGTACTTAACTAGATATTATACAAGCACAAGATGCCCCCAAAACAAAGAAAAGCGGCTAAAAATGACCAACAGTCAAGCGCCGAGAGCAGCGAGGACGAGCGTCATCGGCGTAACCAAGCACGCGCAGTTCCCGCGCCCGCGGCGGCACCCGAGGCCGTGGCAGTCGAGGATCGAGACAAGACCTCTTTCGTAACGCCTTCCGGAACTTTCCGCTTTAAAAGGACGCCTACGGGTCTTCGGAACTTGGGTGCAACTTTCTAAAGGCTTATTGATAGGTTTAAGTCTTATTCGTTAACAAAAGCTCATATAATTTATTAAGCACTATAAACAGGTATGGGCGCAGTTTATATGTGGAATTAGGTATACGTGGCGCGTCGATACGAAACAATGGAAGCTGTTATGGATAGACTGACATTGTTCGAGTCAATCGGAAGAAGAGTTGCTTCTTCTGTGACGCTGTAAAGTTTCTGGGGCACATCATTGTTCCCGGTGGACTGCGAGTAGCCTCAGAAAAGACTTCGGCTATAGTCGACATGACTGCACCGAAGAACGTACGGCAATTGAAGAGCTTCGTTGCGATGACCAGTTGGTTTCGGCGCTTTGTCCCTAACTTTGCTTATGTCACGAAGCCCTTAACTGACCTCCTTAAGAAGAAGAGCATTTGGGAATGGCGTGAAGAGCAACATAATCCGTTTGAGGACATAAAAATAATAGTTTAAAAAAACTAAAAAACACGCTTTATATAGAAAACCAAACTAAAAAATAGAAAATAAATATTAATAATTTTGAATTAATAATAGTGTTTGAATTTCAAAAAAATCGTGGGGTGCATCGCTCAATAGTTATAAATATTTCATTGACAGATATGAGAAGAAGGATTATCATTTCGATAATATCTTAAAAAGCAACCCACGCTTTTTTTTAAATTTGGTTTTCTATATAAATCGTTGTAACACGGAACGTAAAGGGGGCGTTCTCGGATGTGGTTGAGGAAGATTTGGGCATGCGCAGTAGCTATTTAGCTGGCCACCAGACCTCCATAACGGAAGCACTCCCCTCGCCCCGCAACCCCCGCTCTCTCTCTGCCCGACCGCGCCGGCAGACTCGCGTGCCGGCTCGCTTATTAAGTTAATTTTTTTGTTCTATTTTTCTAAGGTAATGTCGATGTAACTTATAAATATTAAATGTGAATATTAAATTGAGCGCCCGACGAGTGGGCCCCAGTTCCCACTCATAATAAGAACCCAAAATGAAGACCCGAAGCGCCGACCGCGACAGCGAGTCACCGCCGCCACCATCTTCCAACGACTCCACAATGCCATTAGAGATGGTGCGATCGTTGATGGCGTCGCTGCAGGAATCTCAAGCAGAGTTTTGTCGCGAATTACTGCGGGAAGTAAGAACGTCGACGCCGGCATTACGGCCCGAGGGAGCCGCCGCAGCTTCCACTTCGTTCGCCGCCGTGCATGCGATGCGCCCGCGTCTTTCGCGAGTAGCACGGCGCGCTTTGCAGGTGGAAAAGAGGAGAATGTCGACAACTTTATCGACGCGGTGGAGGTGTTTAAAGATTGTACAAATATCACTGACGAAAATGCCATCAGAGGCCTTTCTATTCTGCTGACGCACGAGGCCGCCACTTGGCAGGCAGTGAGACTTGAAATCAAAACGTGGATGGACGCCGTAAGAAATCTTCGCGCCGCCTGTGGCGGGCGCCGCCTATGGCGAGCGCCGCCCGCCACATCGTACTTATAGAGAGATTTTTCAATTAACACACGAACCGAATGAGAGGACGGATATATTCATTGCAAAAATCAGAGCCTTAATGGCTAGACTGCCAGCCGGCGACCTCTCGGAAAAAGTTCAGGTTGACATGGCGTTTGGCCTCCTCCATATTGGTATTAGGAAGAGAATGAGAAGAGAGGAAGTTGCCTCCTTCGCCGAACTCCTCACCAGGGCTCGGGAGATCGAAGACGCAGCCGACGACGAGTCGCCATCATCGAGCTCGGCCGTCGAGGGCTCATCGCGCCACGGCCGCAGCTCTGGCGCCGCCGGCTCTTCATGGACGCCTCATCAACGAGGATAGGCCACGCCACGTTCATACCAGCCCACGGCGCCTCTAGTGCAGGCCGCGTCCCGAGCGCAGGCCGCACCGACGCGGGCGTACGTTGCGCCCCATGCGTCCAGCCGCCCGAACTTCACGCCCCGCGGTGCGATGATGGGTTTCCAACCGTTCGTTCACTCCACGGGTTACAGTGATAAATAACAATCAAAAGTACAGTAACCATAACCAATTAAATTGCAATTATAATAGTGTAGTGCCCCCTTTACAAAAATTTCAAAATGACAGTGACAGATGTGCTAGTGATAACCCTTATCTATGCACTGACAACATATTGAATCGCGACAAGCCAAACAAATATAGTGTTAATAATGAAAACAATATTATGTTAACAGGTGAAACATTGTCATGCTACGGGTGCGGAGCGAGGGGTGTTATGATAGAGTTGTCAAACGGTAATGAAATTGATCAGAGGTTAACATTTTTTAATGAATTGCCACAGTGTAGCGAGTTTAATAGTAATGAGTTGCCACAGGGTAGTAAAGATAAATTACCACAGTTTACTGAACAGTGGTCAAAAAGAGTAATAAAAAGCATGACTTACTCTGCTCCCTGGAGGACAACTCACAAAGTAATGAAAGTAGGTTACCAGATTTAACTATTGATGAAAAGCTAGCACCACCACTACATACATACTTACCCACTTTAGCGAATCAGCTATGTATCAATGCTAACAGTATCAAACAATCCTCATATCTGCCATTAAATAGACGTCCTATCTTACCTATTCAAATATTAGGATATGAAGTGACCGGCTTAATTGATTCTGGAGCTAAATGTAGTATTGCGGACAGGAGTCTATATAAATTATTGCAAAGACATAATATACAGTTTGTTGAAGAAGTGACTCCAGTAAAGTTGGCAGATGGGAAATCACAACTTTATAATATTGCACGTACTCAAGTAAATGTAACCATTTGTAACAGTAAGACTATCACAACTAAATTTATTGTTCTTGTCGATGCTGACAATGACACCTTATTGGGCATGGACTTTCTGGTCTCAGCGGGAATGGTCATTGACTTTGCCACCTCATATTGGCATTTCGCCGGGCAAGAGATAGTATACAAATTTGAATATGAGTGTGAGGATATGCTCAGGCATGAACTAACATGTTCCATTGATACAAATGTTACCACTCTTCGTACTGAGGAAGGATCCATGCTCACCGCAGAACAACAAGAACGTTTGAACATACACTACACCTTATGCGGAACATCATATTGATACAGGACACCACCTACCCATTGCTGTGCCACCATACCGACTAACACCTGCGAAGAAACAGCTAATGAAGGAAGAACTGGACAAAATGCTACAGGATGGAATAATTGAGGAGTGCGAGTCAGCATGGACTGCACCAGCTATTCTGGTACCAAAGAAGGATAACAGTGTCCGCTTTTGCGTAGACTACAGGCGCCTCAATACGGTAACAAAAACAGATAGTTATCCAATGCCCCTGATAGACGAGCTCCTTCATACTTCACAGAAAGGATATTTCATAAGTACGCTTGACCTGCGCGCTGGATACTGGCAAGTGGCTATGGCAGAGGCTGACAGAGACAAAACAGCCTTTATAACACCATTTGGATCCTTCAGATTCACCAGAATGCCGTTTGGTTTGAAAAAACGCTCCGGCCACGTTTCAGAGACTAATAGACTCCGTTCCGGAGCTAGCTTGCAGCACATCACCATTCTGGCCTATTTAGATAATCTCTGTATACTATTGCCTACGCTGGAACAGCTGAAAGACCTGGAAGCTATATTTGACCGTCTACGTCTGTTTAACCTCCGTGCGAATAGAGAAAAGTGTGTCTTTGTCCGAAAGGAGGTATCATATCTTGGACATATAATTTCTCCAGAAGGAATTAAACCAGAGAACAAGAAAATAGAGGCCATCATTCAGTTGAAAGAACCTAGTAATCTGAAACATCTAAAATCATTCCTACAAACATGCTCATGGTTCAGGAAGTTTGTACCAAATTTCTCTGGGATTGCACAACCACTGACCAAGCTTACAAGGAAGGACGAGCCTTGGAAATGGGAAACTGAACAAGCCAAGGCCTTCCAACAACTCAAGGAAAAGCTCACGTCAGCTCCGATATTAATGCAAGCGGACTACAACAAGGCATTTGTACTGCGAACAGATGCTAGCAACTATGCTCTCGGTGCCGTCCTCATGCAAGGCGAAGGATATGAAGAACGACCCATAGAGTATGCCAGTAGACTGCTGACACCTGCTGAACAACGCTACTCTACCACTGAACGAGAGGCCTCGGCTGTAGTCTGGTCAGTTGAGAAATTTTGGGGTTACATTGACGGACATCCGGTTGTAGTTAAAAGTGATCATCAACCTCTTAAATGGTTGATGACCTTGAAGTCCCCATGCGGAAGGCTTTCCCGCTGGGCACTGAAGCTCCAAGGATTTGACTTAAGGTATGAATGTACTCCAGGGAAAGCAAGTTTTATAGCAGATAGCTTGAGTAGACCAAATTGCGGCGCTGACACATATCTTGAATGTGGTGTCTGTGCAGTAGAAATAGATTTTCCACACACACGACCGTCTGAGCTACGAGAGAAACAGATGGAAGATGAAGACCTTGTAAAGGTCATCACTGATCTCGATCCCTCGAGATCAGTGATGATCAGTGATGCGGAAGCTGCTACTTCCTCTGTTCCCACAGAGGAAGTAGCAGCTTTACGATGGATGGATCGAGGTTACCTGATGTCCCAAGGAGTCCTGCATCGCAAAAATCTGGATTCGGATTCAGAAGATGCTCAGCTAGTAGTACCTGCATTTATGAGAGAGGCCATATTGTAGGAGTTTCATTGCGCATCGACAGCTGGACATCAAGGGATAGAACGAACTCTACAACGGATCAGGCAGAACTATTACTTAACTGGAATGAGACGCTATGTAACAGAATACTTGAAAAGTTGTATTGAATGCCAACGTTACAAGATTTTCAACAGAAAACCATTGTTGCAGGCGCCGTCGATGACCCGCCGAGGTGAGGCTAGCTATTGATTTCTTTAGCCCTCTTCCAGAAGGAGAAAATGGAGAACGTTGGGTGTTGCTTATAGAGGATACTGCCACAATATGGATAGAATTGTTTGCTCTTCAGGAATTGACGGCAGAGGTATGTGCACCCGTCATCATTGAGGAGTATTTTCTGCGCTATGGCCTCCCCCGTAGAATAGTGTCTGACAACGGAGTGCAATTCATCTCTGCTGTTATGCAGCAGTGTATGTACGTCCTGGGTATTGAGCAAAATCTAATTCCTCTGTATCATCCTGAAGCCAATCCTGCCGAAAGGAAAAAATCGAGATCTCAAGACCCAACTGTCTTTTTTGGTAAACGAAGATCATCGGGTTCGCTTTGCCATGAATAGTGCCACGTGCAGCACTACGGGTCACACTCCTGCTTACATGACCTTCGGCAGGGAACTGCGTACTCCATTTGAAGCACAACATGACCTACGACCCATTGTGGACAGTGACAACTTCGTGCCACAAGTCACTCCGTACCTAAAAAGGTTTGTCACAACCCTACAGGACATTAGGGATCGTGTGGAACAACAACAGGATCGAAGGAAACAGGAAGCCGATGATAAGAGGAGCCCTTCACCTCAGTACCAGGTTGGTGATCCCGTATTGCTGACCACACATCTATTGAGTAATGCTGCGAAAGGAAGAACCAGGAAATTCATGCCCAAAAGAGATGGTCCATATTTCGTCCATGCTGTGATAAGCCCAACAACCTATTTACTGGTAGGGAAATTTAACGTAGGTCACATGACACCTCTGGTAGGAGAACAGGATGTATTACCAGTTCAACCCCGTAGGCGGCGGGGTAGACCCCGTCGATGTAGGACTAGTTCAGCCAAGTCCTCGCCTGATGACTTGGAGGGGGAGGATGTAACTCGGAACGTAAAGGAGGCGTTCTCGGATGTGGTTGAGGAAGATTTGGGCATGCACAGTAGCTATTTAGCTGGTCACCAGACCTCCATAACGGAAGCACTCCCCTCGCCCTGCAACCCCCACTCTCTCTGCCCGACCGCGCCGGCAGACTCGCGTGCCGGCTCGCTTATTAAGTTAATTTTTTTGTTCTATTTTTCTAATTTTCTAATGTCGATGTAACTTATAAATATTAAATGTGAATATTAAATAAACGACTTTATATATTAAAGCGTGTTTTTTAGTTTTTAAAACTATTATTTATTTTCTACTTTTTAGTTTGGTTTATTCTTATGAGCGTTTTTTTTTTAATTATTGCATTGTCATCGGTCTTTGACAGGTGTGCAAAATTTGAATGAAATCTGACCGTTTAAAGTGTCGTATAAGTCGTGGCTATTGCGTCGGAGCAGAGTTGATGCATTGGGAGGGACCCGATGAAAGGCCAGTGGAGTACGCGAGTCACTTATTGGAAGCCGCAGAACGCAACTATACCACCACTTAAAGAGAAGCCCTTGCCGTCGTCTGGGCAGTGATGAAATTCTGGGGCTACATTGAAGGTTCGGAAGTTGTAGTGAAGAGCGACTATCAGCCACTTCGATGGCTCATGAGCTTGAAGTCCCCCAGTGGGCGATTGGCGAGACGGGCGTTGACCTTGCATGCATATAATCTGCCGATACAATACACACCCGGGAAATGAAATACGCTACGGGCCCTGCCTGCTGCGAGGAAGACACGAATTAATGCGAAGTGTGTGAAGTCGTCATCGATATGCCACACAAGAGTGCTGCGGAAACTCGCGAGAATCAGTTGAAGGATTCCGAGCTCCTGAAGATAGTATAGGAGACATGGAGGCTGATGACGTCGACTTCAAGGGGAGGAATTGGTCAAGCCGAGGTTATATATCCTTTCTGATGGCGTGCTGTACCACTACGGCCCTGAAGTCGATGGAGACGATGCAGCTTGTTTAGTCGTCCCACAACATGATAGAGAAAATGTATTGACCGATTTTCACAATGCTTTTCAACGGCGGTACATTTAGGAGTGGACCGGACATACCAACAATTGAGTACCCGATTCTACTGGCCAAGTATCTAAACATCTGTGGCGGAACACGTGAAGGGTTGCTCCGATTGTCAGCGATATAAGATCGACAATCGTAAGCCAGCTGGCCTACTTCAGACTCCTGCCCCTGCCCGCTGGTTTCGGTTGATCTGTTTGGTCCGCTTCCCAAAACGGCCAATAACAACCGATGGATATTGATTGTAGAAGACATATGCTCCCGGTGGGTCGAGCTTCTTCCACTCGAAGTCGCTACAAGCGCAGAGTACGCAAAAGTATTGACTATGGAGGTGTTCTTGAGGTATGGGGTACCGCGCAAGGTCCTGAGTGACAATGGGGTCCAATTTGTGGGAGCAGTGATGCAGCAAGCTTGCCACGTGCTAGGTAGCCTCCAGCCTCGCTACAGCGTTGGTTTGAGTACCCGTGAACTAATTGTTTCAAGCTCGGCCTACAGCCTTGCAGTATGAATGAGCTCTGCCTTCGCTACGCTTCGCTACCGCCTTCGTCTTCTAACCAAACACGGCCATGTCGGGTCGCCACTGAAGACAGTTGACAGAAATCTATCTGTGTTGCAATAGCGTTATGTGGAGGTATGTTTTCAAAATACGCCGTGCAAATCATAAATTCGAAACTACTTATACCCGATCTCAGCTCGGCCAGTGACGTCATAAATGTTCGAATGAATACCTTTACGGTATACTTTTACTTTTTATGGATTTTAAAACATACCTACTCGATGGCTACACGGTCTCTGACGTCAAAAGCGTTGTGTAGGTAATGTATATTTTCGAAATACTCAACGACAGCGACGTCGACCCTCACTTTAGTTTTAAAACAGTAAGCATTTTGGTTACCAATACAAACAGCCGCAAGAGGGCGCTTTTTTTGAGAGATTGTACATAAAACATGCACTAAAACTAACAAACTTATAAAGTCAAAAAATATAACAAAGTAAATTGACAGAATTGTTTTCTGTTTCTATGCTTTTTTCTAAACAATCCGAAGTGGAACTATTGTGACTGTGATGATTTAAAACATTAGCATCGGCCAATATTTTAAATCATCGCAGTCACAATAATTCCACTTCGGAAATCAACGATTCGAGGTTTTTGTATTCCGCGATTTACGCGAGTGGCATAATGAGAATTTGGCATTTATCGTACCATTCTACGTCTTCGGAATTATACGTTTTTGGTATATTGCGTCGAAAGGGTTATAAATTATCAATATCCCATTATATATTGTTTTCAAACAAAACTTGACGTTTTAATTCAGGAAATTACATAAACCTTATAAAAAACAAAGGAAATGTAAAAATAACGCATAAAATATGTAAATGCTTATAAATATTGAGGTAAAACATTTATAGCAGTGCGTGTATTCGATCCATGTGCCTCTGGGTTGCAGGCTTCCCACCGACACCGCTTCCGCTGTGCCACTCTGCCTTGTGGCATGAACGCCGAATTTACGGAACCGTTAACGGATGTGCTAATTTTAATTCTTTCAAATTATCATAACTACTCATATCCCGCAGGAATCCTGTATTTTTTCGTGATTAAAAGTATCATTGATTTTAACACATAATATAAACATTGGCTGTGCCAAGTTACATCAAAATCCGTCCGATAGTTTCAGCGTGATGTGTTTTTTTTAAATAACTTTCAACTCTTATCCTGCGGGAACCATTGTTTTTTTTTGGGATAAAAAGTATTCTAAATGTTAATCCATAACATAAGCCATGATTATGCCAAGTTGCATCAAAATTCGTCAGGTAGTTTCAGCGTGATGCGTGTTCAAAGAGACAGACAGACAGACAAAAAATAAAAAAATATCCTATTTGCACTCCATATCGCTTTTGAAGTTGATCTCAATTATAGCTTTCAAAAAATATTTAATGTACAGATTTAGCCCAGTTACAGTTTTATTATACCTAGTTTAGATAGATAGATAGATTACATACCTCTATTTTTAACACCGCATTTAACGCCACATGTCTCACTTTGGTTAATTACAACTTTATTTTAGACCCACTTTAAATCGTCTTCTTTGTAATTCAGGTTTGAATAGAAATCAGACTTCTGCTTTCAATTTTAATAAGGCAATTTTCTGCTGAGCATTTAATTTATAGAATTAATTTAATTCTAAGCCTATGCTTTCATCGAGCAGTTGATTTATGTATATAGGCCGGATATAAACCAAGACGCCGCGCCGAAGGTAAGTAAAATTTGTCTGCGAGTCAAACGAGGATATTTTGGAGAACTCTAAGGTATCTGTTGTTGGAGTCCACCGAATATCATACGATGCGAGACCAACACTAGCTAGCCAAGCGAAATTGCTGGGGCTCAGTCTCGAGGCCCATCGCACCGTTTCTCTGAAAACTGAAGGAATTGCGGACTACTAAGAATACCTATAATGGGCCGGTCACATCAATCGAAGAACCGACAACCGATGGAGTAATCGAGTTAACGGAGACCGCGTTTAAGCAAACGTGGTGTTTTGTAGGGCTCCCGCCACCCGGCCAGGTGGAGTGACGTCTTGCGGCTGGTAGGTAGCGACTGGATGAGGAGAGCCGAAGATCAGGCTGAGTGGCGACAAGGAGAACAGTGGACGAATACGGGCTGATGATGATGGTGAAGAATGAGGACACGAGGGTAATATGGTCACGTTAAGCTTTGAAACTCAAAAACGAAAAAACTAAAAAGAGGAGGAGGATAAATAATACATAGTTCAGAACTTCAATTATTATATTAGTATGAAAAAAACACATTTTTTTACGGCAGGTGCAGAAAATATGTTCAGTATGTGTCCATAAATTTCCGGTTGGGTGTTTTTTGAGGTCGATGGGGTATTTGGTACTGGAGGATTCTTCTTCGAATACAATCCATGTCACAGCATTTGGACAATCCAAATACTGTTATATGGATTGTTAATTGCTGCTGCAAATGCTGTGTTATGATATTTTCAAGTTGAGACTTGTTTACTTTTCTAATGAATTAACAAAATCTTTCTTGAGAACTCTGTTTCTTGCACACGATAAATAATAATAATATTAGGGACAATTCACACCGATTACCTAGCCCCAAACTAGTATAAAAAACTAACTAGTAACTAGTATAAAATCTCTGAGCATACACTCAAACTTACGGCAGAACGAGGCGAGATGAGGCTGCAGTCTTCAGTGGACATGTCGAGTTACAGTTTAATAAACAGATCTCCAAGTCAATGCGACACTATTTGCGTTCCTATAATACTACTTATATTAAGAACGCAACAGAGCGGAACAAGGGCTCCAAAGTGTTTACAAGAGATCTGTCTATTGGGCAAAGCCTGTTGACGAAGCTGAAAACCGACAATGGCAGCGTCATTTCGTCGAAGCCAGAAGTTTTGAGTGAGCTCGAGAAGTTCTATGGACAATTATACACCTCATCGCGTAGTCCTCCTAGCACGACTAGCGATGCAAGAGCCCGTTTGACCCGACATTATAACGAAGATTTCCCGGACGTCAGCCTATACGAGATCAGAATGGCTCTCAAACAGCTTAAGAGCTACAAGGCACCAGGGGAGGACGGAATAACGACAGAGCTACTGAAAGCGGGTGGAACACCTTAAAGTCCTTCAGAAGCTGTTTAACTCTGTCACCCTCGAGGGAACTACGCCATAGGCGAGGCACAGGAGCGTAGTGGTTTTGTTCTTTAAGAAAGGTGATAAAACCCTCTTGAAGTATTATAGGCCCATTTCTGCTGAGCCACGTCTATAAGCTGTTTTCGAGAGTAGTTACAAACCGTCTCGCTCGTAGGTTCGACGACTTTCAGCCTCCCGAACAAGCTGGATTACGGAAGGCGTTATACAGAAGACCCAAGAGTATAATCGGCCACTATTTCTAACGTTTGTGGATTACGAGAAAGCCTTTGATTCAGTCGAAACCTGGGCAGTGCTACAGTCATTACAGCGGTGCCAGATTGATTGCCGGTACATCGAAGTTTTGAAGTGTTTGTACAGCAAGGCCACCATGCCAGTCCGTCTTCAGGATCAGAGCACGAATTCTCTCCACGTGCAAAAAGGGGTGAGACAGGGAGACGTTTTTTCTCCGAAACTGTTCACCTCTGCACCGGAAGATATATTCAAGCTTCTGAACTGGAACGGATATGATATTAGCATCAATGGCGAATACATCACTTACCTTCGATTTGCTGATAATATAGTCATCATGGCAGAAACCCTGGAAGCCCTAAGCACAATGCTCAGTGACCTCAATATTGTTTCCCAACAGGTGGGTCTTAAAATGAACATGGGCAAGACGAACATCATCTCAAATGCCCATGTCGTACCCATGCCGGTTTCTGTTGGGAACGATATTATCGAAGCTGTTGATCACTATGTCTACTTAGGTCAGACGATCCAACTGGGTAGATCCAACTTCGACAAAGAGGTCAACCGACGAATCCAACTCGGATGGGCAGCGTTCGGGAAATTACGCCACATCTCGTCGCAGATACCGCAGAGCCTCAAGGCGAAAGTTTATAATCAGTGCGTGTTGCCAGTGATGACATACGGCACTGAGACGTGGTCGCTAACTATTGGTCTCATACACAAGCTCAAAGTCGCGCAGCGTGCAATGGAGAAAGCTATATGCTCAGTGTTTCACTTCTTGATAGAATCCGTAACGAGGAAATCCAAGAACCGTAGAAGAACGAAGGTTACCGACATAGCTCTTAGAGTTTGCAAGTTGAAGTGGCAATGGGCAGGCCATATAGTTCGCAGAACCGACAACCGCTGGGGAATAAAGGTTCTCGAATGGCGACCACGAACAAGCAAGCGAAGTGTGGGGAGACCACCCACACGATGGACCGACGACATTGTAGCCATCGCAGGAAATCGGTTGATGGAGGTGGCACAAGATCGCTCGTCATGGCGCTCTTTGAGGGAGGCCTATGTTCAGCAGTGGACTTCTCAGCAGCAGTGTTCAGCTCTGGACATGATGATGATGATGATGAAACTAGTATACCTACCCTAAACTATGAGTACTAGACAACGGATAAACATACATAGATACGAAAATTACATCCAAGACTCGGAAAGAAGCAAAAAACAAATCACAAATGATTGCACCTACCGGGATTCGAACCCGCAATCGTTGGTTGACTTGTCAGGGTCACTTACCATTCGGCCAACCGGTCGATCATTGTAAAATATGATAAATTATGTCTACTTCATACCTATAGCACTTTGAACATAAAATTTTACTGGATCGTCGTATTTTAAAGAATTTAGAAGCCAAACTTCAAACTCAGTCCGAACGAAGTTTTTGATCTGTCAAAATGATGTCGGTAAAGCAGTTGCGATGCGGGTCCTAACATATTTTGTTAGGCTATCTATAGGCTAAATGAAAACAGAACCATCTATGAAAAACAAGAACTTTTTGAGATAGGTATGAGGTATTGCCCATACCGTGACCATACCTCTCGACCATATTACTCTAATGTACTTTATACTACCTTAGCTGCCGAGTGGACGCATTCTGCAGGCGGGCAGCCTGTCAGCGGCTCTGTCAACTGCAGTGCGATCACAGGGGCGCGTTCACTTAGTACGTTCGAGGACGCACGGATCACCTGCGCGACAACTCGAAATCGTTCACGGCGTCGTCGGGCGTTCGCCTGGATCATCCGACAAATAGTAGGGGAAGAATAGTATGAAACTGACACTTGACAGTTGTCAGTTCTATGTGGACGTCCAAAGTCGTTCACTAACTCCGGATGATCGAGCGATAATCGCACGGACGATTCGAGCTTAGTAAGTGAACGGAGCCCAGCATATGACCCAGCGGATGACCCAGGCGAACGCCCGACGACGCTGTGAACGATTTCGAGTGTACGCGCGGGTGATCCGTGCGTCCTCGAACGTATAAGTGAACGGGATAATCGCCCGGATGATCGAGCGATAATCGCACGGATGATTCGAGTGTGTAAGTGAACACAGCCAAGTGTCATGCTGTCATGTTGATGTACCAACTGTCAGGTCAGGTCAGCCAGCTGACTTCCAGCGAATGTTGCAGTATTTCAGTTTTCTCCATTAGAATAAATAGTAATTTGTAATCAACTCAACAATGGCTCGAAATAGTAATGAGAATGAGGATGATAACATTGATCCTGCATCTATAGTTTCCAATTTGAAGAGTTCTTTGAAACCAGTGAGTTAAAACAATCGTTTCTCTGCATCACAAAGCCGAATTTATTCGTGATTCATGTTTACCGTACCTACGCAGAATATTATTACTATAACAAAACTACTACAATATATTACTACTATAATATATTATTATTATTGTTATGTGAGGATTAAAATTCCTAAACCTACTTTGTAATTTTCTAGGATCTTGTTAAAGAACTTCTCCACAACTCGTTCCAAGACAATAAGACCAAGCTGGGAAACGATGCGCTGACGATGGTTGTGGAAATAGCCAAGTGCCTTGTCACAGAGACTTGCCTACGAGCCTCCACTCACGCCTTACGAGAGAATAGTGATAAAGTTGACATTGAGCACATTGAAAAGTGCTTACCGCAGCTGGTAAGCCATTAATTTACTTTTAAGGCTGGAGTTCTGCAACATTTGTATTTAAAACGTGGTTGATCCTTATTTAACTAGAATATGTCACACATTTCCAAATTGACTGTGGATAAACTATAGGTTAAAATAGACCAACTATTATAAATTAGTTCTGTTCCTCATAATTAGAAGTAATTTCTCGAGACTAGATAATAATCTTAACACAGATACTCAATAGCCTATCAGTCATTATAAAATAATAATATTTATTGACAGTATAAAAAAGATTACAAAATACATTTGATCAATACACTCCCCACTAGGATTCCCTGTCTCGGGGGGTCTATTATGCTATCTTTGAGCTTCATATCTTAGAACTGCGATACTAGGATACCAGTATTCTAACATTTTTAGTTTTTATTGATGTCCTCTATCGATTTATTAGGGATTGATCAGTAGTCGCGATTTTTCGTTTTTTTTCACTTGTATGCATGTGAAATGTAGGAATCCCTTTCCATAATAAATAGTGTGTATGTAGTTTATAGTTAACTTATATTAATTACCTCTTTAATTTACATTTCAGATGCTGGACTTCCCATAAATATAAAAAGCACCGCAAGTGGTACCTACTTTTATTGCCCCGGTTTGAAGAAGAAATCAGTGTAAGAATCAAAGTGCAAACAAAATATATTCAGTATTTTTGAAGAGGAAACTTATGTAATTCCTGAATTTGGCGCCAGTAAAGTCAGCCAGATATTGCAGATGTTTTGTTCGGCCACAGAAATCATACCCTCAGCTAGATGCTAATCATCTCTGATAATTCTTAGATTTTTACGTGTTATTAAAGCATTGTTCACACCAGACGCTATGGTCAAGTATGGTCAGCCATGGAAGTGAGTGAGCAACAACCAATTTACAAATATTCCATACTTTTATAATTTCGCTTTCTCACCGAACCAACACATTGAAAAGTGCTTATTGCAGCTGGAAAGCCATTAATTTACTCTTAAGGCTGGAGCTGCAACTTTTGCATTTAAAACATGGTCAATCATTAATTAACTAGAATTTGCCGCACACATTTCCAAGTGGACTGTGGATGAACTATGGGTTAAAATAGACCAACTATGATTGAATTAGTCCTGTTCAGCCAGGTCATTCATTACTTTCATAGAGGCATAAGTTTGGTGTGAAAAATTACTTTCTAGAAAGAATTTTGCTGGTCAAAATTCCTCTGCTGTTTGATTATATAAGCAAAGTTGTGAATAGATAAGAATAATAGTTTTTTAAATATTCGTTTTATTTACAACTACTTACCTAATCTTGTGCCACCTCCATCCAACAATGCAATGGCTTCCTGCAATGGCTACAATGTTGTTGGTCCATTGTGTGGGGGTTCTCCCTACACTTCGCTTGCTTGTTTGTGGTCGCCATTTGAGAACCTTTATTATTATAATAGAGGTGGCACAAGCTCGCTTGTCATGGCGCTCTTTGGGGGAGGCCTATGTTCAGCAGTGGACTTCTAAAGGCTGAAATGATGATGATGACTTACCTAATACCTACAAGAGTGTGTGTATAGGTACCTATTAGAGCTTTATGAACTTTGATAGATCACATACTTCACTAAACAGGCTGAGTTTTTTTAACAGACAGTTAGTGTTAAGATGACATAGCTGCAATACTGATCCCTATTTAAAACCCTGTACCATAATAAATGATGAGATCTATATTCAAAACAGATGTTTATCAATAAAATTACATTAATTAATTAATCTACTAAATCCAAATCAGTTCAGTAATCCCAGTGATATTACTATGAGCAAAAATAGTATTTATCGAAGTCTAAACACACAAAAAAATGAATGGGAAGTCTCCGCTTCCCATCAGGTGAGATCGAGATCAAACAATGGAAACCTAACCTAAGTCTGAAATATCTTCCTAAAGACTTGATAAAACAAAAACAAGTAAATTACTTCAAAAGGTTTATTATACAAATTATCTCTCCGATGCACAACATCCAAGAGAACTGTACAAACATTCTATCTTCCATTCTACAAAGCAATCTGTATAAAAACACCATACGCAACAGACGACTCCCCACACTCATCGTCAAGTCTATTAGAAAATCTGGCCAACTGCAAAACTCCAAAGCAACCTTTTGGAGACCCTAACCCTTACGCAGACATTGGCTATCGTCACAAATTACTTATATTGAGAGGATAAACAAACAGGGCTTTTTGTAAAAGTCATTTGGCATTTGCCAAATAAAATGTGTACTTGAACATCTAATTAACCTAGTGTTTTTCACCCATTTAATTCTGGGATATTTCTGAAGATGCTGAAAATATTATACAATACTTAATACTTTCACATAAAACATGAATCTTGCGAGCAAAGCTTAAAAAAAGTAACGTGTTGTAGACTAAAACTATCGAGAAAACCGTCAAGCTGCCGACTTGCCTGCAAAATGGCGTCAAGTGGTGGGAGTTGAGTTAGAGAGGAACCAATCTTTATGGCGGCTGTGAAGCTAGGCGCAAAGCGCTGCGCAATAGCTAATTTTAGGTGTAAGCGGGCTTTGGAGAGGCGAGAGGCCGGAGCATACCCTCCCGCTAGCCCGCCGCACCCCGCGCGCGCCCGCCGCGGTTTTGCTTCTGTGCACGCTACATCCGTACGCTGCACACATGCTTGCGATTCTGGTCAAGTACAGTCTAGTTAGTTATTTTATTACAGTTGTTTGTTACCAACCAATACAATTCACCAACACAATATCAGCATATTCCGATATCAATATTATTGTGTGTAGACGTATGTTAACATAATTTCATGATTGGTTAAAAAAAAAGTTAAGCGTCGACGCTAATTTAGCTACTAAAAACATAACTATAGGTATAACATTTTTTAATCATTCCTTTATTTGTATGTAGGTACTTACCACATTTTTTTTCAATCATTACATTATTTACATGTGACATGTAAGTCTATGTTCCTATCATTTTATTTTGCATGATTTATTGTATTGTTTTGCACCACCGTCCTTTTTTAGTTCGTAAATTCTGTCCATACAAACTTTGTATGGAAGAGATCGCTTTTAGCGGTAAGACCACTCGTTTTAAAATAAATTATTGTATATATGTTCCATAATTCTGGTGTGTAACGCTTCACAGCCGCCATAAAGATTGGTTCCTACTATAACCAATTTGCACGGCAAGAAAGTACAGATGTGGAGGTAGAGTGAATGATTGCTGCGCGAACTCACGGGGTTTATTTTTCGTGGTTAGCATATTTTACCTTTCCTTCTTTTGATACCAAAATGTAATTTTAACCGATAATGGACTTAGCACGTTAGATCATTTAGCCGACAGTGTAACCTTATTGCCATATCTAAACTTCCGACATTTTGAAAAAAGCTCGATTTCTCGGCCATAAATGAAACTAGTTTCAATCGATAGGAAAAAACAGTTTAAGAATCAAAAAGTGTTCTATAAACATTTTGCCAAAGTGATAAAATATACTTTCCGAGATATTTGGGTTTCAAATAAAAATAACGTTTTTACTCGCGTTAGGAAACTTAGGAACACATGCTGCTATCTTGTTTTTCTGTCTTGGTCTGGGACCACCTCATATGAAACAGTTTGATGAAATTAAAGTCACAAACTACTATTTAGATCTGCAGTGCGATTACGTAATGTTGATCATGACGGTTTCAAGCCGTCAAATTCAATAATGCTTTGCGATAGAGTCGATTTTGCTATGAAAAAAGTGACAATCCGATTGTAGCCAAGTTCTGTAATTGGGCCACTGCGCTGCGCCATCCCATGGTTGCACTACAAATTAATATCGCGAATTTGACGAAAAATATTTTTTTAATACAAGCGCGATTTTTTTATGCACCACTGTTTGTTTCATTTTTTTTTCTAGCGATTGACACTAATTTCATATATGGACAAGAAATCGAGTTTATTTGAAAATGGTTCAAATAGTTAGGTTAGGTTAGTTATGCCACAGAACGTTTATAGATGGTCTTAACGAGCATTTAAAATTGAGTTCTAAATATAATGCTTCTATACATTATACTATAATACAGTTCGAGACATGAACTATCCTGCATGTAAACTGAGATTTGACTATTACGTTTATTCTGCCCGGGTTTAATTACACTACAAATTATAGTTCTTCGCGCTGTTTGCTTTTCCTTACAATAAATACTTGAATTTCAGAAACTTGGCCTCAATTTTACATCCTTTTCTTGTGCAAAGCTTACCTAGTCCTATGTACTAGTAAGCTATTATTTTATTGTCTACGGTGCGTGTAAAAATCTTATTTTGGTCGTAACGTAAAGTAATCTACTATTTTCTGTTATTTACATTAATACATTCAACTCCAGATATAAAAACCGCCATGACCAAAATAAAACACTATGTACAGTAGTCGCAGCGAAAGTATGTGTCTCGGAAGTTGCCTGCTAGTCTCTGCGCAAACTGCTATTTTTCAGGCGCAATTCCAATGTTGAAGGTGAAGACAGCAATTAACTGCCTCGCTCACTCGCTTGTGTTTTTCGCATATTCTATCTCGCTCTTACTTGATTGCTTTTTTATTCCCACGGCAGTACCTGCGCAATAGTTCACAGAGCCTAACTTCACAAACATATATATTGGCTACTATAATCCTTCGGGCACCGCGCATTTCTTTCTATTTTTTTTTATATACAGCCAAGTTATGAACCACAGACAAAATCTAATTTTTTAATAAAAAATAAGTTTATAGGCGGATTTGAACACCTTGTTGCCCAGTATTTTTTCTTACTTTTTGATCTGATTGTTTATTACATGGTTGCAATTCGTACACAACTTTTTTTAGTTAAATTTAATGTTAAATTTAGGATACCTATGGGACACATTTTGTCTTCCAGCCAGCACTATCTTGGGCCAGCTTCTTAAAATAAATTTCAAAAAGTTTCCGACCTTAATTTCTTCAATTGACTTGAACCTTTAACCTTATTTCATAAGTGTACAAGTAAGAACGACGAGCACATTCCCGCGCTCTTTGTCTATTGACAAGTTTTTTTTTATAGTAATTTGGCGTATATCAAGTAGTTAACAAATTTACTTGTTTAGACTACGCCAAGCTACTTTCTGAATGTTTTAGCTTTCGCAGACCACAGGATGTAATTTTCCTTGATTCAAAATTAATATTATATTGTGTGTAAAAACTTACAATTGCCATAAAGACTATTGATACAGTTGATACCGTCTCGTCAGTGAAAAACAAAATGTGTTACAGAATAGTTCACAAGTGTACAGCTTCAGTTTTCGAGTCGATTTCTATTCTAGAAATGTAGGCAGGAAAAACTCACTTCCCTTGCTTACTTTAATTTCTTTTGTAAAAATTCATTAATTTAAATTAAGTCTGCACTCTAACTACTCCACTACGTATTAAATTGGCGTAAAGCTAAATAGGCTGACAATCCAAAGGGGATTCAACTACACAGATACATGATATTACAGGAAACCTTAAAAATAACCCAAATTGTAGGTTTCTAAGTTACAAAACTAGAATTCTTTTAAACCTAAGATAATTTACCGTAACTATACATAAACTAAGGTCTCGACTTGGGCGACAGGCGTCAAGCGTGGCGTGCGGCGTACAGTCACAAACAATTAAATTTAAGCGATATACATTTTTTTTAGAAGTATGTAACTCTGCAAAAATATGTCGTCATGGTTACACTACGAATAATAAATAAAGAAGCATAACTCTCAAACAGTTACCCTTCAATGTTGCACCCACCTACGCATAACAACTAACAGCAATCCAACGAAACACTCTTTCTACGTCAATTGCATTGGTTCGGCGATTTGGCGCCCAGAATAATAATTTAGAACGTGGTGTATACTGGCGAGGTTCCATGTTTGAGGTTGATTTACATTTCTTTATTTATTATTCGTAGACAATTACCACAATTAAGTGTACATTTTATCAAACAAAACATGATTCAAATGTATAATTATGATTAAAAAAACGGGATAGTTGCTTTATAATTGAGTTTGACTGTAGGTACATGATAAGAAATATTCGATGGTAGCGATGGTAGAATAACGGTTTTTAGAATCGTGTCGTCTCGCGGAACTTCTTTATTGCTACGACAGAACAAATTTTAATGGATAACTTCTGTCAATAGAGATCAAGCCTCCCATCAAGCCATTTTGTCATGCCCTGATATGATTTTTGGTTTCTAAGGGCGACAAAGCTTTGTCATCCTCTTTCTATCAGGTAAGACAGCTGTTAACTCGCGCACGTTGCTAAGCGTTAAACGTCACGCTCAACGCCCGTTCCGAAATTCGAGGCCTAACGTAAACATAGATCCATTTAGCTCATTTCGCCCACGAAATGTGATTAACATTGGGGAGAGGAACACCTGAGCACCAAGTAGACCATCACAGTCTCTGATGGATAATGTTAATGTGAGCTCACACGAACCTTCAGATTTTATTGCTGCTTGCTATCGCGCTGAGATCATATTTTTTTTCGAAGAAATTGTTTTTTTTTCTTTTTATCTGTTAAAATGTGTTTAAATTATCTTAAAGGATCGGCGGAGGATGAATAATAATTATGTATAACTGTATTATTTTACAAAAAAATATAAACGAAATACAAAATGCAATATTCTTTTACATTTGTAAATACGCGACCATACAATTCGCTTATCTCCTCCAACCCCTGGTGGATGGTGCATGACATAGGTTTCACTAAATGATACTTAACTTTATTGACGGCTATAATACCATAATTGTATGTCTTATACGAGCGCGCGCTCAGAGACCGGTTATATATAGCGCAACGGTAACAACAGTTACCGCTCGTATAGAGCACATCCGTTTAAATTGTAAATCTAAGATTTTATCCATATTTTGTTCATTAAATTTTTAGGGTTCAAATCTTACTTTGACAATGAAAACTTTAGGTCGAACATTGCATTGTAGTGTTTTAGTCGCGAATACAATTTGAAATCAAACCTAATCGCAGTGCAAGGACCAAAAAAATAAATTATGCATATGTTATGGCAATATCGTAGAATTGATCATTTCATGAAATGGCTAGCTAAAACTAACCATTTGAAACATCAACGTTTAATGATATTTCAATCCAAGTTTGGCCATATCATTAATGTATGGTTTTATGATACCAAAGGTGTTCAAACATTATTTTACACATTAGGTTACAGGTATTTTTATTGACTTATTTAATACAATTAATCCTTCGGGCACCTCGCATGCTACAACATTGCTCGAAGGGTTAAAACGGTTAAAATACGTTAACGATGTACCAATTATTCAAATATTGTGCCTTAGAGCACATAAATAAGGTTTAAAATCAAAACGCAACATTTTGTTCGACAATTAGTAATACTTCGGAGAAATTAAAAGCCGTAGTAAGTTTCGCGTACCGTGTGAGCTCACTGAAGGCCGAGAAGCACAGCCATCTAGTACTGGCCTAAACGAGGTCTTAAACTCTAGAAGAGGTCCATATCATCGTTGCACATCACCTCGAGGTAGTCTCCGTCTTCGTAGTCCTGGAGGGCGCGGGGGTCGCGGGGGGGCCGCGGGGACGGAGGTGACACTTCCGGCTCTGTTTGGGAGAGGGGGAAAAATAAATAACATTAATAAATCTGACGACCGTTTGGTCTAGTGGGTAGTGCGCAGCGAAGTCAACAGGGGCCTAATTCTCTAATTTTAAGACACCAATTCCACGCCGCCTGCATGGAATTTGTTCGTGATTCCACGCAGGCGGCGTGGAATCGGCGTGGAATTCGCGTGGAATTGGCGTGAGTGGTCATACAGAATCCAGGCCCTGGTCGCGTTTTCGAATTCCGTAAAGTGCAAACATTTGTGTAATAAGCACAAAGTTGACGAGACATGGATCTGAAGATTTTGCAAAACAACACGAAACAAGGTCAACAATAAAATAATAATATACACCTGTCTATCATTTTATTAATATATTTTTTCGTTACCTATTATTATTTCTCTTCGGTTTTTGTGGTTATTATTTGATACAATACAAAGTACTTTTGTTTTTCTACAACACATACTATTTTAGATATTTATGTTTTGACAATGAGCTAGTTTAACTGAGTATCAAACAACAGTATTTCAACAGAAAATATCAGATTCTATAGGCTTATAAAACTGGATGGACTTTGTTTTTTCATTAAACAAATGCGATAAAACTGAAAACCATGTTGCGTTAGCGCCATTTATCTATGGTTGCAGAACTACGTTCTTCCAGGTACGGAGTAATATGGATTAAACCAACCTTGTTGGTCGGGCGCGTCGGTGTCGCTGGAGCAGTCGCGCGCGTCGGTTGCCGGCGAGGGCGGCGGGTTGGAGCCGTGCTCCGAGTGCGCCGCCGGCTCGCCGCGCGACAGCGGCAGCTCCGACTCTGCCGACAACACACCTGCGTATACAGTTGCATCATGTCACATTCTGAAGCAAACGGGCGCGGAGGCAGGCCCGTCTCAAGCCTGCACTACTCTACTCACAAAGTTGCTTCGACAAAGTACTGGTCGAAGTTGACCGAAGTACGTGCAACTTCGCGAGGAGCTCAGTCACTCGGCGGCGCCCACTCGCTATGCATCATGGATTCATGGATAATGTTCAAGTGGCAACTGCCGTTGCAATATTAACTCTCGCGTATTATAACTACGTGCGTGTATATCACAAGAGGAAAAATAAACAAGATTGTGGATGTTTGAAATGCAGCGGAACAGAACTAGGTTAGTAAAATAAACAAGGCAAAAGAAATTTTAACGTGACCTTTAATAATCTTTAATCACTAATATAGGAAGTGAACCGAGTAGTGGTAGTGAGACGCTTCGTCGTAGAACTACGGGACGCTTTGAGTCCTTAAACTCGGGCGCAAAAACAGACAACGATCGGAAGTCCCCGAGCCATGCCGAGGCTGCACGAAGCGAACCGAAGTGCCCTTCTACAATCTCGTATTCGCTTAACTTCGATCAACTTCGCGAGTAGTGTAGTGGGCCTTTAATGTTTAGGTTTCAAATCGAAGCGACGATGGGTGGTCCACCTAAATTAAATCGATTGCCGCGCGCTGCCAATGACTGACGGCGGCGTTATATTAAAGCAGTGGCATGAAAATAAATAAGAAATAAAAATGTGCACGATATATATATGTGCATAGGCCTCCCCCAAAGAGCGCCATGACGAGCGATCTTGTGCCACTTCCATCCACCGATTGCGATGGCTACAACGTCGTCGGTCCATCGTGTGGGGAGTCTCCCATACTTCGCTTGCTTGTTCGTGGTCGCCATTCGAGAACCATTATGTCCCAGCGGTTGTCGGTTCTGCGAACTATATGGCCTGCCCATTGCTACTTCAACTTACAAACTGAGAGCAATGTCGGTAACCTTGGTTCTTCTACGGATTTCCTCATATCGGATTCTACGTGTTTCACTACGTGAAACACCGAGCATAGCTCTCTCCATTGCACGCTGCGTAACTCTGAGCTTTTGTATGAGACCAATAGTTAGCGATCACGTCTCAGAGCCGTATGTCATCACTGGCAACACGCATTGATTATAAACTTTCGTATTGAGGCTCTGTGGTATGTTCGACGAGAAGATATGGCTTAATTTCCCGAACGCTACGCCAAAATTTGCTGTTACTGTTAACAATGAACTAATGAAGAGAAAAGAATTAGTTTCTAGAGAACTAATGAATCTGATCATACAGGATTTTCCTAGTTTCGGATTCAATGGTCTCTTATCTTCACGCATTGTTACAGCCTCATTTTGTTTGACATCAATTTACGTCATAATTTTAAGTAGTTATAAGCTAAAATATTGTGGCTAGAAAAAAAAAGAAGAATTATTATTTATTATTATACAAGTTGGCTTCGTCGGTTGACCTCTTTGTCGAAGTTGGATCGTCTGACCTAAGTAGACTTAGTGATCAGCAGCAGCTTCGATAATATAGTTCCCAACACAAACCGTCATGGGTGTGACATGGGCATTTGACATGATGTTCGTCTTACCCATGTTCATTTTAAGACCCACCTGTTGGGAAACGATATCGAGGTCACTGAGCATTGTGCTTAGGTCTTCCAGGGTTTCTGCCATGATGACTATATCATCAGCAAATCGAAGGTGAGTGATATATTCGCCACTGATGTTAACACCATATACGTTCCAGTTCAGAGACTTGAATATATGTTCCAGAGCAGAAATGAACAGTTTCGGAGAAATAACGTCTCCATGTCTCACCCCTTTTTGTAACTGGGTAGAATTCGTTCTCCGATCTTGGAGACGGACAGTCATGGTGGCCTTGCTGTACAAACACTTCAACACTTAGATGTACCGGTAATCAATCTGGCACCGCATGCGGAGGTAACCTATTGCCGAAAATTTCCGAAGTAGTACGTCATTGTGGACACGGTCAAATGCTTTTTTAAAATCAAAGTAAGCCGCGTCCACCTGCTTATGTGGATCCATTGCAGAAACGGAGTAATCTATAAAGTTAATATGGTTAGTGGCAGTAGATCTGCCTGCTCTGAACCCGTGTTGAGCATCAGTGAATTGCGTATTGACCTGGCTGGTGTCCGAATGCCGACAGAACAGCTATAGGCCTGTAGTTTTCAACCTTTGATCTAATACCATCCTTCGGTATAGGAGTGACTCTCGAGATTTTCCACTCCGAGGGGTACTTCGCGGTACTTAATGCCAAGTTAAAGATGTGCAATAAGGGTAGCTTGAATATGTCAAAACAATCTTTTACCAAGAAAGGTGGTATTCTATCGGGTCCTATAGAAGAATGAGCCTTTAATCTTCTAACTGCTAATGATAAGTCTCGTGGGCCAATACTATCTACCGCAATGCGAGAGGAGCACAACGAGCTGGCCGTCTCACTCTCGGCGTCCTCAGCTGATAAAATAGGGTCAACAGATTTGAAGTACTCAGAAAAGGCGTTCGCAGCATCAGTACCGGTCACGGCATTTCCTCCGTAAAAGAATTCGTCACAGGACTGCCTAGTGCCTTTCTGATCTTTCACAAATTTCCAAAATTGACGCGGATCATTTTTTATATCACTTTCAGTTTGTTTTAAGTAAGCGCTGTAAGCTATATCTATAAGTTCCTTCACTCGCTGTCTATAAAATTTAAACATTTCCTTATTAAATTCTTTTTGCTGTTCTCGAAACCTTTTCAAATGAAAATATTTGTTTTTTATATTGTTAATTATCTCCGATGTATACCAAGTAGGATACTGATAGCGCGAATTAAAGTTACATGGTCGCTTAAAAGGAACGCAACTATCAATGCAAGCTTTTAATATATCATAAAATATACTAACTGCTGCATCAACATCAGAGGATACATATATCTCATCCCATTCTATGGAGGCAATGGTACTGTATAATAATTGGAAATCGACCTTACGAAAGTTCTACTCCCGAGGTAAGTGATCGCGGACCGTAAGCGCCGGGATGGTATGCATCCGCGGGACCACGGGCTCAGTATCACCATCCACCTCGATCCACTCATCAACACTCAGCACCAGATCTAAAATTCCACCATATTGGTTACAAATTTCATTGTATTGTTTTAGTTTACAATAACTTTTCATACAGTTAAATTGCATTAGAACATTCTGACCACAAGAGTTCAAATTAAAATCACCTAGAATTAATATTTCTAATTTTGAATATTTAGCTACTACATTTTCTATCACTGCAAAAGTACTGATGTATTTACCTTCTTTCGAATTCGGCGGAATGTAAACAACACAGCAAATCATTTTCTTGTATTTTAAAGTAATCAATCCAATCACGATTTCTATGTCATTCGAGTAGCCGTCTACATCGTCGATCTGCTGCACCGTGTACTCGTCCCGGACCGCCAGCAGCACTCCACCCCATCCAACATCGCCGGCGCGGTCACGGCGCAGCACGTTGTATCCCGTTGGAAATACTTCCACTAACTAAGCATCGCTAATACCACTAACTAAGAACGTTTCCGTAAATGCATAGATATCAGCGGACTCTGACAATATAGCCATTTTACAAATGTCAAGCTTCGAACGTAGGCCTCTGACGTTTTGGTAGATGAGTGAGTAAGATGTAAATCTAATTTTAGCCTTCCTGGCCAGCTTGGTGTGGCTTGCGAAACCCACCACTCCATATTTTAATGTGAACATCCTCTGCCCAGTGCTCAGATAACAAATATTTATCAATATGCTTTGTAGGTACAGTCAGTTTAAACGACGCGTAATCACCACGTGATTTCAAAGCCTCCGCGGAGCAGTTGACAACATAATGTCGCCATTCTCCAATACGCGTAGGATACAAATTGACTTGCGCTGAATAGATTTTACGACTGTAGGTATATTTCAGTGGGTATTTAAGCGTTTTCTAAAGGAGTCTTCTGTACGTAGTACTATTATTTATTCTGTGTCGAAGGCACAGAATAACAGCTGACTGAAATTGCAGCTGACCATGAGCCAAAGAATAACTATTATACTCCAATAAGAAGGGACTGTCTTCATACTTATCAATTAGAGCGAGACGGCACGAAACCACAGACGGAAGGTCAAATGGGACGCTGGTTTGGCTTACCTACGCAAAAAAACCTCACTAAATAACAGCTCCGGATAGTACTCAAAAGCGTAAATAGTTAAAGTTAGAATCATCCATAATACAATACACTTCTACATTAATTTTACAATAAGGAATGATTTGATTTTTTGTATGTTTGTATGTGTGCTTGTTTGTAATGGAAGATCTCAAAAAATACTGAACTGATATTAAAAGTTCTCTAAAATATAGAAATCTACATTATCAGCGAGTGACATGGGCTGTATATTAGTTTACTAATAAATAGATATCCCTACGAAAATTGCATTGAGGTACCAAAAATTGCCCATAAGGTACCAAAAATTTGCCCATAAAAATGTCGAATACTCGCTTTAAGGAACGGAATGACATGTTGCCGTGGAAACGAAATAATAACAATATGTCAAAAAGTACGTACCACGAGCGTTGCTGTCAAAGATTTTGAATTACGTTTACTGGCGTGTTGCTGCTATACTTTTGCGTTGGTTTTTAATATTTTAAACATGATACATAAAATAATATACATCTTTATGGTATGTACTCATCATTACCCACAAAAAAGTACGCGAGGCTGTATGAAAATATACGAGAGTGGGTTGAAAAGTACTCGGCCTAACATCCATTCAATTCTAAAAATCAATTCACCTACATTATTTAGTTCAGTTCAGGCTAGCTAACATACATACGGACATAATTTCCGCGAATGGAGCAAATCGAGCAGCGTGCCGTCATTAAGTACCTCTATAATAAATAATTATTATAGAGGTACTTAATGATTATTATAGAGGTACTTAATGACGGCACGCTGCTCGATTTGCTCCATTCGCGGAAATTATGTCCGTATGTATTTTTTCTTTCGGGCTATCATCAAAAGCCATCCATGATGATATGGTCAGTACATTAGGGGATTATGCTCTGTCATATTCATCCGTCAAAAAATGGATATCAGAATTTAAGCGTCGTAGAGAGATTGTGAAAGATGAACCCCGCTCTGGAAGGCCTTCAGCATCCACTACTGACGAAAATATTAAAAAAGTACTTGATTTAATAAAGAGAGACCGCCGAGATTAAAGTCTCTTGTGAACAAACTAAAAACATCGCTTCTTACCCGTGAGACTCTGCTTTAGTTGCTCGACAACCTTCTGTCGACTCTGGCGGGTTCGCTTGATCTTCCGCTGTGTCTCCCGCCTGTCTTCAGTGAAGATCTGGTCGCTGAGCTCCTGGGAGACGCTGTCGTCCCGCTTCAGGAGGAAAAAGTACACCCCGCCTGGTGTCCGACGCCGTGTGCCGTTCTGTTGGACAACATTGGAACATCACTAGGCTCATCATCATCTGCAGCTGATAGAAGGCCACTGCTGAACACGTTCTCCACCTAGAAGGCCACTGTTAAACACAGCCTCCACCTAGAAAGCCGCCGATGAACACGAACTAGAAGGCCATTTAGAACACTGGCCTCCACCTAGGAGGCCGCTGCTGGGCCATTCTTATTTTTGGTTTACATTAACGATCTTCCCTTTTTCATAGAGAACTTATGTGATGTCTTGTTTGCAGATGATTCTTCTCTAATTTTTAAGATTGACAGAACCTTGAACAATTTTGACGATGTGAACAGGGCAATTACGTTCTTAATAGGTTAACAACTAATAATTTGTTGTTAAATCCTAAGAAAACTACATGTATCAAATTCTCACTACCTAATGTCAGAGGGGGTTCATACGAATTCGAGTATTTTAATAAATAGTGAGTATAGTGAGTAGATCTTGTGCAGTCAAACATGTTTTTGGGTATTACTGTAGATTCAAAATTACAGTGGGGTCCTCACATATCGTTGATAGCTGGTAGATTGAGCTCTGCAGCCTATGCCTTGTCAGCCTCCAGCTTTCGTGTTTCTTTGTATAATTCTAAAACTTACCATAACTAACATGCCACCGTCAGCCTCCACCCTTCGTGTTTCTTTGTATAATTCTACAACTTACCATAACTAACATGCCACCGCCAGCCTCCAGCCTTCGTGTTTCCTTTGTATAATTCTATAGCTTACCATAACTAGCAAGCCACCGTCAGCCTCCACCCTTTGTGTTTCTTTGTATAATTCTATAACATACCATTACTTGCATGCCACCGTCGGCCTCCAGCCTTTGTATTTCTTTGTATAATTCCATAACTTACCATTACTTGCATGCCACCGTCGGCCTCCAGCCTTTGTGTTTCTTTGTATAATTCCACAACTTACCATTACTTGCATGCCACCGTCGGCCTCCAGCCTTTGTGTTTCTTTGTATAATTCTATAGCTTTGCTTGCGCCTAGTACTCGGATGATTCGTTCTGAAAATAATAATATTTTTTATTAGAATCTCTGGGTTCTGCATGGCACAATTTTTTGAATAAAACAATACTCTTCAAATCATCATCATCAGCCCGTGTCAGTCCACTGCTGGACATAGGCCTCTCCCAAAGCACGCCACTGAGCCCGATCTTCGGCTTTTCTTTTCCAACCGCTGCCAGCCACTTTGCGTATATCGTGGCTCCACCTAGTTGCAGCGAGCTCTAAACTACGTTTACCAAGCCGCGATCTCCACTCAAGAACACATCTACCCCAATGGTTATCAGTCTTTCGACAGATATGACCAGCCCACTGCCACTTCAGCTTACTAATCCTAAGGGCTATGTCAACAACTTTGGTTCTCTGCCGGATCTCCTAATTCTGGATACGATCTTTCAGAGAAGCTCCAAGCATAGCCCGCTGAGCGACCTTAAATTGGTGGACTAGTCGTACAGTGAGTGTCCACGACTCGGCTCCGTATGTCATAACAGGTAGGACACACTGGTAGATGACTTTTGTTTTCAAACTTTGCGGTATTGGCGACGAGAAGACTCAAATAAGTTTCGCAAATGCTGCCCAGTTCAAAATGTATTTCCCAAATAACTGCTGAAATAATTTTGATGAAATAAAAAAATCTGGCGACACTGAAGGTCTAAACTTACTCATAAGTTCATAAACTAAAACCTGACTACGGTCAGGTAAAAAAGCGCCTATAACACTCTTGCGATGAAGAGGAATCGATTGATACCTCGCTTGTCAAAATCGAACCAAGTTTTTAGTTTGAACCATAGAGCAATATTATACAAGAAGACTAGCAATCCCATTCAAAAAATCGTACGTCGCAAAAAGCTCAAAATCCTGTATTATATATAGATGGCTCTGTCAAATAGCCTAGAAATTTTCGTTCCGGCATTTGAAGCCGATAAATTTGGGTTACTTCTCTGCTAATCGAGCTCAAAAGTTATTTAGCCTTTTTAGATGTGCTTTATTGCTTCCAAAAACAGTTTTAGTACATTTTGTTTTATATACATGATTTACCACTATTCATGTGTCTACTGGTAGATGGAGTTGCAAACGCATAAAAGGTAGTAATCAAAATCACGCATCTTTACTTCGCTAGATGGGGTTAAAAATACTTAGCCGTTGTATTGCACGGGCAATCAAATCAAAATTATTTATTCTGTGACCAAATTATGTACAGCCTATAATTTGCTTTCAATATTCCGTGGGCCACGTATTATCAGGTATACGGGTCTTACAACACTTGCATGATCAACATGAGCAGATTTTATACAGGCCATGCGCAGCAAGTCAAAAGAAGCCAATTGATGAACTTACATAAATACGGTTCGGACACTTTTTATACAGGGCTATTCTGCACAGCCAATAATTAATGTACAGGTTATTAATGTTCGATTTTTCTCCAATATATCATAACAAAATCACCTATGAATCAATACGTCACCCTATCTAAACCGCTAGTTATACCGAATTAAAGATCACAAACACATCAATTTACTGATTTTGCTCTGTGCGTCCTGCCCTCCCCCTCTGTCTTTTGACAAAAATTAAATTAATATCATTGAGCTGACAATATAAGCAACAAAAAAAACGCCAAAATTAGATCACTGGAGCTACAGTTATAAAAGCGAGACGATATACCTAGACCTTTTCGTTACGTTTCACTTTTCTGCCGATTTCTGCTTTTGACCGATTCAAAACCTTTCGATAACGAACCGAATCGATAGAGTTCTCGAATCGAATGTTTATTTTCGAGCTATTCAGAACAATCGATTTCAGGGTTCAATCATTTCTTGAGGATTCGATTATTTTTCTATTAAGGTACGGGCAGGCCGATTCAGAACCTTTCGATAACTAAGTTGTCGATCGACGCGGTTTGATATCAGCTATGATCATTTAAATTTGGAGTTACCTAAAGAAATGGTTAAACGTAGTACTTAAATTACAAAATTACAATCTTCAGCCGCACTCAGTGATATCAATTAACTTTTAAATTCCAAATCGTTGTTGTATGGACTTTGCACTTTTCTTCGTGTTAAATCTATAAGATACAATAGTTTTTAACAAATCAAGCTACTCATGAGGTTATATTCCTAAATTCACAAAACAAAACTATTAAATCTTGCATTAATGAAAGTAATATAGAGGCTATTGGATGCTCTGTTGCCTGAGTCTGTTGCTCTCGATAAGTAAACGAAAAAATGCGTATGTTCGGACTAGGGCAAGCAAACCGGATAACCAATTAACCGAAAAAACCGAATAACCGACTGATTTGAAGCTCGGGTTTTTAAGATTGAAAACCCGGGTTTTTCGAGTTTTTTCATTCTTGATGGTTTATGTAAAATACTACCACCAGAACATTAATAATGAATAAAACTTCTCAAAAACTTACTGTTTCCCTACTTCTAATCTATTGACCGAATAAATTGGACAGGCTGACCACAGTATATAATCATTATTAGGTATTAGGGAGTAATATATTGTTACTTGTTAGGCTTTGGTCTGACGTTGAAATAGTGAGGCGCTGCGAGCTAGCGCTATGAGACTAGGGGAGTAATCTGGTAACGGCGGATTTTATTGTACACTAGCTGTACCTCTGCTTCGCACGAGTGGTATTTTCTTTAGATTAAAAGTATACCAAAAATACCAATATACGAGTACCAACATTTGATCAAAACTTCTTCGGACGTCAAAAATATTTTTATCAATTGCTCGGCTTCTAATCGCCAAATACCAATTACACCAGTTTTTAAGTCAAACCCTAATGTTACATAAAATAGTAGAAATGGTGCAGATTTATTATAACGGTCCCTTTACAACTTGACAGAGGACCTTAATAATAAATTTGCACCATTTCTACTTTGATTTGATTAGGAATCGTCCTAATCAAATTTTTTTTTAGAGATTGGATCGAAGTTGGATCTTCCCAGTTCGATCGTCTGATCCAAGTAGACATAGTGATCAACAGCTTCGATAATATCGTTTCAAACATAAACCGGCATGGGTGGACATGGGCATTTGACATGATGATGGTCTTACTCATGTTCATTTTAAGACCCACCTGTTGGGAAACGATATTGAGGTCACTGATCATTGTGCTTAGGTCTTCCAGGGTTTCTACCATGATGACTATATCATCAGCAAATCGAAGGTGAGTGATATATTCGCCATTGATGTGAACACCATATACGTTCCAGTTCAGAGTCTTGAATATATCTTCCAGTGCAGAGGTGAACAATTTCGGAGAAATAACTTCTCCCTGTCTCACCCCTTTTTGCAATTCGATAGAATTCGTGCTCCTATTTTAGAGACGGACAGTCATATTGGCCTTGCTGTACAAACACTTCAACAGTTCAATGTATCGGTATTCAATCTGGCACCGCTGTAATGACTGTAATACTGCCCAGGTCTCGACTGAATTAAAGGATTTCTCGTAGTCCACAAAAGCTAGACATAGTGGCCGATTCTCCGGTCTTCTGTATAATCTGCCGGAGCGTATGGATGTGGTCTACGGTGCTAAAGCCTTTCCGGAATCCAGCTTTTTCGGGAGGCTGAAAGTCGTCAAACCTACCAGCGAGACGGTTTGTAACTACTTTCGAAAACAGATTACAGACGTGGCTCAGCAGCGTAATGGGCCTATAATTCTGCAAGAGGGTGTTATCACTTTTCTTAAAGAATAACACCACTACGTTCTTATACCATGCCTCTGGCTTAGTACCCTCGAGGATGACGGAGTTAAACAGCTTCTGATGGATTTTAAGTACCGGTGCTCCACCTACTTTCAGAAGCTCTGTCGTTATTCCATCCTCCCCTGGTGCCTTGTTGCTCTTAAGCTGTTTGAGAGTCATTCTGATCTTGTATAGGCTAACGGATGGGATATCTTCGGTACAATGTCGGGTCAAACGGGCTCTTGCATCTCTAGCCGTGCTAGGTGGTCTACGCGATGAGGTGTAGTGTAGTGATCAACAGCTTCGATAATACCGTTCCAAAAATAAACCGGCATGGGTGCAACATGGGCATTTGAACTGATTTTCAACTTACCCTTGTTCATTTTACTCGTAAGACCCACCTGTTGGGAAACAATATTGAGGACACTGAGCATTGAGCTTATGTCTTCCAGGGTTTCTGCTATGATGACTATATCATCAGCAAATCGAAGGTGAGTGATGCATTCGACATTGAAGTTAACACCATATCTGTTCCAGTTCAGAAGCTTGAATATATCTTCCAGCGCAGAGGTGAACAGTTAGGAGAAATAACGTCTCCCTGTCTCACCCCTTTTTGCAATTCGATAGAATTCGTGCTCCGATTTTTATTATTACAGTAAAGCTAAAAATAAGAACACATAAACAAAAACAACATAAACAAAAACAACATAAAAAAACATAAAACATAAAAAAAACATATTTAGCTGGCTGGTTTTTGAGCTGGTCGGAAAGTAAAACATATTTTAATTACCTTTTTTCAGCCTTTTTTTTATTTACACACACTAATAATAGTTCTTTCAAGGCCCAAATAAAGAAAAACTCGAAAAACCCGTAAAACACGAAAAAAAAAACGGGTTTTAAAATTGAAAACTCGAAAAACCCGGGTTTTTTAAACTACCCGAGTTTTGCATGACCTAGTTCGGACACTCGGCTTCTATAACGAAATTCTGAATCCATTTCGATTTCGACCAATTTTATTCATCTTCGATTATTGTGAATTAAAAATGTATTGAATCGAACGATATCAAACCAAACCGAAAGATCGACAACTGAGTTAACGAAAGGTTCTGAATCGGTCAGTTGTTACCCGTATTAATGTTTCGGTGTGATTTTAAAGACGTTTCACGTCATAAGCAAGAAGGTTAAAAATACGGAAAGCACACTGACAACAAACGAGTTAAGCATAGCCAATGGCGGCTGCGTTTGCGTGCTGGAGCGGAAAATGTGTGGAGTTTTGTGATTGATACACAATTTCATCACAAAAGACTGCATTGTCTTTTAATTTTCTTGAGCACTTGATAGAATTAACACGACTCGACGAGATCTTGCTGCGATGTGGCGGCTGATCGGCATAATATGGTGTAAGTCTGTGCGTCAGGTTTGTGAGTACGAGCTGGTCGGAATATCGTCGGTACGTTCATATAAAATAGTATCTATAATTTTTCTGAAAATGACATTTTGATGCAGAAAAAACGTTTATACTTGTTTAAATACGTAACTGAAAACCATAGATAAAAAAGTCAATTTTCTCTCATTTTTAAGCACAGCTTTTCAAATCAAATATTTTTTCAATAATTTCATTCATCTATACTTATAATAAAGCAATAAGAACGAAATAGTCTGACAAAGAAGATAATTAAAAAAATATGGTCGAGGGTACTTAAAATAAGCTACTGAACAAGAATAAAACTTTTTTTTAAATCTTGTCTGTCTGTCTGTTTGTTTGTTAGTTTGTCTGGATGTATGTTCGCGCATCACGTAAAAACTACTTGACCGATTGCAATGCAATTTTCACAGTTGGATAGCTTTGGGTTTGGCATAAAAACTGGTGTACTTGGTATCTCAATCGGATCAGTAGAAGCCAAGCAATCGATAAAAACTTTATGACGCCTCGAGGAATTTTGATCAAATGTTGGTATATATTGATATTTTAGGTCTTGGAATAGTACATAGAGTGATTTTAACTTAGAGAAATTGCCACGCGTGCGATGCCGCGGGCATCAGCTAGTTTATAATAAAAACAACTATAAAATAACTATTTGACTTTTATTTTGTATATAATAATAAAAAAACGCATCTACCTATCAATGTAAGAATAGTACATTACTGCCGCGGTCTGTAATGACTGCGTTGCTGGCAGCGATGATGATGGCCGAGAGCGAAGCTAAGCTAAGTTCGAGGCCATCACAGCGCGGTCAGCATTGCAGCCCTTGATGGCCAAGCTGGAATGAAGGCCGAGACCGAAGGTCGAGGCATTCGCCAGAAGGAGGTTCTCAGAACGCTACGTGCCAGTTCGAGGCCAGTGGTACTGATGGCATCCCAGCGATTGTGTTGAAAAACTGTGCGCCCGAGTTGTCTCCCATCTTAACGCGTTTGTACCGCCTCTCTCTTCACTCAGGTAAAGTACGACTAGACGATCGGCAAAGCGCCATCCTTTTATGGTTGAAATACCTCGCACAAGAACGAAGCGTTACGCAATCTCCTGATAATATATGAGAAATCTCAATATTAATCAAAAGCGCAAGTGAGCGTAGCAAGCGCCGAATCTTCAAGCTTTTCTTAAGTGTTTTTGAAAAACAATGAAGGACAATAATAGTTCTCTTGCTTATGTAACATATTAAGGCTATTATCCTCCATTCAATATGTTATTTTACAACAAACCTTAAGCAAAGCTAGGGTAAAGATATTCAAAAAACGTCTGACTCATTCATCTAGGAGTATCTCTATTTTATTCAGACAAGCCTTTTAAAGAAAAGTAACACATCCTAAAGCAACCCCTCGAACTAGTTACTTCGCATCTTTATTTTTAATAGTTTAAAACGTATAGTTTTATATACCATTAGGTAATTTCAATGTTTGAATGAATTTGTAGACATTTACGAATATAAAATGTACTTTTTAATGTTTTTTAGCGGTACAACTAGAACCGAAGACCTGGGTATTCTCTTTGAGAAAACCTCTGAGAACCAGCAGCAAATTGTTCCCAGACCCGTGTACTCGGTTCCCGGTTCTGCATTCCGTAATAAATACATACATAGACTGTTAAACTCATTACCCTTCACTTACTTCGCCGTAGTTGAGTAAAAAAGTACCAAATCATAGGGAACTACTGGTTTCCACTTACTAGGAGTATGATTAATAAATAAGTATAATATAAAAAATAAAAATAAAGCTTTTACGGGTTTTTTTTAATGAACGTCATTTTTTTGTTGTTGCTTTGTAACATTTTAAGTAGGTTTTTTGCCTTTTCTCTTTTAACTTTTAATTATTATATTTTTTATTTTTTTTTGTCTTCGTTTTGTGAGCTACTCTGAAAGTTTCAGCCAGATAGCTAATCGGGAAGTACTCGAAATTTGAATTGCAAGATTCCAGGACAGACAATATACATAGATACATACAAGTGAAGTTTAATAAATGCTTTTAATAAAAAAATGTCTAGAGGTCAAAGTTTAGAAAGTAAGGCACGAGTATTTCACACACCCAAGATAGCTAACTTTTTGGAAACAGAGAGCTTCATTTTGATGAATTCATTCTTCAAAAAGCACCCCCAGAGGACTTGGCAAATCCCCAACACTGTGACTAAAAATTAGAATGGCTTCGTCATGACGAACAATAAGCACATATTCAGGGATGTTTCAGTGATCAGCAGGTTTAATACTGGTAGTGATCTGTACTTGTCCGAGGCTTGAATATCGACCACAAGTATATTCCATCTGACGAAGCTCAAGACCAATAAGGGCAAAACCGTTGCCGCGTCGTCTCTAGGAGATCCTTTTTGAGATTGAAGACTTCTATTGCCGATTGTACAAATCGCATGCTTCTAGATCCGAACCCAGCACAGAGGATTCCTGCGCAATACTGACCCGCCACTACACAGACGAACTGCCCAACCTCAGCCTAGATGAGATTGAGATGGCGTTCAAACACCTTAAGAATGGAAAGGCCCCCGGTGAGGATGGTATAACTTCGGAGCTCTTCAAAGCTGGGGGGAATCTGTACTTCGGGAGCTTCAGGGGTTATTTAGCACCGTATATAAAAGTGGGAGAACTCCAGAGACGTGGAGCAGGAGTTTGGTCTTACTCGTCTAAAAAAAGGGAATAAAACCTTTTTAAATAACAACCAACCTATTTCACTCTTGAGCCACGTCTATAAGTTGTTTTCGAGGGTCATCTCAAATCATCTCGCAAGAAGAGTTGACAAATTTCAGCCTCCTGAACAGGCCGGGTTTCGCGGAGGATTTAGCACCATAGACCACACACAATGAGGTAGGTTATACAGAAGTCTGTAGAGTATAAACCAGCCCCTGTGTCTTGCTTTTGTGGACTATGAGAAGGCCTTTAACTCCTTATTATTTTCATATTTTTTTCAGAACTGTCTCATTCAAAAAGCAAGTTAGCAAGCAATGGCGTGATTCAGGATTTGTATAACAGAACTAGATGTGCCAAGTTTGCCCTCTTTCTTCCCCTTAGGGCTATGATATAGCAAGCGGCCAGGCTAAAATATATGGTGCCGTAACACAGATGACTAAATAGTTACTAAGGGCGAGTGCCCGGGCGCGCACCCTGGCTCTTGCTATATCAACTCCCTTAGAGTGCAAGTTTTAAAATTCCTTTCTTTACTAACAAAGGAAGCTCCCCCGAAAATCTAATGTCTCTATCAGCTCTGATTTAGGCTGTGTGCTGTATATATTACTTGCAAGTTGGAGATGTTCACAATTTTACATTTATGAAATTAGTAATTGTCGAGACTACTTACCAACTAATTCTTTTTTCTCTTCATTCAGTTTCTCAGCAATATCAGCGGCAATCGTTTCGGCAGGGTCCTCAAGTGTGACCACCAAATTTTCCAAATACTTTGGTTCTTGTTTGTCTTGTTTAAAATTATGACTGTTCACCCTCTTGCCTAGCCTTAACTTTACGTTGGATCTATCTTGATTGCGCCGCTTGTTTGACGTCCGATTTATATCATTACTGCTATTGAAAACTTTCTTAGATACATAGTTGTCATCTAACCTATACTTAATTGTGTAGTCATAAGATTCAACGCCATATCTACTCTTTTTAGATACATCACAGCTGACCATATCTTCTGTTAGGAGGTCCTCCTGAAATATATGTATAATTTAAAAGCATTAATAATACTAATATTGTTGGGATGGCTTGGGTGGAGGCTGGTAGGGAGATATGCACAATACACCCCAAGCGAGACATCAGTGCAGGCGTTACTGCCCCCACTTCAAATAAGAATATTAATATATTATGGACAATACACAACAATTACCTGGCCCCAACCTAGGATACACTATATTATAGGCAACAGATTATCAGTCATATATACAAATATAATTATCCAGTATATTATCGGGTGGCGCAATATCTAACATTGCGCAGTACTGAGCGCATACATGCGCGGCAAGCAACTGGTTATACATGACCCCAAAACAAACACTAGTGCTTATCACAAAAATATTTTAACCTTGCAGGATTCGAACCCACAACTGTTGACTTCACAGTCAGAATTATGGAATTAGAGGTCCTATCGGCGTAGCACTCGCCGCCGCGAAATTTTGCCAAGCCACTGGGTGATGAAATCAACAAAAAAAAATAGATTGGTTGCACCACTTATAACAATTTAAAATTATTTTTGAACCAAAATTTAGCATAATATTACTATGTTTTCTTTCCTGAAGACAAACTTTTTTTTATATTTACTTTCCTAATATGAAGATTGTGTCTGTGGCAAACCTTTTAACCATTATGTATTCCAAAAAAAGAGGTCTATAAAAGCTTTCATTCAAAGGTTCATATAACTTTTAGCATTTGGCGAGTTTGCATTCAGACATGAGCATGAGTGAAATGATTTATAGTTAGAATATATGTATTTTATTTGTATGTTACCTGCAAAGCTTTACACCAAACATTATATTTCTCCTTCTTGTCTGGTTGCTGTGGGGGCGGTGGTCGTCGCGGCCTCAGTTTCGTTCGTTTCGCGCGTCTTCGGAGCTCTTCGTCAGAATCTGAGCATGATGACTCTTGTTCTGACGCCTCGTCACTCTGCTCATCCTGAATTTGCATGTGCACGAGCGAAGGCGGGTTGAAGGCCTCAGGCCGAGCCAAGGGGATGTAAGCTCCCTCCTCGACATCTGAATCCTCCAGCTGAAACAGGAAAGAAACTAACTAGGACGCATATAACGCCCTTCATGACAATGCACTTGTAGGGTCAGTTTAACGCGTTTCTATACGGACTGGATTTATTATTTAAGCAACCTAGATTGATTCTTAGTAGCAGTATAGTTGTAAATAATGTAATTCAGGAAAAAAATAGCTAAATGCTTCGAAAATACTAATTGTACACTCTCAAGTTTAGTGTAAAGTTGCACTCTTACCTCTCCATCTTCCCTTTCATGGGGCACATCGACGTCAAGTTCGCCTTCTGTTGTCGACATCATTCTCAAAAAGAGTTAGGTATTGAGTAAGAAAAATAGTATCATGAAATTAATTTAGAAATAAACTAAATTCCGCCGTTTTATCAATTTTCGTTAGCTGCATCACAGAACAGACTGACAGGCAGGCAGCAATAGCATTTGGCTGTCAAGAGCTCATGTCAATCAATCAAGCTGTCAATGTCAATCACTACAATCCCTGCGTTCGAGATGATGAGATGGCGTTGTAGGCAGTTTCGAAATGTACATTTTTAACAAGCCGTCATGGGGTGTCATGGTGGGGTCACACATAGTTCAACATTTTTGCGCCTGCTTTGCTCGCGCCTTTGTGATATGGCCTATTTTCGCACGCCGAGGAATTCCATTAATGTCTAATTTTGGTATATTTTGTTTCCTCATTAGTATAACGTAACGGAAATAGCTAAAAATTAATATTATGTGTTTATGCACACATAGAGGGTCGATCATAAATGTTCATGTTTTTTTACATAACTACACTAATAAAAGTATAAGTAGCGCAAAATATTTCGCGCTCGCTCCGTTCGCACCTTCTTTGTAATCGTTTGTAATGTACAATGTTTCGCACTCATAGAAGATCGATTATTAACGTTTTCGTTAACATAAACCAATAAAAGTATTCTAAGAGGCTAACAATTTTAGGTAAAAATTGTGTTTGTTTGTATGAGATTATTAAAAGGAGCCTGATTTTGAAAATTTATTTATAGCTTAACTATTCCAGAGTGGCATAGGCTAATGCGCCCTTGTAATGCTGGGGCTGATCCTCTAGCGGATTACTTATCCTATTTCAAATTGAGCATAGTTAAGCAGAAAGCGACCAACCCTGTTTTTTTGAGAAAATGAGTTATAATGCCTATGACTTAAGGTTTTATTTACTTTACGTATTCCAAAGACACGTTTCTTCAAAACACATTCTAAGGTCAAGATATTAAATTGTCCAATAAGACCACATGCCATTATCACCCATTTGTTGTGTTAAAGCTGACCATTGGGATGGTCTAGCAAAATATCATAATAGGAAATTGTGGTAAGTAGAATCCGACTATCGCAGTTGGTCTGGCTTCTGCAAATTTTATTTATAATAGAATAGTTGCCATATTTTATTTGCAGAAGCCGACCACAGCGATGGTCTAGTTTTGCAAAAATATTTTTGGCGTATTATAATATTTTTCTTGATAGGATTTCGTCCATGTTTTGATCTCGTGTAGCTTCATTCAGGGGGCAGGGCGCTTTGGACAGAAATCATGCGAGCATAACAATCCCTTGAGTCGTTCTAGGTTTATTTTATATGGTTATTACAATTTGCAGAATAACACCATTGATTTGGCTTTGCATATCTCTCGGTTGTTGTCCAAACCTCAATAAGTTGAAATTTAGTTTTTTGCAGAACGCATCCATACAAATGGTCTCCATTTGTATGGATGCGTTCTGCAAAAAACAAAATTATGAATTGTTGCAATAAGCATAAAACGACTAAGTGCTTAACTCAAAAGTTTATTAACAAAACTAATCAATTTTCTAGTTATAAATAGCCCATTTCGTAGCCTCTGAAGTGTCCTTTGATACAAGTATAACATTTAAATCAATTCTGAACTGTACATAAAAAGCAGTGAAAACCCCTTTAAACGGCTGTATCTCAAAATGCGTTTTTCGTCGATGGTCGGTTTCTGTTTAACTACGCTCAATGAAATTTCATGTTAACGATATGATTTTCATTGAAATCGGTAAATAATAACTTCAAATTGCAAACTATCGATTGAAATAAGAATGAAAATGGGGCTAGAATAGTTGCATTATTACAATGATCTACCTAATTTGTTTCCGACACAAAATTGCAATATTAGCCGTTTGGTTGGTCAGTTCAGAATAGTGCCAATAGATGGCGTTACCATCCTCGTAAGACGGGTTTAGAAACTAAGCGAAAAGGATGATGAAATGATGGATGTGCTGCAGTGCTGTTACGCAATATTGATCATATCGGTTTCAATTCGTCAAATTCATTAATGCGTTGCGATAGTTGAAATTGCTATGAAGAAAGTGACAATCTGATTCAAACAAGTGACAATCTGATTGAAACTAAGATACGGAATCGCACTGCTGCTCCCGATTCAGCAACCGGAATCTTGTACTATTATTTAACCGGAATGATGCAGTTCCAGTTCGAGCCCCACCCGTGATCCAAAGGACATGGCGAACTCCCATACATATTTTTATGTCAGTAAAATTCAAGGCGTCTTTAGACAAAAAATATCGCTAGTAATTCAGAATCATTTCCTGAGATTGTTTTCTTGGAGAGACGCCAGGAATAATTGGAATTAGGCTTCATAGTTTTGTAGGTTATGTTACTGCTAATGACTTTTGAAACAAATTTTAGAGATTTTAATTATTTTATCTGCTTAATTAGGTAGGTGATTAAGTACTTATGCATGATAAATATTATGTTTAAAGATGTTGTACCTATTACATTACCTACCTGACCTAGTGTAACAGACTAGGCTATTGAATAATAATTATTTTCAATCTGTTACTACAGGTTGAATTAGACTTACTAACGCTAGTAAGCGTAATTCAACCTCATTTGGTTTAAAAAACTGGGTGGAAAGTAAGCTTAATTCAACCTCCTTTGGTTTAAAAAACCGGGTGGGAAGTATATATAGTACACGATTTTGACGTCCAAAACGGAAACGTAATTGTATTATATATATATTTTCACCCGTTGGGCAGGCAAAAAGGCCGGTAAAACATTATAGGAAGGAAATAAAATTCAATTTCATGATTTTTAAATTGATTTGTTAATCAGGCTTTTTCTAGCTTACATGCTATGTTGAAAAAGCGTAGAAAAATAATTATTTAAGTTCTGTAGAAATGATATTTCAAGATGCTGCAAAGATTTATCACACAAAAATCGCCGTTGTTCTTTTTCCTTCAGAAAATTATTACGTGTCTAATTAATTATATACCTTGTACACACTTGTACAACATACCGCCACCCATGGTACAATAATATTTCTTAGGTTTAGTTCATTTGTGTTTGTAATATTTTTGGTGTACAATAAAGAGTTATCTATCTATCTACCTTATGTACCTATACGTAGTATTTGTATACTCTTTGATACCTATCCTAAAATTAATAATCCCAGTAAAGCGCCTGTAAGCGAAATCAAACCCTTTGCGTACATTCTCTTTCAAAGAGAATATATTAAACTAGCTATACCCGCGGCTACGCACGCGTGGCCGTTCCTTTAGGTTAAAGGAACTCTATGTGCTATTCCAAGACCTAAAATAGCAATATACCAACATTTGATCAAAATTCCTTGAGCCTTCAAAAAGTTTTTATGGATTGCTCTGCTTCTACTCATCGGATTGAGATACCAATTGGGTACACCAGTTTTTAAGTTAAACCCTAAGCTATCCAACAGTGAACAACCAATTCGCAATTGGTCTAGTAGTTTTTACGTGATGCGTGAACAAACATATAGATAAACAGACTAACAGACAAACAGACAGACACGAATTTTATAAATGTTATATTCTTATTCAGTAGCTACTGCTTTATTATATCGATACCGGAAATTTCAATTGTCGTAAAGGACAAAATACGAGTTTTCAGTAGAGCAAAAAAACTAAAAACTAAATTGTTTTTGTCTAATATCTTTTTCAAACAAAGTACTATATTCATGATGTCAATAGAAAACCTAACTATTTTTTCGTGTTCTATCCGTATCAATTAACCAAATAAACCAAAATTAATTATTGACGAAAATGAGAGTCCTTTACAGCCCACAAAAATTGAACTGAAGTACTTTACAGCCACGAAAAATTGGCTATGATAAAGTCAGATCTGTAGTAAAGGACTAATCTTAATCATCAATGGGTAGTACAAGTCATTTAAATCAGAGACTAAGGGGGTAATAGGAACAAAAAACGTAAAGATCTGGTTAGAAATTCCTATATAAGGTAGTAAAACTAAGTGAAATAAAAGGTTTTTTTATTATTATTTTTTATTAATCAAAATACTCAGTAACAAAATAAACAAAAATGTTATTCTAATAGGAACTGAAAATGTGATGCTATTTTTTAATTTAAATAGAAAGTAATTGTTGCGATGCTGACAAATAACTTAATTTTTAGAAATAATAAGCTAATAAACTTATCCACTAACTAGTTTTTTTTTAATAATTATGAATGAAACTCAAACAATATTTATCAGAACAGTATTAAACTTTATAAAAATAACCAAAATAATAACAAATTTTGTCCACTTTAAGAGGGTGCATCCTAAAAGTTGGCAACGTCGTAAATAGCTGTCAAATATTCACCTGTTTTGATTCATTTGGAAATAATACTGTATGGAAATAAGAAATGTGGCTAACTAACTAACTAGAATATTAATAATGAATTGCAATCATAACATTGAATTTGATGTTGCACCCGTTTTAGGTGTAAAAAAAGGCATTTGGAAAGTTTTTCTTTCTTCTTTACATCTAAAACTAACTATTCGGTGTTACGATATTAATTGTTACATTTCATAATCAATATTCTAGTTCGCTAGATAACCACATTTTTTATTTCCATACAGAAATATTATCAAATTAATCAAAACAGCGAAATATTTGACAGCTATTTACGACGTTGCCAACTTAATAAACCCTCTTAACTCCAACCTCAAACAATTGACATTCTAAAGTATGAATTAAATGACAAGTTACTTCAGTCTTTTAAAATTATTAGTAATTAAACTTAACAGTAAAATCTTAGCCATCAAGATTTCACTGTTAATTTTTTTGAATAATCAGTTAATAAACTAATCTACTAACTAGTTTTACATTTTTAATGAAACTCAAACAATATTTATCAAAATATTCTTAAACTTATGCTACAATTAAAATAACCAAAATAATAACAAAGTTTGCCTCAGAACTCAAAACTCAAACAATTGACATTCTAAAGTATTAATTAAGTGACAAGTAACTTCAGTCTTTTAAAATGATTAGTAATGAAACTTAAACAGTAAAATCCTAGAGATCAATTGTATCGACATCGTCTTCCTCGTCAGTTTCAGGAAGAATGTCTTTAACAGTTCCTAAAGACGGTAGATCTAAATATTCCTTATGAAATCGCTTTGGTATAGTTCCGTTAGTACATAAACGCTTTAAATCGTTATACTTAGCGACTGGTATAGGGTTAGGTTTGTCATAAAGTGATGGTAAACCAATACTAGAAGTATCATCTTCTACTTTGTCGGCACCTGTTAGATCTTGGTTTTGTTTTTGTGTTTTTTTTCCTTTGCCTTTTCCTTTCGATCTTCTTCCTTTATATTCATCATATAATGTTACTACTTGAGCGTCTTCGTTTTCTATCATTGAATATTTTACTTCCATACTTTTAGCGTTTTTTTTCTTGAACGTGACAATGCGCATTGCTTTTAGCTGTATTGCCTTTGAGAAGTATTGGTAAATTTTTCAGACACCAAGCTGTCCCAGTTGATAAAATCGGAGTACTCCAAAACATTAATTTTGTATGGTTCAGGACGTTTTCTTGCAGATTCCATGTACGTCGGCCATTGACTCGGACTCCAAACAATAATTCGTCTGACCTCGCGTTCAATGACTGCATGCATTGAATCGACGGGCATATACGTATGCCCAGGTAGTAAGTAATTTATTTGTACCACTTCAATGTTTTTGGAATTCTGTAGAAAGTAGTGTAGGGCTGTGAGAACTATCTTATTTTTGTTCTGCCCAGGGCAAGAGTCGCAATAAAATAATACATTTTTAACAGGACGTTTATCAATTTCTAGTAGGAATTTATAAATACAAGTAGCAATTTCATTGCCACCCCTTTTTCCATCGCTTTCTCCCCATATGTAACAGTGTCCTATTTTGGTTTGGCTTTCATAGAATGTACAGTTATAAACGGCGTATTTCCTAGAATAATACAGCAACATACTCTCTCCGTGAGGGGTATTAAGCACTTTTTGCAGGTCGAAGCTAACGGTGAGTGTATCGTTGGAAGTTAATTTCTGATGGATTTTAAATCTTTGGTAGCTAGCCTTTTTTTCCTCGAGATGAACAGCCATGTCCTTGATTTCTTTTTCTGTTAATAATTCTGTATTTTCAGTTTTTGTACATTTTACACATTTGTCTTTTTTGGGTGTATGGAATCGAATATTGTAATCATCTTTAAATATTTTTATAAAAACTTTTTCACTTAGATGTAATTTAGAATTATTTTGGCAGTGTTTGAGATAAATCCTAAATAAATTTGTAGCATTTTTAAATTCTTGAGGTAAATAAAGACATGAACTCTTTTTACGACAATAATGCGAAGGAACGGCTGGAAGGCTTTCGATAAAAGTTTTTGCGTATTCTTTATCTTCATCACTATACTTCTCTGCATGAGATGTTCTTTTTTCTACGCTTGCCATATTTTCGTGTGCATTTTTTACTGTATATAAAATAAACTTTTGGGTGATATCTAATGTGTTTATCAAAAACTTTTGGCAAACTGGTCTAGATCCTTCACCTTCGTTTATAACGTACTCAAATGATTGGCTTCTTCTGCTTTCTACACATTTAGTTTTTTTTCTTTTGATTGGAATCGGTTGTGCACATCTTACGATCCAGTCTTTCCGACGTTGAACATCTAGACTCCAAAAATAGTTAAATAGGCTCATTCTTCTATCCTCTGATACTTCGTAACATTTTCTCGCACATACATCAGGTAAGCATGGGTTGCTTTTCATCGATTTCTCTTCTATTATACTTCCTGATCTTGTTTCATACGACTGACCAGAATTTTTTTGTTGTTTCCTAAGTTTACTTTTGTTTTCTTTTTTGGTTTTGAGTTTAATTAAGTTTTCTATGCTATTGGTTGTCTTTTCGTTGTTATTTATTATTTTTTGTTTCTTTTTAGTACACTTTTTCTTTTTATTCTGACTATTAATTGAACTCTCGGACTCATTCATGCTCCAAAGATCGGAACTACCTGCTGAAAAGTCTTCATTTTCAGAAAGATAATCAACGTAGCTTTTTAATATCTTATTACGAAATTTCTTACTAGATTTAGGTTGTACAGAATTCATATTATCATGATCACTGGTGTCAGAAGTTGGATCAAAAAAAGATGTACCAAACATATTATTATTGATAAGCGAAGGAGAACCCTTATCCTCTTCTATATCTTCAGGTTCGTGCTCAAAGACCACTGTTTTCAAAGAAGTGTACACCTGAGGTTGTTGAAATAATGACGACTGGTTGTCTATTACTATTTCAGTACAAGAAATGTCATGGGAATGATGCGCATGTGGTTCATGTATAACGTCAGAAGATGTAGTTTGAGTGATCTTCTTTATTTCAGGTTCAGGCGCAAAGACAACATCATCCAGAGGCATGTCCTGGATAACGTCAGCGGTAAGTACCTCATCAATAGGAGTAGTCTGAGTGATCTTCTTTATTTCAGGTTCAGGCGCAAAGACAACATCACCCAGAAGCCTGTCCTGCATATCGTCAGCGGTAAGTACCTCGTCAATAGCAGTAGTCTGAGTGATCTTCTTTATTTCAGGTTCAGGCGCAAAGACAACATCATCCAGAGGCATGTCCTGGATATCGTCAGCGGTAAGTACCTCGTCAATAGCAGTAGTCTGAGTGATCTTCTTTATTTCAGGTTCAGGCGCAAAGACAACATCATCCAGAGGCATGTCCTGGATATCGTCAGCGGTAAGTACCTCGTCAATAGCAGTAGTCTGAGTGATCTTCTTTATTTCAGGTTCAGGCGCAAAGACAACATCATCCAAAAACATGTCCTGGATATCGTCAGCGGTAAGTACCTCGTCAATAGGAGTAGTCTGAGTGATCTTCTTTATTTCAGGTTCAGGCACAAAGACAACATCACCCAGAGGCCTGTCCTGGATATCGTCAGCGTTAAGTACCTCGTCAATAGGATTAGCCTGAGCGTTAAATTGTTGTGATTTTTGGTTTTGACATATTGCAAGCGGTAGTGGTAATAATATTATACTGTTTTTAGTGGGAACTATAGAATTTTCACCAAACTTAGCGGATCGTAAATATCTTTTCAGCTGCCTTTTGGAAACTTTTTCATTTTGTTTAATATTTACTTTATTTTGTTGTCGAATTATGTTAGAAAATGTGTTAGCATTTTTGCAATAGTTTTCTTCATCTGTATCATCTATTACTTCACTACTATTAGCAGAAGATTGAAGAGAGTTCCCACTAGGACGCTGTGTGTTCCTGAAAAACCAAACTTAGTAAGCCTGCAGTAATAGTATCAAGAATTCATGCTATTATTCATCGTTTGCGAGTTGTATTAGCTAGCTACCTAGCTATGTATGTAAAAATATTGAAAACAATGAAAACTAAACAATCCCGTATAAATATCTGGGTATAAAGTAGCCTGTGTTAAACAAATTGTCCAGTCAGATGTCTACATACCAAGTTTCATCACAATCAGTTTATTAGTACAAATAACATGTACACACTTTCGCTTTTATCATCATCATCATCAGCCTTTTAATGTTCCCACTGCTGGGACACAAGTTTCCTCTTTGTGAGACGGAATAAGCTGTAATTCACCACACGGGCTTCGCTTTTATATTACTGTGATATAAGTTATAATTAATTTAACTTACGTGACACTATTATTATCAGTTTCATAATATTTGTCTTCAACCATTGTTTCTTCAGGAATTGAACTTTCATGTTCAATACTTATACTGCTTTGGTCAGCATCGGCTCTAAAATAGTATACTCTCAAATCAATAGATAGTAAAGCGAAGATCTATGAGTCTACTGGAACAAATCGGCGCTTGTATGTTTGTATGTATATAAGTCGGTATAGTATAATTATAAGCGTTTGTATGTATACAGAGTTGATACGACAGAGGGGCTTTCCTTTAAACTGCCTATAGTAGGTACAATTTTCAAGCTCTGTACCAAAAAACAATTAAATAGGAGCAGTAGTTTAGCCGCAAATATTTTTTTAAGATTTTGCCCCGTTAGAACACGATGTATCTTTCCTTACAGCTGATTATGTCTAACGCATAGGTCATGCACCTTAAAACGATAAATCCAAGAATCTACAATACGTTGTTGCCGCTCTTACGCAAAAGTCACAAGTACAACCAAATATTTCACTAAAAAGTTGGCAATGCAAACAAGGAAGCAATAAATACACACACTTGCACTTTCCTTACGAGAGTGACAATCATAGCAAAACATCCCGCGCGAAAAAGAAATAGAAATAGGTCAGTGTGTTGCAATTGCATCCTAGATACTTGCGATCGGTAAGTGGGGCCTTTAAAAAACTTGTTTTTTCAGTGCGCCGACGCTATCCTTCCGGAACGTGCGTTACGTCACAGAAGCTCCCGCGCCGCTTTTGGTTTGTCGAATTTGCGCGCCGACAATTATTATTGTTCTTTTGATATTGTGATAGGACACTAAATAAGTTTAAGACAGTATTCCTTTTTTTTTATTGTGACAGGACACGTAACTTGGGATTATTATTATTTAGTTAGTTTAGTAGACAGTGATTTAATTACAAAAATAAATAACAATATTCTCCGTCGGTATGATTTGTGCATAAATGTGAATGGAGGACACATCGAGAATTTAAAAATTTAGTGTTTATGTTGTGATTGTTGTTGTGCGCGTACTTCAAAACCTTACCTAACATAAAAGCCGCCGCCCGCGTCACCCCGCCCCGGCGCGGGCCGCCCGCCTCGACATGAGATAACACACGCCGCGCTGCGGCGCGCGCGCTACGTTGCCAGTTTGTTACCTAGGTATCTAAGGTCAGTCAAATTTATTTACAAAGGCTGATGCGTTTTACTCTGATTTTTAAGCTATTTAGTTTGTTTGAAAAAAAAAAAAACTCATTTTTGGCGCTTTTTATTTTTATACCGTCGCGAATTAATACCAAACACGTATACTATACGTAGTGTAATTTAATGCCCCTCTGTCATATCAACTCTGTATAAGAAGTATAAGATATGGCGATTGCAAATTACGAGGTCCAAGTACGCGATTCGCGCGCTTACCACTAGTAGTCTTTAATGTGTAGGTACTTAAGAGACCAACGTCGTAAAGGACAACAAAGCAAACAAAATCTTGTCATGGTGTCCTTTACGAGCAATACTTTACCTAAAAACGATTAGCAGCTTACTTATAAACTTTTATCTATTGTCTTATACCGTGACATGAAATTACAAAGTTCATAGACACAAACAAACGTTTTTTGTTTCTGTCTATCAACTTTGTAATTTCAACTAGGCAACATGAAAAACATCAGAAAATAATAATCATAATTCATAATAATAATCATAATTCCAGATTTAATTTTATTGCAGCCCACAGACACGTTTTTCTATTATAAATCAGTATGTATCAAAATTCAGATCTCGTAAACATCTGATTTTAACTGTTATTCTCAATAACTAGATTATAGACGAAAACACCTTAAATCATCGAACAACATCGAACCTACCTACGAACAGTATTTTTCATTTGTTCACTTATGTTTATTTACATTACCTACTGACATTAAATTATGATTATAATATCACTTACCGTAACATCTTGCTTTGATACCGTGATATTGAATCAACTTTTCTTTTTCTGGACTCTAACGAATTCCAAAGCTTATGTGGTCTTTTTTCCGCCATTGTTTTCCAATGTTCCACACAAAACAAACACGTCCATCCACTAACGATATCGAATTCGCACAATGTGCGTGATGCGAAGTGGATCGTATGAGCGCGGTCCTCCCGCACCCGTTACTTACACCCCCGTTGCCCTAGACATCGTGCCTCCGCGCAACTTGTCGTCACGGGTCGTAACCCATCGCACACTTCTTTGCGCCATCGGCAATAAGAACGAGACAAAATCTATAATTGCCTATTTCTTAAAATTAGGGTCGTAAAGGACAATTAAAAAACAAACGACCTTTACGCCCTAATTACGTGAGTTATACCAAAGCATAGATTTGGTCGTAAGGGTTTGGATTATCAAATAGCATGTTTACGACCTTTTGATTTGTAATAATAATTATTGTTTATAATGTCGTATACAAAGTTCAATGCAAAAATGAGGATTACAACCTCAAAAATAATTAAAACATGACTTTACGCTCCCTATTGAAAATTATTTTTATAATACATCCCAAATAGTAAAAAAAATGGAACTAGAGCCGTTCAAAATCCAGGTCGTAAGGGGCTTTTTTTAAGAGATAGATTTTTTTTAAATATACTATTCGATAGAGCTCGTGACGCTGATTCCAAATATATATATAACTCATTTTCGGTAAAATGTCCTTTACAACAATTGAAATTTCCGGTATCGATATGTATAGGTGCCCTTCACTGTACGGCAGAATAAAAAAATATATGTATTTTGTTAAAAACCAGCTGTGCCCGTGGCTTTGCCCGCGTGGTCATTTCATTTAAAAGTAGCCCCCACGTATTATTCCAAGACCAAAAGCCAAACCATCACCAGACCAGTTGTAGGTTTGGTCTAGGTCCAGAGGATGTAGGTTTGGTGAACAAAGTACAATATTATACTACATATCTTCAAAATTCGTCCAGCCGTCAAATAGTTTTTATCAATTGCTCGGCATCTAATCATCGGAATAAGGCACTGCCTTGCGTTTTATAACTTGCGTACTTCACAGAATATGCGTTATAACACACTTACACTTCTTTGACACTTCATAGAAGTGCACATACGTGCACTTCAATGAAATAAACGCAATGAAATAAACGCATATGATAAAATCTATACTATAATAAAACTATAACTGGGCTAAACCTGTATAATAAATACTTTTTGAAAACTTTAATTGAGACTAGCTGTGCCCACGGCTTGGCTCGCGTGGTTATTTCTCTAGGTTAAAAGTACTCTATGTGCTATTCCAAGACCTACAATAAACATTTGATCAAAATTCGTTCAGCCGTTTAAAAGTTTTTATCGATTGCTCGGCATCTAATCATTGGATTACGATACCAAGTACCCCAGGTCTTGGTCAAACCCTAAGCTATCCAACACTGAAAACTGCATCGCAATCGGTCTAATAGTTTTTATGTGATGCGCGAACAAACATACAGACAAACAAACAGACAGACAGAATTTTAAAAATGTTTTATTCTTGTTCAGTAGCTCAGACCAATTTTTTTAAATTATCTTCTTTGTACAGACTTTTACGTTATTATTGCCTATAGCTGTGCCCGCAGCGTTGCTCGCGTGGTAGTTTTTCTGGGATATAATGATCCTATGAATTATTCCAGTACCAAAAGTACCAATATAGGTACTTTTTTTACTTTACCTACCTACCCGTGTTAACAACCTTCAGTGGCGATCCGACATGGTCGTGATTGGTTAGAAGACGAATGCGGGAGCGAAGCGTAGCTAGCATAAAGCCCCATTATAGCTAAGTACCATCTTGTTTACCTCAGCTTTGAAACATAATAACCCGCAGTTAAATTGGTCCATTCGTTTGAAAGATACGATTCTCACCTTTTTTCAACCCCCCCCCCTTTTTTTTTTTCAACCCCCCCCCCCCCCTTTTTTCAACTCCTCCCCCCTTTTTTCAACTCCTCCCCCCCAATATAGCAAAGGAACATGATGAACCATCTCGATCACATCCTTTTTAAAACATAAAGATGAAGGGTTGCTGATTTACAGTGACCAATGAGAGCACGCGGTGCAAAACGGTTGTTCGTTGTTTTAGTTGTTTTTATATATTTATACACATCTGCTAGGCGACCTGCGAAGGCTCATTTAAAAAATAAAATCCTTCTAATTTTTTTTGCTCACTGTTGGTACCTTTTTACCCGAGTACGGTGAAGCAAAAATAGAATAGGTATGTTTATTGTCACAGATAACACACAATTTTATTTATAACTGTAGGTGGCTCGTCTTGTCAAAATCATCATATTATATTTGCTATCTTCTATTTATCTATCTATCTATCTATCTATCTATCTATCTATCTATCTATCTATCTATCTATCTATACTATAATATGTTGGAGATGAGGAAACGTGGAGCGTAAACAAACGATGGTTGCAAGGTTGTCTACGTTTGGGTATAATCGGCTGTGATGCGAAGAGAGCGGCGACGATAAACGATTGGTACTTGAGGCACATAATAAATAATAGTACAAGAACAGAAGGCTAACTGAGTAAAGTCATTTAAATATAATAAATGACTTTACTAATAGCGACTCTCGCTACAACGCTATGAAGTGCAATTTAACTCGCACGGCGCTGCGAGCTTTCAATTATATTTACCTAGAAGGCGCTCGCCCACCGCGTGCAGGCTAGAATGCACCGTATCACAACGCGCGAGAACTTCCATTGCTCTAACCGTTTCAGAATCGCTCTCTCCCTTTTTCGCTCGGTAGGGTTGTATTAAGATATGACTAGGTACTTGTACTACTAATTATTCTGTGATATGTTATGACTTAGATATTGTAACAGAATAAATAAGTAATAATGTATTATGTTATTACTTATTGTTTTAAATTAAAATAGTTCTATTACATACAATGACATTCTTATCAGAATAGACCTACTACCTCATTTTTACTACCTACCTATCCCGTTTTCAGAACGCCGATAAGTTTAGTGAGATACCTACCTACGTGTCGTTGGTTGATTATGATTATATCCTATAGGTATTGCACTTTGATGAATAAAGGTGCCTGTCTGAATTCCATGCTTTTTAATGAGTGAAAAATAAATTGCTACCTACGTAATAATATATATAATAATATATATATATATATATATATAATTCCTAATTAGTTGTAGGCTACTTACTAAGTCAGCACAGTAATTCATTTTCCGATCAACAATACCTACTATAATCAATTATAAAATTACGTTGATCGATTTAATAAACGACTTTATTTCTGCGCGGTATAACCTTAAATATGCGTAGCTTCGGTATGGAACACAAATGAAATAACATAAAACTATAGGAACCTACGTATTAAAAAATATCAATATCTAACTACATAACTAGGACCTATTATAGGTATTACAATTGATTACCTTTCAACGTCCTTTGGAAACGTAAAGAATGTCAATTCGTCATTTCTATCACTATTCAAACAGCCGAATGCTATGCAGTACTTTCTAGCTTTCTTCTTCGTACTCATAATTAAAACACGAATAAAGTTTGTCAATAACTTTACGTAAGTAGGCTACTTTTTATCCCGAAAAATGAAAGTGTTCCCGCAGGATTGGGGTTGAAAGTTATTTAAAAAAACACTTACCACTCTGAAACTACTGGACGGATTTTGATGCAACTTGGCACAGTTGTAACATCTCACTTCATCTCACGTTGTTTTTATTCCGTTTAGTCGAGTTTTGACTTAGTATCAACAAAATAAGTCCACTCTCACAATAAAATAAACAGTCGATAATAAACAAAGAAATACGAATAAAAAACCTATCTACCTTAAAATGTCTATGTGTTGTCAGGATTTTAAGTATTTCTTGTCTTTGAATTAGTATGACCATTCTACACGTTATGTAATCTACAATCGAACTAAGCCAATACGATTTGTTGAAACAAAGTTTCACCTCAATATCTACTCCAACGCACCGTATTGAATGACCGTAATACAGGTTCTGATTGAAACAGAATAGGTGGTTGCTACGCTAAAATTACGAACGCGACCAAAGTCAAAGTATTTTATTGTAAATAGGCAAAAATAATAGCACTTTTACAAGTCAAAATTAACATCTCCTGAACAAAGAGATATACATAAAATATTATAAAAAGATCAAATCAATCCAAATTTAGATAAACTAAGTATTCTTTGAGTTTGAAAAGGAAATTTCCCTTTCCTTACCTGACCTTAACAGAACGCACCAATAGAAAGTTTAGATAACTATCCTGTGGTGACGAATGGTTCTTTTTTAGCCTCGTCATTTTTTATGCTGGCTGAAAATATTTCTATTTTATTTTATAAATAACTGTGGACAATTTTTTGTCTTCAAATACCTGTTTTACATAGTGAAAAAATATCATATATCGTGTGACCTCTAAATTGCTCCTTGTCTAAACTATTGGCTATCCGGCCAGAACATTTTGGTTAATAAAATTGTATGTAACGCTTTGAATCCATGAACTGATTGTTTTACATTTATCTGTAATCTTATGTATAACTTTACTGTACATAAGATGTACAGTAAAGTTATGCATAGATAACTATCCTGTGGTGACGAATGGTTCTTTTTTAGCCTCGTAATTTTTTATGCTGGCTGAAAATATCTCTATTTTATTTTATAAATAACTGTGGACAATTTTTTGTCTTCAAATACCTGTTTTACATAGTGAAAAAATATCATATATCGTGTGACCTCTAAATTGCTCCTTGTCTAAACTATTGGCTATCCGGCCAGAACATTTTGGTTAATAAAATTGTATGTAACGCTTTGAATCCATGAACTGATTGTTTTACATTTATCTGTAATCTTATGTATAACTTTACTGTACATCTTACGTGCCAGACTTTTGCTATTTGCAGACCTGGATTGCAATATCGTCCGATACAAATTTTAAATTTCGTAACGGATTTTTTACTGATTTTGTTCATATTTTTTTTACTTTCTTTTTAGTTTATTCTGATAGCAAGTCCTTGCGAAAGTTAATACGGTCAAACTATGCTTGTTGGCCGCATTTAGTCATACCAGCAAACGCTTTCGCAATGACTTGACTTTTTAGTATGTACCGGTTTTATACCGCTTTTTGTTGAGGATTATGGGTCTTATTTATGAATATAAACTACAAATTCTGTTTTAGGAAAAAATAATCAGCCATATTTATTTGAGAAAAAATTTGACATAACAACTCAAAGTGGTGACAATACCATAGATAACATATACGTTTACAAACATAACTAACATCAATTATATTCCTTCATAAATATTGTTCATTTTGAGTACATATTTTATTAAAACTATTTCAACACTTCCCCTTACTCAAATATGAACTCAAAACAACTACACTTATATTATTAATCTATTATTTAGATAACACTATGATAATATGACATTTCAGTTATTGCTATAATTTCTATAACATAACATATATTCAAATTTACTAAACTAAACACAAATCTTTGACAAATTTATTATGTTTTATTCTAGGTAATGGTTTTGTTAATATATCCGCCACCATTTCATCCGTGGGTAAATATTTTATTTCAATAATTTTGGAATTGACAGAGTCCCGGATGAAATGATGACGTATATCTATATGTTTTGTTCTGCGGTGACATTGGTCGTTCTCCGCAATTTTATGTGCACTTAAATTATCATTATACACAATAATAGGTGTTACATTGTCATTAAACAAATCTGTGAAAAAGTTTTTAATATGTTTACTTTCTTTCACAGCCTCACCCAAGCTATAATATTCAGCTTCAGTACTTGAATAAGCAACTGACTGTTGCTTGCGAGCTTCCCAATTTACAACACAACTACCACACTTAACAACATATCCAGTGTAACTTTTTCTATCGTTTAAATCATTAGCCCAATCTGAATCTTTGTATATTTCAATTCCACATTTGTTTCCATTAATAAAGTGAAGACCATAATGTTAAGTACCAGCTAGGTACCTCAAAACATGTTTTGCTGCCTGCCAGTGCGTTTCATTATAACAGTTGTTATACTGCCCTAACTTGCTACAAGCAAAAGATATGTCCGGTCGTGTACAGACTGACAAATACATTAATCCTCCAATAAGTTCCTGATAAGGATACCTGTTGTCACATTCTGTTGATTTCATTAAATTTACATTCACTTGCATTGGGGTGGATACAGGCTTGCACTCGCTCATACCAAATCTTGATAAAAGATTTCTTATATATTCTTCTTGTGAGAGTTTCAAAGTACCATTGCACTTATCCCTATCCACTTTCATACCAAGACAATTTTTGACTTCTTCTAAATCTTTGATATCAAACTGTTCTTTTAATGCATCTACTAACTTATGTGTTTCATTTTTAAGTTCGGTAAACACAAAAAAGTCATCGACATACAGAGCAATGGTTGTGGTCATGTTATTTGATACTTTGGTATAGACACAAGGCTCACATTTTGATTGGTTATAACCAATATTATTTAATACTTCATTTACTTTAATATTCCATGATCTGCTAGCCTGTTTTAAACCGTATATACTCTTCTTAAGTAAACAAACTTTGTTGATACTGTCATCTTCATATCCTGGTGGCTGCTCCATGTATATTGTTTCATCCAAATGTCCATTCAAAAAGGCTGTACTTACGTCAATATGAGTGATATCCATATCTTTTTCAACAGCAATTGCAAATAATAACCTTAATGTGGAATGACGTACAACTGGAGAGAAAGTTCTATCATAGTCAACTCCTTGTTGCTGGGTGAATCATCGTGCTACTAATCTTGCTTTGTACCTTTCAAAGTTTCCATTTGTATCCCTCTTTACTTTGTAAATCCATTTGCACTTCACAACATTTTTATTTGTTGGGCGGTCAAAAATTTCCCAAACATTTTTATTAATCAAAGAATTTAATTCTTCATTCATGGCTATTTTCCAATCCTTAAAATTTTTAGAAGACTGCTTCAGAATATGTTCTAGGTTCAGTAGCCAACAAAGTCATTTCATCACTGTCATCATTCAGTATATAATCATTCATCCAAGCAGGCTGGTGACGATGTCACACAGGTCTAGCAGATGAAGTATCCGTTTCAACAACAACACTATTATTTAAATTTTGAATATTACCTGTATCACTTGTAGTCACATCATTCTCCAATATTTCTTCCCCTGCTGAAGTATAATCTAGGCTAACATCACCATGTTCAGTATTATCTGGTAAAGAACCAATCTCATTCACACAACCACGTTCATTGTTCACAGTATCACTATCAGTGTGGTGCAAAATTTGCAACTTTGTTTGATCATGCAAATGCAAATTGCTGGAACCTGACTCGTTTGAACTAGAAATTCCAGGCACTTCTTCTAGAAATACAACATTTCTTGCCTTAATCATTTTACCTGGGTGCAACGGATCTGCAAGGCGATATCCTTTGGAAAACTCACAGTAGCCCAGCATGATATAAGGTTTTGATTTTGCATCCAGTTTATTACGTTGCATCTCTGGAGTTAAGGCATACACTTTGCAACCAAATACCCTTAAATTACTTAAGTCAACTTTGCATCCAGTCCACATTTCCTCAGGTGTAGCCCTTTTTAAAGCATTAGTAGGGCTTACATTTTTTAAGTAAACTGCAGTAGACACTGCTTCCCCCCAGTATCGTTGATCTAACCCAGAATCTCGTAGCATTGTACGAGCTTTTTCTACAATTGTTCGGTTTAATCGCTCAGACACTCCGTTTTGTTGGGGAGAATATGGTATTGTTGTCTCATGAATAATACTATTTTTTACAAAGAAATCATTCATGGTTTGATTGCAATATTCTGAACCATTATCTGTACGAATCTTACGGATTTTTAAACCAGTTTGATTTTCCACTAGCATCTTAAAGTTCACAAAAACATTATGTACTTCAAATTGAGATTTATTTTAAAAAAAATAAACGAATGTCTTTCGTGCATGATCTGTTGATGTCAATATATAACGTGAATTTCCCCATGTTGGTATTGGCATAGGCCCACAGAGATCTGAGTGTATAAGTTCTAACTTTCGTACTGACTTCTTTGCAACACCTTTAGGAAATCATTTAGTGGCTTGTTTACCCTCAATGCAAGGAATACAGGAACTTATAGAAGAATCTTGAAATGATATGCCATCCGCAAGACCGTCACGCAATAATGACATACCTTTGTAGCTTAGGTGACCATGTCGCTTATGCCATAGCTCTGCATCACTTCTGCAGCACAACAATGACTGATAATCCGCACTGGCAGTCTTTTCCGCACATGGGCAAGTCAGGAATTTCTGACTCTGATTGAGCTTATACACACCATGTACATTAGATGCTGAAAAAACACAAGGGCCATTAGTACAAACACTATTTTTATCAAAAGCCCTACATTCTTTGTTATCGAAGATCAAAATGTATCCTTTTTCCGTTATTTTGTTAACAGACAGTAAATTAGCTGCAATGTCTGGTACATATGCTACATTACTAATAGTTTTAGCTAAATTATCCTGCAAATTTACATGTACATTACCAGAACCACAACTATATATTTCTTCATTATTGGCTATAGTTATAGAAGCTTTGTTCTCAGTACTAAAATTATTCATCCAGTCTTTTCTCATAGACATGTGAGTTGTACATCCAGAGTCTACTAACCATTCAGAGCCACCACAAAGACCAGTGGTTAAAGCTGATGCAAGCGCAGAGTTATCTGGAACTGGTCGCTGTTGATTTTGTAGGTCCGGGCACTTTGGTCTTATATGACCTATGTGTCCACAATGATGACATTTAATTACATAATTATTTTTCTTAGTAACCTTTCTTTTTGCCAACAAAATACTCTCTAGTATCTCAGCTGCTGCAAGCTCCTGCCGCCTGAAGTCATGTACCAGTTTACTACTTACAATCTCAGAGGTTAAATTAGTTTGTAGTCCTTCAATTGACATTATCAAAGGGTCATATTCCGCGGGCAGACCAATCAGCATTATCTCAGCTATCTCTTTATCATCAATGCAGCAGCCAATGTCAGAAAGTTCTTGATGTATGTTAATTATAGCAGAAATGTATTTCTCCATATCATTGTATGCATTATAACTTATTTTGTACAGCTGCCGCTTCAAAAGTAAGCGTCGACTAATGCTGACATTTTCAAACGCCAATTGCAGTGATTTCCACGCTTCCCTTGCTGATCCACAGTGTTTCACATGAGCAAAGACAATCGAAAGGATAGACAGCTAACGTCATACATTAATACAAAGCTCACGTAAAACTTATTATCGTCGCCGGTACCTAGTAGTTTGCCTTAATATATTAGATGGCGATACTATACTAGCTGAAGTGTGATACACCTAGTGCCATCTATCGAACAATTGGAAACTAAAACTTCGTTGTATTAGTACAAACACTATTAAGAATAAAGATATCGTATTACACATATCTTGAAGGCTTCGCACGTGTGGTCATTTCTTTAGGTTAAAAGTACTATATATGCTATTCCAAGACCTAACATTTCTTGAAACTGGTTTCGAATGAGCCCGAAGGGAAAATACCATATAGCAACATTTGATCAAAATTTCTTCAGCCGTCAGAAATATTTTTATCTATTGCTCGGCTTCTACTCATTGGATTGAGATACCAATTATACCGGATTTAATTAAATCCTAAGCTATCTAACAGAAGAAACTGCATCACAATCAGTCCAGTAGTTTTTACGTGATATAAGTAAAGTAAATGAAGTTTAAATAATATTGGTTATAAACAATCAAAATGTGAGCCTTGTGTCTATACCAAAGTATCAAATAACATGACCACAATCATTGCTCTGTATGTCGATGACTTTTTTGTGTTCACTGAACTTAAAAATGAAACACATAAGTTAGTAGATGCATTAAAAGAACAGTTTGATATCAAAGATTTAGAAGAAGTCAAAAATTGTCTTGGTATGAATGTGGATAGGGATAAGTGCAATGGTACTTTGAAACTCTCACAAGAAGAATATATAAGAAATCTTTTATCAAGATTTGGTATGAGCGAGTGCAAGCCTGTATCCACCCCAATGCAAGTGAATGTAAATTTAACTTATTGGAGGATTAATGTATTTGTCAGTCTGTACACGACCGGACATATCTTTTGCTTGTAGCAAGTTAGGACAGTATAACAACTGTTATAATGAAACGCACTGGCAGGCAGCAAAACATGTTTTGAGGTACCTAGCTGGTACTAAACATTATGGTCTTCACTTTATTAATGGAAACAAATGTGGAATTGAAATATACACTGATTCAGATTGGGCTAATGATTTAAACGATAGAAAAAGTTACACTGGATATGTTGTTAAGTGTGGTAGTTGTGTTGTAAATTGGGAAGCTCGCAAGCAACAGTCAGTTGCTTATTCAAGTACCGAAGCTGAATATTATAGCTTGGGTGAGGCTGTGAAAGAAAGTAAACATATTAAAGTGAAAGTAAAACTTTTTCACAGATTTGTTTAATGACAATGTAACACCTATTACAATGTATATAAAGATAATTTAAGTGATTCGTAGTTTAAGTGCACATAAAATTGCGGAGAACGACCAATGTCACCGCAGAACAAAACATATAGATATACGTCATCACTTCATCCAGGACTCTGTCAATTCCAAAATTATTGAAATAAAATATTTACCCACGGATGAAATGGTGGCGGATATATTAACAAAACCATTACCTAGAATAAAACATAATAAATTTGTCAAAGATTTGTGTTTAGTTTAGTAAATTTGAATATATGTTATGTTATAGAAATTATAGCAATAACTGAAATGTCATATTATCATAGTGTTATCTAAATAATAGATTTATAATATAAGTGTAGTTGTTTTGAGTTCATATTTGAGTAAGGGGAAGTGTTGAAATAGTTTTAATAAAATATGTACTCAAAATGAACAATATTTATGAAGGAATATAATTGAAGTTAGTTATGTTTGTAAACGTATATGTTATCTATGGTATTGTCACCACTTTGAGTTGTTATGTCAATATTTTTCTCAAATAAATATGGCTGATTATTTTTTCCTAAAACAGAATTTGTAGTTTATATTCATAAATAAGACCCATAATCCTCAACAGGTACTTTGTGACACAGATTATAGATATGGTTTGTTGTGTGATCCTCAGACTATTCATATAAAAGTAGTTTTTATTTGAATGCTCGAGACTCGGCTGTCTATTCACGAGCTAACACACAGACTTTATATAAAGAAAAAATAATAATAATAATAAAAAGGGTATAAAAAAAATATGTTGTATGAATAACGGCGGCCAAAAAATTTGACATAACAACTCAAAGTGGTGACAATACCATAGATAACATATACGTTTACAAACATAACTAACATCAATTATATTCCTTCATAAATATTGTTCATTTTGAGTACATATTTTATTAAAACTATTTCAACACTTTTGTATTCCCTGTATTTCGTGATAATTTTCTCCCAACTGTAAAATTCTTTTAAAACGATGCTTGTTACGTGCTGTATTTCTATAATTATAAACTTATGTCCGACCCTTCTGGTCTTTCACACTTGTACTCGTCCGGCATGGTGGACCCCAAGGAACGAAGACATGGTGATGTACGGCAGCCAGACCTAATGAAACTGGACTAAGGCGTCTAATTCTGCCATTCCAGGGTTTTTTTTTACATCCTTCTTCCTGGTACCTAGAGACAATCGCCGACCAGCACACTGCCACGGGTCTTTGGACACCTGCCCCTGGGGGGCGGGAGCTGCTCTGCTCACTACGGCATTACTACTGGCTGCTGCACAACTTCCGCACCATATCTCCGCGGAACGTCTTCGCACGCGTGCCTTGAAGCTAAGTCCCAAGCCGAAGGACAATATCAAACCTACGCCACCTCCTGTAACTCACTACCTGAGATACTTCTACTTATATTTTCTGATTACACTGGGAGTTTGCTAACTATATCTTTTTTCCTACACCTACCGCCACTGCTAGGTAGGTAGGCTTCACTTCTTATATTTCTTTCTAAGCCTAAACTGCCAGGCGACACAGTCATAGTTTATATGATGGATTAAAATTGAGGATACTTTTCATCCCGAAAAAATAAAGAGGTCCTGCGGGATAATGTCCCAAATTCTGTATATTAAAGATATTTTGTAATTTGTTTTGGGGGCCGTTCTATATTCAATACTAAAGCCAAAACAGTATTTTTTTAATTTTAACTGTCTGTACCTTGGAAGTGCATCACGCCGAAAATACTCAATGAATTGAAATGAAATTTGGTATGATTTGAGTTCATACTTCGAGGTAGGACATAGGATACTTTACATCCCGAAAAAATTAAGTGTTCTTGCAGGATAGGGGTGGAAAATTATTTAAAAGAACACTTAGCACGCTGAAACTATTTGACGGATGTTGATGCAACTTGGCACAGACATAGTTTATACGATAGGTGAAAATTATGGGTACATTTTGTCCCGAAAAAATAAAGGGTTCCTGTGGGATATGGGTCTAAATTCTGTACATTAAAGATAGTGTTTTTTTTTAAGTTTCTCTATATTCGATTATGAAGCCTAAACCGTATGTTTTTTCATTTTTGTCTGTATGTCTGTCAGTCTGTATCTTAGCGGCGCATCACGCCGCCAGTACTACTGGATGAATTCAAAAGAAACTTGGTATGATTTGAGTTCGTACTACGAGGTAGGACATGGGATACTTTACATATCGAAAAATTTATGGCTTATTATTTAGGGGTTGAAACTTATTTAAAAGAACACGTACCACGCTGAAAGTAATGGACGGGTTTTGATGCAACTAGGCACTGTCTTAAGTTATATGATGGGTTAAAATTAAGGACACGTTTTATCCCGAAAAAGTAAAGGATTTCTGCGGGATATGGGTCCAAAGTTCTGTTAATATTTAAGTAATATAAAATGGTTTTTTGGTTGGTTCTATATATTCGATACTGAAGCCAAACTGTGTTACCTTTTAATTTTGTCCGTATCTTGACCGCGCATCGCACCCAAATGAATTCAAATGAAAAAAAATGCTCTTGGGTGCTTAAAAAAGGTATTGAAGATTTTTTTTATTAATCGTGTCTTTCTTTCTGTTTGTATGTTTGTTTGTTCACGCATCACGTAAAAACTACAGGACCGACTGTAATGCGGTTTTCATTGTTAGATAAAAGCTTAGGGTTTGATTTAAATCTGGTGCAATTGGTATCTCAATCCGTTGAGTTAGAAGCCGAGCAATTGATAAAGTATTTCTGACGACTGAAGAAATATTGTTCAAATGTTGGTATAATGTGTCCTGGAATAGCACATTATGGTACTTTGAACCTAAAGAAAAGAACACGCGTGCGAAGCCGCGGGTACAGCTAGTTTCGTAATAAAACTATAACTGGGCTAAATCTGTACATTAAATATTTTTTGGAAATTATAATTGAGATAAACTTCAAAATCGATATGGAGGCAAATACTTTTTTCCGTCTGTTTGTTTGTCTCTTTGAACATGCATCCGCATCACTCTGAAACTCCCAGACGGAATTTGATGCAACTTAGAACATTATTTAACCCGAAAAAAAAGTTTCCCGCAGGATAGGGGTAGAAAGTTATTTAGTGGAACACATCACGCTGAAACTACTGGACGGATTTTGATGTAACTAAGCAGAGTCAAAGTTTATATTACGAGATTAAATTTAACAAGTTATCCCGAAAAATAAAGGGTTCCTGCGGGATAGGGTCCAAAGTTATGTAAAAATGCGAGACGAGATATTATTTCAATACTTTTTTGTGTTTTTTTTCCACTAAAATGCTTTAAAAACAAAACAAACCTTATGAAACTTGGCTTGCAACTTATTTTAAAAACATAACCGTTTTCTTAGCTCTCCTACAATGCATAACAACTACGAACTTATTACAAAGAAACTGAAAAAAAAAGCACAAGAAAGCAGGCGGAAATTCCTAATTAAAGTTCTTCTTCGAAGTGACTTCCCCTATTGCGTACGCAAAGTCGTATTCTTTTTCTGAGTTGTGACTCAACTACCGAAGTAGTCAAATTATTCCGCATTGCATTTGCTACGTTTATAATTCTTGTTCTTCCGCGGATGACACAGGCAAGACGTCGTATACTAGGGATTTCATATGACCCCAGACATAGAAATCAACTCATCAAATTAAGTCCGGACTCCTCGCAGGCCACGGAATGGGTCCTCCTCGCTCTATCCAACGATTAGGAAAATGGCTATCAAGCCATCGCCTAACATTGACACCAAAATGTGCAGAACATCCGTCTTGCTGGCATATCATGTTTTGCCTTGTAGCTAAAGGCACGCCTACGAGGAGATCAAACATTTCATTTGTCAAAAAAAAAAAAAAAAAACGTTATTTGCAGCATTTAGATTGCTCGGTAAAAAATGTGATCCGATTACATTGTCGTCAATTATTCCTATCCACACATTGACCGAAAACGGCGTTGCGACCCTTTTGGCCCCTTTTTATTTGAATTTTTGTGCACTTTCTCACTCTAGTTCTCACTCCGATAATGTTAATTGTGGTAGTTAGTAATTCCATCTTGATTGAATTTGGATTCGTCGGTTCATAGTATTTTTTTTAAGAAGACGTCTCTTCTAAATCCGCATTTAACATGAATCTACAGAAAACAACTCTCCTTTCAGGGTCCTCTTCGTGAATAACTTGCACAGGAGTATAATGGTAAGGATAGAATCCTGCATTATGCACTGTAGACCACGCTTTCCATTGTGTTACAGAGAGTCGTGTGGCTACGGTGTTTGTCGAAATTGTTGGTTCATCGATAAATTCTTACAGAATATCTTCTTCGTAATTAACACCATAGACTGGGGGTCTTCCGGCATTAATTTGTCGTCTCTGAACACTACCAGTTTCTCGGATTCGCCTAAACACTCCATTAAAAACTGATACATGGAGTAAATGGCGATTAGGAAACCGACGCGACTAATCTTGAAGAACAGCTTCACTGTTACCGTTGCAAAAGCCGTAACAAAATACAATATTCTTAATTTGTGTAATTTTGAAAAATGCGCTCTTCCATATTTCAATTCAAATTAAAAATTAAACTACAATCGTGAGTGTATTTACTTCAAAAAACACGGCGCCAATTTGTAAACAAAAACCAACGTGTGAAAAGTTTTTAAAAAGAACTCTTTGAAAACTTTGTTTTTTTCTTAACCTGCCAGTTTGCTTCCTGCATTGGCATCTAAGCATTAAACCTATTTGCACGATATTCAAACATCGATTTTAAGCTTAGTTCGAATACGAATTTCCGCCTGCTTCCTTTGTGATCATTTTTATTCAGTTTCTTTGAAATAAGTTCCTAGTTGTGATGCATTGTTGGAGAGCTAAGAAAACGGTTATGTTTTTAAAATAATCTGCAAGCCAAGTTTCAAAACGTTTTTTTTTGGCATTTTAGTAGAAAAAGAACTCAAAAAAATATTGAAATAATAATATTGAAATATCGTTTTTCGTTTCGCATTTTAAAATTTGGACCGACAATTGTTGTTTCAATACTGATAAATAACCAGTGCTTAATCGTTTTTATAAATCAGAAGAAAAAATGAGATTTAAATAAAAAAAAATACGTTGCATTTTTGACTTATTTTGAAAAAAGCTAGAAAACATGATAACTCAAAAATCGTTCACCTTGGCATAATGCATAGGGGGGGTTTAAATTATCGTAAATAGTCACCCCTTAGGAGGTGGCCAAAATCCTGGGGGCCAAATCTCACGAAGTGATATAAATATCACAATAGATATATATCGAAAAATGAATGGATTACATACGCCCCGTCACAGATAACCTAATAATACCCCCGTATCAAAGAGCCCCGTATGTTTTATATTCTCTTTGGAGCCAAAAAGGAGACGGTTATAATATGTTCGGCTGTATACATCTCTGAGATTTCTCAACCGATTTAGATGGTTGTTTTTTTATTCAAAAGGGTAAACATTCTGTGTAGTCCCATACACATTTCATCAAAATTGGTAGAGGAGTTTTATTATAAAATCAATTTGTTTTATAGGTAATGTTCTCTAATATCTTGGGATTTCTGAACTGAATTAGATGATTGTTTTTACTTGAGTAAGAAGACCTCTAGTGTGGTACTGTATAAATTTCATCAAAATTGGTTTATTAGCTTAAAACAAGCTTTAATTTAATTCTCTGAGTAATAATGTATAGGGCTGGATTGCAAGTCAATTTTGAACAATTTAAGGACGTTCAAAGATGCTGAAGTCTTGATGAGATCAAGTCTGGTTTCATGTGGTATCAAGGGTCTGATGATGAAACCGGAAGGTAGTCACAGCGACTCGACAACAAAATGATGGAAGCCCTTCGAGTTTGGGCTCATTTGGTTTGTCTTGGTGAGTTCTCCTGTGTTTTGTGGTATTCAGGGTCTGATGATGGATCCGGAAGATAGTCCCAGGTACTCAACAACAAAATGATGGAACCCCTTCGAGTTTGGGCTCATTCGGTTTGTCGTGATAAGTTATTTGGTGTTATGTGGTATCCAGGGTCTGATGATGGAGCCGGAAGGTAGTCACAAGAACTCAATAACAAAATGATGGAACCCTTTCGAGTTTGTGCTCATTTGGTTTGTCTTGGTGAGTTCTCTGGTTTTATGTGGTATCCAGGGATGATGGAGCTGGAAGGTAATCACAGGAACTCAACAACAAAATGATGGAACCCCTTCGAGTTTGGGCTCATTTGGTTTGTCTTGATAAGTTCTCTGGTGTTATGCGGTTTTCAGGGTCTAGGGTCTAGGGTCTAGGGTAGGGAGCCGGAAGGTAGTAAAAGGAAAGCAACAACAAAATGATGGAAAATGGACAAAACAAATACAGTTGTTACATATGTAGGTTTTATTCACTAAAGTGAGTGAGGGTCTACTATTTTCTTTGGCATATATTCTTTCCAATGTTTTCTTACGCCACTAAATATCAAAAAATAAAATATTTTCCCAAAAAAATTAAATCGACTTCATAATCAAAATGATATTTTGTAAACAACCATTAAAAATAATGAAATAATTTACAATTGAGCCAGAACAGTATCACTTTTTCGAAATTACCAACGTAATAATAATGCATAAATACAACATAAGATATGAAAGAGTTTTTTGAAGGCGGTGCCAACCCAGGAATCATTTAATTTAATTATATCTTTATAAAATTAATGCATACCTATCTACGTACGAAGTAATATGCATTTGTCTATGACGCATCCTCATACAAAACACGAAACGCAGAAGATACAAAACTCACACGAGCAGATTTTGACTTTCACATGTTCACAAACCGATTGACACGAATACAGCAATCTAGTAAATGATACAGTTTTTGTAGATAATTACTTTAAAAGCTTATTGTTTTATATAGCACATCAAGCCGTTTAAGACATTGCCTTTTTGAATAAGCTCAACCAAGTTAATAATTATGGCTCAGCTTGGCACCGCCTTCAAAAAACTCTTTCTTATCTTATGTTGTATTTATGCATTATTATTACGTTGGTAATTTCGAAAAAGTGATACTGTTCTGGCTCAATTGTAAATTATTTCATTCTTTTTAGTGGTTGTTTACAAAATATCATTTTGATTATGAAGTCGTTTTTTTTTTTTTTTGGGAAAATATTTTTAGTTTGTGATCTATGTACTTAAGTACCTACCCGTATTATGTTCTTAGTTTGTGACCCATCTACTAATCCCCGTATTTACTATTTAGTTTGTGTCTGTGACAAGTAGTATTTACATTCTCTTTGACCCGTATCTCCTTCCTATTTTGTGGAGTATATTTTTTTATAAATTATTTTGACCTCAGGAGATACCTATACATGTTAGAAATCAGATATTATATATAATTTAAACAAAACCATAATCAATTAATCATCCAAGAAGATATTTAAAATTATAATACACTAAATTATTCTCTATCAGTCTAGTTTCTACTTGACATGACCTAATTCTTGAGCACGTCAATTAGGATTTTTCCCATCTTGAGTTGTTTTAGTCCAATTAGGTAACATGCGGATGAAATCATCAGCCCTTCTGCCATTCTTCAATTCCAGGGCAGCATTCGAAAGAGTAAGCACGGTGACCGTTCATGCTCACGACCGGACTTCAATATTTGACGTTCGTTCGGCGATGCTAACTCCCCAAGGGACACCGATAGATGAAGATTACGACCCAAGAGCACACCGAGAACCTCCAACTAAAATTAGGTAAAAATACGCTCACTGTGACGCGCGGACCACGGCTTACGACTTCTCTGTTTTATAAATTTAGTTTTAGACTGTTCTAGTACAAAATACCTAATATATGGGGCGACGGACTCGTGGTCACACCGTTTTGTCACACTAGTGTGACCACGAGGAATTATTTTTACACGTGGTCACACTGCTTGGTGTGACAACGAGTAAGCTACAAAATATAAGACTCGTAGTCACACCAGCGTGGGAAACCAAAAGACCAATTACTTAGTGACATAATTATATGCAATAATTAATTAATTAGTGTCAAAGTGACAGGTGTTATAGAAGTGAGGGGGGAGTAGAGGAAGTGAAGGGGGAGTGGGGGAAAGTGAGGGGAGTGGGTAGAAGGAGAGAAGAAGTTTTTTTTATCTCTTTCCCCACCACATCAGATTCCTTTTTATCTCCCTATAGTAGTGTGAAGTTGGATGACAGCTGTCAAACTTAAAACAGCTATTACTCGAAATCTATTGATCGCTGATATGTAGTTTCTTTACAGAAGTGATAGATCCCATCGATTTCTTTGTTTTGGATGACAGCTGTCAAACATAAAAGGGCTTTAACTCTGAAACTAATGATCCTAGACTAGTAGTTTATTTACAAAAATGATAGATCTCATCGATATCTTCGTTTTGGTTGACAGCTGTCAAACTGAAAGGAGCTATAACTTTGAAACTAATTATCCTAGACTAGTAGTTTCTTTACAGAAGTGATAGACCTCATCGATATCTTTGTTTTGGATGACAGCTGTCAAACTTTAAAAGGCTATAAACACTCCAAAAGCTATAAGGCTCCAGTACTAACGATCCCAGACTAGTAGTTTATTTACAGAAGTGATAGATCTTATCGATATCTTTGTTTCGGATGTCAGCTGTCAAACTTAAAAGAACTTTAACTCTGAAAACAGTGTTCCTAGATTAAATTTGATAAAAGTGCCGTTACGTCAACATTTTTATATGCATTCGATACGTCTAAAAAACATCCAATAGTCGAATGACCTTCAGAAAATCTAATTTGAATTCTGGTTATCAAGGAACTCAAGTTATCCATACACGACTTAGTTTTCCTAAATCCAATTGTATTCGAAGAAAACATATTGTTATGTTCTAAAAACCATTCTATCCTCTTATTTAAAATTGGATGAAATTTTTTGCAAAAGCAAGATAGGAAAGAAATAGGCCGTAATGAAGTACTCGTAACTTCATTTGGGTCTCGCCCTGGTTTCAGAATAGGCAATAGTTTGATGATGATGTTTTTGTCTATAGTCCGTGGATGGCGTATTTCAACATAATACGGTCGAGTTTCGGAGCGGGCGTTCTGGGGATGCCGCTAGCGATCAGCCAGTCCGGCATCATCCTCGGACCAATTTTTGCTGTGGCCACTGGACTGCTTGTAATACACACGCATTTAATGCTGGTATGAAACTGATATTTATAAGCCAAATGACTGCGCCCGCAGTTTCACCCGCATGAGGGATGATAATGATGATGACGATGAAAGTATCCTATGTGTTATTCTAGGGCAAGCCATCTCCATTCCAAATTTCATCAAAATCCGTTCAGCCGTTTTGAAGTGAAGTATGATGGTGATGATGAAAAGTATTTTATGTGTTATTCCCTGGGATAAGCTATCTCCAATCCAAATTTCATCAAAATCCGTTCAGCCGTTTGAGCGTGAAGGATACTGATGATGGAAAGTATCCTATGTGTTATTCCAGGGTATAAGCTAACTCCATTTCAAATTCCAACAAAATCCGTCCTTCCGTTATTTCGTAACAAATCCCCAAATAAACAGAGACAATAAATTGTCCAAAAAGTGAAACTTAAGTTTCTCTTTGTATATTGGTGTGGAATGCTACAAGAGAGCGCACTTATTGGGGCCATAATGTTAATAGTTTGTTTATGATAAGTACTCAAAAAATAAAATGAAATAAAAAAAATGTACTAGCTTTTTCCCGAGACTTCGTCCGCGCGGTCTACAGTTTATCGGGACAAAATATCGTATGTCCTTCCCCCGGGCTTAAACCGGTGTGAACTTGGCAGCCAAAATGTAGCAGCCTAAAATCCGACTAAATTAAGAAGGTTTTTTTTATAATAGTTACATCCAAAATTCAAGTAAAGAATTTAGGGTTAAGCAGTCATTTAGCCACATTTTCTTCATAGACGTTTTGAAGCTACTTTATTAGACAGTAGTGTGATATATCAAAACTTACAGATTTCAGGGGATGAGAGGTCTTACTAGAGGTATGATTCCTGAAAAATATCTAGGTTTTTTTTGGTTCATGTACTTTGGGATGTTTTATGGTCAGGTTGGCGTTTAGCCACCATCTGTTAGCAGTTTTATAGAAGCTTGTGCACCATTTGTTATATTTGAATGAGATTAATAGTTGATTTCAGGGTCTCAAAGGTCGAAACACACCGTGGAACATGAGTAGTGAAATCAAAACTCAGTATTAATTTTAATTGGCTATTCCAGGGTTAAATAGTCAAAAAAACACTTTTAGTAGTGATTTAAAGGTAGCCTGTATATCGTTTAAGATACAATTGTGCAGATTTTAAACAATATTAGCGTATTTCAAGTAGAAATATATCAGCAGCCTAAAAAATTCAGACACGGTTCAGTGTTCATCCAAAATTCAAGTAAAGAATTTAGGGTTAAGCTGTCATTTAGCCACATTTTCTTTATACACGTTTTGAAGCTACTTTATTAGACAATATTGTGATATATCAAAACTTACAGATTTCAGGGGATGAGAGGTCTTACTAGAGATTTGTTCCCTGAAAAATATCTAGTTTTTTTTTGGTTCATGTACTTTGGGATGTTATATGGTCAGGTTGGTGTTTAGCCAGCTTCTGTAAGCATTTTTGTAAAAGTGTATGCATCATTTGTTATATTTGAATGAGTTTAATACTTGGTTTCTGGGTCTTAAAGCTCGAGACACACCGTTGAACATGAGTAGTGAAATTTAAACTCAGCATCAATTTTTATTAACTATTCCAGGGTTAAATAGTTGAAAAGCCATTTAGTAATTGTGTTTCCGTGGTAGCCTGTATATCTTTTAAGATATATTTTTCCAGATTTTAAGCAATATCAGGGCTCTTCAGGTCGAAATATATCAGCAGCCTAAAAAATTCATACATGGTTCAGTGTTCATCCTGAATTCAAGTATAGAATTTAGGGTTAAGCTGTCATTTAGCCACATTGTCGGTATACTCGTTTTGAAGCTACATTATGAGAGAATAAAATTGGTAATTCAAAGTTTCATTTTTCATGGGATAAGAGCTCTAACTAGACGCCTGTTCCCTTAAAAATCTCAAGAATATATTTTGTTCATGTTCTTCGGGATATATTTTTATTAAAATTTGCGTTAACTTATTAATCAAAAGTTTTTTATATTATTATTATTATTAAACAATAATCATTAATTAACAAATAAGAGTGAACCACTATTATAAAAAAAAAACCTTCTTAATTTAGTCGGATTTTAGGCTGCTACATTTTGGCTGGCAAGTTCACACCGGTCGGGCTTAAACTATCTCGATAGCAAATTTCATCAAAATTGGCTCACTTAGTCTTGACAAGGTAGGTAACAAACAACAGGCAGAGTAACTTTGCCTGTATGAGTATTAAGGAGTATGGAACGGAAGTATGGAGTGGATGTTTGTCTAATTTGAAGTTAGCTAGGTAGGTACTATTAGTTATTCTGTGCTGAAGATACAATTGCTGGATCCACAGTGAGGAACTGCTCACTCTTTGTAGCGCTCTTTGGGGACGCCTATGTCCAGCAGTGGACGTCTACTCCCAGCTGACGATGTTTTTTTTTTTTTTTAAAATATAGCGGAGGATCGGAATTATTTTGTGAAGTTCGTAACCCTTAACCTAAACTACAAGCTTGATTCGCACTTTACTCTTTTTAAGATTCCTTATTTAAAATCGTGCAACTTCTTCTCTATTTTCTTACTGATGTATTTTTTAGTTGAACTCTTTGAACGAGGTCAGCAAGAGGCTCAAACTCCCGTACATATCCTATAGGTACGGGTTCCGTTTAGCTCTGCTCCATGGCCCGCCAGTTTTTCACTGGGTTGGGAGGAGAGGACCGTAAGTAACCTAATTTGTAATGAAAAAACCAAAATATATCAAAGTGACTGGAGAAATATTACGTATCCCATTTTGTTGGTACCTAAAGGAGCGGTTCTCCCAACACTGCAATCGCAATATAAAGTTCTGGGCCATGGTTCTCCTACCCCATTTAATGCACAAGTAAATCGTAGCAGACTATATTGTGTGGTGGTTACCCGTCATCGTCTGCAGCGTCAAACCGCTGGTTCATACTACACGTCAGCGGTTGTAAAAGTGTGCAACATGTACGATACGGAGCAGTTCTTTGAAATTCAAAAAGTCACCCGCATTGTACTTACAAGGAAAAGGCGAAGGACTATGCTAATCGACAATTGAAAGCAAAGCTATCTATGAATACAATATTGCGTCCACCCATCCTAACATTGCACTTTCTTTGATATTTCAATAACTTGATTAAAAAACGGCGTAAGAGCAGCGACCGCAACGCAACCGCTGGGGTAGACAAGTCATTGAGTGGAGAACGCACCTTGACAAATGTAGTTACGATGCCCACCGGCCGGGCGTTTCCTCGTGGCTTGATTGAACTGATTCGGCCACGAGAAATTATTTTTCCTCGTGTCCTAACTATTGCGTCACAGTGGGATAACACATAATTAGCTCATACTTTGTTTACGAGTACTGTCGAGTAGTCAAATATTACTATAACGGCCAGGTGCGAAAGCCGGCCGGCAAACACTGGATTAGGAGAGCCAAAGACCAGGCTCTGTGTCGTTTGTTGAGTGAGGCCTATGTCGAGATGTCCAATATCATTGTACGAATACAGGCTGATGCTGAAGAGCAGTGATATTTTTGATATGAAGACAATATAGTGGAAAATCGCACGCCGCACGGTTGTCATTATTGCTACGGTTTTCCACGGTGGGAGAACGGCTCGTGTATCCTGAGCCTATAGACAAGTTTCCTGCAACGCTTAAAGTTTGATTCCTCTAAACCATTTGCATGTGATGTGATTAAAGAGCAGGTTTGCCTTTCTACTATCATTTTTCAATTTTAGAACAATTTTTTGTTTTTCAGAACAATCATTGCAGTGTTCATGCTTATGAGCCAAATTGGAATATGCACCGTGTTTGTGGATTTTTCGGCTGATAGTTTGAGAGATGTAAGTAGCAGTGGTAACAGGTTGTTCAATCAGCTGTTTTACTTTTTACCCGACTGCGCGACGCAAAGGAGGGTAACACATTACCCTCAGCCTGTGTATGTATGTTTATTCCTTTGTGGCACTCTAGAGACCAAACGCGTGGGCCGATTTTGGTTATATCGATTCATCGCAATCTTGCAAGTTGAAAGTAGTCAAAATTCAATATGTCGACTACAAGACGTCATATCGGAAAAAAAAAACATCATGATACCAGATTCTAGCTGATCCCGTCAAAGAAGAAATAAAATGCATGATTTCTCTATTTAGTTTTGTACGTAATCTGTTTTTTTAAATCTATTTTTCTAACTACAGTGAGCAATTACAGTAGCATTGTTCTGTGTATTACCACCAACTACTGAATCACCAAGACGCCTGCCAGGCTGATGTGATGTGAGTGATACAGTGGAGCGATGTGGGCCGCGAACGATGGTTATCTCTGGGAGAGGCCGATGTTCAGCAGTGATCTTTATCGGCTGATGATGCGATGTAAGCGATACAATAGAGCGATGGGGGCCGCGAGCAGTGGTTATCTCTGGGAGAGGTCGATGTTCAGCAGTGACGTTTACTGGCTAATGATGCGATGTGAGCCATCTCGATCACATCAGCATTTAAACAGAAAAAACCGCATCTAAATCGGTCCATTCGTTTGGGAGTTACGATGCCACAGACACACACACCCACACACACACACACGCACATACACATACACAGTGGTACACACTCTAAACTTATAACACCCGTCTCTGCAAAAAATATCGCTAGTAATTCAGCATCATTTCCTGAGATTGTTAGTTTTTTTGGGGAGGCCAGGTATAATTGTTAATAGGCTTCAAAGTTTTGTAGGTTATGTTACTGTTAATGACCTTTGAAACAATTCTTAGAGATTTTAATTATTTTATCCGCTTAAGTAGCTATGCAAGTAAGTACTTATGCGTGATAAATATAATGTTTCAAGATATTGTAGGTATTATTTTACCTATTCAATTACCTACCTAGTGTACTTTTGATTAAGAATTATTTTCAATCTGTTACTGCCTGGTGAGATTACAAAACAATATGTTTAGATATGTTGCTACTGTTTCACTGTGCAGGGAAACAGTTGTCCCATATTAGCACAAATATTTAGCAACAATTCCTTACACTAAATATTTTATTTACACAAACCTTTGTTTCTTTCGTATTTATTGTTCAATACTTTAACCAACACGCCCTTTGTACTATTATTATTCCTTTACGACCTGGATGACTGGTAGATAATGCTGTATAGCATTAAGTCCTTCCTTGTACCTACACTATTTTTGTGCAAAACAATTAAATAAATTAACGTACACTATCTTCCTCCATAAACTATAATGCATTGTATTCCCTTTGCTACGAGTTCCCTTTGTTTTGTATAGAGGTTTTATATTGACGTACCATTTTGTTTATGGCTCAGTCTATATTATTATTCTGTTTATCGCAAGGAGGTTGAATTACGCTTACTGTTAAAAGATTTACGCTTGGAATGACCCTTTCAACACTTAGATTTATATGTTTAATTTATATTATAATTTGTTACTTATTTTGGTAAGAGTTGAATTAACGACTTTTCATTCATTTCTTTTTTTTTCTTTATTTAACACCAGTAAGCTTAATTCAGCCTCCTTTGGTTTAAAAAACCGGGTCGGAAGAAAGCGTAATTCAATCTCCTTTGGTTTAAAAAACTGGTTGGGAAGTATACTGTGTTGACAATTTTGACGTCCGGAAACGTCATTGTATTACATTATTTTTTTCACCCGTTGGGCAGGCAACAAGGCCTGTTAAACATAGTAGGAAGGAAATGAAGTTACAATGTCATGATTTTTTAAATTGATTTGTTAACTGGGTTTTTCTAGCTTACAGGCTATGTTGAAAAAACGTAGAAAAATAATTACTTAAGTTCTGTGGAAATGATATGTCAAGACCCTGCAAGATTTATCGCATAAAATTCCGCCTATGTTCTTTGGGCAAAAATCATGCGTGATCTTTAAAAAATGTTTATGGAAAATCTAGAGCATAGAGATGAAATATAAAAATAGTAATGTCTTGCTACATTTTATTACTAGTCCATAAAATAATGATATGGCCCTACATTCGATCAAATTTTAATAAATCAAAAAATGATTGCCTGGTAACTATTGTTGATTTTAATTATTGTTGCCAGACGGCAATCGGGCTTGTAAAATTTTGGCAACAATCGGGGCTTCATTCATATAAATGTTTTAATCGATGGAAGTTGAAAAAACTATTAATTTAATATATAAAACTTGAAAACACATAAACTAACGGCATATTTGCAGAATTTGCAAAATATTTCAACGTCAGTTTTTTTTTCTCCCGAGTCGTGCATAACAGTTTTTTTTTAAATTGGATTTACACTGTTTTTTCGATTTTTGCATTTAATTGGATTGCCACACAATTAAACTAGTAACATACACAAAAAAAGAGCCTTAATTTCACCCAAACTTGAAATAACTCGAAAAGTTTGCAAATTTGGGTGGGTGGCTTCCACAGAAGCCAGTCGCATTCGAGTTTTTTTTTTATGGTTAACCAGGGAAGCCAGTCACACTTTGGCAGGTACTTATCTTGAAAATGATCTACCCGATAAGTAAACTTTTCTTTTTGAACAAAATGCCCGTCTTTTTGCTAGCTGTATCTTCGCAACCAATGGACAGCTCAAAATTCTAGAAAATAGTGTCTAAGATACCCGAAATACGCGTTCGGTAGTTTTTTCCAAAAAAAAAACAAGTGGCACAATTGGGGTACCATGGGACTAGCACAGGGTTTTCAGTGTTGCAAACTTGGGTACCCTATAAACTACTCTCAGGGGTCCTAAAACATATTAAAAAGTGTCTTTGGTCCAGAGCTCGACCCCCTCCAAATAACCAGTAAATTACATACTACTGGTTATTCTGTGCTAAAAGTAAGTAACTCTTTAATTTTTCAGGTGATGGATTGGCAAGATACGAAAACAGCCTTGCTATGCCTACTCCTACCTTACATGCTTTTGGAATTCTTGATGAAGTCCCTAACCATCGTCAGTTACATTTCTATGCTTGGTAAATTTATTAATACTTCGTAATTACTGTTTAAATTCTAACTTTTAAACTTTCGCGATTCGAACACATACTTATATATTTAAACGGGACATAATCGCGCTGAAAACTTAATATTTATTTATCTCGACGTTTCGATCAAGTTGCATTGATCGTGGTCACGAGAAGACTGAAATAGCGGGTGTCAGCGTTGAGAAGGGCGAGCGTTATATCCGACAACCCGCATTTTGCATTAGGTTTTGTAAAAAAACAGAATTGTCACGACACACGACACTAACGACATCTGCAGATTTCTTCTGACATAAACCGCGACGCGAACACTTGCCTAACACGGGATTCCAGGACGCAGCCAACTTGAAACCATCCCCTCGGTTGAAAATGGGATCCTTTTTAATTTCAACCGCTTCACGTACAATCCTGGGGTAGTAGTGACGTTCCGTGGAGAGGATCTTCGGGTCATGGAGTTCTATTCAGTGATTAGGGCCCGATTCGAGAAAATGCTCAGCGATTGCAGATTTATTTAGCTAGCCAGACTCTTTGGAGTCAATGGGACGAATCACTGAATTTGAATATAAATCATTTTTTCATTAATTGACACGTCCCTTTGCTTTTTTTCTCATTATCAAACAAGAATAGGAATCTATTTACGGATTGCTTTAGGAATCAATTTCATGTTACTTAGGAGGTATCAGCCACAGAGCTTGTCGCTTCTTTTAATTTTGATAACCGACAACATAAATAAGGTATACAGTATACATTGTCCAAAGATTATGTATGTACCTATGAATCGACCTTTAGAAGGTATCTGTGTACGGGCTATAATTTTACTTGCACGCAAAATCTGAAATATTATTTCGAATATCTGAATTTATCCTATTCAAAATCTAAAACACTGAAATAATACTGACACTACACTGACGAACTGTCCTACGTCAGCCTAGACGAGATTAAGATGGCGTTCAAACAACTTAAGAATGGAAAGGCCGGTGAGGATAGTATAACTTCGAAGCTCTTGAAAGCAGAGGGGAAACCCGTACTTCGGGAGATTCAGGGGTTATTTAGCACCGATCTTTACAGTGGGAGAACTCTAGAGGCGTGGAGTAGTAGTCGTTTTTAAAATAGTACTCTTATTTAAAAAAAGTGGAAAGAACCCTTTTAATGAACTACCGACCTATTTCACTCGTGAGGCACGTCTACAAATTCTTTGCAAGGGTCATCTCAAATCGTTTCGCAAGAAGACTTTACGAAGTCCAGCCTCCTGAACAGGCCGGGTTTCGCGAAGAATTTAGCACCATAGACCACATACAGCCTTGCTTTTTTGGACTATGTGGAGTCTTTGCAGCGGTGTCATGTGGACTGGCAATACATCGAACTGCTGAGGTTTCTATATGACGCCACGCCTATGAGTGTCCAAGTGCAGAACCAGCAGCTTAAACATGTCCAATAGCGCAGGGCAGTGAGACAGGGGGATTATGTTATATCCCCGGAACTGTTCACTAATGACTTGGAAGAATTGTTTAAGACGCAGGATTTGAAAGGTATGGGCATTAATATCGATGGCGAGAACATTTACACTTACGATTTGCTGATGATATCGACCTAATGGCATTACAAGACTTTAAAGTATGCTGACCAACCAAGATTATGCTTCTTGACACATCGGTCTGAGAATGAACATATATAAGACCAAGATCATGTTCAACGATTCTATTGACCCGGAACCGATTGCAGTTTATTGTGTGCCTCTTGAAGTTGTCCAACAATATGTTTACCTTGGGCAAATATTGCCATTGAGTAAGAGCAACTTTGAAAAGGAAGACATAAGAAGAATTCAGCTGAGTTGGGTAGCATTCAGTAAGCTTCGTCAAGTCTTCTCCTCGTCCATACCATAGTGCCTCAAGACAAAAGTCTTCAATCAGTGCGTCCTACCAGTCATGATCTAACGAGACGAAACGTGGACAGTCATGGTCAAACTAGTTCACAAATTTAAGGTCACTCAGCGAGCTATGGAGAGAGCTATCCTTGGAGTTTCTCTGAAGGACAAGATTCGTAATGAAGATATCCGACAGAAAATCAAGGTAACCGACATAGCTTTAAGGATAAGCAAGCTAAAGTGGAAGTGGGCTGGTCACATTTCCCAAAGAACCGATAACAGTTGGGGTAGACGAGTTCTCCAGTGGAGACCACGTCTAGGCAAACGTAGCGCAGGACGCCCTATGGCCACGTAGAGTGATGATCTGCGAAAAGCGGCTGGCAGAAGATAGATGAGGAGAGCTGAAGACTGAGCTCAGTGGAGTGCATGGAGGCCTACGTCCAGCAGTGGACATTTGTTTGTTTCTCATATGAGATAGTGACAGTGCTTAACGACTGCTATTTATCAATAGCAGCTGGAACAGACAGCACAATGTGCCCTCCGAAGTTCAGAGCGATGGAAAACCACTCATAACTTAGAAAAGTCATTGATGCGCGGACCGAATCCGCGGTATCGTTAGATTCTAAGTTTCATTATTGAACCGTTTGGCTACCATCACTCCTATGTATATGTACATCGTAAATCGGACTATGTTCCTATGTAAAGATAAAATAGTTTTTGAATAAAAAAATTGTTTCCAAAACTACATTGGAGGTTCAAATAAAAATGACATCCAAATCTTTTCAAATATCTACTGTACATAAACATTATTCTCCAGGCAACCTCCTGAACGTGGCTGGGATCGGCCTGATATTCTACCATATCTTATTAGACCCACAGAAAGAGTATGTCTATGCTAATTTTGAGGCGATGCCTTTGTTGTTTGCTTTTGGCACGATGCTTTTCAACTTGAGCGCTGTGGGCGTGGTAAGTCATATTCTCACTAACTACGTTTATTCCATTTCATTGTCAGTAAGTAAGTCCATCATATTGCCACCATACTCATAATAATTTTCCACGCGTAAGTGAACTTGTCGAATCACTATTATTCAGTGATTCGTCCCATGGCATTGGACGAAAGGGTCGTGGTGAGGGACGAAACACTGAACAAGCCACATAACTGGAGATATTTGCAGTACCTAAAGTAGTAGGCGCTTTGACTACTTTTAGAAAATTATCAATTGCTTAGTTTCCCTAAAACATATTCTAATTTTGATTTCTCGTGTATTGCAACAAGTACCTACGTAACTTGTGAATGAATAATGGTGCGGGTTCATGTCCTCAGAACTTTTTCGTTTGAAATATGGTACGAAGGTACGAAGGTGGCAAATCGTTAGGATAGTAGAACTTAATATATAAATTGGACTGGTTTTATCATTTGGCAGAGAGCATCGCAGGAAAGTTTCGAGACGCGTACAGTTAGGTTGGGCCGCTTTCGGAAAGTTGGACGATATTTTGAGGGCTCAAAAGATAGAGCACTGCCTGAAGACCAAGCTGTTTACCCAGTGTCAGTGTCAGTGTCATATAGAAGATAGGAGCTGGTAGAACACCTGCCAGATGGGTCAACGACCTCATGGCGTTCAGGTTCAGAGAAAAGACCTGGATGAGGTCGGCACAGTTCAGAGACGTATAGTGCAAGGGGCAGGAGGCTTATACCCAGCAGTGGGTGAAGCATGCTGACCATGATGATGATGACGTAGGTGCTTTTGTTTGGAATGTCACCGGTAACGAACTTCTTTAACTTATTCAGTTATTCGCAGGTCCTCTCTATAGACAAGGCTCTTCAAAATCCAGCCTTGATGGTAGAGAAGTTCGGGATCGTCCCTCTGGGTATGCTGATTCCAACTATCATATCGACGGTGTTCGGTACCCTAGGCTACTGGTCCTTCGGGACTATGGAGGAGAACGTGATCAGATCTTTGCCGTATGATGATAAGTAAGTGCCTATATCTAGTACATCACACTTTGGAGCGTATCTTAATATTTTGCTTTGTATTTATAACCAGCTGTACCCGCGGCTTCGCACACATGGTAATTTCTCTAGGTTGAAAGTACTATAATTATGTGCTATTCCAGAACCTTATATACCAATATACTTTACTTACCAACATTTGATCAAAATTTCTTCAGCCGTCAAAAATATTTTTATTGATTGCTCAGCTTCTACTAATAGGATTCAGATACCAATTAAACCAGTTTTTAAGTCAAACCCTAACAGTGAAACCCGTAACGCAATCGGTCTGGTAGTTTTTACGTGATGCACAAACAAACAGACATACAGACAAACAGACACGTTTTAAAAAAACGTTTACAGTTTATTTTAAGTACCCTAGACTTTTTTTTAATTATCTTTGTACATACTTTTTCGTACATATTGCTTTATTACAAGTACCTATCACCATCTATCACTATGGATTTGCTGTGCCGTACTTTCGTTTGTGCTTATTCAAAGCGCCCCACCGAGTATCCATGGAACTAAAATTTACATTGTTACACCTCCTGACGTTAGTTACAAATAATATTACAAAAACCTTAGTTCCGTGGACTCCCACTACTGCTTTCAGCGCCAAAATGTCGATAATCAAAATGCTCTCATTGCGACGTTCTTCAAGAGCCTGTCTAGAGTACCGAGAGTACGAAGTAATATGCAGTTCTCTATGGTACCTATAGATGAGCTAATGGGCCATCTTGGTCAAAAATTCCCAATTTTATTATTTACAAATATACAGGTGTCTCAGAAGGTAGTGATGAGGTAGAACATCCTTATAACCTATCACAGCCATGTTGGGTCGCCATGTTGGTTGCATTCGATTCGCGCATGTTTTTTTTGAAAACACACGCACGCAGAAAATACAAAGTATTTTTTTTTCTGTTTTTGAGTTTTTTTTCCAAATAATCCGATAATAATTTACAACGACAGTTCTGCACATATAAAAGTACATTCTTCTGGTCCACAGTTTAACATTGAAAAAGACGTTAAGCCGGGTGATCCACTATCTCCCAAACTATTTACTAGTACCCTTGAAGAGGTATTTCAAACTCTAGCAGTCTCCTGGGCAACATTGGGCATTGAAGTTGGTAACAAGAGACTCACTAATCTACGATTTGCCGACGACATTGTCCTTTTTGACCCCACAGCAGCCGAATTGCAACATATGCTCCAAGATCTGAGCACAGCAAGCCTTGAGGTTGGACTAATGATGAACCGGTCAAAGACACAAGTGATGTCTAACAGCACGCAACGTAGGATTGAAGTCGACGGGCAACAGATACACTATGTCGATGAGTATTTATCTGAGCCAGATAGTCTCTTTCAGCAACCGGCAGGACATTGAAATCGATCGCCGAGTCGAGAACGCTTGCAGGAGCTATTGGTCCATGAAGGACCTTATGAAGGGCGACCTTCCGTTGTCACTAAAGCGAACACTCATCGACACGTGTATTTTGCCAGTCCTGACCTATGGTGCTCAAACGTGGTCACTGACCGAATCTCAGAAGTCCAAACTCAAGGTTTGCCAAAGAGCAATGGAGCGAAGCGTGTTAGGAATTAAGAGAATCGACAGAGTTCCGAACTCCACAATTCGCTCAAAAACAGGAATCGCTGATGTGGGGAATAAGACTGCTAGGCTAAAATGGGAGTGGGCGGGACATGTGAGCCGAATGCACCCAGATTGCTGGGCAAGAGTCGTCTCGCCATGGGTGCCTGATCAGGGGCGTCGTCGCCGAGGCAGACCCAGGAAGCGATGGCGTGATGACCTCGATGCCTTTCCAGGAGGGATGGTCAGAGATTGTAGGGGATCGGGATGTCTGGAAGAAAATGGGGGAGACCTTTGCCCAGCAGTGGGACAACATAGGTTAAAAAAAACGAACTGGAATTTATTGTGACCTATTTTGTTGTAATCATTTGGATGATGTTATAAAACATTGGCATCGTCACACGTGATCAATGATCAATATCCCATGATATAACAAACGCGCGATCGTCTGTTTATGTTTATCTGCTTGTTTTTAAATAATACTTGACGGTTCACTTCAGGAAATTACAGGAGCTTTAAAAATATAAATATAATATCAATAAAACCTAAATGAAATAAATAAATCTTTCTTGAGGTGTGTGCTATGCCCAAACCGACTAAAGTAATTAAGTAGGCACCAAGGAAGTTGTTTGTACTATTCTTATATAACTGGAACGATCTTTTAAAAGAAAAAGTGGAGTATCAATTATTTGACCTTGAAAAAGAGTTAAAAATAAGTTGAGCTGAAGAAGCTCTTGTTGTCTCTTTCTTATTTATAATGCCATTCTCAGATGACAGCAAATATTTCATAAAACAAACAGGACAAGAACTAATTTGATCTTGATTTTTTGTCTATAAATACACCAAAGAGGATGTACTACGTATATATATATATATATATATATATATACACGGGATTCATATATATATATATATATATACACGGGATTCTTCAGCAAGACCATATGCCGATATAATAATTATATCACCAGCATTCAAAATTACAATGCGAAGCCGTGTGGCATACAACATGTATGCGAAATAAGTAGACTTTTTGTAATCTTAATCATATTGAATCGAATTTAACAAATTAAATATTTACAACAGCACCCGACCTAAACGAACGCTACCTCGCGCCTCTAAATCGCGAGAAAATTGAATCTGAATGTAAGATCACAAAAAATCAACTTTGCTGATTTTGCTCTGTGCGTTTCCATCCCCTCTGTCATTCGACAAAAATTAAAGTCAAAGTCAAAGTATTTTATTGAAAATAGTCAAAATAGCACTTTTACAAATCAAAATTAATATCTCATGAACAAGGAAAAATACATAAAATATTATAAAAAGATCAATGCATTTCTGTAATCATTTACATTGTAATACGCTTGCAATCGTAATTAATCAATGCCGTCAGGTAACTTCTTAAAAAAGCGTATACATTTCCCCATAAATGAACCACTAACTTTCTTAAACCGAAATCCAGACCTTCAGTTAATTTTTATTTCTAGTATTAAAATTATGAACATCCCTATTTTTAACAAAGATATTGTTATACTTCCGAACATACATTATATTTTCATATATTTAAATTCACAAGCCACTGTAAGAATATTAATCTCTTTAAAACGTTCCCTCAGAGAATCGTGGGATTTTATATTGTAAACGGAACGAATTGCTCTCTTCTGCAGCAAAAATATTGATTGAATTTCCGCGGCCTTACCCCACAGCAAAATGCTATAATATGACATAATACTGTGAAAGTAATTAAATATACTAATCTTGCAGTGGCTAAATCGGTAAACTGACTAATTTTACGTACTGCATAAACATGACAACATACAGTTCAATATATAACCTTTAAAAAAATACTCTGGAGCTTAAAGACTTGCAGCTTACAGAGTTTTAGAAGCGAGATGACATAGACATTTCCGTTACGGTACATTTTTCTGCCCTGGTACCCGTATGTTTCGGTGTAATTTTAAAGACGTTTCACGTCCAAAAGTTAATGAAAAGTCACTAACATCAAAACCAGTTCAAAATAATAATCAAGTCACGACGTTATTAATGTACGCCAATTAAACCAAAAATCGACACATTTATTCGGAAAACCATAAAAAAAAGTGGAACCAACTAATAACACATAAATACTTTTTAACTCGACTGTACACGCTTATTAATTATCATTCAATTCACTATAACACTGAATCACTTTGATCGTTTCGTTCCGAATGCCAAGTCAAGACTGTTCCAGGCAGCCGATGCGCGCCCTATTTATAGCGCGACAGACGTTTCTAGAAGTTACTGGTCTGTACTCGTAGTCGGTAGGTACGTGAACCTTCAAAGCCAGCGCCACCTTTGATATTGTCTCGTCACGCCGCGTCCGTAGGTACTTAAGACCGGCGCACCTTTGATGTTACCGTGCGCCGCGCTCTCCGGAAACTTCTCGTAGGTACCTACGCGTTACTGGTGTGTTCCAGAAGGTATCTTATAAGAGTAGGTACTCGCGTATTGCGTCATCCAGCTGCGGCTTCTTGAACATGCAGGTGTACCAATTGCTTTCTAAGAATCGACCGGCGTAACATTCGTATGGAAATATGGAATGGATAGTTCTGGTGGCATCCAGGGGTGCAATAAGATTTCGAGGTTGCCCAGGGACCGAAACAGGGGACTTAGCTCGGGCCACGGTGTCGGTCTTTCTGCAATCCACTTCGCATAAAAATTTACATTGAATGTGAAAATGTGAAATTTGGTGAAATTGAGACAAAAAGTAAGTGTAAAGTGGTTTCAAATTCAAAAATAGTTTTTGTGAAATTAAAAACATTTTACCCCCTATCATTGTCCAACAGGAACGAGACCGACCGACAGACGTTGCACTATGACAGATGAAAGAGTTTTGTTTACATAATTTATTTCATTCTATGCTAGCTTACTCGAATTCGATACAATTTCGTCAACTTTCAACAGACCACTACCATTCTGTAACAATAACGTTTATTGTAAGTTAATAAATTCAAATTCGAGGGTAAGAATAGTGTTTGGTACATTTTCGTCATTAATGTCAGTGACGAGACTGACGTAAAAAAAAAAACTATTAATCTATCCTGTTGTCATACGAAGGTGAGCAATGTCTACCAAAATTATTTAATTAATTTTAAGGCTGCAAAGTCAAATTTGTGTTACTAAAACTATTCGATTTATTCTATAATGGAAGAAATTAGTCTTATTTTACGCGTACTTAGATATACCAGTCGATACAAAATAAAATGAAAATAAACGATAGTGTTTGTGTTCAGTGAAAATCAGTGAAAGTGAAAATGTGAACATCGGGGGAATTAACATAAAAAGCATTTAAGTAAGTACTTACTTATTTATGTTTTGGAACATATATTTATCGGAACCCGATCCAAATCTCGATGGGAAGAGCCGAATTCGAAAAAACAAGCAACTGTTTAGGCCAGGCTCCAAGGTTACATTTTCCCACTCCCCACTCCCCTGCCATCTCCTCCACACTCTGCCACCCGCTACCCGCAATAAGCACTGAGGTTCCTGCGTAACAAGGTTGAATATCGCGAGCGCTGTTTGAACACACAACTTAGCTCGGAACTAAATGACGTATGTCTCAAAAGTTATTTATTATATTGGCAGGCTAATGTCTAAACCTTAGATGATAAAGTATAATTTCTTGCTGTGAGATTTATTTTAGAGATATAACTTAAGCCGTTGAGTAGAAAAGTAAATATTACTGAAAATAACATATTTTTTACGAAATTCTATTAATCATGTTTTGTGATAAATATCTCAATAACATGTAGGTATGTTTAGTTTCACATTTATCAGGTTTGTGGTTGACCCAGCTTATTTATGGAAAAAACCCTATGGAAAAAGCAGAGCCTGGTCTTAAAATGGTTCACAGAACAAATAATAGTCGGTACTACGTGTAGCGAAACAACTAAAGTGCTATCTGGAGTCACTTAATAAATTATAGCAAAAGCAGGAGTCTGGACTATCTCCGTGGGCCTGCGTGCGTTAGTGTTCATCACTTAATAGTAATTATTCAGTTTCGACTAGCTGCGCCCCGCGGTTTCAATCACGTGGATGACGATGATGATGATGAATAGTATCATAATATGTGTTATTCTAGGTTATAAGTTATCGCTATTCCAAAGTTCATCCAAATCCGTTCAGCCGTTTGTGCGTAAATTAGTATCAAACATAGACACATACAAACTTTCGCCTTTATAATATTAGTGTGATATGGTTAAGTCACCTAATTCCGAGGGGTTCTGGAATTGACACCATATTCCGAGGTATTTAGTAAAACGGCGCTTACAAGGGATTTAATAAAATGAATCATCTTTTATTCAATCTATACTTATATTAAAACTGTAACGGGTCCAATTCTGTACATTGAAGATATTTAGATATTTTTTTTGACTCTCTCTATATTCGATACCGAAGCCAAAACTGTTTTTTTTTTCATTTTTGTCCGTCTGTCTGTCTGTCTGTCTGTCTGTATATTGGCTAGGCATCACGCCGAAACTACTGAATGAATTTAAATGAAACTTGGTATGATTTCAGTTCATACTACGAGGTAGGACATGGGCAACTTTTCATCCCGAAAAATGAAAGGGTTCGCGCAGGATTGGGGTTGCCATGTTGAAACTACTAGACGGATTTTGATGCAACTTGGCACAGTCATAGTTTATATGATGGGTTAAAATTGAGGATACTTTTTATCCCGAAAAAAGAAATTTTTCCTGCGGGATAATGTCCAAAAATTCTGTAAATTAAAGATATTTTGTAATTTTTTCTTAGGGGCGTTCTATATTCAATACTAAAGCCAAAACTGTATTTATTCATTTCTGTCTGTCTGTCCGTCTGTCTGTCTGTACCTTGGCAGCGCACCACGCCGAAAATACGTAATTAATTCAAATGAAATTTGGTATGATTTGAGTTCACACTTCGAGATAGGACATTGGATACTTTTCATCCCGAAAAACAATAAGTGTTTTGTCTGCAGGATAGGGGTGGAAAATTATTTAAAAGAACACTTAGCACGCTGAAACTATTGGACGGATGTTGATGCAACTTGGCACAGACATAGTTTATAAGATAAGAGATGAAAATCATGCATACATTTTGTCCCGAAAAAATAAAGGGTTCCTGTAGGATATGGGTCCAAATTCTGTACATTAAAGATATAGTGTTTTTTTTTTGGATGTTACTCTATATTCTATAATGAAGCCTAAACTGTATGATTTTCCATTTTTGTCTGTATGTCTGTCAGTGTATCTTAGCCGCGCATCACGCCGCCGGAACTACTGGATGAATTCAAAAGAAACTTGGTATGATTTGAGTTCGTACTACGAGGTAGGACATAGGATACTTTACATATCGAATTATGGGTTATTATTTAGGGGTTGAAACTTATTTAAAATAACATATACCACGCTGAAAGTAATGGACGGGTTTTGATGCATCTTGGCACTGTCCAAGTTATATGATGGGTTAAAATTGAGGACACGTTTTATCCCAAATAAGTAAAGGGTTTCTGCGGGATATGGGTTCAACGTTATGTTAATATATAAGTAATAAATATTTTTTTTGGATGAATAGAGAACCTATATTTGATACTGAAGCTAAACTGTTTTACTTTTTAATTTTGTCTGTCTGTTTGACCGTATCTTGACCGCGCATCGCACCCAGACTACTAAATGAATTCAAATGAAAAAAATGCTCTTGGGTGCTTAAAAAAGGCATTGAACAATTTTTTTTTGTTAATCGTGTCTTTCTTTCTGTTTGTCTGTATGTTTGTTTGTTCACGCATCTCGTAAAAATTATGCGACCGATTGCAATGTGGTTTTCATTGTTAGATAGCTTAGGGTTTGATTTAAATCTGGTGTAATTGGTATCTCAATCCGGGGAGTGAGCCGAGCAAGTGATAAAGTATTTTTGACGGCTGAAGAAATTTTGTTCAAATGTTGGTATATTGGTCCTGGAATTATGGTTATTATGGTACTTTGAACCTAAAGAAAAGAACACGCGTGCGAAGCCGCGGGTACAGCTAGTATATAATATATATTTGCGTAGTTATATCACCAAAAAAGTAGTTTCATGTGTAAACGGTTTGAAATAAGCAGCTGACCCGACCACACGCTTCATACATTTTGGACCCTGTGCACGTGAGTACCATGTTTTTTTAAATCGAGTTATTTCGTTATTTTTAAACTGTGTGTCTACTTCTTTGGGATAAACTAATGCAATTTGTTTTAAGTGAAAACACTTAATTTTTGAGGATTTTTCTAAGTAAATTAGGGTAATAATACATTTTGAATATTAGGTGCAAAATATTTTAGTCCGTTTCTTATTTCTATGTATGCCGCGGAGTAACGATTTCATAGATTTGTTTTATTTTTTGTTTTTAGGGTTGTTTTTATAATTAGGCATTTCTCTGTTTGGATTTGACAACTTAAATAAAACTTAAATATTAAAATCGTCATATTCACTAATTATAACATGTCATAGGTGATCAATTTGAGTATTTTATTAATTCGTTGTATGGAAAAGATAAGATTTAAGAAATTAAAGTTCATACACAGTCCAATGTAAGTGTTAGCAAGTACATAGTTACGACGAAATTGAAATTTATCATTTTTCTGTACATAAAACATGCAAAAATCTTATATATTTTAGTACTCGGAATTAGTAAACGTGTTTTTTTTTGGTATGAAACCGAAATATTAACAGGAAAATATTCCGATGTACAGTAGGTCGGGAAAAGGTTCAATAAGCACGTTATTCCGCGGCATAGACACAACTAAAATGCAGCTTTCAGCTTTTTTTTCACAACTTTGTACAGGTTACTATGCAGTTTTCTTTAGTTCAATAATGGAAAACTAATTTAAAATAATAAAATGACTATTTTTTTTACAATAATTACACTTTTCACTTTGTATATTGTACACTCGGAATTAGGGACCAAATACATTGGAATAAGGATTTTTACATCGGAATTAGGTGCTTAGGACTTTTTCAGATTTAATTTAATTTTGAATACAATTTTTAACCCAATATTAAATCATTTAGTCTATTTAAAAAGTAAAAACAATACAGCTTCTGATAAAAATAGCCAAACCGTCAGAAAGGTTCAGTAAATGCTTAATTTTCAACGTTATGAGTTAGTTTTGGGTAAAAATACCGCGGATATAGGTGCCTTTACCTTAGTTGGTTTAAGCATCTCACTTTGTTCGGACTTCCCAATTATAATTAAAGGGGTTCGTATCTTTTAGTATCGGGCCACGGCAGCCGTGTTGAACACAAAAAGAAAAAACATTGCTGCAGCCATGGTATGTCACGTGCTTATTATTGTGTTTCTCTTATTAGTTTATTGTGCCCTTTCATTTGATAACCATATCATAGGAGTTACTATGGAAATGATAAATCGCCATTTTGTAACGTCCACCATATTGGATTAAAAATGGCGGCATATAAGTAATCGTGCATTATTACGAAAACCAAACGTGTATGCTAAATTATTATATTTGATACAGAACGCGTATACTTACAAACAATACCTCAATCCCGAATAGAATTACTTTTTAATAAATACTAATGAACCAATTTTGATCGTTCAAATCGGCGACAATCCTAGTTACAGTTTTCTAAAGTGCAGTATTCAGATTTATGAGATTTTTGAGAATAAACTTTAGCAAAGGCAGGTATGACGGTATGTAATGTATGAAATATATTTGAAACTTTGTAATTTTTCAAATAATACCTAATTCTCGGCATTTGTGACGAATTAAAAAAGGAATGGCAAATTGAATGTCATTAAAATTATTTTTTTATTTGTAGGTAACTTAGTAACAAAGCTTAATTAGCAATAAAATATCTAAAAATATTTAAAATGTTGTCACTATGACAAATAACGTTTTTTATTTTATGATAATGTTTACGTTACTTGTAAAATAATAACATTTAGGTTAAAAAAACAAATATTAACTGTAAAAATTAATATTAAAACTTCCTCGTTTCATAAGCTTTCCTAAAAGGTATAAAAGTCAATATAGTTACTAGAACATAAACAAATTTAATTTTAACTACCACACCCATTGCGAATAATATGGGCCGACAATTACCTCATTTGACCCTTGCCGCCGACTGCAACATTTTTAGATATTTTATTGCCAATTAAGCTTTGTTACTTAGTTACCTACAGTTAAAAAAAAAACTTAAATGACATTCAATTTGCCATTCCTTTTTTATTTCGTCGAATTTATCGAAAAATTGCAAGATTTCAAGTATCTCAAAACCTATCAACTTTCGGCCATACATTGGGGGCCTTAAATTTGTTGCATATTAGCACCCCTACCACGTCCTGCCGGGAATACGTCAAATTACCAATAACTCTGTATAATAATGGTTCACGTAGGACTACAATATAATTGAAGAGAATAGGCAGGTCGCTTAAAAAAAAACGGCGTCACTCTCCGAACAAAATTACCAAAACCCATAAAAGTTCATAATTGTTATTAAAACACAAATGCCTATTGCAAAACCTAAAATAAAACGACAAATAATAGTTTTCCAACGTAAAAATAAAGCCGTTTCGACGTCCCTAACAGGATTAGGTATCATATTAAAAATGGTTGTCCCCCACCACTACCTCGGCTCAATATTTCAACAAACTAACCTGTCTTTGAGCTAAATCGGCCGGGGAGTGTTGAGAATTGAGAATGATGCGATTATGATTGGGAGTTATTAAGAATATATTAACCTTAGACCTTATATTCTAACCGGCGAACTTAAAAAACATTATTAAACTATCTACCAATCCATCAAGTTTCAAGAAGGTCAGATCATTGTAAAGAAGGATCATTGGTCAGAAAAAATAATAATTGCCACCGCGCGCGGCCCTATGCCAATCGCTCCTAGAAAAAGTTTCGAGCCCGGTTTACCTGCTTTCTTCAAGTGTTCGTTTTTTACACGACTGCCCAATAAATAAGTGTAATGCTTTTAGGGTACACGTATGCGAGTTCTTTATTTCATAATAACTTTTAAACTTCCGCGATTCGAACACAAAGTTAAATATTTAAACGGGACTTAATCGCGCTGAAAACTTAATATTTATTTACCTCGACGTTTCGATCAAGTTGCATTGATCGTGGTCACGAGAAGACAATGCAACTTGATCAGTGCAACTTGATCAGTGCAACTTGATCGAAACGTCGAGGTAAATAAATATTAAGTTTTCAGCGCGATTAAGTCCCGTTTAAATATTTAACTATTCATAATAACTTTTAAATTCCTGAACAGATTTGTATGTATGGGGTATTGTTAGAATCCTTACTAAAAGAAGCGAGATTCATAACTTTAATACTCGCAACAAAAATAAGTTATTGTTCCCTTCTTTTAGACTTAAGAAGAGTAGCAAATCTTTCTTAGGTAATTCAATTCGATTCTATAATAAAATACCGAAAGAGATATTGGAATTAAAAGAGACTCAGTTTAAAAAACATGTTAAGGACAGTTTAATGGAAAAGGCATATTATAATTATAAAAATTACATTGATGACAAATATGCTTGGTGTTCGTCTAGCTCTGTGCAAACTTAGGTAGGTATTTGACAAAGCCCTGTAAAGCTGCTAACACTATTTGTGAACCATGACAAGGCCCTTTTACAGCTGCTTTTTGTTAGTTTGTAATTTCTGACATAGCCTCTTTACAGCTGATAACCAACAACTTGTATGCATATTGTCATTTATTATCATTTTTATTATTGTTTGACAACGCCTCTGTACAGCCGCACATATTTTTTTTGTTACTATACTATGTACTCTTAAATTATTTAAATTGAAATGTTTGACATGACCAAGTGTTCCATGTGTACCTACGGTATGAATAAATGCTTATGACTTATGACTTACATAACAACCCGAGTGACAAAAGCTACTATATAGGTATTATTAAAGTTCGTTTTTTAGTAGGGCTTTTTCATGTTTTTTACCCGACCACAGCGAAGCAAGAAAAGGGTAATGAGTTTAAGTATGTGGATGTTATTGATCCGATTTTGACTAGCGAGGTGTCAATCGATTTGTCTTATGGTATAGAGCGTAGTAGGTTATTTTTTTATTGACAAATGCAAATAAGGCAAATGAAGGGACGCGTTCAAACAAAAAACTTGATCCGACTTTGACAAATAAGGTATCAATCGATTCGTCTTCATGTATACATAGGCTCATAGGCCATAGGCTATTTTTTACTCGACTACGTCAAGTCAAAGGAAGGTTCTTTTTAAACTACAAACTTGGTCCGATTTTGACAAGTGAGGTATCAATTAATGCGTCTTCATCGCAAGAATGTCCTAGGCTATTTTTACCCGTTTTTTAGTTGGGTTTTAGTTTAGTTTCTCTTACTTTAGTTCTTTCTTATCTTATCACATTGCATATTTTTAATTTCAGTTCTGTAATGGTGGTCACGGGACTGTACTTGTTTACCGTGGCGCTCACATACCCGATCCAATGCTACCCCGGAATTCTGATGATTATCGATGTTATCAAAAATTACAACTTGCACAGTATGCCTACGGTAGGGACCATGAAGCTTGTGGAAAATATAGCCAGACCTACATTTATGCTTACAACATGTTAGTATTCTAATTTTAATATTAGTAGGTATTAGTTTTGTGTGTAATATCTTTCCGCTCGCTTTCCTGAAATCTATGCGAGTGATTTCGTGAAAAGTGTTACAGTTAGACAATATGCAACCGGAAGTGTAATAGGAAATCTTAATCTGAAAAATAAACTCTTCAATCAGGAATAGAACTCGGGTATTTCAGACAATCAGCAACCGTTCAGCTGATGTACGGTTCGGTTGCTGATTGTCTGAAGTAGAGAAGTCTGAAGATTGTCCGGCTGAGCTTTCAAGACTGACGAAAAGTAAGATCAGATAGGTAAGATGAAGTAGTTGCTGATTCACAGTTGACTAATGAGCGCGCGCGGTGCTAGAGTATGTTAATGTTGCTTATTATCACGGTGAGATGTCAGATATTACCTACACATCATATGCGACTAATGTACCTAAGGCTCTCTTTTTTTTTTATTTGTTAGTATTTTCAATTACCACATCAACTTGCGCGAGTGGGCGTATATACTTAGTTTACTCGCCTATAACTTTCGATTGATCTTCATTTTTGACGGACAGAGATGATATGGGATCTTTATTGAAACACCACAGACCGTACAACCAAAAAAAAACTGTTAGCCATGATGTGTCGGCCAGGAAATATATAGGTAGGCTACCGCGTACTCGCTCAGTATGTATCGGCCTAAGCCTGTTGCGAACAAGTGCGGGTCTCATGGGGGGACATAATCCACTATCATTCTAATTCTGTTAATATCACATATTTTACGCTTACAATGTATACATGCACTCACTGCAAATAGTCCTGCCGTAACAGCTGAGGAGGGGCCCGGCTGACCCACTCAGGTGGTGGCATTTCGGGATAGTCAGGTGCCGCATGTTTTAAAAACACGCGCCATACGTAATGCCGGTGAGTGAGCAACCGTTTTAATCAAACAGTAACAATTCTTATTACTTATGAGCGAAGGCTTATTTCTAAATGTATTTTAAACTAATATAACAATATGTTAACAATATAACGGGTACCAATGGCCACGCAATGGTTAATGTGACATTGTCATTAAAAAAGGTAAAACCCAAGCCTAGGACGTTCACTTTTAGACCAATTAATAATATCATATTGCATGATTTTAATAAAGATTTTTATTCAATAAACTGGGTCGAAATTGCTAACTTACCTACGGTGGATATGATGGTCGATAAATTTAATTCAATGATTATATCTCTCTTTGACAAACATGCAGCATCGAAAACCATAACGTGAGAAACAATCATTCACTACCGTGGGTAACAGATATTTGCAAGATCATGATCAGTGAGCGTAACGGAGCTCACGATGCTTACCGTAAGTCAGGATCGGAGGATGACAATAAGTATTATCAGGAACTAAAGAATCTAGTCTTAACAAGCATTGCTGGTGAGAAGCGTGCTTATTTCAATAACTTAGTTAATTCTCAAGCTAATAATAGTAAGGTATTCTAGAAAAAAAATATGGTTGACCCCCATAAAGAAAAGTTCTTGCCAGCCCATTTTAATGACCCGAAGAAAATTAATGACGAGTTTCTGAATATACCATAACGTAGTTTCGGATGTAGATTTATCATTTTTTGAGAATAATAAAGTCCATAAAGAAGAATTTCAATTAGCACCTGTTAGTCCAACTAATATTTCTAAATATATATTGTCCATACAATCAAATGCACAAATTCAAATGGACATGATGCGGTTAGCAGTGACATGGTCTTGTTCTCACTTCCTTGTACACTGGATGCATTCACGGCTATAGTAAATAAATAAATTACGACAGACATCGTTCTTAGTAAATGGAAGGGAGCCCTGGTGACTCCCATACCCAAAACTGATAACCCAGTCGAATTAAAGGACCTGCGTCCTTTCAGCATTTTGCCATTCCTCTCGAAGCTGCTGGGGAAAGCTATCTGCGAACAGCTGACTAAATTTGTGGAAACTTATAATATTTTGCCTCCTTTTCAATCCGGATTTCGCAAAGAACGTGGTACGGCGACCGGACAATGTCACAGACAATGTATTAGCGGAACAAGACGTTGGTCATAGTACCGTTCTAACACTATTAGACTTTTCCCGCGCGTTTGATTGTATTAATATTCGCCTTCTCCTCCACAAACTATCATATTATGGTTTAGACAAGAATTCAGTCAAGTGGTTTAGTAGTTACTTAAGCAACCGGTACCAGTTAGTAAAATTGGTAAAGAGCGATGGTTCTAGTATTTGGTCTCATCCAAGGCTCATTAATCGCGGTGTCCCTCAAGGGTCAATACTTGGTCCACTTCTTTCATCTTTCACAGTGCAGATCTTGCCAAGGTTATTAAACATTGTATGTACCACTGCTACGCTGACGATGTACAAGTATATTTGTCACACTCGCCAGATAAGATGAGATTTTCAAATCACGTACTTAATATGGTCTAAAACTGTTTTTACCGTCTCAAGGTGTTATACCAAATCCAGGAACAACTCTCTGAATCTTCACGTGTCACTCTCTGCGAGTCATTAGTCTTATCCAGGCTTAACTACGGAGATATCGTTTATGGACTCAGCAAAACTCAGCGGTTAGTACAGCGCGTCCAAAATGCATGCTGCCGGTTCTGTTTCAATGTCCCTCCCAGAAGCACAGAATAAATAATAGTACAAGTAGAAGTCCCATTACTCCTTTCTTAAACAGTGCTTCTATGCTTAATATGAACTGTCGTAGAGAGCTGCATTTAGCAGGGCTTGTCTTCGACGTTATAAAGTTTGAAAAACCAGAGTACTTGCATGCGAAGATTAAGTTTGCAAATAAAAACTCTAAAAAGCAGCTACGGTCTATAAGGTCAGCAGTCCTATATCATAGTCATAAAACTGCAGCATTTATTGGCTGTTTCCGGTATTTGGCGACGAAGTGTTGGAATAACATCCCCCCACCCATAAGAAATCTCAGTTCAAAATACAATTTTGACGACCGGTTGGTCTCGTGGCTAGAGATCCTAGGTACGAAATCGAACGGTCGCGGGTTCGAATCCTGCAAGGTGCAATCATTTGTGTGATGAGCAGATATATTTGTTTCCGAGTCATGGATGTAATATTCTTATCTATGTATGTTTATCCGTTATCTAGTGCCCACAGCACAGGGTATCCTAGTTTGGGGCTAGATAATTGGTGTGGAAATGTCCTGAATATATTATATTATTATTATTAATTTTAAATCCAAATTCAAAACTTATCTTTTAAATAAACAAAAACACGGCATTCCCAAACACTTCGTTAGCCGACTATAGGTGATCAGGCGTCTATATTTCAACTTGGACACTCTTGCTCCACATAACTTTTCTAGTACCCAGACTCGAAATTGGTTTTACCAGAAGAGACCACGCCACACGCTCACCGCAACTCGTCCACGTAAATTACCTCAATACTAAACTCACTCCATTTCACTCCACTCTACTTACTTCTCACTTACACGCACTTGCACATCCCTTCAGTAATTTTATTTAATTAAATAAGATTGCAAGTCGTGGGGCTGATGGGACCATACGAACACCTTCTAATGTGCTTTTTCCACCTCTGGTACCCAGACTCTTATGAGACTGGTGTTATCAGTGTTTATATATAAAAAAAAAATACACAATATTATGGGTACTTTCACTGATTGTTGTACAAATTGCGCTCGCTTCGTTCGTCATCTCGAGGGTAATAGCTGAAAATCAGTGTTTGCTCCTTGAGCAATATTATTCGCTGTGCATATGTCTGGTGCACGTGACGTGTACAAAATATGAATAATGTTTAGAGATATGTTTATGTATCTATTATACCTTATTTTAATCTGCTTGCCTGTTGCATTTAATGTACTACGTGTGTTTTATAGACACAAATAAATCATTTATATATCTATCTATATATCTATCTATCTATCTATCTATCTAACTAAAGAACGTTGTTGAACTTAATGCGACAATTGCACATAAATCACATGATGCATTTTTTTTAATAATTGTTGCCTACCATGTTTCCATTTGTTGTGTCCTGTGTCCTTGTACTTATTGCTCGATTGATTCATGGGCGTCTAGTGTTTACCCAGGAAGTGAAGGGTGCAAGGGAAAAACGAAGCAGACGATAGGTCCGAACATGAATCTCAGTGTTGCGCCGTTCCCCATGCGGGGTTTTTATTTTATAGGAGGATTTTTGGTTTTTGGTTTTGCAACTGGCCTTGGGTATGGGGTACACGTTGCTCGCCCTTTTTTTTAAAAAATTGGTATTTGAATCAATTATTAGTAATTATAATTTTTTTACACTGATTGAAATTATTTTCCATGATTCAACATTATGTTTCGTTATCTACATAAATAGATAGATATAGCACAAAAAAACACGCTCGTTTCACTCGCGATTTTTTATATTGTTTTGTAAATCTGAATTTTATATCATTTAAATCATAATTCGATAGAATTCGTGTTCCGATCTTGGACAGTCATGGTGGCCTGATGTGCGTGAATTTGATATTATGATTAGTTTTTTACATTAACAGAAATATTCGACTCTCACGATCGCTCTGTTTTCGTCTTTTAATCATTTCGATTAGTTATAAATGTTGTGGTCAGATCTTATAATTAATCGTTTCATGATGTGGCCTACCACAGTCGTGGCCAGATCTTAGAATTGATCATTCATGATGTGAAGTGATCAGTTTAATCAGGGGGGGGGGGGGGGGGGGAGGCTGATTCAAGCTGAAGGCTGGATCCGCCCGTGGTTGCGTTGCATACATGCACATTGCACAAGCTACTTGAGCACTAGCTTGAGCGATAGTCACTCGGCATCTTTTCAGTAACTGATAGTTAAACCAACGCGCGGTCGATTACTACATTTCCCGTCAACCAGTTGTTGCCTAGCCGTCGCTCGCCCCGCCCCGTAGCCATGTGACAACTAGCCGAGGTGTCAGGTGGGCTGTAGCCTTAAAAAGAAGTAGGAAGAATTACTAATAGAACTACGGCAATAATAACTTCTAAAACGCGACAGCGACGAGTTTCTAAAGCTATAAAGCCAGTGAATGTTCAGCCTGAAAATCAAAGCAATGCAATTTCGTGAGCCAGATGCATTGTTTTTTTTGCTAACATTGCGTACTCATTGTTACAGTCATGATCAGCAGCGCCATACCCTACCAGGCGCCCTTTGTAGCCTTCGTCGGGAACCTTTGCACGGCGATGCTCGCCCTGGTGTTCCCTGCCACGATGGAAATAAGCCTCATGTACCCTGGCCCGTATGGAAAGTTTAAATTCTACCTCATCAAGAACTTACTGATTATCCTGTTAGGTTTAATATTATGGACTTTTGGCGCTGTATTGTGCGTCTATCTCATTTATATCAGGTTCATGGCGAGTTACTCGCCTAACGACACGGATTTTTTTCGATGAGATTATGTTTCTTGTATTTTATTAAACTTATTTATTGTGTATCCTTTTTTTATTTTGACTTTTAGGCCCTTGTATATAATATTATAATCTAGTGTATTATTCTCTTTGCTCTAATGGAGGTCATGCTCCCTTCAACTTACGAGTACAACATAACATTACAAATGAAAAATGGCGATTTGAATAACAAGTTTTAGATCATGCAAAAGTTTTTTTTTTAGGAAATCCCTGAACCGCGCCGAAGTTTGTGTAAACAGGCGGTGTTCATTGGTTAAAACTTTAAACCAGACTAACATTTTTAAGGCGGAGTCAATCACGAAATCAGCTTAAAGACGAATAGCAAAACGTCGAGAACGACGTAATGAAACAACTTTATGCGAAACAATAAATACTGTGGATAGAAATGTATACAAATAACCTAACTGAATTTTGAGAAATGGCTTGGTATCCTTGACAAAAAAAAAACGCGAACTACGACATGAAAATAACTTGTTGCATCCCTGTTCTCGATATTTTCAGCAACAGAAACTTTTTTTAAAATAATTATATAGCTAAATACTTAACCGAACACTTTTTTTTATTGAGTTTTATACATTGAGATATCGATAGAAAACCACAAAAATTATCTAAAATTGACTCCCAAGCTGCATCACCTCTCCCGCTCACACTGCTCCTGGAAGAGAGGACAAACAATTGAGAACGTACCGCGCCTTAAGGTGCAACGTTTCGCTCAGCGCGCCAAATTCAAATTTCTTGCGTTTTTTGTCAGGTCTATTACTCATCGTGGGTCCATGAAAACTTATTTTGCGGCAATAAATAGGTTGCATCAAGAAATTACAGATAAAATTTATCACCTAGATAATAATGGTTTAGCTATGAATAAATGTCAAAAAGCTGATTTTCATCATTTTGGTTTTTGGTTTAATGAGAAATGTACTTATGCTTTCACCTTGATTTTTTTGGTGTGTGTAATATCTTGATACAACCCATTTATTCCCGCAAAATATGTTTTCATGAATGCACTATGAGTAATGAAGCTGTTATTGACAAAAAACACAAGAAAATTAGAATTTGGCGCGCCGTGCGAAACGTTGCACCATAAGAAATTATTTTTTTGCGTATGGGACTCTAAACTTTTTATAAGAAAATTAACTAGGTATAAATCATACAGTAAGGTAATTACGTAAGGTCCTCAGAAACGGCCTAGTTTTGTGGCATTATTTCCGCAATTGTATATATTGTATTGTATCTTATGGAGTGCAATAGGTTATGCAAAATATACCCCCCACTTTGTTGCTCTATGTTACAGTAACTTTTTGGCTAGGTAAGAATACATTTGCGCCATTTTTAGGGTTCCGTAACTCAAAAGGAAAAAAGGAACCCTTGTATGATCACTTTGTTATCCGTCCGTCCGTCCGTCTGTCTGTCTGTCTCTCTGTCTGTCTGTCAATACCCTTTTTCTCAGGAAAACGTGGAAGTATCTGTTGAAATTAATATCAAATACACTTTAAGTCAATGCAATCACAAGATTCGGCCGTTTATGTCGTATATTTTGACAATCGCGAGGGAATCAAAACTTATAGGATACTTCTCGTTGACCTAGAATAATGAAATTTGGCAAGAAGCAATATATTATAGCATAAGTGAAGGAAAAAATCCGAAAACCGTAAATTTGTAGATATATCACAAAAAAACATTTTTTTTTAAAAAACTTCTGTATTTCCGTGATGGATGAATTATTTACATACCTACAGGTTTGTACAGAACCCTCGGAGCGCGAGTCCGACTCGCACTTGGCCGGTTGTTAAGGTTTTTTTTCAATCAGAGGTGACGAAAATGTACCAAAGCACCATATCCGTCTTAGGTAGATACCTACTTAGATTTTTATTCTTTAGGTAAGTACTTTTCAGTAACTAATCAGTCAACTAAAGATGTAAATTGTTTTGTGCGTGAAAACTTACGTTTTCGGTATTCATGAGGGCAGTACATGATTTTGTTCAATCTACACTAATATTAAAATGAAAAAAATGAGATTTTTTTTTTGTATTTTCGTTTGTAATGGATCAACTCCAAAAATACGCAACTGTTTTTTTAAATTATTTAATCTCTAGAAAGCTACATTATCAGCGAGTAACGTGGGCTTTTTTTTATATTGTCCCTACGAAAATTGCTATAATGTTGCCCAATGAATCAAACACTTGCCTATAAAAGTCATTATTTGGCGCGCGCTGCGGAAACTATTGATGATACATAAAATAATGTATTACGTGGTTATAGTACTTATCATTATTGTCTGCGAGGCCGTATGTCTAAATATTATAATTATGTCACAATAACCGTTTTTTTTTGTTCAAATCCAAAAAACGGTTAATGTGACGTCAAAATTTGACAATCAAAGCATGGGTAGAATCATGTACAACTAAAGAGAAACCCTTAGCTCCCCGTGCGAAGCCAGGGCAAGTCGCTAGGTGTGTGATAAAAATGGGATACAATGACAAGAGTGTTAAAGCGTATTAAATGCAAGTACTTATACCACAGAATAAATAATAGTAAAAGTACAAGTGCAAAAGTAAAAGGCAACTTAAAGCCAGGGTACCCTATACGCGCTGGGAATACTGGTTGAAGTCGCCGGCCGCCTGCAACGATTCTTCGCTATCTATAAACCACCACAAAATAACCTAAGAACCAGCGAAATTAGGAAACTGGTCAAGGATAAGACGCCGACAGTCGCCGCCGGTGACTTCAACGTCAAACACACCGCATGGAACTCCACCAGGGTGTGCGACGAAGGGAAACGCCTACACGCAGAGTCGGTGAGCCATCACTTTGAGGTGATTGGACCGGATGAGCCGACATATTACGGCCCCAGCGGAGGAGATGTCATAGACATCGTGGCCTACGCAGGAATAAAAACACCACCAAGAATGACAGTACTGCCTGACCTGCCCTCCGACCACAGGCCGGTACTACTGACCTTCGAGGAGCTCCCCAGCATAATCCGTCTTCCTGGAACGAAGCGGAAAATTTGCTGGGAGACCTACGAAAAGGAAGTGCAAAAGAGAATAAAAACCCACCCAATCCAGACGCCAGAAGACGTGGAAAGGGAAACCGAAGCGTTGACTGAAACCAACCAAAGCTCCCTGGAGGCATCATCACACACTGCCGCGTCGGGAGAGCGGTTCGACCCCCTCCCGGCGAGGATAAAGAAACTCATTCGTGACAAAAGGGAGCAGAGGAAGATATGGCAGCAGTCACGCTGTCCAACAGCAAAAAAGGAGTTGAATACACTGATTGAGCAAGTCAAAATCGCTCTCACAGAAAACGCAGCAGAGTCCTGGGAAGAGCACATAAGCTCCATAGGTGATGATATTCCCTCCATTCATCGCTTATGTCGACAGCTGACAGCTACCCAAGACCCCTGATCAACAAAGATGGCTTGCTAAAATTCATAGCCGAGGACCGCGCGGAGATCTTCGCAGACCATTTAGAGAGTCAGTTTACGCCAAATCCTACCGACAACATCGACCACGTAGAAGCCGTTGAGAGGCACTTGCGAGAGTACTTCTCAGCGGCCAGCTTTTTCACCCCAGGTAGGGTGAAGAATCAAATTAAGAAACTACCACCAAAGAAAGCCCCCGGACTAGACCGAATAACCAATGAAGCCCTAAAACGTCTACCGAACAAGGCCGTAGTGACACTAACCCGTCTAATAAACGGAATTATGCGCTCGGGCCATTTTCCGCAAAGTTGGAAAATTGGTAAAGTGATAATGATTCCCAAACCAGGAAAGGACCCAAAGAGACCGGAAAGTTATAGACCCATTACACTACTCAGCACACTATCCAAGCTGTTTGAGCGTCTATTACTCCCACACTTACTGAAACATATCACACCAAGAGAAGAACAGTTCGGCTTCAGAGCCGAACACTCTACGACTCTCCAAATAGTCCGGCTAGTAAACGAGATGACGTACTGTTACAACAAGAAGGAATACGTAGCCGCAGCCTTCATAGACATGGAGAAAGCCTTCGACAGAGTATGGCGCCCTCAGGATTGCTATACAAACTGTCGAAGGGGCCAACGTCCCGAAACATAATGGACATCATTGCGGCCTTTCTGAAGGACCGCTCAATAAGAGTGTCGGTCGAGAACACACTCTCGACTCCCCGACCGGTGAAAGCCGGAGTGCCCCAGGTTAGCTGCCTCTCGCCAGCTTGCTATTCCTGGTACACCGACGACATCCCAGTCGTCGGGCAGGCAAAGCTGGCGCTATACGCGGACGATGCAGCCTTCTTCGCGACATTGTACAGCGCAGTCTGGGCACCGAAGAAGCTGCAACCTACCCTGGACGGAATGGCTAGAGAAGTGGCGGCTAGCCATCAACGTCAAAAAAACGCAAGCCATCCTCACGGGAGGCAAAAGGAAACTACCAAAGAAACTGAAACTAAAGGGTGAGGAAATCCCCTGGAAGAAGGAAATTACCTATCTCGGAGTTACAATCGACCATAGACTGAATTTCCAAACACATGTACAGACCACAATTGGAAAGACGAAGGGGCCCGCGCCAAACTGTACCCAATACTATCGTCATCGCTGCCACTCCGGACCAAACTGATGATTTACAAAACATACGTTAGGTCACGCCTAACATATGCGGCTCCGGCGTGGTACGCGCAAGTATCAGCTACTACCAAAAAGAAGATCCAAGCCCAAGAAAACCTCTGCCTCAGAGCGATCGTTGCCGCTCCGAGGTATGTTAAAAATACAACAATACAAAGAGACCTAAAAATTGAAAGTATAGACGCCTTCATAAAACGTCTTAGCAAAAACATCCTACGCGCTCATGTGTTTAATTTAACAGATTATTACGTACGTATATATTTTTCAACGAACGAGCGCGAAGTGCGAGCGAAGCGTTTCCGTTTCAGCTTGGGCAATAATGCTTCCGTTGGTACTTTATTTATTTGAAAGGAACTATATTTAAATTGGTCTCATAATAATTTGGTGAAGATCTGATGAGGATCTTGCAATACAATACAATACAATAACTATTTATTGAAAACATTACAATAAAAAAACAACATAACAGTGATCTTCGGCGTGATTAGCAGAATAGCTCCTCAAAATGCAGTAAACTGCTCACTTTTAGGTTTCTGCAAGTGGAATCAGCCCTTTCCCCACTAGGCAAGAGTTGATGGAGCACCTTGGTTATTAATGTTAGTTTTAAAATAAGGTAACTAGATGGCGCTACTGTGCACCGCTAGATTGTTTGCAAAAACGTTTGTACTCTCAAGGTAACAGAGCCACTAGTTTAAATTTATTTAGAGCAAGAGATGGCTTGACCTACGTAATAGTTTCAAACATTGAACCAACTGTATGCTCCAAGTTGTAAAGTCAAAGTTCTAATTAAGATTTTTAGGGTTTCTTGACTAAGATTATTATTATAATTATTAAGAATAATTTGTTTGGGACACAGGCAAAGTACCTACATTTTGAGGTATTGGAGCACCTGATTCATAAACTAGGTCCGTAACTTAATACGTGCGAAATATCCCGGGCCTGTAGTCGAAACAGTTTTGAGTGCTTTCGTTTTATAACTTGCAGTTTCATCATCTCCTTCTCTCTATCTGTCCTTCAGTATGTCACAAGCATTTTATTCTGACTAAGTTTAATTCTATCAACCTTATCAGTTTCATTCAGGTCTACTGGTTAACGCAGCCAAGACAGGCAACACCACATTCTAATTGTTTTTTTTTTACATAGACAAAACACTATGCGTTACCTTCAAGGGTTACCTTCGAGAAAACAACCAACTCCGTTTTAGTCGATTGCTTAATTTTATTGTTTACTTCAAAAAATAACACCACTTAATTTTGATATAAATATAATCATACTTTCGTCTACTTTGTTACAGTTGTGATTAGCTACGTAGCAGCTTTCCAATCTCCCTCTGCAGCATTCGTCGGGAACATTTGCACGACGATGCTCGCCCTGGTATTTCCTCCAATGATGGAAATAAGCCTCATGTACCTACTCTGGCCCGTTTGGAAAGTACAAATTCTACCTCATCAAAAACATACTGATTATCATAATAGGTCTATTTTCATGGACTTTTGGCACAGTTTTACTTGGCTATGTAATTTATATTAAAAGATTGTCTCTTCCACCGCAAGATTAGCATAAAACATAATAACATTTAAGTATTAGCCCTAGCCCCGCCTAATAATTAACAATTATTATGTGGAAGGTGTTAAAATATTAACAAAAACAATTAAGATGTTGTACTAGAAATATTTATAATTATTATTAACTTTTAATATTAATGATAAAGTAATAATGTATTTAATAAGTACTCATTAAAAATAAAAAATATATTCTTAACGTTTAATATTAATGTCAATAATTTTGTTTATAATTAATTATTTTTAAGTGCCAATAAATGCTTTTCCATAGGTACTTAAATGAATCTATCTATCTATATATACTTATAATAAAACTGTAACGGGTCCAATTCTGTACATTGAAGATATTTTGAAATTTTCTTTTGTGGTGTACTCTATGTTCGATACTGAAGCCAAAACTGTATTTTTTTCATTTTTGTCTGTCTGTCTGTCTGTCTGTATCTTGGCTAGGCATCACGCCGAAACTACTGAATGAATTTAAATGAAACTTGGTATGATTTGAGTTCATACTACGAGGTAGGACATAGGCTACTTTTCATCCCGAAAAATGAAAGGGTTCCTGCAGGATAGGGTTTGAAAGTTATTTCAAAAAACACTTACCACTTAAACTTCTAGATGGATTTTGATGCAACTTGGCACAGCCATAGTTTATATGATGGGTTAAAATTGAGGATACTTCTTATCCCGAAAAAATAAAGAGTTCCTGCGGGATAATGTCCCAAATTCTGTAAATGAAAGATATTTTGTAATTTTTTTTGGGGGCCGTTCTATGTTCAGTTCTAAAGCCAAAACAGTTTTTTTTTGTCAGTCAGTCTGTCTGTCCGTCTGTCTGTCTGTCTGTACCTTGGAAGTGATCACGCTGAAAATCACAATGAATTCAAATGATATTTGGTAGTTCATACTTCGAGGTAGGACATTGGATACTTTCATCCCGAAAAATTAATGGGTTCCTGCAGGATAGGCGTTGAAAGTTATTTAAAAGAACACGTATCACGTTGCAACTACTAGACGGATTTTGTTGAAACTATGCACAGTCATAGTTTATATAATGGGTAAAATCTAAGGATACTTTTTATCCCGAAAAATAAAGTGTTCCTGCGGGATAATGTCCAAAATTCTGTAAATTGAAAATATTAAGTATTTTTTTTGGAGGCCGTTCATTATTCAATACGAAAGCCAACACTATATTGTTTAATTTTTGTCCGTCTGTCTGTCTGTACCTTGGCAGCGCACCACGCCGAAAATAATCAATCAATTCGAATGAAATTTGGTATGATTTGAGTTCATACTTCGAGGTAGGACACTGGATACTTTTCATCCCGAAAAAAATAAGTGTTCCTGCAGGATAGGAGTGGAAAATTATTTAAAAGAACACGTAGCATGCTGAAACTATTAGACGGATGTTGATGCAACTTGGCACAGACATAGTTTATAAGATGGGTGAAAATTATGGATACATTATGTCCCGAAAAAAAAGGTTTCCTGTGGGATATGGGTCCAAATTCTGTACATTAAAGAAATAGTGTTTTTTTTTGGAAGTTACTCTATATTCGATAATGAAGCCTAAACTGTATGTTTTTTCATTTTTGTCTGTATGTCTGTCTGTCTGTATCTTGGCCGCGCATCACGCCGCCGGAACTACTGGATGAATTCAAATGAAACTCGGTATGATTTGAGTTCATACTACGAGGTAGGATATAGGATACTTTTACATCTCGAAAAATGTATGGGTTCTCGCAGGATAGGGGTTGAAACTTATTTAAAAGAACACGTACCACGCTGAAACTAATGGACGGGTTTTGATGCAACTTGGCACTGTCTTAAGTTATATGATGGGTTGAAATTAAGGACACGTTTTATCGCGAAAAAGTAATGGGTTTCTGCGGGATATGGGTTATTTATTTATTAAGTTTTCCAACAGACTTAACACAGTAAATTAAATATAAACATGAACAAAAACAAAAACATAGTGAAAGTCCAATAAAAGGAAAACACATCATGCAAAAAATTAAAATGCAAAAACGCCACTAAGCGACGTGTCCACGCATATCCGCTCAACACAATACAAGGTAGGTACAAAAGGGCCAGGATATAAACTGATTAGTATTTTAGAGAAGTAACAAGTAAAATAAAATAAATATACAATTTAACAATAAATTTAAAACAAAAATAACGTACACAAGGATCACACAAAATGGTGATCCCTATAACCTCTTAAACTTATACATTAGATTTTTAAAGCTTAGCAGTGAACAATTGAGTATATCAATCTGCTCAGCCTTAAAAAGTGTGTTGTGGTCCCGGCAGATTCTGGCGAGAACACTGTGGGTTCTATGGGCTATGTTAATATATAAGTAATAATATTTTTTTTGGATGAATAGATAACCTATATTCGATACTGAAGCCAAACTGTTTTACTTTTTAATTTTGTCTGTCGCATCGCACCCAAACTACTAAATGAATTCAAATGAAAAAAATGTTCTTGGGTGCTTAAAAAAGGTATTGAACAACTTTTTTTTTAGTTTTCGTGTCTTTCTTTCTGTTTGTCTGTATGTTTGTTTGTTTACGCATCACGTAAAAACTACTGGACCGATATCAATGCAGTTTTCATTGTCAGATAGCTTAGGGTTTGATTAAAATCTGGTGTAATTGGTATCTCAATCCGGTGAGTTAGAAGCCGAGCAATTGATAAAAGTATTTTTGATGGCTGAAGAAATTTTGTTCATCTCAGGACCAATATACCAACATTTGTTGGTATATTGTTCCTTGAATAGCACATTATGGTACTTTGAACCTAAAGAAAAGACCACGCGTGCGAAGCCGCGGGTACAGCTAGTACTATAATAAAACTGTTATAAAGATTCTTATTGTTGCACCAATTTAACACAATAAGTATATTCTTTAATAAAATTAACATAAATAGGTAACGTATATTGCGGTTAAAGCCGCGATGACACGATCAGAGTCTGCTCGGTCCGAGTAAACTCGTATGAGTTGGCTTCATACGAGTGTACACGGATAGTTGTTTACACGTATCTAAGCGTACTCGTATATACCTGGAGTCACACTCACTTTATACCCGAATACGGCGAAGCAAGGGAAGGATTATGAGTTTAATAGTCTATGTATGTGGATATTTGGATGTTCCACGTAGGTTCTTCATGATTACAGATGTCTCTAACGCAGTTCCTATACATGTTTGTAAACTCGTCATCATCATCTTTATATGAACGTACCAATTCCTGCTTTACTTTGCACGGCATAACAGGCCATTTTGTCTAATGAACGCCTGCGGTGCTATCAATCTAGGAGCCATCACATAAAATGTTTATAGTGCAAAATGTAAACACTTCAGTCAGGAATAGAAGTCCGGTACTTCATACTAGCAGCCGAGCGTTTGGAAGCTGAGCTAGCCCGACATATGGTTTTCTAACAAAAAGTAAGATCTTATATAGATCAGATGAAGAATAGTTGCTGATTCAGAGTTGACGAATGGGCGCGCGTGGTGCTCTGGAGTATGTGAAGGCCAGGCTCCAAGGTCACATTCTCCCACTCCCCATTATCCTGCCTGCCACCTCCCTTACACTCTGCCACCCGCTACCCTGCGTAACTAGGTTGAATATCGCGAGCGCTGTTTGAACACACAATTTAGCTCCGAACTAAATGACGTATGTCTCAAAAGTTATTTATTTTATTGGCAGGCTAATAATTTAGTTAGGTAAATTTAGTCTACACAGTGGATAATAAACTATATTTCTTGCTGTGAGATATATTTAAAAGATAAAACTTAAGTAATTGAGTAGAAAAATTAAAATATTACTAAAAATAAAGTAATTTTTGATAAGAAACAGTATCGAATGAAATTCTGTTAATAACGTTTTTGTCTTAGTCATAGATAGATAAAGATCTCAAAAACATATATGTTGAGTTTCACATTTATCAGGTTTGTGGTTGACCCAGCATATATATGGAAGAAACCCTTAAAAGCAAAAAAAAACACGCCTGCCCTGCCAAAAATAAATGTATGCCAATAAATTATATACTATTGGAATGTGCTTATCAACACCTTCAATTTGATACCCATATTGTAAAATTCGAAGAAAAAATTATTCTTTTTGCAGTTGAAAATGGAGCCATACTGCCGCAATAGTGTATTAAAAAAAATATAGCCTATGTTACTCGGGGGATGTAAGGAATCTAACGATACCCCATAAGTCTAAATCTGTTCATGCATTTCAAAGTTATGGTGGAATAAAGAAACTCACATACAAACATACAAACATACATGAATGCTAAAAACATACCACTCCTTTTTTTGGGCAGTCGTGTAAAAAGCAGAGCCTGGTCCTAATGTTGCTTATTACTAAAGTGAGTTGTCAGATGTAATACATAATATGCGACTATTGTAAGGCTCGCTCGTTTTTTTTGCTATTGGACCTATTGTAGCAACTAGTTGCCGTGTACTTGTACTATTATTTATTCTGTGCCGTGGTGTGCTACACGTACAAACAAGGGTCAAGGAGGTGCTACCTAACTTCTAGAAACTATGGGTCAAGGGGCAAGCTAATGAAATAATTTATTATGATATATTATGTGAGGTATTCTGTGGTTATATAAAGGTTTGAGGATTAAGCTATGAAACAGGAAAAAAACGTATAGACTTTAAGTGAACCGTACTACGGACAATGAGTGGTAGCTAGGTATAATTCCTACTTTTTTATTCTTTCAATTTGGCATAAAACTTGACTGTCACTTCCATCACATGTCAAACCGAATGTGACAATGAAGATTTATATACTCTTTGAATGAAGAACCCAAAGACGACAAGACGAACCAAACGAGAGAAATATTTTGGTAAATACATCTAAGGAAAAGATTAGAATAGATTGGAATAGATCCTGTTCAATATAAAATGCAACGTCGAGAATGAAAAATGATTAATTAAATCCTGTCTGTAATGTTGGTTTGATATGAAACGGTTTCACGTTACCGCACTGCTTTTCAATATCATTCCCATTATTTGTGAATCAAACACGCTGTAAGTAAAAACGCTACAAATATGCTAAACAGATAGGTAATTAGAGTTCTTAAAATGTTTATTTGTCTGGTGATTACCTTGGAGACGGATTTAGTGCTTCGCTTTTTTTTCTGTGCAAGTGTGCACAAATCCTAAACCAATATCCAGAGTATAGTAATCGAGTCCATCTCAACAACGATTGCATTCCGTGGACTGTTAGATTAATCTGGTAGGGTGAAAACAAGGTGGGAACAATAATGTTGTAGGAATATAACAGGCGCTCCAGCAGGGTAAACCCATCTGCTTTCAGATCCAAAGAGCCGCTATGGAGTTGGGAGTGCGAAAACGAGATGTGCTTATCGTCAAAGGCATCGGAAGCACAAGAAAAGCCACAGTCATTAGAAACTTGCAGCATGCTTTGCTCTGTTGCGCTACTTTGGCCACTACCAACGGGTCCATTCAGCCTAGCAACGACAGCCGTGCCCGTACGTTCAGACTTATTCGAAATGGAATTATTGTTCGTTACGACAAACATTGTACGACAGTATTTACGGGAAGCGTTTCAGTTATTCAAACAAGACTTGCGAAATATGGAAGGAAAAGCCAACAGCTCTGGAGAACCGTACGGTGTTATCATTCGGTTAACAGTCAATGATAGCGGGGCTCCAGGGATGCGAATGAATACAGATGAAAGTTACCAATTATCTCTTGAGCCTGTGGGTCCAGCTTCATTGACTTTGATAGCTGAAATCGTGGCACATTCTTTTTGCGGGGCCAGACATGCTCTAGAAACATTGTCTCAGCTCGTTTGGTTTGACCACTACAGCGGTTTGTTGCTAATGATACAAGAAGCGACGGTAAGCGATAAACCTAGATTTGGATACAGAGGTTTAATGGTTGATACTGCACGTAACCACATTCCCTTCACTGAGCTGCTGCGCACTGTTGATGCTATGGCTGCATCGAAATTGAATACTTTACATTGGCATGCTAGTGACTCTCAAGGGTTTTCTCTGCATTTAGAAAGCGTGCCGCAGTTGGCTTGGTACGGCTCTAATAGCCCATCGGATGTTTATACTACTGATCAAGTCAAGGTATTAGTACATCGAGCTCGGTTACGTGGCATTCGCGTTTTAATAGAAGTAGATACCCCAGCACACGTCGGTCACGCTTGGAACTGGGAACCAAATGATCAGACTGATGTAGTGCAATGCATCGATAGCGTACCATGGAGTCTGTACTGTGAAGACCCACCATGTGGCCAGCTCAATCCTCTTAATCCATTCGTTTTAGATATGTTACAGAATATTTACTCCGAGATCATTCAGTTAACAGGAGTAGACGATATTTTCCATCTTGGCGGTGACGATATATCTGAGTATTGTTGGACAAAACATTTCAACGGGTCCGATATCACGGCGATATGGCTAGAATTTACTAGATCAGCTCTACAGCGCCTGGAATATGTAAACGGAAAATGCCTTAACCTCACGCTTTTCTGGTCTTCGCGTCTAATTGATTACATTAAAACTGATTTAGGAGACTTGAGAGGTCTCATGGGTTTCCAAATGCGTAACGCAACGTGGGCTACAAAATATGTAAACGGTTTACGTACAGTTATGTCTCATCAAGACGCATGGGATTTGAATAGTGGTCAAGGCGCCTGGCACGAAGCTAAGAGCAAAACGCCGTTCAGTTCGTGGCAGAGGTTTTATGAGCATCGACCGTGGGTTAAAAGTGGCAACAGTATCATAGAAGGTGGCGAGGCAACGCTATGGTCGTGGGTAGTGGGTGAGGGGGGGCTAGATGCCCGTGTGTGGCCGAGGGCCGCGGCGCTGGCGGAGCGGCTGTGGACGGATCACCCTGAAGGAGTTACGCGAGCCGTACATACTCGACTGGACAAGCACCGTGCTCGGCTACTGGATCGAGGCGTACAATGTGCACCTATATGGTCCTATTGGTGTACACAAAATTCCAACACTTGTAGTTAACACTATACGGTACTATGGACGAAACTCATTTGAAATATATACTTTACGTTTATTTTAAATAATGTGTTTCAATACAAGGTGAAGTATAGAAAAATTATTCATATTTTTTTGCGATCATTACATGTTCTTGACTCTCAGAGAAACAAACAGACTTGACTTGACTTCTTGGTTATAATCTCTGTGGCTTGTTGTCACAATTCTGCCAATGTCCGTTATGATATTTTCATAAACTATGGAGATGGTAATCTATACTTATAATAAAACTGTAACATTCTGTACATTGAATATTTTTTTTGGAGGGTACTCTATATTTGATACTGAAGCCTAACTTTTTTTTTTCTATTTTGACTGTCTGTCTGTCTGTCTGTATCTTGGCTAGGCATCACGCCGAAACTACTGAATGAATTTAAATGAAACTTGGTATGATTTGAGTTCATACTACGCGGTAGGATACTTTTCATCCCGAAAAATGAAAGGTTTACTCTATATTGTATACTGATACTGAATCCAAAAAATTTATTTTCTTTTTTCTGTCAGTCAGTCTGTCTCTCTATCTGTACCTTGACCGCGTATCACGCCAAAACTACTGAATGAATTCAACTGAAACTTGGTATGATTTTAGTTCAAATTACGAAGTAGGACATTGGATACTTTTCATCCCGAAAAATTAAAGGGTTTCCTCAGGATATTGGTTTAAAGTTTATTTAAAAGAACACTATTACGCTGAAACTACTGGTTGGATTATGATGCAACTTGACACTGTCATAGTTTATATGATGGGTTAAATTGAGGATAATTTTTATCTCGAAAAATAGTGCCACATCATGGCAGGGGACATCTTATGGTAACGGTCTTTATATCACACTGTACACATTACAATATTATCCTGTAAAATGTATGTATATTGTGCTAATAACGGGGCGTCACATAGAGTTCCACAAGTTTTTCACAAGTCGGCGTCGGCGTAAAAACTTGTTTTCGAGTTTCCGTAGTTTGACTGAATTACTCAATTCTTTTCATTGATGTTCAATTTTTTTTACAAGAAAACTTTAATCTGTCCCCTGCATGCTTTATGCTTTACTATTAAAACGAGTCTCCATAGATAAAATAATAAAAAATATAAAGCTTTACTCAACAATAAAGACTTATGAATAGCTCGAAATAATGTCGGCACAAAAGCCGAATAATGGATACTATTACATCATATTATCACATGTAAAAATATAAAAGATACAAAAACATGCCATAATTTTCTTTACATCGTCAATCATGTTTTTGAAAAATCTTTGTAAAAAACATAGTTATTACGTAAATTTTTGGAGACTAAATTAATTGATTAGCTATTGAGCCATGTTGAAGGCAGTCTTTTAATCTTCCCGATAATTTGCGGATAAGTATATTTTGAGGATAAGTAGGTAAAGTAATTAATAAACGATATTTAAATATAAAGTAACATATTGGATATAATCTAGGCATTTTGGTTTGGTTTCTCCCCATTCAATTTTTGTATATATTTTTAATTCGCGATAACTTCATATATCAATTTACCATGAACAGTATCGGTATTTTTTTCAAATTAAATAATTTATGTTTCGTTTTTACGGATGCAAAATGTAAAAATAAATACCAGAATTTGTAGCCGCACAATTAATACACATTAAAATATAACAGCTAAACATTAGTTACAGTTCTCTAATTAAAAACGCACAAAGCGCGTCAGCATCAGCAGTGGGAAATCGAAGCAATAAACCTCGTCTACAATGCTATGTATTATTAGACAGTAGCTTAGGTCCACGAAATGTTAAGTTCAAATACAAACCTCTCAAGAACTACTTACAAATCTACTCCCTCAGGCAATATAATACAGGATAATTGAATAGATACATCATTATTTATTTTCGTAGGTACGAGAATAAATAATGTTGCGTAATCCAAGCGATCCATCCAAGTGTAATCTTTCGGGTAACAAGTTTGCAAAAATATAATTTAAAAAGTAACAAAAACAAAAACACGACTGTGAACAAAACTATTAAGAGGCAAACACGCTTTAGATTCTTTATTTTGAAATACAAGATGCAGTCGAAGGCTCATGCATTTCATTTCTCCTTTGAAGGGATCAGTTAGAATCTGATATGAAAATCCAGACAAAACATTGAAAAAAAACTATTCATATCGATTTATCCAAAAGTCCATATCCAAGCTTTACTGTAGTCACAATGAAGACTCCTTTGAGCGTCGTCCAATACTCTGAAAATTGGCAAGTTTAAGAGCTGTCTTCGTAAATACCTTGTGGTTAAGGACTGAGCTCGAACTGATTAGAAGTAGGAACACGCAGACGCTGAAATTGAAGCCTGGTTATAGGAGAATAATAGAAAGTACATGTTTCAGCTGCCTTTATATAAAAGTTATCGTAACTTTGAAATTATATTATTGATGGCTTGAAGCTTGCCTGAAATTTTATTTTATTTTTGAATAAAGTCAAATGAACTTTGTTACTAATCATGGTTTTATTTAGTTTTTATTAACAACTAGTTATCCAGTCCACGACTTCGTCCGCGCGGACTTACTGTTTATCGCGAAAAAAAGCATCCTATGTTCTTCTAGGATATTATAAACCAAATCAAAAGTAGGTATATCACCACTCTTGATGTTTTTTGACATACGTATTATTTCGTTTCCATGGCAACCATTTTTTTACACAGATAATCTTTTTTTTCCAGATTTTCCAGTTTCCCGTGGAAACTTACAATTTTCCGGGATAAAAGTATTCTATGTTTTATTCCAGGGTAGTACGCTATCTCCATTCCAAGTTTCATCAAAATTCGTCCAGCCGTTATTGCGCGAAAGCTCCCCAAACAAACAAACAAACAGAAAACGTTTCACTTTTATTTATTGGTATGGATTAAAATTCACTATTTTCAATTTACAATCATTTCTTTTATTAACTTATCTCTAACAACTTACAATGAAAAAAATTACAATTAACAATCACTATTTACAAAATAAGTTTACAATTTAACATTCAAAACTACAATTTACAATTTCAATTCAGATTAACAATTTATTACATACATTATTGCAATTACAAATAACAATTTTCATCGCAATGTTTACAATTTACACTTAAAATTACTATTTACAAATTGCAGTGGCCATTTTTTTAATTAATCTCAGGGCGTGTTGCACCATCTCACTTTAGTAATAACAAACATTGACATTTCAGTAGTAACGGTTAGTAAAAAATTTTTTTGCACCATCTGTCAATTGCTATATTACAACAAACATTTCTGCTCATCACACAAATGATTGCACCTTGCAGGATTCGAACCCACGACCGTTCGATTTCGTACTTAGGGTCTCTAGCCACGACATTTCAACGTTGGCTTAGTGGTGACGGAGATAAAGTTAAGGCTTTTTCGAATGTGATTCATTTGGAAAATTTTGACAAGTAGGTATTTGTTACTAGTTTGCCCGCCCGTGACTTCATACGCGCGGACTACTGTTTATCCCGAAAAAAAAGCATCCTATTTTCTCCTAGGATATTAAAAACCAAAAAAAAACTAGGGTGTCTAGGGTACATAAAATAAGCTACTTAACAAGAATATAACATTAGAAAAAACGTGTCTGTCTGTCTGTTTGCCTGTATATTTGTTTGTCCGCGCATCACGTAAAAACTACTGGACCGATTGCAATGCGATTATAGCTTTAGGTCTTACTTAAAAATGGGGGTACTTGGTATCTCAATCCGATGAGTAAAAGCGGAGCAATCGATAAAAATGTTTTTGACGGGACGGAAGGAATTTTGATCAAATATTAGTATTTTAGGTCCTGGAATAGCACTTAGAGTATTTTTAACCTAGAGAAATGACCACGCGTGCGTAGCCGCGGGTGCAGCTAATTTCTAATAATATGGTCGGTATCTCTAAGAATGTGATCGGTGGTGTAAAGGGAGGGAGTATCATCTAGAAACATCATAATTTTATATTATTTATATTTATAAATTTACATAATGTATAATTAATTAATGGGGTAAAGGTAATTTATAATAATAAAAGACATTTGAAGGAAGTAGAATAGAAAGGGGGAAAGCTGGTTTAATGTCACCTTAGTGTTTGCCCTTCTTTTTTTTTGCGTGATGGGCTCGTACCATCAGGGGATATCTAGCCTAGGGGAGATATCAGAACTTATTATAAAATTAGACGTACGTGTCAAGTTTAGACGTACTGGCCACTCGAAAATTAATAAGTATTTATGTAATACTAGCTGTTCCCGCGGCTTTGCCCGCATGGTCATTTCATTTAAAAGTAGCCTATACGTGTTATTTTCTATCTTTGTTTTTCAGTCTGATTGGCTTTTCGCGCATCACTTTGCAAAAACTACTGGCTTATAGTTTGACTAAAAAACTGGTTTTACTTGGTATCTCAACCCGATGAGAAGAAGCCGAGCAATCGATAAAAACTATTTGACGGCTGAACGTGCAGTAACCACGTGGGCATAGCTGCAGGCACAGCTAGTCTATATATATTTGAAGTACATAAAAAAACAAAAACAAAACGATTTGTGAGCTACCCTGAAAGTTTCAGCCGGATACCTAGCTAATCGGGAAGTGCTCGAAATTTGAATTCGAAGACAGAAATACATAGATACATACAAACAAGGTAAATAAAAGCTTTTAATAATGAATGTATGTTTGTCTGTCATATATGCGTTCCTAAATCATTGATCAGATTGTGATAAAATGTTGTTAGTCTTCTGATGAAGCACATCGCTTCATCAGAAGACTAACATCATCATATCAGAAGCCTACGTCCAGCAGTGGACTGATGCCTATGTCTGTTTACTGCTGGACGTAGGCCTCTCCTAATGCACACCACTGAGCTCGGTATTTAGCTCTCCTCTTCCATTTTCTTCCAGCCGCGTTTACCTAAACGTGGTCTCCGCTCGAGAACTCGTCTACCCCAACGGTTATCGGTTCTTACCAAGCATAGCTCTCTCCATAGCTCGCTGAGCGATCTTAATATTGTGGACTAGTTTGACAGTGAGTGTACACGTTTCGGCTCCGCAGGTCATGACTTGTAGGACGCACTGATTAAAGACTGTTGTCTTCAGGCACTGCGGTATGGACAATGAGAAGACTTGACGAAGCTTGCCAAATGCTGCCCAACCCTGCTGAATTCTTCTGTTTGCTTCCTTCTCAAAGTTGTTCTTACCTAATTGCAATATTTACCCAAGGTAAACATATTTTTGGACAATTTCAAGAGGTGCACCATTGACTGCAATCGGTTCCTGGTCAATAAGATCGTTAAACATGATCTTGGTCTTATCTATGTTTATTCCGAGACCGATGCGTCGAGAAGCATCAACTAGGTTAGTCAGCATACTTTGCAAGTCTTGCAGCGACTGCGCCATTAGGCCATGTCATCGGAAAATCGTAAGTGTGGGATTTTCTCGCCATTAATATTAATGCCCATCATTCCATTCTAATCCAGCGTCTTAAAATATCTTCCATGGCATCTAAACAGAAATACACATTTTGGGTTGCGATCTAAAATAAGGACATTCTTGGACTTTAGTACAAGCCTGTTACTTTGTTATCCATACCAATATAGAAAAGTTTGGTTGTTTGTTTGTTTGTTTGTTTGGAGAGCTTTCACGCGATAACGGCTGGACAGATTTTGATGTAATTTAGAATGGAGATAGCTTAAACCCTGGAATAAAACATAGAATAATTTTTTTCACTGTAAGGAACGGTTGCCATCACAGAATGGTCTGTGGTTGCCATGGAAACGAAATAACAAGTCTGTCAAAAAACATTTGGCATTGGTGCTATACCTACTTTTGAACTGGTTTTTAATATCCTAGGAGAAAAAAGGATGCTTTTTTTCGCAATAAACTGTAGTCCGCGCGTATGAAGTCGCGGGCGGGAAAACTAGTAACAAATACTTGTCAAAATTTTCCAAGTGAATCACATTCGAAAAAGCCTTAACTTTATCTCCGTCACCACTAAGCCGACGTTGAAATGTCGAAAGTACCTACTTAAAACTTTCTACGGTACTTTTCAAAGCTTTCCTACAGATTTATTCAAGTAACGTTTAAACTTTGAAATATTTATGGCTACATATACGGCAATAGGAATAAAGCTCAGGCTACGGTGCTGTTGAACAACATGTAGATTGCTGTCGCGTAGTATATGAACGTTTGAACAAATATTCTCATACAAAGCCCAAGTGAATAATAATTTCCACTGTTTGTTTGAACATTTTGACGGCCGGTTGGTCTCGTGGCTAGAGAACCTAGGTACAAAATCGAACGGTCTCTTGTTCGAATCCTGCAAGGTGCAATCATTTGTGTGATGAGCAGAAATGTTTGTTTCCAAGTCATGGATGTAATATTCGTATCTATGTATGTTTATCCGTTATCTAGTGCCCTTATTAGAGGGTATCCTAGTTTGGGGCTAGGTAATTGGTGTGGAATTGTCTCAAATATATATATTTGATCACAATCCGTTGCATATGGTACTTTTATAGTAACTGAGCATCAACGTATCTTGTGTAAGAGGGAAGGAAGTCTTATCCGTACAATTTTAACACATAAGCTGTTGCACCATAATTCCAGTTAAAATTATTGGTTTACATACGGTTAACAGTTAAAGTTATGACGACATTATATAGCAATTGACGGATGGTGCAACAATTTTTTTGACTAACCGTTACTACTGAAATGTCAATGTTTGTTATTACTAAAGTAAGATGGTGCAACACACCCTGAGATTAATTAAAAAAATAACCACTGCAATTTGTTAGTAGTAATTTTAAGTGTAAATTGTAAACATTGCGATGAAAATTGTTATTTGTAATTGCAATAATGTACGTAATAAATTGTTAATCTGAATTGAAATTGTAAATTGTAGTTGTAAATGGTAAATTGTAAATTTATTTTGTAAATAGTGATTGTTAATTGTAATTTTTTTCATTGTAAGATGTTAGAGATAAGTTAATAAAAAAAAATGATTGTAAATTGAAAATAGTGAATTTTAATCCATACCAATATATAAAAGTGAAACGTTTTCTGTTTGTTTGTTTGTTTGGGGAGCTCTCGCGCAATAACGTCTGGACGAATTTTGATGAAATTTGGAATGGAGATAGCGTAATACCCTGGAATAAAACATAGAATACTTTTTTATCCCGGAAAATTGTAAGTTTCCACAGGAAAACTGGAAAACTGGAAAAAAATGATTACTCTCTGCAAAAAATGGTTGCCATGGAAACGAAGTAACACGCATGTCAAAAAACATCAAGAGTGGTGATATACCTACTTTTGATTTGGTTTATAATATCCTAGAAGAACATAGGATGCTTTTTTTCGCGATAAACAGTAGGTAGTCCGCGCGGACGAAGTCGCGGGCTGGATAACTAGTTGTTAATAAAAACTAAATAAAACCATGATTAGTAACAAAATTCATTTGACATTGTTCGAAAATAAAATAAAATTTTAGGCAAGCTATAGATATATTGCAGCCATCAAAAATATAATTTCAAAGTTACGATAACTTTTATATAAAGGCTGCTGAAACATGTACTTACTATTATTCTCCTATAACCAGGCTTCGATTTCAGCGTCTGCGTGTCCCTACTTCTAATCAGTTCGAGCTCAGTCCTTTGTCACAAGGTATTTACGAAGACAGCTGTTAAACTTGCCTATTTTCAGAGTATTGGACGACGCTCAAAGGAGTCTTCATTGTGACTACAGTAAAGCTTGGATATGGACTTTTGGATAAATCGATACGAATACTTTTTTTCAATGTTTTGTCTGGATTTTCACATCAGATTCTAACTGATCCCTTCAAAGGAGTAATGAAATGCATGAGCCTTCGACTGCATCTTGTATTTCAAAATAAAGAATCTAAAGCTTGTTTGCCTCTTAATAGTTTTGTTTTTGTTTATGTTACTTTTTAAATTATATTTTTGCAAACATGTTACACGAAAGATTACACTTGGATGGATCGCTTGGATTACGCAACATTATTTATTCTCGTAGCTATGTATTCAATTAACCAGACTGTATTATATTGCCCGAGGGAGTAGATTTGTAAGTAGTTCTTGAGAGGTTTGTATTTGAACTTTACATTTCGTGGACCTAAGCTACTGTCTAATAATACATTGTAGACGAGGTTTATTGCTTCGATTTCCCACTGCTGATGCTGACGCGCTTTGTGCGTTTTTAATTAGAGAACTGTACCTAATGTTTAGCTGTTATATTTTAATGTGTATTAAATGAGTGGCTACAAATGCTGGTTTTTATTTAAACATTTTGCATCCGTAAAAACGGAACATAATTTATTTATTTTGAAAAAAATGCCGATAGTGTTCATGTTGAACTTATCGCGAATTAAAAAAATATATACAAAAATTTTATGGAGTTTTGTATCGCGTTTTTGATTACATGCTTACAATTTGAATAAAAAATACAGAATTTGCTTTTACATTTTAATAATACTTACCTGTTGATGATTATATACCGAGAAACCAAACCAAAATGCCTAGATTTGATCCAATATGTTACTTTATATTTAAATATCGTTTATTAATTACTTTACCTACTTATCCTCAAAATATACTTATCCCCAAATTATCAGGAAGATTAAAAGACTGCCTTCAACATGGCTCAATAGCTAATCAATTAATTTAGTATTCAAAAATGTACGTAATAACTATGTTTTTTACAAAGTTTTTTCAAAAACATGATTGACGTTGTAAAGAAAATTATGGCATGTTTTTGTATCTTTTATATTTTTACATGTGTTAATATGGTGTAATAGTATCCATTATTCGGCTTATGTGCCGACATTATTTCGAGCTATTCATAAGTCTTTATTGTTGAGTAAAGCTTTATGTTTTTTTATTCCGGTTCCTATATCTATGGAAAAACTCGTTTTAATAGTAGGTATAGTGACGAACAGTAATATTTACTACCAGTCGTAAGCTGAAACTGTTCCTATAAAATATTTTTCCAAAAAAAAAACGACTTCATAATACTCGTAAAAATGTTATTTTGTAAACTACCACTAAATAATTACAATTGAGCCAGAACAGTATCACTTTTGACACAAACCGATTGACACGAATACAGCAAATGATAAAGTTTTTGTAGATAATTACTCTCATAGCTTATTATTTCATATAGCACATCAAGCCGTTTAAGACATCTTTTTGAATAAGATCAACTATATTAATAATATGGCTCGGCTTGGCACCGCCTTCAAAAAACTCTTTCTTATCTTATGTTATATTTATGCATTATTATTACGTTGGTAATTTCGAAAAAGTGATTTTGTTCTGGCTCGATGCAAACTAGTCCCAAGCATACAGCTAATTAATTTAAAGCTTGTTTAAAGCTACTAAACCAATGTTGGTGAAATTTATACAGTTCCACACTAGAGGTTTTCATTTTCAAGTAAAAAAACATCTAATTCGGTTCAGAAATCCCAAGATATTAGAAAACATTAACTATAAAACAAAATAGATTTTCTATAAAAATTACTGAGTTAATTTCGATGAAGTTTATATGGGACTACACTGAAAGTCCACCCTTTTGAATAAAAAAACAACCATCTAAATCGGTTTAAAAATCTTAGAGATTTGAGGCAATATAAACACAAAATCAAGGTGAGCAATTTATATGGGACCACCTGGAGAGTAGTACGTATACCCTTTCATACAAATAATTTTCAAAATTGGTCCGTCGAACACAATACTGTCTCCTTTTGTGAAGTCGCTTAAAAAGACTGCACCTACAAGGCTTTCGTAGTAGCTTAGTGTTTATTCATTTCAGTAAATGTATATTTGCATATGCACACTATCGTTCATTAATGTTCATGTTCTCGCTTTCTAATCTAAGATTGCTTGGAAGAGATCGCTACTTAGTGATAAGGCCGCCTATTGTACTATTTGAGGTCATTTTTGATGTGCTATAATTTAAGTTTTTTTTTCAATAACGAGTTATCTATCTATCTTAGTTTTATCAACCCAAACACGGTCTAGCACTTTAATGAGGAGAAGTTCTCATGTGTCCTATTTACTATCACTAATGATTGCATCATTAGGTCATCAGTGTCAAAATATTGAGTTATCATCTGGTCTCTATACCTATTTGTTTAGGTTCCTTTATAATAAAATAAATAAATGTAATAAGATATACCATTTGACAGCGTTTGAAATTAAAAAAAAACTGTTCAACAAACTAAATATATTAAACTACAATGAGACTGAAAATTTATTTATTACACTGAAATAATGTTTTAGATTAATTAAAGTACTTGTATACCCTTTACCCTCAATTATACTACTCTCATACATTCACACACACACATCTAAAAGATTTCTTTTTATGTATAAATTCATAGAATTTAGGTATCTTATTTTTGTGTATAAGTAGGCAATTATGTGTTGTGCTCCGATGAAAGAGGCCTGGGACCTATCGTACGGGTTTCGAATCTAGTTTAGGACCCAGGTGCTCCATTGAACCATAAATGTACCTTTTGCCTTTATCCCAAATAAAAGATTTTATTTATTATTTATTTATTTATTTATTTGTACAAACATTATAACTTAATATGTCAAGAGGAAGTCTTCAATTACAAGCTTATCGGAGTTGGCCTTAACATACACATGAGCTGAAATGAAATCGTGTAATATGTCAAGAGGAAGTCTTCTATTACAAGCTTATCGGAGTTGGCCTTAACATACACATGAGCTGAAATGAAATCGTGTAATATGTCAAGAGGAAGTCTTCTATTACAAGCTTATCGGAGTTGGCCTTAACATACACATGAGCTGAAATGAAATCGTGTAATATGTCAAGAGGAAGTCTTCTATTACAAGCTTATCGGAGTTGGCCTTAACATACACATGAGCTGAAATGAAATCGTGTAATATGTCAAGAGGAAGTCTTCTATTACAAGCTTATCGGAGTTGGCCTTAACATACACATGAGCTGAAATGAAATCGTGTAATATGTCAAGAGGAAGTCTTCTATTACAAGCTTATCGGAGTTGGCCTTAACATACACATGAGCTGAAATGAAATCGTGTAATATGTCAAGAGGAAGTCTTCTATTACAAGCTTATCGGAGTTGGCCTTAACATACACATGAGCTGAAATGAAATCGTGTAATATGTCAAGAGGAAGTCTTCTATTACAAGCTTATCGGAGTTGGCCTTAACATACACGTGAGCTGAAACGAAATTTTGTAATAATAAAAACCAAATTTGACAAAATTCTACCCAAACCAAATCACCTTTCGATTTCATGTCAATATATCAGAACGTACAACTGTTACTGTACATCCCATAATCAGCCATTAAATGCCTATTGCTGGACATCGGAAGCCACAAGGAAGGGTTCGCTCGCTGTTTGCCTATCACAAGGGCTTCCTCACAATCTCCGCGCGCAGTTCGGTGACAGTCGGTGATAATACACAGGTGCATGCTACTCCTCATTTCCTGAATTCCCTCAGCTTAATCACAGCACCCGCAGGATGAGAAGGGGCAGTTCCATTGTGATGCTACAAGGCATGACTGTGGTGCACCCTTACTTACCTCAGAATTACGTCACTTTCGACATTATTTAGAGAATTCAGAACTAGTTCGAAACTGCTTTGTGCTACCAACCATCGTCACGTCACCCTTCGTAATCGTCTCACGAACTCGAATTACAATTCGAGACAAAAATTCTGTGTTTTCCGTACAGTATGTACCTGATTTCAGTAACCCGAACCCGACTGCCTAACTTAGATACCGGGAGCCCATCAAAAAATTTGATTAAAACTTCGAGAACTAATTAATTACGTTCATGCATAAAAATGTTGACGTACAATTTTACGTTGCAATTTTAAAGCATGGAATACCATAATAGTTGCCCAGACTGAGGTATGAAACAAAAAAAATAGTCAGTTTATTCTCTAACAGATTTATCTCAAAAATGAAATGTGTAGACAAATGTAATTTCATAAACAAAATAAATAACATGGCTAATCCAGTGAGTCCCTAGAGGGCTTCAGCCGGCATCAGGCCCTTCAAGCTACCTTCAGAGATCGTGTGACGCATTTACGTCGCTTCCCAAACTTCGGATGTCACAAATTTGCATTATTCAGCATCTTTCCAATGAATATTTACTCGACCCAATTGAATACCAATGGGAGAGGTCTAACATTAACATTGGAGAGAGCCCAATTGCGCCAAATCAATCGCCCTTGAGATTCAGACACAGATTTTTTTAAAAGTATTTTTTTATCCTTCCGTTACTGAACTTAGATATCAAAATTAACTTTTATTTCTGATGCTCATAATGATCTTGTTTATGCTGAGTGTAAGCGGACTAAAATAGCATTTTATGCTCTAGTACATCGAAGTGTTCTCTAATTCTCTATGGTCTCCGGCTAACCCTAATGTTAAATGTAGAAGGAAATATAAAATAAAAGTGGCGGGAAAGAAGCTCTTGTCTTTTCTTAGCAGTATGTTTGGTTATTTTTCTGTAACTTAAATATGTCATGAAGTGAACATGAAAAAATACTTTCTTTTATCCTAACATATTAACGGAAAGAAACACAAAGAAAGTTGTTCAGCAGATATTCCGCCAAAATCTTGGCAAATATACTCTGCCTGCTTGTCGTGCGAGGTAGAGGCCAGCTCTAGTATCAGTTTGTCAGTCCGCCCGAGGGCCTCTAACGTGGCTTAATTATTGCTATTTATTAATCAATAACAGCTGAGACCGATAGCTTAAATCCCTCCGAAACCTTTATGCAGAAACTGACAAAATAATGGGGTATTAGGGGTAAGCCACTTTTCCTTTGTAGTAAGAAGCTTTTGTTTTTAGGTATTTTGAGTTAAAATGAACAGCATTTTTGGATTTTCAAACGAAAGTAAAGTCAACTTAAAAAAATATATTTTTCGACATATATAAATTATTCTCAATCATCTCTATTTCCCACCAGGGAAACGTTTCCCAAAGGAACTTACTAGATTGCTCGTTGTTCAAGTGGCGTCAAAATAACTCTTTTCAGAGCATTTTGTACGTCCTTCTACACGAGCGCCGTGTGGGTGAACTACACAAAAAACAGTACAGCGCCTTACGCGTCCAATATACTGCCCCGATACTGTAGCGCATCGGGGATGTTCGCTGAATGCCGGGTGGATTACAATGCAACTATGCAGAAACGGTGCACATCCCTGGTGCAGCATCCTTAAATTAATTGAAGAGAGGTTTGATTGTCAGTACATAACTACTGTTGCAGTGTTTATGTACTAGGTACAAGGTGTACAGGTAAATTGCGTATAGTTTAGATATAGTATTAAAAAAGATATATGAAAATTTTAATACTTAATGTGTTTTTATATATTTTATTTCTGTTCCTAATTAATTCCGTGAATGACCCTAGAGTTTCGAAATAAATAAATATTATTTTTATTATAAATCAAATCGTAAAATTTGGAACAAATTATACAAAGCTTTTTCCATACATTTTCTAAGAAGTGCCATTCGCGCACCACTGTTAAGTCCATGCGAAGCCATAAAAAGAAACATTGTATTTAAAATGAACAAAATAAAAATATGTAGCTTACTACCGCCAAAACTGTAAGTCAGGCAAATGATAAATTTTCATTCCTTATTCCATTCAACGTTCATTCCTTACTCTAATGCCATTGATTAAAGGTGGGGGTGGGGGGTAGAAGTTTAACCCCTGGTACCTCTCTCCCCCCCTCCCCCATCCCCCATCCACCCCTCACCTTAAATCAATGTCATCAGAAGTAAATTTGAAAGCAAGGATGGAAAAAAAAACTCGGAAATTAGACGTAATAAAACAAAATACAAGCTATAAATCACTAAAAACAAAACAAATAAAATTCACTACGCTGTTGATGAACTCGCTAGGACCGAACCATTTTATTATACAATAACGTTGACGATAAACATAGGATCCCAATGCATGACATAGTAACGGTGACTGAGAGATTACTGCGCTGAACTATATGAAGACATTCCTCTCGATCCTTCGATACCTAAGCCAGCGCCGTCAGAGTCGGAGCCTGATATTCTACTTGCCGAAGTCAAATGGGCAATAAAGTAACAAGGCTCTTGGAGCCGACTGCATCACAGCTGAAGCACTGAAAGCGCTTGGTGAAAGAGGAACAGAGTCTCTGCACAGATCTGTTACTCAGTCTGGAGAACATGTGAATGGCCCTCGGATTGGGATCATTCGGCAATAATTCCGCTGAAACTGCAATAATTACAGAACGATCGCCTTAATATCTCACGCAAGCAAAGTATTGCTACAAATTATAAATAATCGCCTAAGGTCTTTTTTTGAATGGCAAATCCCCCAAAAACAAGCTGGTTTTGTCAAGGAAAAGGGAACCAGGGAACAGATCATGAACCTTAGGCAGATCATTGAAAAATGCTACGAATTTAATACACCTATGATAATGTGTTTCGTCGACTACCAGAAAGAGTTTGACTGCTTGAGACGGCAACAACTGTGGGGCGTACTATATGATGCAGGAGTACCCGAACATATCGTGACTATAGTCAGAAATCTTTATGAATCCGGTAAAAGGACCATTAAGCTGGGAAACACAACATCAAGTTCATTCAAATTTCGTAAGGGATTGCGGCAGGGCTGTGTCATTTCCCCTATTTTGTTTAACATCTATGGGGAACATATCATGCGCAAAGCGTTAGATGGTTGGGCTGGTGGTGTTAAAATTGGAAGAGTTAAAATCTCCAATCTCCGTTATGCTGATGACACCTCTCTGTTTGCCTCGTCGGAAGAAGAAATGGCAAACTTTTTGGATTGTCTTGAACGTATCAGCAAAGAAATGGGTCTAGCCATAAATACAAAGAAGATCAAGCTCATGGTGGTCAAACGTTTCGCGTCGTTTCAGAGTTCTGATGCATTAAAACAGTATGAAACTGTAGAGGATTTTACTTACATTGGTTCCGTAATTAACAACAAGGGCAACTGCGAACCTGAAATTCGATGACGAATAGGCATGGCAAAAACAGCTATGACACAACTGAGCCGTGTATGGAGGGACAGCAATATCAGTAGGAAGACTAAAATACACATTGTCCGCACGCTTGTTTTTTCCATCTTTCTTTATGGCTCGGAAGCTTGGACTTTAAAAGCTGCTGACAAGCAATGGATTGACGCGTTTGAAATGTGGTGCTGGCGACGTCTGCTCAGGATTTCTTGGACAGCTCATAGAACCAATGTTTCGATCCTAAAGGAACTCAAACTAGTGCGACAACAACGACTGTCGTCAATCTGCTTGCACCAGGTACTGCAATACTCGTATTTCGGTCACATAGCCCGTAGAAACGCTGACAATTTGAAAAGGCTAGTAGTAACGGGCAAAATCGAAGGCAAAAGACCAAGAGGCCGAAGCCCAAAACGTTGGTCTGATCAGGTGTCACAGCATTTAGACATGTCATTCAATATTGCACTCCACAAAGCCAAAGATCGGAGCAAGTGGAGGAAGATTCTGGATGTTTTTGGAAGGAGTCACGATCGTCAACAATGAGGGAACGACTGAGGAGGAGGAGCCTGCTTATTCCTCCGCAAACAAAGTTGTGTTTAATGTCCTTAGAGATCCAGTTATTTACTTCTATATTAAAACTTGTTAAAACTTTCGAAGCGGGATGTCCAAAGACCCGTGGCAGCGTGCTGGTCGACGATCGTACCTCTAGGTACCAGGGAAGAAAAAAAAAACCTGGAATGGCAGAATTAGACGCCTTAGGTCTTCGTTCCTTGGGGTCCACCATGCCGGACGAGGCCTTTTCCAGTTAAGCAACAAGGAAGTAGATGTGGCAGCCAGTATTGTACATAAGGTTGACATTAAAGTAATAAATAAAAAGTTAAAAGTAAAGTACAAGTGTGAAAGACCAGAAGGGTCGGACATAAGTTTATAATTATAGAAATACAGCATGTAGGAAGCACAGTTTTAAAAGAATTTCACCAGTTGGGAGTAAATTATCACGAAATACACGGAATACAAAAGCGGTATAAAACCGGTACATACTAAAAAGTCAAGTCATTGCGAAAGCGTTTGCTGGTATGCCTAAATGCGACCAACTGATATGCCTAAGTTTGACCGTATTAACTTTCGCAAGGACTTGCTATCCGAATAAACTAAAAGGAAAGTAAAAAAAATATGAACAAAATCAGTAAAATTTTCCGTTACTAAATTTAAAATTCGTACCGGACGATATTGCAATCCAGGTCTGCAATATCAAGGTCTGGCACGTAAGATGTACAGTAAAGTTATACATAAGATTACAGATAAATGTAAAACAATCAGTTCATGGATTCCAAGCGTTACATACAATTTTACTAACCAAAATGTTCTGGCCGGATAGCCAGTAGTTTAGACAAGAAGCAATTTAGAGGTCACACGATATTTGATATTTTTTCACTTTGTAAAACAGGTATTTAAAGACAAAAAATTGTCCACAGTTATTTATAAAATAAATTAGAAATATTTTCAGCCAGCATAAAAAATGACGAGGCTAAAAACGAACCATTCGCCACCACAGGATAGTTATCTATCCTTTCTATTGGTGCGTTTTGTTAAGGTCGCGTTCGTAATTTTAGCGTAGCAACCACCCATTCTTTTTCAATCAGAACCTGTATTACGGTCATTCAATACGGTGCGTTGGAGTAGATATTGCGGTGAAACTTTGTTTACAACAAGTCGTATTGGCTTAGTTAGATACGATTGTAGATTACATAACGTGTAGAATGGTCATACTAATTCAAAGACAAGAAATACTTAAAATCTTGACTACACCAGACATTTTAAGGTTACGTATTTCTTTGTTTATTATCGACTGTTTATTTTATTGTGAAAGTGGACTTATTTTGTTGATACTAAGTGAAAACTCGACTAAACGGAATAAAAAAAACGTGAGATGAAGTGAGACGTTACAGTGAAGTTCCGTCACAGTTCTCATAACTTTAAAGTCATTTTTGCGAGGACAATTTGAGCCAGTCTAGGACAAATCTACCTCCTTTATTATATATACATCATTGCCTTTTGGTAAGTGACAACCTTATAACGCAATCTATGATAGATCATACTTGCCTAGAAGATACCTATTCATTCACGACTTGAAGGTGCCGATCCGCTTGTACGCACAAGCTTCATGCACACATGTTATGTTGATCGGCCGCCACATCACAGCAAGATGTCGATCTTGTTAGTGGTGCTAATTCTGACAAGTTTTCACGAAAAATAAAAAACGATGTAGTCTTTTGTAATGAAATAATGTATCAACCACAAATACCACAAACTATCCCCTCACATACATATTCGTATATGCTATGCTTCACTCGTCTGTTTAGCGGTGTGGACTCTACCTTTTATAAACCTTCTTGCCGATGTCTTTTGTGTCTTGTCGTATGGATATGGAGTGATGTTTGGTTTATGTTTGTGGTCTATGTAGGTAGTTACTGAAAGTTAGCAATGAGAAAAATTAAATTAATTTTATTCCAGCACGTAAGCACCTCGGTTTAAAAATTATATATTTTCTCCAGGGTTGGATCTCATTCCACTGGTCGGAACATTTATCTGCTGCCTTACTTTGGGAATAGAAGTGGGACTGATCTGCGGCGTGGTCATAGACATGTTGTTGCATTTGTACTACCATTCAATGCCTCCACTGGATATTCAGGAAACCAATATATTTCTATTATTGACAATAGGTTGTTGTATTCATTTAATTAAATATGAATCTACTTTTACATTATCAATACAATCACAAAACCTTTATTTAGATACTAAATCTTAGTAATAGATTAAATTACGTCACCACATTGGGTTATGGTTCCGTGTACAAATATAATTGAATTGGAATTTATCATAATTATCTTTTCTTTCCCATGATGGTATCTTACCGCCACATCATGTCTTCCGCACAATCATGTCTTCATGTCGCCTGGTCTTCGCTGACGCGAAAAAGCACCTACTTTTTTATTGAAAGATGGGCACTCTAGGCAGGCTTAAGACTATCTAACAGGTGAATTATCTGATACTGAAAAAAAACATTCAATATAACTATTTTGAATTGAAGTTTTTTAACAGCAGTTGTCGTTCAAATCTCTAGGCATATTTTTGTTAAAGATTGTTGTTATCTACAACATTAAACGACGCCAAAGGTTGCAGTTAGCAATGATTTCAATTTCCTTTGAAAGAATGTCTAAAATGGCGTAATACTAGTAGCTAACTAATGGCTAATAAAAAAAGCCTGAGGAGTTACAATATACAAAATTCTAATAAATCTTTGATCTTAACTCAAATTTTCAAACCGTCAGACCGTAATTCTATAGATAACACCTATTGTGTGTATAGCAGACGGAGATAATGGACTTAATTTTAGTCGGTAAAATAGGGATGGCTCAGTCAACCGCGTGTGTCTATACTGTGACCAGACGGGTTCGGCACGAGCATCATTAGTTTCTATGAAATAAGTCTACAGGCTCGTTTATTTTTACACGACTGCCCAAAAAAAAGGAGTGTTATGTTTTTAGCATTCATGTATGTTTGTATGTGAGTTTCTTTTTTCTTATTATTAAATGCCTGAACAGATTTAGATGTATGAGGTATCGTTAGAATCCTTACATCCCCTCGAGTAACATAGGCATTTTTTTTGAGAACACACAATATGGCGGCATTATATACAGGTTGAATTGTTCATGTGGGCGTGGTTGTCTAAATCAGAAACTATGAGGAATAGCGAAAAGTACTCAAAGGAGTCTCGGGGCCGATTTTGATGAAAAATAAAACTGCATCTTTGGATTTTTGAAAAAAACAATATTCTTAGGCAGGAATCGAACACGTTGATTTTGGAAAAAAGCACACACTGTATTATTACACAATTCGATAGTGTCGCTAATAAGGATTGCATTCTGGGAAGAAATGACATACGGCAAACTTAAGGAAAGAGCTCATTTTTAACGAAAATAGTTAAACCATAACTGATTAATTGTTCAAAATGATGACCGTTGTTTTCAATACATAGCTGGATTCGACGTCTCAAGGATTGTACTGCATTCAGTATTAAAATATTATTGATTCCGCATATAATATTTTCCAAAGTTCGTTTCATGTCATCAATTGCGTTATAAGTGTCTTTGTAGATTTAAAACCGAAGAGTATAATCGGCCACTGTGCTTAGTGTTTGTGGACTACGAAAAAGCCTTTGACTCAATCGAGACCTGGTCTGTTCTGGATTCCTTGTAGCAATGCCAAGTGGATTGGCGATATATCGAAGTGCTGAGATGTCTGTATGACGCTGCTACGATGTCAGTCCCATTGCTCAGAGGAGTAAGACAGGGGGATGTTATATCCCCGAAACTGTTTACCACCGCAATGGAGGACATGTTTAGGACGCTGGACTGGAAAGGGGTGGGCATCAACATTAACGGCGAGTACATCTCACACTTGCGATTCGCAGATGATATCGTACTTATGGCGGAGTCGCTGCAAGAGCTGCGTCAGATGCTGGCTAGCCTGTCTGAAGAATTGGTCTCCGCATGAACATAGACAAAACAAAAATCATGATCAATGACAATATTATACCGGAACCAATAGTAGTCAGTGGCATGCCTCTCGAAATTGTACAGCAGTATATTTACCTCGGAAAAATTGTTAAACTGGGTAGGTTTTTTTTTGAGAAGGAAGCCAGTAGGAAGATTCAGCTAGGCTGGGCAGCTTTTGGAAAACTTCGTCAAGTCTTCTCGTCGCCCATTCCACAATGTCTGAAGACAAAAGTTTTCAACCAGTGCGTCCTACCCGTAATGACATACGGAGCCGAAACGTGGACACTGGCGGTGCGACTAATCCACAGGCTTCAAGGTCGCTCAGCGAGCTATGGAACGAGCTATGCTCGGAGTTTCTTTGAGAAATCGAATCCGAAATGAGGTGATTCGGCACAGAACTAAGGTAACTGACATAGCTCAGAGAATAAGCAAGCTGAAATGGCAATGGGCTGGTCACATTTGTCGTAGAACCGATAATCGTTGGAGTAGACGGGTTCTAAGTGGAGACCGCGAATCGGCAAACGTAGTGTAGGACGCCCTCCTGCTAGATGAAGCGACGATCTGCGCAATGTAGCTGGCAGTCATTGGAAGAGAAGAGCCGAAGATCGGGCTCAGTGGCGTGCCTTGGGAGAGGCCTATGTCCAGCAGTGGACTAATATAGGTTGTTGATGATGATGAAAACGAATTATTCAGAAAAAAACTTGTTTTCTTATTGGGTATGGGTACTAGCTGTGCCCGCAGTATTGCCCGCGTGGTCATTTCTCTGTGTCATCTCCTGTGTGTTATTCCAGGATAAAAAGTACTTTTAAAGTTCAATATACAACATTTTATAAGAAAACAGCCGTCAATATTTTTTTATCGATTTCTCCGCTTCTTCACATAGGTTTGAGGTACAAAATAATCCAGATTTTAAGCCAAGTTATCTGACAGTAAAAACCTCTATTATTGCTTTTCAGACGCGACGGTGGACAAACGCAATGCGAGCTGACTTCCAGTAAACTATTAAGTAAAGACATAATTTACTGGACTTGAATAATATACTTGATAGTTCATAACTTGAATGAACTAAAATTTATTTTTGTTAAGAAGCTTAAAAGACTTTGCTACTGTTTAGGTCAAATAGTAATATTTTGTTGGAATTGTCTTTTAAAGATTTTGATACCTCACTCGATATATCGTCATGTTTTGTTCCGTTGAAATTAGTTTTCTTGACACTTCATGTAATATCTTATGCTAAGATTTTACTCTTGTGATTAAGACGAATCCAATGATACATCATTTACAATTTTTAATTATTAAACATACAACTTAATTTCGAATTTTCAATAATTTTTGAATCTTGTTTCTGCACTTAATAAAAATAAAAATTACATACCCTTATTGCTAATTTCAACGGCTTTCTAGAACAGTAGTTACTCTACATATTCTAATAGTAAGTATTCAGCAATTAGCTACTGAAACCTGCGGTGTGCCGTATCGCACATGCGGTACGCTAACTTGTTCTAACCCGCGGTACTTAAGTATTTGGAGCCGCGCGGGGCCCGGGCAGTCTGAGGGTTCAACTTTGCAAATCAGAGAGCAGAAGGTAACACAGTCGTATTTAATACATCATGAAATCTGAAGCGGTGGCAGTTGAACCATGCAGCCCCAAACGTCACGGGCGGAAACCGCACAAAGCTACATACAGCTACAAATTCGCCATAATACCGGGGGTTAATAATAACGCTGTAATTCATAATTTACGCCAGTTGGCGAGCACACATGGACCGTGGCGTGGGCGTAGCTAGATATTAATTCAAAGGGGAGAGAGATTATACAATAATTATTTAAACCACCATTGACCAGAGATAGATTTGGAAAACATACAAGATCGTTTTTCCTGCAGATAAGACACAGTGTCTCAAATTAATCGGTGTAGGTAGGTACAAGCCATATGCGTCAAATTCCTTGAGCATCCTACAATTTATCCCTATTTTTTAATGTTAATGATGCGATAATTACCTAAAACACGGTTTGCGGTCACTGCTATACAAATAATGTTTTAAGCAAATAGGTAATAATTAACCGAGCGAGCGCGGAGCGCGAGCGAAGCGTCTCCGTTTCAGCTTGGGTAAAAATGCTTTCGTATGTCTGGATGTCCGCATCTCTGTTCTCATCTACATGTCGCATTTCTCAACCGATCTAGACGAAGCTTAGTATACAAGTTAAACAAATTTTTAGAATTTTTTAGGTGTCGGAGATTTTTGATTTGGGGGTTCTTTCTCCAAAAAGGGGCAAAAAAAGGGGCTACTGAACAGTGAACATCTCCGCCTTATTAGATCCGATTTCGATGGTTCTTTTTTATTTGAACTTTAATTGGTCACATAAAAAATTGGCATGATGAGCAGAATAGCTTCTCAAAATGCAGTAAATTTCTCACTTTTAGGTTTCTACCATTGGAATCTGCCCTTTACCTACTATGTAGGGATTGATGGAGCACCTTGGTTATTAATGTTAGACACAATAAGGTAACTAGATGGCGCTACTGTGCACTGATTTGCACAAGATTGCTTGCAAAAAAGTTTAGTACGCGCGAGGTCTACAGTCAACATTTTCGTTTGAATATTTATTCTGGTCTGCATCCGTGATCTGGTAGTGGTGCTAATAACGAGCCCGACGACGCCATGATAATTAGTGATATACAGTAATTTCTGTTTTTTAAGGAGTATCTATCTTAGCAACTACATAATAGTCGACAAGGAAACAATCAAAGGTACGAAGGGTTTGGTGTTATATAACCTGATACAACTGTTACAATGTACCATACTAGCTGTGTTCGCAGCGTTACCCGCGTGGTCATTTCATTTAAAAGTAGCCCATACATGTTATCCAAGACCAAAAGAACCTATAAACTTCAATATGCTACGTTTCTTCAATATTCGTTCAGCCGTCAAATTGTTTTTTATCCATTGCTCGGCATCTAATCATCGGATTAAGATACCAAGTACCCCAGTTTTAAAGTCAACCTTAAGTTATCCAAAAGTGAAAACCGTATTACAATCGGTTTAATAGTTTTTACGTGACGAGTGAACAAACATACAGATAAACAAACGAACAGACAGACACGATTTTTAAAAACGATATATTCTTTTTCAGTAGCTTATTTTATGTAAAAAAATGGTCTATGGTCTCGTGTAGACCATTTTTTTATTATCTTCTTTGTACAGACTTTTTCGTTCTTAGTGCTTTATTTGATAGATTACGATAGGCGCTATGGTGCGGAATAATAAAATGGAAATCGATAAAGGGGGATAAAGGGGGTAAGAGAAAACAACATCTAAACTCTCTGAGTACGACAATTATGGCAGATATTTAAACTAGCTTTGCGGTTTGCACATCAACACTGCAAGCGATTTGACGCTGCGGCTTGCGGCCGACTGAATATATTACATCGAGGCTAATATGAGGCTGTTTATTATTAATTCATGTTTGCTGACATTTAGGATAACGGTTTTATTATTGTTCAGGTTTACATTTTGTTATATATATATTGGAAATTTAAATTTGCAGAAATTAAAGTAAAGTTCAGTATTTTAGCTTTTGTAACATAATGTAACAAGAAAAACCCTCGAAATAAATTTGTTGATAGAATCTCGAAATGAACGACCGGAATATATTATTATTGTATGTATTTTGACAAAATATTTCTTCCAAGAAATTCACGTTGTATATAATCACTGGCGACCCGCCCCGGCTTCGCACGGGTAGATAAATAGAAAGATAAAATTAGTAGATACTTTATTTGGACAAATAGAACCACAACAATTTCTTATACAAAATGTTTATGTTTTAGGTTTTATACTCACATTCATTCGTCTATAGTATTATTCTGTTTAACGCAAGGAGGTTGAATTACGGTTACTATTTCGTGTATTATTATCATAGAGCATTTACTACGTCTATGATTATTAGATGTTCTGTGATTTCGTTTCCATGGCAACGTTCCATTTACAAAGACCCGTATCTCCTTCTTAGTTTGTGATCTTACGTAATATTTTTGTACTCTTTGGTTTGTGATAAAAAGTAATCGTTTTTTTTTGCAAAATATAATACCTCAGGTTTCATTATTGCAATTTTCGAAGGGAACTCTAATTTTTTTTTAAATAAAATCCTGTTAGTGTTAGTCGCTGATAATTTAGTTTTCTATTTGAAAGAATTTTTAAAATAGGGTCTGTATTTTTTTAGTTTATCCTTTACAAACAAACAAACAAACAAAATCTTTCTTCCTTGTAATATAATATATATATATATTAGTGCAGAAGAGTAGATTACAAATACGACAAGATTTCTGTAAAAAAAAAGCCCGCAAAAGCAGCGGTTAAATTTTGTTATGATAATGAATATTGTTGGATTTATTCTCATTATTTGCTTTGATTAAATAACTAATCTATATATGTAATAATTTGACATGCGCTTTATTTTACATGTGTTTTGCTGTAGAATGATTTTTAATATCAAGGGAAATGCAAATTTTTATCCGTCGTAATAGAATTTTATCTAGACAAATAAATAAAATTTAAGTGTCTGTTTGTAATGTCAAAATAACAGCTTTTTTTACTAAATGCATACTAAATTATATGCGGTACTTGTAACAAAAATACATGTTTTAAAGTTTTTGTCTGTCTTTCTGTCTGTTTGTTCCAGCTAATCTCCGAAACGGCTGAACCGATTTTGACAGGACTTTCACTGGAAGATAGCTAATGGTATAAAGAGTAACATAGTCTACTTTTAATTCCGAAAAATAATTAAGGTTCAAGCAAAAAAAAAAACTCATACATTTTGACTACGCGGGCAAAGCCGCGGGCACATACTGTAATGAAATAATGTTCATAGATATTTGACATTTGCATAAAATCATGACTCGCTACTGCCTGCCTCCTCATGAGGAAATCTCCGAAACTGTACAGAGTTGAAAATTTGCACGTGAATAAAATTTATGAAGTAATTTTAGAAAGTCAACCTCTTATTCTCTCTACACTCGTAAAAATGGGCTTGCATTCCAATTTGTTTGTTAAAGATTTAGTACAGCTCCTATGTAGGCTAAACTAAAGCATCTAATGCACAGTGTAGTGTTCAAAATCTCTTTGTTATGAAATTCTGGTTGATTATTGTCAGATTGAAAGTATTTTTGTATATTTAATTTTTGTAAAGAGTTTGTTAATACATCTGATTACTACATGAAAAATAATGCAGTTGTCTATGCATCAGATTCATATTAAACTATAAAGTCTTATTATAAAGTACTAGTTTTCCCGCCCACGACTTCGTCCGCGCGGACTACTGTTTATCGCGAAAAAAGCATCCTATTTTATTCTAGGTTATTAAAAACCAATGCAAAAGTGGTATAACACCAGTGTTTTTGATGATTTTTGACAGACTTGTTATTTCGTTTCCAATGCAACCACAGACCATTCTGAGGTGGAACCGTTCCTTGCAGTGAGTATCAACATTTTCCAGTTTTCCAGTGGAAAATTTCAATTTTCCGCGATAAATATATCCTATGTTTTACAGAGTATAAGCTATCTACATTCTAAATTTCATCAAAATCCGTCCAGCCTTCATCGCGTGAAAGCTCCCCAAACAAACAAAAAAACAAAGTTTCACTTTTATATATTGGTATGTTTTTTTTTTTTTTAGAAAGGATATGTGCTTTTAGTATATAACTGACCTCTACAGCGTCACCGGACGGTGGGGCGGGCGCAAAAGCGCTCCGCCGCAAGGCGTGACGCAGAAGGCGCACGCCAAAGTTAAGTTTTTGGCCACTTGCTCAAGGGCACCCAGGGGGTACGAACCTCGGCTTGGACAGTTGCCATTGATTACTTGGGGAGTATCGAACTAAACACCCCTTGATCTCTACTGTTAGGTAGTGATCGAGGGGGCCCTCATGAAATGGCTGGAGCCCACTGGATGAATTGCATAACTGACCACCGATTCAGAATACACCTTCGAGAAGAAACGGCAAGAAACTCGAAGGCGAATAAAGTCGACATTAATTACGGGACCTTCGACCTCGCATCCGGCGAGGTCTGCGTCTGTGTCTAATTGTGTTGAAAGATGGTGAAGATGACGGAATGGGCGAATCAATTGCTGCCTGCACTGCGGCAGCGATTTCATCGTCCGGATCGCTCAAGATGTCTCTAGGGCGTCTACGAAGGGGCCGTGTGTCTGTTGTCGCGTCTGTCGTGTAGTCAGAGGGGTTTTACTACTAGGGGGTTGGGGTGATGGGGTGCCGCGTCAAAGTAGCGGCGAGAGGCATTTTTCATATATTGAACTATAGAGGGAAGCTCGAGATCACTGTGCAGGTCGATGTTCCTCTGATACCAGGGGGCATCTAATGCACCGCGAATGAATTTATTTTGTAAAATCTGAAGTTTCTCTAGGGAAATGCGGGAGGCGTGAACAAATGCTACGGACGAGTATGTCATTGTCGGTCGCACGCAATGTTATATTGGTATGGATAGAGGAATTTATATTATATTTTGAATCAATTATTAATGTTCGGGACTGGATGCTTTGGGAATGGAATTTCAAGTTAGTACGGGTACGAGAGAGACGGACAATCATCGCAGGCAACCTGCACGGGCTTCAACTAGTAACAATATAATGTTGAAATCATAATAAACTTTAACCTGTAGGTAACAACTTCAATTACCGATAACACATCATTGTCGATGTTATCTCAGTTTGTTGAAGAAGTTAGGGGCTCATAGCACAGTACATATTATATAGTCCTTACTATATTTGTACTGTGCTAATAGTTACCTAGCAAATAAACTTTAATAGTTGCTAAGCAACCAAACTGGATACAAAGCATACAATACCCGCGATCCTAATGAACCAGCTTAGGTAGGTTTATTTACAAAGTTCCTTTGGAGTGTGGGCTTGTATTAATTTGATTTTGGTGATTGTAGAGAAGCTTATCATAATCAGCTCGTTTTAATACACTGTTGAGAACTAGAGCACAATATAACTAGTAGAATATTTTTTACCCGACTACGGCGAAGCAAAGGAAAGGTTATGTGTTAAAACTAAAAACTAAGTCCAATTTTGACAGGCGTATATCAATCGATTTGTCTTCAGCGCAAAATTGTCATGGGCTATTTTTTTACCCCTCCGTAGTCAGGTTTTAGTTTTAGAACTTAGGTATGTCTAATAAACAAACAAATAAACATTGATTGTCTTCGAAATACCATATTGGTCTCTAAACCTTAACCTACAATGTACTGGGTAACAAAACAGAAGCTCGGTGATCGATTGTAAGCGTGTTTCGCTTAAATATCGTAAGGCACGTTTCTCCTTCACGGTATCCGCCCGTTTCTCTGGAGCAGTGCCAATGATCTGCCTTCGTTTGAAGTGGCGAGCGAACGTGCATTAAACCACTTCTAGTAGAATTACTTTTATTAAAAGCTCTATATGTGCCTGCGAAGGGATACAACTGTCCTTATAGTGGAAACCGCTGCATCGAAGATATAAGAACATTATGAAACTTTATGTAAGTACCTAGTTTGCCAGAATATTATAAAAAAATAATTAACCGTTGACCCCCCAATTATAGCTAAGAACCATCTCGATCACATCAGCTTTCAAACAGAAAATACCGCATCAAAATCAGCCCATTCGTTTGGGAGCTTCGATCCTGACCCCCGCCCCTATTATAGGTGAGAACAATCTTGATCACATCTATCTTATATACGCCAGGAGTTTGAAAAGGAATGACAGCTTTCGGTGTTCTAACATGCCTTGCTAACTTTGATAAAGGAGTATAAACGGTCTTGATAGAAAAGTCCTTTAAAAAAGCGCCGACTTTATCCGTCACTCCTTTTACATAAGGCATGAAAGCCGGCGCTTTTTTAAAGGACTTTTCTATCAAGACCGTTTATACTCCTAAAAAAGAGTAGGTCTGATGTCTATCGACATCAGACCTACTCTTTTTATAAATGCGTCTAGGAAGTTGAGGGAGAACCATCTCTCAGAAAATTTGTTTGTTTTGCTGAGGAATTGCCTAGAAGAAAATTACTTTCTGTACGCGCCTTATTAAAGGACTTTTCTATCAAGACCGTTTATACTCCTTTATCCAAGTTAGCAAGGCATGTTAGAACACCGAAAGATGTCTCCTTTTCAAACTCCTGGCGTATATATGATAGATTGCAGCTGCGGTAGTTCCTACATTGGACAAACCAAGCGTACTACAGCGGAAAGGGTCAAAGAACACATTGCAGCTGTAAAGAACCGCCAGATAAATAAATCTGCAATCGCTGAGCATTTGCTCGAATCGGGCCCTAATCACTGGATTGAACTCCATTTTTTTTTATTACGGACTAGGCAATCGTTTGAATACGATCTCACCTGATGGAAAGCGATGATGTGGTCAAAGGTGTAGCACGCTTGCCTAGTAGATACCTATTCACTCTTGACTTGAACACACTGACGAGGGCAGGGATTCCACTCCTTTGCAGTTCTTATAATAAATGAAGAAGCGACCATGAACCGAAGATCCTCTCCACGGAACGTCACTATTACTCCAGGATTGTACGTGAAGCGGTTGAAATTAAAAAGTATCCCAATTTCAACCGAGAGGATGGTTTCAAGTTGGCCGCGTCCTGGAATCCTGTGATAAGCAAGTGTTCGCGTCGCGGTTTATGTCAGAAGATATCTGCAGATCAGTGCAGTCGTTAGTTTCGTGTGTCGTGACAATTCCGAATTTTTACAAAACCAAATGCGGGTAGTTGGAGACAACGCTCGCCTTCTCCACGCTGACACCCGCTACTTCAGTCTTCTCGTGACCACGATCAATGCAACTTGATCGAAACGTCGAGGTAAATAAATATTAAGTTTTCAGCGCGATTAAGTCCGTTTAAATATTTAACTATGTGTTCGAATCGCGAAAGTTTAAAACTTACACGTTAAGCAAACGTAGTGTGGTATCGTGATGATCAGCGACTTGCAGGCGGCGGCTGGCAGCTACTGGATCAGGAGAGTAGAAGATCGAGCTCAGTGGTGTTCGCAAGGAGAAGCCTAAATCCAGCTGTGGATGAATATGGGCTGATATTGATTATAAAAACCGTTACTACAAGGCGAAACGTGTCTGCGAGAGTTCTGCACTCACATTAAAAAAGTCTGGATGTGGTTGAATTTATTTGTTGGAACGATCCGACTCTTAGAAGCAAGTAATTCCCATTTGTGACATTCAAATGTTTGAAAACCACGATAATAGTTAAGCAAGCATTATTGATTTTTACTACAAAATATCAAAAGTACTTTCATACTCGCATGAAAATGAAAAACCTGTGTACCTGATCTGTCTCGCATTTTCAAGTCTCAAACTCGACCATATTGGAAGTTGGTAAACAAAGGCACTTTATGCATTCACATGTAATGGAAAAATGTCTGTTTAATTTACATTATGTGGCCTTTTTATCTTGGATACATAGCAAGCAGCAATCGAGACATCGGTCTGGGGCGGGCGGCGACACTTGGCTACATTAAATCTGCATAAATTTGCAGTTTACTTGTTGTTATACATTCTTTATGATTTGGAAAATTGATTATTTATTACAAATTTTTGTATAACAACATTCGGATGTGCACTTGAGTGATAAAATTCTATTTTTCAGTGCGTTATTTTTTATATTCGTGTTATATTGTGACAGGTTTTACGAGGCTTAAATAATTTGTGACGCTTCCAGAACGTTAGCTGAAAATGTTATAAACAAGAATCGTAAACATCCCGTGACATACAAAACAACGCACGTTTTGAGAAGTCCATTTTGTAGGGTATAAAAAATAGCCTATAACTTTTAGGTACATACATATTGTTTTGTAATAAGAAACTTTGCCGGGCGAGAGACATAAATTATGTAGGTAACTATAAGATTACCGGTAGCCGCACTGTCAATGCTATTATTGTGATATAATATTGATTGCGATTAATTTCGTTGCCGACGAGAATTGTAAAAAATATATGAAATAATATCGTATATTTTATCCAAAAGGAAAAAGTGTTACCTTAAAAAGCCTTGAAAATTTTACATTTAGAAAAAGAAAAAAAAATAGCGAATAATTTGTATCGGCTCGACATCCAGAAAAAAAACTCTTATATTTATCTGGTTTTTATCTGCATGAAAACTTGTAGAAAAGTATACAGAAACTTCGTAAAGGGTAGAGCGTAAGTCTGCTTCAACAGTTTCTTGTTCTTTGGATATTGTTTCGATTCTAAAGTTAGAAGTTAGCTTCCAATTCCTAACTTTGAAGTTGGATCATTTGCCGTTTCGCCCAGTCCTGTAAGTAAACATTTTTGCATTCAGATAAGGTGAACATAAAAGTACAAATATTCCCTCTATAGGTATAGGTATTTTAAAATACAAACGTTATGTTTTCGAGATGTCGTGTGACCATCATATTTTTGGTCTTTCGCCATAATTCGTCGAAAAGTTTGCTGTTGCGACATGTTAACACTTTATTTTAATGGAAGTCAAATTGTAACGGTTACCTGAGAGAAGTCATTGCTCTGTTACAAAGTCGACATTTTCTTATCTGAGTAATAAAATATTATTTTTTTCAATAAACTGTTATTTATGTATGTAAAACCTAGTAAACCCATTTGGACGTCATTTTATTTTTGGTTCAAATAAAAATACTTATCACACAAAAACACATGTTAAATTATTGATCCAAATTTACATGTGGTCCCCACACTAAGTTAGGCCTGTCTCGTGGGGGCTAAGTACTGTTTCGACTGTTTAACTGAGCATAAAAATCAAGACTTTAGGATTAAATTGGAACAATGAAAAAGAGGAATAAATAGATATCAAAGAATTATATAAGGTCAGCCGAGGTAAGTGTGACAATAGGGTTAGTGTGACAAATTCAAATTGCTTGCCATAAACACGTTTTTTGTTTATACGCTAACTACCAAAACGACGGAGGAACATTTTCGCTATTGATTTTTGTATCGGCTTACAACAAATCCTAAACTGTTTTATCGAAAGGCGCCGTTTTGAAAAACTAGTCGTCTGGTGGCCGAATTCAAGGGCACGTGGGGTTACCTTTTTGAGAGATTTTTTCAATGTTTTGGCGTTTTTCTATCGAGATTCAAGGAAAGGATTCAAAGATTTTAATATTGAAACTTTAAGTGTTTGTTTCTGTGACCTAGAATGTAATATCCTTTGAAATATGAACACTGTTACACTTACCTCGCCCATATATCTAACATGGGTAAGTGTGACAGTGTCACGCCACAGAATAAATAATAGTACAAGTACAGAAGGAAAACTGAGGAAAGTCATTTAAATACATAGCAACTCTCGCTACAACGCTATAAAGTGCAATTTAACTCGCACAGCGCTGCGAGCTTTCAATTATATTTACCTAGAAGGCGCTCACCCATTGCGTGCAGGCTAGAATGTACCGTATCACAACGCGCGAGAGCTTACATTGCTCTAATAGTTCGCTCTGTCACTTTTACGCTCGGTAGGGTTTGTACCTAACCATAATTCGATCATCAATGTGTTTAACTCTTGCTTAACGTGAACATTGCATTGTTATTCTAATCATAAAATTCGTAGCTACTGGAATTATTTAGTATTATGAGTGGAAAGTTTTGGCTCAGCGTTGTAGCATTGCAGCCCAAGGGTGGGGAGAACAACGAACGTAGTCCATCGAATCCTGCGCATAAAAAAAACCCGAGAGCCAGGGCCGGAGAGGGGCAGTCAGTGTGGGATCGTTCCAAGGGTAGGTCGCGTGCAGAGCAGCTCCGCGAACACACGTACGACAGTTAAGCAAGGCCGGGCATCCGAGGCAGTCGTTGCGAGACCTCGAGAAATTAACACGTGTTGAGAGGCCAGTCAAGAAGAAACATTAAAAGTGAGTGGTTATGCGCGCGCCGATCGGCCCTGTATTACGAAAATCTAGTGTACCGAAAGTGATTGGGGCGGCCTGGGCCCGGGGAGTCACCGAGCGGCGCTCTTGGAAGATACTTGGAGTTTCAGCGAAATAGTGCACTAACAGAATGAGAGGCGTACTAAAATTATTTCTGATTCGAGAAGGGTTACTTGGGGCTTGTTTTAATGAATTGGGGTAGTGTTTATGTTCGGTGCGTGGCGCCCGCTCCGTCCGGCATGCTGGAGGGACGCCGCCCTCGTAAAGGGAATTTTGTGTTATGTTTTGTCTAGTCGGTGACGATATATCGCCAACATGCCTCATTGCGCACATACGGCGCGTGCGCACGCGGTAAGGTAGTAGCTAACAAGCAGAGAACATACGATAATTATGGTAGTGAACGTAAAGCATTTAAAGGGATATTCGGCTACGTTCTATCTTGTACTATTATGTATTCTGTGCAGCGATGCGAGGGACGATCGACACATAGAAAAAAACGTAAGCAGTGCGCACGTATAATTATTCTATCATATTAATCTATACTTATAATGGAGCCGTGAGTGTCAGAGGGTCTCTGTACAATGTAGTTTGGGAAGGATTGGTCTGTGGTGCTTGGAATGGCTGTTGAACGGAAATATAACGTTTGGGAATTTTATCTGTCTGTCTGTATGTTTGTCCGCGCATTGAGTGGATGATACTGGAACAGGTGCGGAGATCACGTGTACTTTAGTAGTGGGCGGCACCTAGTCTTAGGTATCAATTTAGTCCACATGAAATCATAGATCGCGAGATTGTAGCGCGGTAACTAGGTATATCGAGTGAGCGAGACAGTACTCCCCGTAATCGGATATTTCGCTCCGCTCGCCGCATGTGCAGTCAGTCGTTTAAGTAAGGCCTTTATTTCCAGCTGCAAATTTCATAAACCATTAACTATACAAACGCTAGATAAATAGAAATCTTCGAGTGAATTCTGAACCTTTAAAATGGAGCATTAATTTGAAGTCTAGATAAATATTTTAGGAAACTCTTTTAACTGATGAAATTTGCCACACACGGGTGAAGACGTGGGGGCGGCTAGTTATATCATAAAATTACCATAAAAATCATTCACCGGTTTAAGTAAGACATTTATGTTCAACGGCAAATTTCATAGAAAATTGACTATATAAACACTAGATAAATAGAAATCTTCGAGTGATTTTTGAACCTTAAAATGGACATTAAGTTGAAATCTAGATAAATACTTTAGAGAACTCTTCTCTTCTTTATCAGATGATGGTTGCCACTAGCGGGTTTTGTGTATTGAAGAATGCTGGTGATTATTGACTGATTACACTGTTTAACATTGTAAAGGCGGAAGTATGTAGGTATATTTTTACTCCTTTAAGTTCAAACGGCTGAACTGATTTGCTATAAAATTAAATACTGGGATAGCTATATACTAGATTAGCACATGGGATGATTTTCATCATCATCATCATCACCTTTTTTTTACTCCTTTACGCTCAAACGGCTGAACGGATTTGGATGAAATTGTGTATTAGGAAAGCTTATATGCTGAATTAGTACATATAATACTTTTCAACATCATCGCAGTTCTTACTCCTTTACGCTCAAACGGCTGAACTGATTTGGATGAAATCAGATGCTAGGATAGCTTATATGTTGGATTAGCACTTATAATACTTCTCGTCATCGTAGTTCTTACTCCTTTACGCTCAAACGGCTGAACTGATTTGGATGAAATCAGATACTAGGATAGCTTATACGCTGGATTAGCACATATAATACTTTTCATCATCATCATCATTCGTAACTCCACACTCAACCGGCTGAACCGATTTGGATAAAGTTTGGTACTAGGACAGCTTATATCTTGAATTACCAGGTGGACTGGATGGAGCAAATATTTTAAACAAGTATCTGAACGTACTAGGAACATGTGCACATAGTCTCAAATTTGCCGATTATATAACTCATCTCTAGCCGGTATTTACCTAAATACGGACTAAATGTATCTAGTTTGATGTATTTCGTGTGTTTAATCGAAATTAAAGATCAATTTTGAAATCAAGGTTCACTTTTATATATATACAGGGTTTTTCTCAAATAAGACAGGGTAACTTTTTAAAAGGGTGCAAATTATTGGCAGATGAAAGTCAATAATTTCTAGAGACTCTTTTACTTCAGACAGTGTTTTGTTTTGAGCCGTGTTTGTATTTTTTTGGCCTTTGAAAATTTTCTTGATAAAGAGAGAAAAGAAGAAAAAAAGAGTTTTTTTTTCTTGCTATTATTTTTATAAGGTAGCTGCTATTGGTACCATATTACTGTGCAAGATATTAACACGACAATCCTAAGAAAAAAAGAAGACGGCGAAGGTTTGTGGTCGTTTTGCTTGCTTTGGAGTCATCTTAACTCTAAGACAAATATTTTATTATGTCCCCTTTAAATTTGATGACAATTTAGCTAATATATCAATAAAGTATTTTGTTTTAATACTTTGTTTACAGATCCAATATACACAATATCTGTTAATATAATGAGTGATTGGTTCTCAAAATTTTATATTTATCTCTTCTAAGTAATACAATCACTCATTGTACGATTGGGATTTTGAATTATGTTTTGTACTTCAGCAGGAGATAAATTGTTTGACTTATATTTCTGATTTGGTATTTAGCATGACATTATCCTTTGTTTATGCATGTATTATTTTCCAGCAAATAATTTACTTCGTTCCCTTTATTTAAACAGGTCTATGCGTTTTATTTTCAGGCTTAAAAACTTATATAGTATAATAAATGGGTTATTTTATGTTTCCTACAGTAAATATTTATAAGTATTTATAAGCAAATTTACATTAATAACTTTCTCGTTTTATCTTAATGAAACAGGACTGAGTTATCTTTTTTAACATCTTTTGAGGAAGGAGTTGTTTCGATTCTTTTGTACTTTAAAGGACTAGTTTCAGATTAATACCTAATGCTAATAAGGTGGATTATTACTTATAAGATTTAGTCTACTTTGGAAAATTATAATAATGTTTATTTACAGCTACCTGACTTTTACTATAATTAGTAATCTTGCATATTATTTTATATCATGTCCCTTTCAGATAATGATGGTACGAGATTTCCTGATTGTATCATGTATTGGTGGAGGGATATTAGAAAATTATAATGATGTTTACTTACAGCTACCTGACTTTTACTATAATTAGTAATCTTGCATATTATTTTATATCATGTCCCTTTCAGTTAGTGATGGTACAAGATTTCCTGACTGTATCATGTATTGGTGGAGGGATATTAGAAAATTTATAATGATGTTTATTTACAGCTACCTGACTTTTTACTATAGTTAGTTTACATATAATTTTATATCATGTCCTTTTCAGTTAATGATGTTACGAGATTTCCTGATTGTATCATGAAGTAATGAAGGGATATTAGGAATGGTAATAATGTTTATTCACAGCTACCTGAATTTCAATGTCAATTATTAAACTTGTATATTATATCTTATTATTATGTTCCTTTTAGATAACAGTACGAGATTTCCTGATATTAGAATAAATTGGTGGAGGGTTTTAGATAAATAAGTTTTAGAGATAATAAGGCGAAATCGTTTATTTAAGGATCATTCGTTTGTTAGGTCTCGGAACGGCTTTCTTTTTCTGATAGAAGCAGGATCCCCCTTTCCCTTGGTTGGCGCAGGTGAATGACCACTAAATACAACAGCTTTAGAAATTAGTATATAATATAATACAAAAGTCCGTTATTTTATTATATTTGAATCTGAGGATAAGGGTATATTAAGTATAATATTTGATTATAATATTATATTTGAATCTGAGGATAAGGGTATATTAAGTTTAATATACCCTTATCCTCAGATTCAAATATAATAAAATAACGGACTTTTGTATTATATTATATACTAATTTCTAAAGCTGTTGTATTTAGTGGTCATTCACCTGCGCCAACCAAGGGAAAGGTATATTAAGTATAATATACCCTTATCCTCAGATTCAAATATAATAAAATAACGGACTTTTGTATTATATTATATACTAATTGAGCAATAGTTTATTAATTTACATACTGTATGAATTATTACCAAGTGAGTGATATTGTATGGGGATAGATACGATTTTAAAGCCTCACAACCTTTACTATATACGTGATCTTTTCTATGCATTGCTGACTTGTAAATAATATCTGCTGCTATCAAAAAGACTTCACAAAGAAGCACACTATACAAAGAGTAAGTGGAGTATTGTTCTGTTAGGCCAACAGATCATTGCTTACTGACTCAACCTTCAAACATAAATATCAAATACAGATAAATTATGGCTTGATTAGTAATCGGTGATAGCGGAGATTGACTCCGATTGCTTCCTCCTAACTGTCATATTCCTACCCTTCAAACCTATTTCTTTATGTAAGATTAAAGATGAATTACGCCTTAAGGGTGAATTTAATACTATTTCAGTCTAGCAGAACTGTTATATTTATAAAATCAACCACGAACTAATTAATAGGTTTCTTGGTTGAAATATATGGAAAGGATGTTAATTTTCACTTTGTTGTTTGGCACCCAGCACTGATAGAATATCTTATGTTCCGAAAAAAGATAAAGGCTATAAGCTGAACAAAGGGACCCTTATCGTGTAAATTCTGGCTCTGTCAGGCACTAGTGATGGATTGACATGCTTACTATTGATCGATTACGAAATCTTTAATTAAGATACAACCTTCAATTAATAGCAATTATTATGAAAATGTACTTACAAAGGTGTACTAATTTCATAATTAATTTACTGAGGATTATTCCTGATTACTAAATAATTCACACTGGCATAGTCCAGATAAAACCCTTAAATATTATAAAAGGAAACATATTGAATATCAGAGGCTTTAGTCTCAACTACGAATTATGGCAAGGCCGATAAACTAAAGGGATTTATTCCTAATGACAACTAAAACTATTTACTGGTATAATCCAGACTTTATTTAAATACAACTAACTCACATAGTCAGTAAAAGACGAGTTACGGCATAGACCGATTATGTTCAACTAAGTCAACCTGAACTAACTCCAGTTATGTTAAACTGAATGGTTTGCTTTGCTATACACATAAAATATACCTACGCTACTCCATCCTTATACCACTCCGGTTAGTAGGCGATGAAAGTTCTACTATCCTATGAGTGGTTTTACATAACCAAACTCTAAAATAAAAAGAGAATAAACATGTTATGCCTTAAAGTCTCCGATCATATTGTCGGAGAATATCAGGCAGAACAAACAAACACCTCCTCATAATAAAATAATAAGTGAACAATAAGTCTTCTGAGTTCCTGTTTTATATTTTATGATGTGCTGTGTGGAGAGATGCGAACAATATGACTTCAGTAATTATTTGAATATTATAATAACACATTTATATTATCTAAGAACACGCTCTTGTTGACACTATGTTAATAACCAAATCTCAGATGCTGAGTTAACAAATTTATTATAATTTTATGTATTTGTACTTTCACATTAATTTTCATTCCTTCCCTAAAAGTTTCCTTCATAAAAGTTCCGGGTTACTTATATTCACAACGTAGTATAGACAATCATTTGGCCAAGCGACTTTATTTATTTAGAGGGCGAGAAATTAGTTACAGGTTGCATCAAGATATGACTAGGCTTGTACTAGTAATTATTCTGTGATATAATATGACTTAGATATTGTAACAGAATAAACAATTATGTAAAAATGTATAATTTTATTACTTTTTGGTATAAATGTTGATAGTTCGATTAACTACACATAATGACATTCCTATCAGAATAGACCTAGTACCTCATTATTTGATTACATCATAATAGGTTACACTTTGATGAATAAAAGGTGCCTGTCTGACTTCGATGCTTAATAATGAATGAAAAGAAATGGCTACCTACGTAATAAAATGTCGGTATGTAGGTATTTTACGAGATTGGTCAGACCAAATGCTATACAAGTACCTTCTAGGTTTCTCCTTGGTATTCATAATTAAGAAAAGAATAAAATTTGACAAAAACTTTACGTAAGTTTACGTAAGTGTAGGTACTTTATCGTTAAGCACACGGCGCGCGACTCATCGAGCGCACGCTTGACACTCTACTGAATGAACCCTAATATTGCGGCCCCGAAGTTTAGGTATAATATTTGTACTTGTTGCGGAGTGCGACTGCCCTGGTCACGCTTACCCCGGTCCTCTTGTATGCAGAGACCACAACTAGTGATGGGACAGCGTATCTACGGACGAAAAAAAGAGGTGTTTAACTGTATCGTGAAGTGATTTTATTGTAGCCTTACTGCCTTATCGTTTATCGGTGAGGATCAAAGCTCTCAAACGAATAGACCGTTTTTGATGCGGTTTTTATTTTTGAAAACTGATATGATCGAGATGCTTTCTAGCTATAATGGGGGGTGGGGGCCGGGGGTTTTCTTTGATATCCTTGATATTTTTAAGGCTGGTGTAATTTTTTGTTAAGTTTTATTTTAAAACAAGCAGATAAACATATACATACGACTGCGGGTTTATTATATCTTGGGATGTTGATAATCTATTATAACACAGAGACCGTGTTGGCGTCGGGCATGTTTTAAAAAGCAAATAAAAATTAAAACGAAATAGTCAAAGTTTTTTCCGATGTCAACTTGGCCATAAGGGTACGTTTATGGCCAAGTTAACATCGGAAAAAAACTTTGACTATTTCGTTTTAATTTTTTATTTGTTGGAAAGGTACATCAGTAACGGTCCTTATTAAAGATAAAAAACCCATAGGTCGACGCTAAAGATTTAAAATAAAAAATATTGAAAATATCAAATCCATACATTCCGTCTTTTTTTCAACTTCCCGCGTTTTTTATTTGTAATTGATGTTTTGATTCAGCCGTGCGAGCATGGATCTTATCGATCGATAAACTTACCGAATTTACCGACTTTCAATGTCAAACTTGACGTAAATATTTGATAAAACGAGGTCGGTAGCACGGAACGCACTTTATCGAGAACGACATAAAGTCGATAAGTAAATCATATCGAATATATCGATTTATAACGACAATAGGAAGCATTGATCTTATTTTTGACAATTGTTGTCGGTGTAATTACGTTAATCTTACCGAATATATCGAATTTTATCGGCTTTCCAAAGTTTCACGACAAACATAAATATATTTTTGTAAAATGGATTTCGGCAATATTCATTGAAAGCCGAAAGGAGGAGGCGTCAGAAGATCGCGGTCGTGAGGATTAATAGGCAACGTTTTAGGGATCCTTAAAAATAATAATTTAAAATGCTGTTCTTCCAGATCCTTTCGATCTGGAAGAACAGCATTAATACAGTTAATAAGGAAATTGCCCTCGCCCTCAATCAAGGTGTTTAGGGTGATTTGACAAGGATTCGATCTAATGTACTGCCTGTGCATATTGTAGTAAGCATATAGTAACATATACATCAATGTTAGTAGGTATCTACTTTACATAATAATAACAAAATACTTAGATACGTTTTACCTACTTCCAGAAATTATCTTTTGTAGTAATTGAGCCTAATGTTCTAATTTTATTATTATGGTACCTAGTAGGTACTCAGTCTAAACACCTACCTGGAAAATCATTGTTGTAGGTCCTAACTAACACCTGTATGCATTTTCGCCGTGGCAGCACCAACGACGCATCGGCCAGGAGTACAATATCGTACTAGGACAGCGGACTGACAGTTGAGACACATCCTTGACAACAAGCTTGCCAGGGATGTGTCTCAAGCAATTGTGTAAGGAAATCATATTTGATTTTGAAAACTAACGCGAGTGATATTCATATTAAATATAAATAAAACGGGTAAAACTCACGAAAAAGAAGAAGAAAATCGGAAATACTCCGACCAGTTTCAGACTATTTTGAAGTCCTTCATCTGGAGTGTTATGCCGACAAGCCGCGACGAATACAAAACAAAATTAATGAGGTTAAGACAAGAAGCAAAAATAAATGAGGTTAAGTATGAAAAAACGTACGAAATGGATCATTAATGTAGGGATAATTTGCTCTTCGCTACATGTTTTGACAGCTGTGGGCAGATGTTTGTAGTGGCGTTTCGTTATTACAAGCAAAACATTCATAGAATAATGCATTTTTTCTTTGTATAATTTCAGTTCGTGTAATATACACTGCTAGAGGCGCTAGACGAAAGCCCGACTTAGCCATGATAGGTTAGAAGATGAAGGCGGGAGTGAAGCGTAGCGTGGCTTTTGTCCTCGTGTTTTTATTAAGCATTGAAAACCTTACGTTTTTTCATACATAACCTCTTTTTTTTTGCTTTTTCTCACAAATTATGGTTTCCGCCACCACCCCTTGCAGGGGAGGATTATACCCCCCTCCCTCTGCCACTCCCCACTCTACTTAGTACTTATAGACAAATACTGATTCTAAATTCCTTCCAACGTAATTCAAAATCTTTGAGTTAGGTAGAATTCCAAAAGTTTCTCCATATTATGTCAAAAAATAAGAATCTCCAATATGATGTCAAAAAATAAGTGTTTAGTCGATTAGTCGTCTATCTGATCTGTGGTACAGTCAGTGTTGCCATTTTTTTAAATTGATAAACTCACGAATGTTACCGAATCGATAAAATTTTACCGAGGCTAGAAGATCCATGCTACCTAATTTCGATAAAATCGATAAATTTATCGATCTTTATCGATCGATAAGATCCATGCTCGCAGGCTGAATCGACTAAAATAAATTCTGATGCGTGTTTTTTATTCATTCAACAAATGACTATGTTCTGAGGAGAGCTCAGCCCACAGTCATTTTTTTATATGAGAGGGTTCTCAAGTGGCCATACAAATGGTTTGTTTACACAAGGGTCGCCAGGCAGATGGGCTTCCGGTGGCCGACACACGTTTCGCGCGCTTTTTTTTAAACGCCACACGGTACAGGCTAGTGAATTCGAAACGATTGATCAGTGGCAATCAATGGTACAAGTCTTGTATTTGTATACTCTTTGGGTCGATACAAGTGGCATAACCGAACTGCATTTTAACTCTATGTAGTAAGAACAATAGAGGTCTGTTACGAAACAACTTCAATCCTGTTTGCCTGTCTATTCGCACATTTTCACCCAGTACTGAATAAGAAATACATGTTTTTTTTTATTCAACTGGACTGGTAACACTATTGCGTATAATGCGTTTATCAAACAAAGAATATACAAATAATTGACAATTATTATTATGAAAAGTGGAATATGTTAATTGGTTATAAGCAAAGATGTTGAATTACGCTTACTGGTAATTCATATTTAATGTTTAATTACGCAAACGAGTAAAGTTGGTAATACGACCATGCAAAGTTACATAAATCTGGAAACAGAAGCCTATTAACAAATCTAATAAACAGAACAACTTGACTACCAAACCAATAAAACTAATATATACCGATAGCCAAGTTAAATAAAGATTTTCAAAAACCAACGAAAAGAAACATGTTAATAAACAACCTGGGAAGTAAACAAATAGCTGCCATACGACAGAGAAAAGAAAAGCTAATTATAAAACGAAACAATTTCGAAAACTCTTAGAAGTTCTCTCGATACAAATAATCAATACTCTATCATTTTGGATTAGTTCAGTAGATATCGGGGCAATGACCCGTCCACCCACCGGATTCATCCTCTAGTGGGTGCACGGGTAATTCGCATTTACCACTCCAACCACTGCACTATAGTTGGAAACATACAGAAAAAAGCAACATGTGTTATAGTTAGGCAGTATTACATTTTAAAGTGACAGATGTCAAAGTGACAGGTGTCGAAGTGTTAGGTGTCAAAGTGACAGGTGATAGATGTCAAAGTGACATTTCAAACTTTAAAGTCATATGTCAACACATGTCAAGATCTCATCGATATCTTCGTTTTGGATGACAGCTGTCAATCTTGCAAGGGATAAAACTCTGAAACTATCCTAGCCTAGTAGTTTTTTATAGAAGTGGTAGATCTCATTGATATCTTCGTTTTGGATGACAACTGTCAAATCATCGTAGATAGTTATAACAAATACAAGTTTGCGGAAGTCGTTAGCTTCATCTTGTCCATTCAACTCAAGTTGGATGGACGAGATGAAGCTAACGAATTACGGACTCACCAGGGCTTTTGGGACAGTTAATGAAGGATTAAAACAATTAACTCAAGCTTGTTATTGAGTAAATATTTACATATATTGTTGAGAAAATATCAAAGGTATAAAAGAAAACGGGAGAGGCACAGTGGCTAATAAAATTACAAAAAAATGCCCCAAGACATTTTGATATAACTTTGGTGTAGCAAGTAGGAACCAATCAGAAACTCTGTTAGTTCCTTCAAGTACGCAACTTAACGTAGATTAATAAAACATAGTGGGATAGAAACAGTGACAATAATAATATCCAAAATAATTCGCACCCGAATAGTCACTTCCAACGATAAAACTAAAGCACTTTGGTCTTTAATTAAAAGTAAGCCCTTTTACAACACAGACCCATTAAAAGTACTTACCGTTTTGTAACTTCAGAAGAAAATAAACGATATTTATTGTTATTTTTAGCCCCCGAACAAAGTGACGGGTGTTATTAGTTTAGGGTGTGTATCACTATGTGTTTGTGTGTGTGCGCGCGCACGCGCGTTTGCGTGTATTTGTGTTAGTGTGTGCGTGTGTGGGTGGGTGTGTGTTCGTATGCGCGCGCGCACGCATGTTTGTGTGTGTGTGTGTGTGTGTGTGTGTGTGTGTGTGTGTGTGGCATCGTAGCTCCCAAACGAATGAACCGATTTTGATGCGTTTTTTTTGTTTGAAAGCTGATGTGCTCGAGATGGTTATTAGATATATGGGGAGGGGAGGGAGGAGGGGGGACGTGAGAAAAGGAAGGTGAAAATCGTAGGACCGATTTAGCTGTGTTTTTTTATGTTTGAAAGCTGGGGTAAACGAGATGGTTCATGCTATATTGGGAGGATGGAGGGAGGAGAGGGGGTGCAAATCGTAGCTTTCGATCGAATGGACTGTTTAGATGTGGTTTTTATGTTTGAAAGTTTAGGTAAACACGAGATGGTTCTTAGCTATAATTGGGCAAGAGGGTGAGGGGGGAAAAGGTGTGGAGGGAAGGGGTTGGTGGGGGGAGGATCGTAGCTCCCAAACGAATGGAGATAGGGTAAATGTTATTGTAATTTAGTCAATAATTTTGTACGCAGTCGGGTTTGCAGTCGGGAAAAAACACTCCTATTTCGTTTCCAATACAATGGAAACGAAATAGGAGTGTTTTTTCCCATTGTTCATTCGGAAATACTTATAAAAATAAGTAAAAAGACAATTTTAGCTATGTGACGATGGTTACCATTTTATAAATTGACGATTTTGACTACAGTCTTTGTATGGTATTACTATGGTTATTATCTTTTGCCCGCAACTTCGTCCGCGCGGACTACAGTTTATTGCGAAAAAAGGCATCCTATTTCATCTAAGATATTAAAAACCAAGGCAGAAGTATAGCACCAACGCTCTTGATGCTTTTTGACTTGTTGTTATTTCTTTTCCATGGCAACCGTTCTTTACAGCAATCAATATTTTCCAGTTTTCCTATGGAAATTTACCATTTTCCGAGGTGAAAAGTATCCTGTGTTGAAACTATGTTGTCTCTATATTACACAGTACTTATTTAGTTTCAGTCAAGTTTCATCAAAATAGGATCAGCCGTTTTGGCGTTAAAGCTTTCCATGCAGACAAACAAACAGACAACATTTAACTTTTATATAATGGTGTGGATAAGCATTCCAACACAAAGACTTCGACCACATCATCGCTTTCCATCAGGTGAGATGGTGGTCAAACGATTGCCTAGTCCGTAATACAAAAAAAAAGACTGAATGTGACGCCAATCGAGTTTTTTATCTATACCTACTTTTATTAAAGCAATAGGAACTAAAAAGTCTGTACAATGAAGATAATTAAAAAAAAATGGTTTAGGGTACTTAAAATAGAATAACAAGAATATAACATTTTTATTAAATCGTGTCCGTCTGTTTGTTTGTTAGTTTGTCTGTATGATTGTTCGCGCATCACATAAAAACTACAAAATCGATTGCGATGCAGATTTCAATGGTGGATAGTTTAAGATTTGACTTAAAAACTAAGGTACTTGGTATCTAAATCCGATAAGTAAAAGCCGAGCAATCGATAAAAATATTTTTGATGGCTGAAGAAATTTTGATCAAATGTTGGTATATTGGTACTTTAGGTCCTGGTATAGCACATAGAGTACTTTTATGACCAAGCGTGCGAAGCAACGGGCTTCAGCTTTTATCCCATATGCACGAAACAATCTCAAACCTGCGAAAATATCAGCACCGAACCAGCAATATACCCCACACTTACAGTTATGTTATGCTTGCAAATTATGCTATAAATCTGGTGCTCGCACATCATGAGATGTATCCCTAGAAGGCTGTGGTCATTTTACTTTCATGAATGTTGTAATGAGATTTTTAAACGTGAAGCGAATTTTGAATAGTCGCGTTGGAGCTGGAAATGCTAGTTCATATTTTGAATAGTCGCGTTGGAGCTGGAAATGCTAGTTCATATTTTGAATAGTCGCGTTGGAGCTGGAAATGCTAGTTCATATTTTGAATAGTCGCGTTGGAGCTGGAAATGCTAGTTCATATTTTGAATAGTCGCGTTGGAGCTGGAAATGCTAGTTCATATTTTGAATAGTCGCGTTGGAGCTGGAAATGCTAGTTCATATTTTGAATAGTCGCGTTGGAGCTGGAAATGCTAGTTCATATTGCTTTGAAAAATACATGTACGAGTAGCATAAAATTAGGTCTTGTAGCGATTTAAATAATTTGATGAATCATTCTATTCCAAAACGAATTGATTAGAATATTGTACTGTTTTACCAGAAAATGGATTTATTACCCTCTATGAACCCTTATACCACAGTACACATAATAGTCCTTATGTACTGTGCCCATACTAGCGGGTTGTCTTTTGTTGTGATCGCGTATGATGTTGGTAAAGTCAGTACCTACTATAAATATTTTTATCTTCACTCATATCGTAAAAGTCTGGATTATGAACTCAAAAATTGTGGCATTATATACATTACGCATGGCACGTCTCTAATACGAAAAATAAATTTATTATAACACTGTTTTTGGAACTAAACAGTGTCATAATTTATTTATTTTCCCATTAAAGCTCCGCGTTGGCTACAACGAGAGATTTCGCCATTTATTATACCAATGGTGCGCGCCAATTCGCTATGGATTGGATTTTGGCGTCATAATGTAGTTTACAATAATACCTAACTAATGTAATGTGTTTTTCTTGCTAAAAAGTTTAATATTGATTAAAAATGTCCGACAGCAGTGTTAGTGAGGGGAATTTGACTCCACCTGACATCACGGAAACAGCAACGGACATGACAAACGAGCTTTTACCAGAAAAATCAAGAAAATATTACGACATTTTTTTTCTTCATTATATGTCATTATATGTTCCTATTACATGATTGTAGATAAAGTAGTGTATGATACAGCACATTACTAGTCATTAAAACACTCAAGTGATACTAACCTTAAGCTATCAAACACAGAAATGCAAGGCTAGGGATCCTAATGTAATATTTAAACCCTGGATTACTCCAGGGCTTTTGAAGTGCATTGGAAAACGTGATAAATTGCATTTGAGGGCTAGATTTTTTTTTAACTGCGATGAAATTCAATATGCATACAAACAGTATAGAAACTGCTGCAACAACATACTCCAAAATCTTAAGGACGAATATGACCGTCAGCTAATAAGAGAGGCAAAATGCAAAAAACACGTGGGATGCGGTTAAAACGGTATGTGATCTGAAAAAAAAAAAACAAAACCCAAGAACTCAGATCTGTTGAAAATAGAATCCTGTCCTAAAGACTCATTGAACAAGGTAAATGAATAGTTTACCTCAGTAGGTGAGACTTATGCTCAATTCTTCAAAAGCTAAAACAATCTGAAGATCCGCTATCAAGCACAGTAAATATATCCCGCAACAAATCACCTTCGTCCCTTTTTATGTATCCCACTAACGAGATTGAAATTATAAACATTATAAGCAATTTAAAATCACGGTCAGCTTCAGGTCCTGACAATATTTCGAATGACATTCTGAAAATGGTAAAAGTAGAATTGACCCCACCAATCATGTTTGTATGTAATCTTAGTTTAAGTGCGGGTATAGTGCCTGATATTCTAAAAGTAGCAAATGTATGTCCAATTCATAAAGATGGGGATACTAAAGTTGCATCTAATTTTAGACCCATATCTTTATTGAGTACACTATCAAAAATACTTGAAAAATTAGTAAACAAAAGACTTTTGAATTACCTGGAGTCACGGAACCTTTTCGCAGGCAATCAGTATGGTTTTCGCGCTGGAAAATCAACGGAGGATGTCGTCACTAACCCAACAGATTTTGTAGCAAGTAAAATGGATGATGTCTATCGGTGTGTCGGTGTCTTCCTAGATCTTGCCAAAGCTTTTGACACCGTGTCTAGCCCAATTTTGCTAAAAAAGCTGGAACAGCTTGGTGTACGTGGTATTGCTCTCGAATGGTTTCAGTCGTACCTAACAGATCGTAAGCAGAGAATAAAATTGGGTGAGTGGGTGATTGGGTCATGTAAGTGACTATGAAACCGTACGGTTTGCTGTACCTCAGTGTAGCGTGCTTGGCCCTACCCTCTTTTTGGCATATATTAACGACCTTTGCACACTAAATTTACAAAATGCTGAAATATTTGCATATGCAGACGATACTGCTATAATATTTTATGCAGATTCTTGGGAAAGTGTAATAGATACTACTCAGGAGGGCCTTCGTAAGGTTTCTAATTGGCTGGAACGTAATCTTTTGTATTTAAATGCTAGTAAAACTAAAGCACTCTGTTTTAGAATTTCACACAACTCTTGTCCAAACATTATAGTCAATTTAAAACTACATTCCTCTAACTTTCAGCATTATTGTTTTTGCCCCACTATAGTCACCGTAGACACGATCAAATATCTTGGTATTCTAATAGATTATCGTCTTTCCTGGGAACCTCAAATCAAAAGTCTCAGTAAAAGAGTCAGAAAACTTATGCATATATTTAAAAGATTACGACAAATTACGAGTAAAAAAATGTTGCAACTTGTATATACCGCATTGTGTTGAAGTATTCTGAGTTATGGGATCACGGCATGGGGTGCGGCACATAAAATGCATTTGTTAATATTAGAACGTGCGCAGAGAGCAATATTTAAAGTCGCGTACATAAAGCCTTTCCGATTTTCCACTGATGCACTGTATGAAGAATCAAAAGTGTTACGAGTAAGACAAATTTTTATACTTGCTACCATATTACGATTTCACAGAATCGCAAATAAATTTGCTTTTGGTCAGGGAACACGTAGACTGAGATGGAAAACCAAACGAACATGCACACACTTTGCACACAGATTCCAATCATATCTGGGTCCATACTTGTACAATAAAAATAAATAAAAATATAAACATAATTAATCTTTCCAGATACGAATGCAAGAATAAACTCTGTAACTGGTTACAAAATAAAAATTATAGGGAGACAGAGCAACTTCTCCTCTGTTATATTTAAAGGTCTGCATAAATCATAAACATTGACATTTGACGACTGGTTGGCCTCGTGGCTAGAGATCCTGGGTACGAAATCGTACGGTCGCGATCATTTGTGTGATGAGCAGAAATGTTTGTTTCCGAGTCATGCATGTAATATTCTTATCTATGTATGTTTATCCGTTATCTAGTGCCCATAGCACAGGGTATCCTAGTTTGGGGCTAGATAATATAGTAGAATCCTAGATTGTAGTAACCTAGATTGGAATCCTAGTGTTTGGGTGTGGAAATATCCCGAATATATTATTATTATTATTATTGTGAACTTTTTCTCACCCTCACTCTCACACAACATATACACAACATGCACCCTCAAATACATAATAAATATATACACACACACTCACACACGCTCTTCTTCTTCTTCTTTTCTCCTCTTTCTCAGCCCTTGTCATCCCACTGTTGGGCATAAGCCTCATCTCCTTGACGCCACCCCTTTCGATCTTGTGCTGTCCTCAGAAACTGTTTGCCAGCAACTCTGGCTATGTCATCACTCCACCGGGCCGGTGGTCTGATCTTTTACCTTCACAAATATAATTAAAGAAATTAAAATTAAACTAAAAAAACTAACTACTTCTATTAATTAAGATTATTTTTATTATATTCTTGGAACTTTTGGAAGAGAAATAGACCCCTGAGACAGGGAATCCTAGTGTTTGAGCCTATTGATCAAATGTATGTTTGTAATCTTTTTATGCTGTTAATAAATATAATTATTATTATTATTAAAAAAACTCGCCTAGGGCTCGTTTTTTTAAACTCACTCTCGTGTTTTAATGCCCCTTATTATGCAACCGTTTCATAAACTACTATTTGCAGCCCTATGTACACACACATTTGACGCGTAGACATCATACTTATATGTCACCTGTTTATGTGTAAGTAGTAGGTATTTAAATCCTTTTCGACGCAACATACCAAAAACGCAAAATCCCAAAGACGTGAAATGGTACGCTTAATGCCAAATTCTCATTCTGCCAAATACGCGAAACTGGTTTGTCGGGGAGTAAAAGTAAACAACCGTTCAGCTTCGTGGCTAGTTTATTACTGACTGAGGTACCCCCAGTCATCTCATTGTATGTGTCGTTTATACATCGTAGGTACATATAGTTCATCCCTCCAACATTAATTGGAGAATTTGTAACAATTTCAAAAGTATAAACTGTTAATATTACATAGCTACTTAATAATATTTCTTATAATTAACAGGGTTTCTGAATCTCTTGGAACGTTCAACTAGAGGATTGTTTACAGCACTCGGATTATTATCCTCAATTGGATCGGTGCACTGTCCCACCGGTTGGTGATCATCATCCATCACCGCGCAAGCCTCCGCCCACTCCTCATTTTCCGCTTCCCTCTGTACCATTACGTTATCGGTTAAGTTTGCTACCGAACCTTGTTCACCCTCAGTCGCGACCTGCACCTCCCTCTCCTCCACAGCAGTTGGAATCGATTGAGATGCCGGTGGCGTTATCGCGGTGGACTGCTCACTGGGTTGCGCTTGGGTGGAGAGCGGAGCCTGCGGTGGTGCAGGAGCGGCCGGCGCCGACAGCGCCGAGTTGCATATCGGTGAACTGTCGATGCTGGAAGCTCCTCCGGATGTATTATCTATTGATCTGATCTAGGTGTCTGTTACCGCTAGTTCCATAATTCTTAAAATAAATTTGAAACATTCTTGTGCCTATTATCCTTTTAACAATACCTATACTCCAAATACTTTTCCTTGCAATAAACCACTTAGCCCATACAGTTTCACCTACTTGAAAACATCTGCTACGTTTCAATGCTGTTTGTTCGGTGCGCTTAGCTATATGTTCATTTTGAGGTAGAATTAAATCCAGTCTGCATCTTAAATTACGGCCTAACATTAGCATAGCCGGCGTGACACCTGTCGCACAATGAACAGTATTCCTAAATTCAAACAGAAAACCCCGTAATTTTTCATGAATATCTTTCTGACATAATATACCTTCTGCCAACATACACTTTATCATTTTTTTACAAGTTTTAACAGAATTTTCCGCTTGCCCGTTACTGGCCGGGTGATAAATAGGTGAATTTATGTATTCAATGGCGTTTACCCGACAAAAGGTATGAAATTCAGCCGAGCTTATTTTGACGTCATTATCAGATACAACAACATGAGGCACCCCGAACCTAGCAAACATATCTTTAAGTTTTAGAATAAGCTCATTGGTAGAAGTGCCACGGTCCATATGAACACATTCCAGCCATTTGGAAAAAGCATCTACTATAATAAGGTACACAGCCTGTCCTATCGACATGTAATCGATGTGAACGCGGTGCCAGGGGGCCGGCGGCTGCGGCCAGGGCGCGGGAGTCGCGCGCGGGGGCGCGCTTCGCACAGCGGCGCAAGCGGCGCACGCCCCTACCCACCGCTCGATATCGCCGTCGATCCCCGGCCACCACATTCTACTACGAGCTTTACTTTTAGTTTTTACTATTCCAAAATGTGCCGAATGCAAATCTTTTAACATTCTGTCTCTGTAGACAGTCGGAATAACGATCCTATGGCCGCGAAACAAACAACCATCGATTACTTCTAAATCTGTTTTGCATTGGAAATATGGCATTATAGCTTTACACTCAATTTTCCTAGGCCAACCATTATTCATGTATTTTATCACCATTTTCAACACTCTATCGGCGGCAATCGCCCGCTTAATATCACCGAACAAAACCGGTTCTACGCTAGCTTCTAAGAACAAAAAGTACTTGTAACTCCCGTCTTCTTGCTTATCATCGTCACTAACCGCTACTGATAAAGGCGAGTGAGAAAAATAGTCAGCGATTTGATTGCTTTTACCGTCTAAATACTGTACCGTATAGTTGTATGCTGATAACATTATTGCATATCTTTGTAGACGCAAGGCGGCCGTCACAGATATACCATTGCTTTTGCCAAAAATAGATAACAATGGTCTGTGGTCAGTTTTCAAGATAAAAGGTTCCTCACGACCGTATAAATATTGGTGAAAATGTTTTACCCCAAAAATAATAGCCGTCGCCTCTTTTTGAATTTGGCTATAGTTTTTTTCACTGGCCGTCAAAGATCGTGAGGCAAACGCAATCGGACGCTCGCAACCGCTCACGTTTCGGTGCGCGAGCACGGCGCCGAGCCCGCACGGGCCCGCGTCCACAGTTAGTACAAGCGGTGCTTCTGGGTCAAAATGCGCCAGCACACGCTCGCTGGCCAGCTCGCGTTTCACACTCATAAATGCCGCCTGTTGTCTCTGGCCCCACTGCCATTCTGCCCCCGCGCGTAGCAGATCGTGCAGTGGACTCAGTATTGCTGATGCACTCGGAATAAAGTTTCTATAGTAATTTACGACACCTAGGAATCGTTTCACTCCTAACATGTTGGTGGGCGCAGGTGCATCGAGGATTGCTTCAACCTTACTGGGACACGTCTTTAGGCCGTTCTTATCTATGTCGTAACCTAAATAGGTCACACTACTTTGAAAAAAACGCACATTTATCTTTTTGTAGGCGCAATCCTGCATTTTGCAACCTACATAAAACCTCTCTTAATCTTGCCAAATGAATAGATTTTGTGGGCCCTGTTATACAGACATCGTCAAGCCATATACTAACCCCCTCTATGCCTGATAACAAAGTTTCCATTGCCTTTTGGAATATAGCTGGTGCGTTTGCTAATCCATAAACTAAACGGATGTAGGAAAACAAACCTTTATGTGTATTTATAGTAGTCAACTTTTGAGATGATTTTGACAATCTAAATTGATTGTATGCATTACTAAGATCTATTTTTGTGTATGCTTCCCCTCCCCCTATTTTGGAAAACACCTCTTCTATTCGAGGTAAAGGATATTTGTCCACCTTTAATTCTTTATTAAGGGTACATGAAAAATCGCCTGCAATTTTTAAATTACCGTTTTCTTTTAAGACCGGCACTATAGGTGTAGCATATTCTGAATAATTGACTGGCATAAGAATACCTAAACTAACTAATCTATCTAATTCTTTGCTGACTTTGTCTTGCAGAGCGAAAGGCACTGATCTTGGCTTAAAAAATTTTGGTGTGGCGTTGTCTTTAAGTTGCAGTTCGACCTCAAACTTATTAAAGCATCCTAATTCGTCCTTCCAAACATCCGGATACTGTTTCAATAGCCGTTGCACTTCTTCAATGTTTTTATTCGTACTGATTATGTTGTTATTTGATGTTCCAAAATATATACTAAATTTTGTCATGAAATCACGACCGAGTAGAGGTGGTCCGCCGTTTTTAATAATATCAATTTTTATCTCATCACTTAGGTTAGAGTATGCCACTTTGGCTATAAAATACCCTAGTGCCGTGATTTTATGACCATTGTACAAACACATTTTTAAATCACTTTTATGCAACATCAAATTTGAAAAATGGAGTAGATACAACTTTTCTGACATAACCGTGGTCCCCGATCCAGTATCTAACTCCATACATAAATCTATTTCATTCACATTGACAGTAATTTTAATAGGATTATAATCGACATACCTCATGTTATAAAGTTCACACTCCTTGCAATCGTTTTCATTAGTCGTATCCGCCTCCACCGTGTCGATACTATGAAGATTTACATTCTTAGCCATACATAACTTTTTCAAATGGCCTTTTTGCCCGCAAATAAGACACATGTAGTTCTTAAACCTACACTGAGCCGCATGGTGGTTTTTTAAACCGCACACTGTGCAACGCGATTGCTCGCTGCCGTCGGATCTGCGGTAGCCGCTGGCGGCGATGCCTGCGCCTGCGTCCGCACGGCTCCCGCCCGTGCGGCTCCCGCCCGCGCCGTTGGTGGCGTAGCTCGCATCGCGGCGCCCGCTGTCATGCACATGGAATACCTGTTCTTCCTTTACAAAAACCTCGGCGCGCGCTTGCCGCGCACACGCTGCCTTCTGGGCAACCTCCAGTGCCTGCGCGAAGGTGAGGCTCTTTGAGTCGCATTCAAATAGTCGATCACGCTCCGGTCCTATTCTGAAGCCAAGCACGAAGCGGTCACGCAAAAGCGTGTCCAGCGCCGAGCCAAAATCGCAATACACAGCTAGCCCTCGCAGCCGTGCAGCCCACTCCTCGATGCTTTCACCGACGGATTTTATCGCTTCATAGAACTTCGCCCTATCGGCGAATGTTGACCTATTTGGTGTGAAATGATTGTTGAGTAAATTCACTAGTTCACTATATTTGATTTCCTCGAGCTTATTCGGATGCACTAGATTCCGAACTAGGCGGTAGGATTCGTCCGATAAATGCGTTAACAACACTGCACTTTGTTTAACTTCCAAAATGTTATTTAACTTGATAAACTGTGTCAACCTGCCATGAAAAACGTCCCATTCGTTAATTTTATGATCAAACACAGTTAAATTTCCAATAAAATTAGCCATTTTTTTTTTAATATACGCGGGTAGATCCCAGCCTCGTCGTCAGATGGTTTGTCGGGGAGTAAAAGTAAACAACCGTTCAGCTTCGTGGCTAGTTTATTACTGACTGAGGTACCCCCAGTCATCTCATTGTATGTGTCGTTTATACATCGTAGGTACATATAGTTCAGAAACACCAAATACGAATAACGCCAAAACGCTTTCATGCGAAACGCCAAATACGAATAATCCAGGGTTAGACTCCGAAGGATCGCTGCAAGAGCAACATAAAATAAGAAGATAGATAGTACAAACGGCGGGACTGATAAAACATCGAATACAATAATATGATTCAGGTCTCGTTATATTACGGGCAAATGTTCTGTTTTTCAATAAATACGCGAGCATCTAAAAACAAAAGGAATTCAAAAGTAGTAGACCACTCATTTGTGAATGGGAACATCCTGCTGGCGTCGAACAATATCCAAGGTTATTATGCGCATTCTGTTTTTAATTGGAATAAGCGAAATGAAAAAGAGAAAAAACAGAAAGCAAATTACAGGAAGCGAAAGAAACTAAAATGCGGGACGGGCCGCTCGGGCTTGAACTATAAAATATTTGCATCCAAACGAGGGCGAACCAACAATAAGACGGAATGCAAAATTGTGCTGCAGAGTAATGTATACTGTCTTCCAACCTAATGTCCCGCCCCGTACATTTTATCCGAGCTAAAATTAGCTATGGTATGGTAAGTAAATATGCAAACTGCGTTCACTGACTCCAGAGATATTATAATAGTAGTTTACGAAACGGTTTAAAACACGAGAGCGAGTTTAAAAGTGCCATAGGTGAGTTATTTAATAGTATCACTCGAGTGTTTTAATACCTGGTTATGTGCCGTTTCAGACACTACTTTATCTACACTCATGCAAAAGGAACTTAATTTGAATGAAAAATATTAAGTCGAAATCTTTTCTTGATTTTGCTGGTAAAATCTCGTGCGTCGTTTCTGTTCCGTGATGTCAGTCAGGTGGAGTCAAATTCTCCTCACAAACACTGTTGTTACATGTTTAATACACCTTTGACACATTTTTCATCAGATTAAAACATTTGATCAACATAATAAATCACATAAAATAATTGGTTTTAATTTATTTTACATTAGTACCTACTAATGTAAAATAAATTATGGTGCCAAAATCCAGTCCACAGCGAATTCGCGTGCATACGGTCTAACAAGCGCCGCCTTAGATAATAAATGACGAAAGCCCTCGTAAGTGTGGAGCCGGTGCTTAAATAGTAAAACAAATAAAATAACATCGTTTAGTACAAAAACATTATTATTTTTCTAGCTAGAGACGTGCCGTGCGTAATGTATATAATTATGCCACCATTTTTGAGTTCATAATCCGGATTTTACGATATAAGTGTAGTTAAAGTTGTTCGTGTAATGCAACAGACAGTATCATCATCAACATGTCAGTCTTTAGAAGTCCACTGCTGAACATAGGCCTCCCCCAAAGAGCGCCATGACTTGCGATCTTGTGCCACCTCCATCCACCGACTTCCTGTGATGGCTACAATGTAATCGGTCCATCGTGTGGGGGGTCTCCCCACACTTCGCTTGCTTGTTCGTGGTCGCCATTCGAGAACCTTTATTCCCCAGCGGTTGTCGGTTCTGCGAACTATATGGCCTGCCCATTGCCACTTCAACTTGCAAACTCTGAGAACTATGTCGCTAACCTTCGTTCTTCTACGGATTTCCTCATTTCTGATTCTATCACGTAGTGAAACACCGAGCATAATAACACGCACTGATTATAACCTTTCGTCTTGAGGCTCTGTGATATCTGCGACGAGAAGATATGGCGTAATTTTCCGAACGCTGCCCATCCGTGTTGGATTCGTCGGTTGACCTCTTTGTCGAAGTTGGATCTACCCAGTTGGATCGTCTGACCCAAGTAGACATAGTGATCAACAGCTTCGATAATATCGTTCCCAACATAAACCGGCATGGGTACGACATGGGCATTTGACATGATGTTCGTCTTGCCCATGATCATTTTAAGACCCACCTGTTGGGAAACAATATTGAGGTCACTGAGCAATGTGCTTAGGTCGTCCAGGGTTTCAGCCATGATGACTATATCATCAGCAAATCGAAGGCAAGTGATGTTAACACCAAATCCGTTCCAGTTCAGAAGCTTGAATATATCTTCCAGTGCAGAGGTGAAAAGTTTCGGAGAAATAACGTCTCCCTGTCTCACCCCTTTTTGCAGCTGGATAGAATTCGTGCTCTGATCCTGAAGACGAACTGTCTTCATGGTGGCCTTGCTGTACAAACACTTCAACACTTCGATGTACCGGTAATAAATCTGGCACTGCTGTAATGACTGCAGCACTGCCCAGGTCTCGACTGAATCAAAGGCTTTCTCGTAATCCACAAACGCTAGACATAGTGGCCGATTATACTCTTCGGTCGTCTTTATAATCTGCCGGAGCGTATGGATGTGGTCTACGGTGCTAAAGCCTTTTCGGAATCCAGCTTGTTCGGGAGGCTGAAAGTCGTCAAACCTACAAGCGAGACGGTTTGTAACTACTCTCGAAAACAGCTTATAGACGTGGCTCAGAAGCAAAATGGGCCTATAATTCTTCAAGAGGGTGTTATCACCTTTACCTACTACCTTGCTACTACCTTGTTTGCGCGCGAAAAAGCTACCAAGCGCACGACCACGCGCATATAGTGCATGCGCACTCGAAACAAGACAGTAGTTATAGAACATTACCATGCACACGTGCCTGCGCCACGCTTCAGGCGTAGTATCCTCGAGGATGACGGAGTTAAACAACCTCTGAAGGACTTTAAATACCGGTGTTCCACCCACTTTCAGTAGCTCTGTCGTTATTCCTCTGTAGTTATCTCGTATAGACTAACGTCCGGGATATCTTCGGTATAATGACGGGTCGAACAAGCTGGATTTTGGAAATAATTTAGCACCGTAGACCACATCCTACGCTTTGGCTGATTATACAGAAGACCAAAAAGTATAATCGGCCACTATCTATAGCATTTGTGGACTACGAGAAAGCCTTTGATTCAGTCGAGACCTGGGCAGTGCTACAGTTATTACAGCAGTTCCAGAATACCGGTACATCGAAGTGTTGAAGTGTTTGTACAGCAAGGCCACCATGACTATCCGTTTTCAGGATCGGAGCTCGAATTCAATCCAGTTGCACAAAGGGGTGAGACTAGGAGACGTCATTTCTCCGAAACTGTTCACCTCTGCACTGGAAGATATATTCAAGCTTTTGAACTGGAATGGATATGGTGTTAAGATCAACGGCGAATACATCACTCATCTTTGATTTTACTACGGACACTTATACGCTTTGCATGCTCCTCGGCCAGAGACTGTTTGTGAGGATTCAAGAGCCGCGTTGACTCGCCTCTATACTGATGAGCTACCAGACGTCAGCTTGGACTAGATAGAGATAGCCCTGTGATAATAAAATAGAAAAACCTCCGGTGAAGACGGAGTTGTATCGGAGCTCTTAAAGGTAAATCTATTCTCAAGGAGTTTCAGGTCTTCTTTTACTCCGTTGTCAACTGTGCAGAACACTCGAGGCATGGCACAAGAGTACATGGTGGTACTATTTTTCAAAATTGGTGATACAACCTTGCTTAAAAGGTCTATAGTCCCTAGACTAGGTAGTACCTGGTGATACAACCTTACTTAAAAGGTCTATAGTCCCTAGACTAGGTAGTACCTAGGTGTTTTATTATAAAGCAGGTTAGATACCTACGTAGATTGAAGTACCTGGATTAGGTTGGTACCTAGGAGTTTTATTTAATTGTACATTATGAAATCTGATGTTATTCAGTGTGTGCTTATAGGTGAATCTGAATAGATTGCTACCGAAGCAGGTACCTAATGCTGCGTCAGACCTGAATTTGTGGTTCAAAAATGAGCTGTTTACTCAAGTTCACGAAGTCTCTTCATTGGTTTAATTATTTCGCCATGAAAGTGCCCGTGGTCCACCCAGCTGAACTCAGCAGGTGGACCACGACCAATGCCCGACGCCTAGCAATTCCGCTGAGTAAAGGCAGCGATGCGCTTATGACCTCTTCCCCTGACTCCCCGCACAAATATTTGCGTGGAACATAGTCCCTGAGGCGACAGTGGCCGTTTTCAACGGAAAAATTCGGACGCACTGGCGTTAGTGGCGGTATTCGTCGGAGTATATTGTTACGTGGCTGTAAAACAAAAATTTATATTTTTTTCAATTCAAAATAAGGTCAATTATTTTTTTGCCAATGTCAATAGATGCATATGCATTGTAAGATCCCAAAAATGTAATGAAAACATAAAGACCTAACGGCCACTGTGGCCCTATTCCACGGATAGGGCGATGTGACCCAGATGTCTCTGCTAGGAAGTATGACACGTTTGTTCGACTACAAAAAACTCTTTCGTTTCTCATGTTAAATATATTTTGTATTGGTATTACATTTTATAATTTAGTAATGTTTTTTTTTCTGGTTGAATTGTAAATATTTTATTCTTAGACAAATTGGACGGAGCCGAGATTTTAATAAAATAAACAACAAATTAAATTTGAAGTTAATTTTATTGGTCTTACTTTTGACCGTACAATTCAAGCGAAGATAAAATAATAACAATTTGTACTTAGTAACTTCCTTATATAACTTTTATAAATGCGTAGGCGATTTCTAGTACATTCTTCATTTGCAATAACAACTAAGTAGTTACATTTCTCTTAATTTAGCGAGAAAAACATCTAAGTACATAAATGCTTATTCAGCTATGCGCAATTAAATCAAATCAACATGTAGAGTATCTCTACTGCGCATTATTCATAGAAAAACAACATAAGTACAAAAGTGCTTAATTGGTACTTTCACAATCTAAGGAAGTACCTACTTGTATGATTAAATATGTCGCAATTGGACTTCGGTAAACAACGGTGGTTTTGTGGTACATATAACTTCTCCACCCTGAGATTGGAAATTATCTGAAAGTTCATTTTCTGAAGTCAGATTATTTTCAATTTTATATAATTTCAAAATCTCATTTTTATATTTTATAATCAAGTATACAATAGTAAAAATCATTATAATATAAAGTATTAATGTCCATAAACTAACACTTTTTATATGCACATTATTGACCATTTCACTCATTTCACTATATTCACTGTTTTCACTTTTTTTCAAAATATAATTCAGCATTTGTAGATTTTCCATGTTTACTCCATCTAAGTTAACAGGTTTTCTTTTGAAATTATTTGTAACTGGAACACTTGGTAAATTTATCAATGGTAGTTTAGGAATATGTAAGTTCATTCCTCTGAACAATTTCTTCCGTACAGTAATATCTTCAACTTGTATTTTACAATTATCGTCCAAAGTTAAAATATAAGTACCAAGGATTTTCTCTCGAGTAATCTCATTTTCACAGGTTTTTGTCAAGTACGTTTGGTAACTTGCAAAAATTATCCATAGGTTCATTTCAATTTGTTGAACTTTTATCTCTGAAGTTTCGATTAAAATTAGAGAACACGACGTAATATTCAACGTAAATTTCATTAAATCAGTTATACATATATCTTGTTCCAATACGACTGCACAACTTTCTTTACAAAGAAATAATTTCTCATCAATCTCGTCGCATGGCTTGGAGAGCCAAAAGCTAAGCTAAGCTTTGAGCTTAGAGTTCAAATCCTTCACGAGGATAAAAGGATATTTAGGAAGTATCAAGGATGTAATATTATTAAAAGTATCAAGGATAGGTAAGGGGAATAACTGGTAATATTTGTAAGTGTTTTTGCGTACAATTGGAATTGCCAGTACATATGTAATTTGCCTACCCTTAATATAAGCTTTTATCTCTGTATTTTGCTCTATATTAACTAAATTTTCATAATTAACAGGGAAAATTAACTTATCTGTTCTCTCAATATTTTTTAACAATTCAAATAATTCATTAGTATCAATTATTGATCTATGTAATATCTTATTTTTACTTAATGCTATTGCTGTATCAATCTCATCTAACTTAGAAAGAATTATTTGAAAATTATGAGTTAACAAACTATAAGCATGAGATACTTTATTTTCAAAATCATTTATTTTACTTCTATTCAATGCTTTCTCAATTTCAATTAATTTTTGCTCAAATTTTATAAAGTTATAATTAGAAGTATTAGTGAAATAGCATCTTAGTTTTAATATCAATAATTAATTCATCTTGACTGCATCAATTAAAAAAAATTGCATTTCTTTGTTCTTGATGCATACGATTTAATCTAAGTTTCATTAGATTTTCAGATAATATATCATCTAATTCACAATCTGTTTCCATTTTCAATTATATTATTAATTTGAATAAAAAGATTTTCAATTGTAGCCATGTCGCTAATTTCATTTAATAGTGAGGCTGCTCTGCCTACAACTCTACTTGAAATTACATAAATTAAATATAATAATTGTGCTGCTGTTACTTCGGATCCACTTTAGCTACGCACATATTCACATTTTGAAATAAATAAATTTAATAATTTTTCATTCCCATCAAATTTAGGAATCAATTTCACAATTTCATTCGTTATAATCCTCATAGGTTCCATTTTAAATTATTATTTAAAATAAATTCAAATTATTAAAATTGAGTATGCGTTTGTACAATATAACACATAAAACACATAAAATTCAAAATATAATTAAATAAAGGCACATAAAAGTTCAATAAAAGCACAAAAAATCAATAAAGACACATAAAAATCAATAAATTCACATAAAAATCAAGTATGACGCATAAAAATCAATAAATTCACATAAAAATCAATTATGACGCATAAAAATCAATAAATTCACATAAAATTCAAATAAAAACGCATAAAATATCAATAAATTCACATAATAATCAATAAAGACACATAAATTCACATAAAAATCAATAAAAACACATAAAACGTCAAAAATTCACATAAAAAATCATAAATTCGCATACAATAAATCAAAAATAACAAGTCTATTGGCAATTTTTGTCCAAAAACACTAAGGGTCGAATAGCAGGGCAAGAATACGGAAAGTGAATGATTTTCGACTCACTTAAACCGCTCGATCCCATGCCTCGGTGATTATTCCACTCGCTGAATTGTTTCTCAACTCCTTTTTCCAATACAGTCGTATTTGTTTGGTTCGAGTATTTTTTTTCGGGGATTTGTCAGGAACACACTGAAGTTATTCAGGACAGCTGCACCAAATATGTAGGTTGCGCCAGACAAATTATATTTCACAATTTTTGAAGTAAGCGCCGGACAAATTAAATATCCACGACTTTAAAAAAAAATACAACCGGCTGCGCCAGACAAATTATATTTCACAATTGTTGAAGTAAGCGCCGGACAAATTAAATTTCCACGACTTTAAAAAAAAATACAACCGGCTGCGCCAGACAAATTGGACGGAGCCGAGATTTTAATAAAATAAACAACAAATTAAATTTGAAGTTAATTTTATTGGTCTTACTTTTGACCGTACAATTCAAGCGAAGATAAAATAATAACAATTTGTACTTAGTAACTTCCTTATATAACTTTTATAAATGCGTAGGCGATTTCTAGTACATTCTTCATTTGCAATAACAACTAAGTAGTTACATTTCTCATAATTTAGCGAGAAAAACTTCTAAGTACATAAATGCGTATTCAGCTATGCGCAATTAAATCAAATCAACATGTAGAGTACCTCTACTGCGCATTATTCATAGAAAAACAACATAAGTACAAAAGTGCTTAATTGGTACTTTCACAATCTAAGGAAGTACCTACTTGTATGATTAAATATGTCGCAATTGGACTTCGGTAAACAACGGTGGGTTTGTGGTACATATAACTTCTTTGTTAATGTTTGTTTCTAACAGTTTAAATACGAAATCGTTTTTTTAATGAAAAATGTATTTATTTATTGATTTTGAGTGGCTGCAAACATACCATAGTGACTTCTGCGTGTACAATATGTGTAATAATATTTCACATATGCTTCTACCAAAGTGTTATATTTTCTTTGCCATTACGCCAATTAAAATAGGTATGTACTTGTCACGAGGCAGTCCAGGGGCCAAACCTCAGTGGACACAAAATTACAGGAACAATAGGAGCATTATTATCACAGACTTTTCGTGCTTCAACAATCTGGATCAAAACAACCACTTACGAAGGTATTATCATAATTATATTTAATAGAGTCCAATTGTAATCAACTTATTTAGAAATTTTATAACATTATTTCGTAAAATTCGGTTTTGCTAATCCAATCAATATCGGAATGACAGGTTATTTGAATTTAGAATTAACTAGCTGTGCCCACGGCCTTGCTCGCGTGGTAGTTATTCTGGGATATAAGGATCCCATGAGTTATTCCAGTACCAAAAGTACCAATATAGGTAACTACCTACCTGTGTTAACAAACTTAAGTAGCGACCATGTCGGATCGCCACTGAAGGTTGTTGACAGAAATCTGTGTTACGGTAGCATCTCAGCTCGGCTATAAAAGGTTTTCGCTTTTTTGAAAACATGCCCGACGCCAACACGGTCTCTATGTTATAATATATTATCAATATCCCAAGATATAATAAATGCGCAGTCGTCTGTATATATTTATGTGCATGTTTTCTAATAAAACTTGAAGGTTCACTTCAGAAAATTACAGCAGCCTTAAAAATTCAAAACAATCTACCAAACCAACCAATGAATCTAATTAGAAACCGCAAATACTTTCGAACACATTGCTGTTTTTTTTCAGTATAAAAGTATTCTAAATTTTAACCCATAATATAAGTTACAACTATGCTAAATTGCATCAAAATCCATCTGATAGTTTCAGCGTGGTGCTTGCGTTTTACCATAACTTTGGGAAAAATATCAAGGAAAATGTAAAAAATAACGCATAAAAAATGTAAAAATCTTTTAATTATGGAGTAAAATATTTATAGGGCGCGTGATTTCGATCTACGAACGTCTGGATCACGCAGCCATGCATCTTCCGACTGCGCCACTGACCCTTGTAGCAGAATGATGAAATTTGGTAACGGTCTATAAACGGATGTATTTTTACTTTAAATTTAACATAACTTTGGACCCTTATGCTGCAGGAACCTTTTATTTTTTCGGGATAAAAAGTATTTAACATTTTAACACATTATATAAACTTTGACTATGCCAAGTTACATCAAAATCTGTCCAGTAGTTTCAGCTTGATACGTGTACTTTTAAATAACTTTCTACCCCTATCCTGCGGGAACCGTTGATTTTTCCGGGATAAAAAGTATCCTAAATGTTAATCCATTACATCCTCAGCTATGATTCTGCTAAGTTGCATCAAAATCCGTCCAGTAGTTTCAGCGTGATGCGTGTTCAAAGAGACAGACAGACAGACAAAAATTAAAAGGTAAAAACCTTTTTGCACTCCATATCGATTTTGAAGTTCGTATCAATTAAAATTTTCAAAAAATATTGATTGTACAGATTTAGCCCAGTTACAGTTTTATTATAGTCTAAAGAAATATAGAATAGATATAGATAGTATATATATATATATATTTATTTATATATATAGATAGATAGATAGATAATGACAAACTATCAAATAGGATGAAATGGATTATGAAAGAATTAAGAGATCAAATGAGTATTATTATGAAAGAGGTTTGACACATCGTCACAGTTTGAAATGTCTTTCAGAGGTTCAAATAAGAGCATAAAAGGAGTATTTATATAGAGCCGGCATCGTTTGGTCACGACACCTCACAGGCGCTATGTTTATTCCTTGAGGTTTTGTTTGACATCGTCACATACTTATAATAATTTATGAAAACACTGGAAAATTAAACCCAAAGGTGCAAAACTACGGTTGCTGCATTACGCAGTCACATGGTATTTTTTGTTCTCTTTTAAAGTTTCATGCATTCATCATCATCATCATCATCATTTCAGCCTTTAGCAGTCCACTGCTGAACATAGGCCTCCCCCAAAGAGCGCCACGACGAACGGTCCTGTGCCACCACTCTGTGTCTGTGATCCACCGACTCCCTGCAATGGCTACAATGTCGTCCGTCCATCATGTGGGGGGCCTCCCTACACTTCGCTTGCTTGTTCGTGGTCGACATTCCAGAACCTTTATTCCCCAGAGGTTGTCAGCTCTGCAAACTATATGGCCTGCCCATTACCACTTCAACTTGAAAATTCTGAGAGCTATGTCGATAACCTTGATTCTTTTATGGATTTCCTCGTTACGGATCTTATCGCGTAGTGAAACTCCAGGCATAGCTATCTCCATTGCACGCTGCGTGACTTTGAGCTTATGTATGAGACCAATAGTTAGCAACCACGTCTCAGTGCCGTATGTCAGCACTGGCAACACGCACTGAATAAAATCTTTCGTTTTGAGGCACTACGGTATCTGTGACGAGAAGATGTGGCGTAATTTCCCGAACGCTGCATATCCGAGTTGGATTCGTCGGTTGACCTCTTTGTCGAAGTTGGATCTACCCAGTTGGATCGTCTGACCCAAGTGGATATAGTGATTAATACCGTTCCCAACATAGACCGGCATGGGTGCGACATTGGCATTTGACATTATGTTCGTCTTATCCATGTTCATTTAAAGAGTCACCTGTTGAAAAACAATATTGAGATCACTGAGCATTGCCATGATGACTATATCATCAGCAAATCAAAGGTGAGTTGCCATTGATGTTGATACCATATCCGTTCCAGTTCAGAAACTTGAATATATCTTCCAGTGCAGAGGTGAACAGTTTCGGAAAAATAACTTCTCCCTATCTCACCCCTTTTTGCAACTGGATAGAATTCGTGCTCTGATCTTGAAGACGGATAGTAATGGTGGCTTTGCTGTACAAACACTTCAACACTTCGATGTAACGATAGTCAATCTGGCACCGCTGTAATGTAATGTAATAATTCCTGCATTCACTATTAGATTTTTAGCATAAATAAAACAAGTAAAAACAAATGGAACAAATTGAAATCCATACATTCATTGCGTTTTTGTTACGTCTAGGTATATAAAATACTACATAAATTCTTCACAAGCTTCTTACTGCAACTTGTCGGTATATTGGTACCTACCGCCGAAGAAGCGACATCTTACTGCGACTGCCACAGTCGATTTTTAGTTATAATCGACGATAAACCAGAGAACTCGTCAAGACAAATATGAAGGGGTCAACCGATTGTTGAGTTCATTTAACTACCTTGCAGCACCATCATCGGACCTTGGATACCACATAAGACCACCAGAGATCTCTTCAAGACAAACGAAATAAGCCCAAACTCAAAGGGGTTTCATCATCCAATTGTTGAGTTCATTTGACTACCATCCAGCTCCATCATCAGACCTTGGATACAACATAAAACCAGAGAACTCATCAAGACAAACCAAATAAGCCCAAACTCGTAGGGATATCATCATCTGATTGTTGAGTTCCTTTGACTACCATCCGGCTCCATCATTAGACCTTGGATACCACATAAGACCAGAGAGTTCATTAAGACAAACCAAATGAGCGTAAACTCGAAGAGATTCTATCATCTGATTGTTGAGTTCTATTGGCTACCTTCCGGCTCCATCATCAGGTCAGTTATGAACATCGTGGGCAGCGGGAGGACAGGTGCAAAGGGATGCAGTTGCGCCTCCCGGGCTTTACACAATTTAATTATTGTTTTGTTACACATAGGTACATTATATACCTATTTTATATAACAATGGTTAGGTTGTGAGAAAAAAACACTGAATTAATAAAAAAATTGAGGTCTGGGTTATTGTCAAAAATGGATAATAATTGCCGATAGATAGCAGTGTCCAATTACCCTTTGTTTCTTTCCCTATGTTTGTTTGTTTTTTTGTCGTATGAGGTAGTGCTGGCCTCTGATGTCAGAGTTCGTCAAGCCACCCGAGGGCCTCTGACATGGCTTGAAGACTGCTGCTAATCAATAACAGCCGGGACTGACAGCTTAACGTGCCGTCCGAAGCACGGGGCGATGAAAAACCGCACATAACTCAGAAAAGTAATTGGTGCGGAGCCTAGGTTTTGAACCCAGTATCGTTAGCCTCGTATATCATTTAATTTTCTAAAATGATAGAAAGAAATAACTTAAACTATATGCGCTGCTTCGATATTTAGTTGTTTATTAAAATATTCATTATAATTAAATTGGGAGCAAAGTAGGTACATAACCTTCCGTTTCACATTATAACACTGTAGGATACTTTAAACTACTTATATATGTATTGGCGATATCATGGAATTGATCCTTTCATGCAATGGTTGGCCACACATGAAAAAGTTCCATTTCATGACATTACCGGTGACATCATGTTTGGTCATGTCATGGTTTGGCCAGATGAATAAATAATCAGCGTTTGACGATATGAACAGCTAATCGGACGTCAACTTCATGATATTGACACATACATACATTATATTGATATTGATACATTAGTGATCAATATCGTAAAATAGAAGGCGAGGGCGGAAGCCCGACTTGGCCGTGATATGTTAGACCGTGTTTTATTTAAGCCATGAAATCCTGAACATCTTTGGTATCATGATAAGCCTACATTCATGATATTTAATTATGTGGTCAAACGTGGATTGAAATATCATTAAACATTGACGTTTCAACAATATGGTCAGTTTTAGGTGGCCGTTTCACGAAATAGAACTATTTGACTTAATGATCGACCACGCCATGAAGTTATCAATTCTGTGATATGACTACGACACATATACATGTAGGTACTGTAATCATTTTTTTCATACTGTTACCTTGCATGGGGTGGCGCATCAAAAACGGTCATAACTAGAACGTGCTCAGCGGTCAGTGTTAAAGGTAATCTTGGGGAAGCCCTTCAAGTTCCCAACAGACACATTATTTAGTGAAGCTGGGGTTCTTAGGGTGCGACAGCTTTTTATTTTGAAAGCGGTTGCTGCTGTGCACAGAAACGTGCGCAATTCGAGTGGCCTTTCTGCATTGTTGAAAAGGCGGGTGTTTAAAGTGCCAATGGCTATAGTAAACTCAGCCTTTGCACATCGTTATCCAAATTACCTACTTACACACATTTACAACAAAATACTTAAGGTATCTGACATTAAGAATGAAGACTAAAGCCTGTAAAATTGACAAAAAAATGGCTACTAACACAGTCTTATAATGATTCTGAAAATATAATTTATTTGTGAGCAATCAACATAAAACAACACACACTAATTCACACCCTCTCACACACACAAACACACCCTCTCACACTCGCAAACTCACCCTCCCACACAAACATATATACTCCCTTGCATGCCTTACTTGGAAATCTTTAGGATGCCTCAAACGTGAAATAATTAGGGAATATATTTAATACTTTATTTTTATTTGTACCTAATCGTTATTAATACTTTTTGCTTCCATATGTAATTGTTGTTATTTTTTCCGGCTGCTTGCGCCAGAAAGATTGAAGATGTTATGTATGGCCAAGGGTAAGTTAGGTTTGAACTTGACCGAAGTTAACTTACGTTTTTCTATTAATTTAAAACTGAAATATCTCATAAACTAAGCATGCCTGCAGAAGAGGGGTGCCCCTGGTACCCTCCTCCCCTCCCACCCCTTCCAACCCCACCCCCCCTCATCTCATGCCCCTCGTTTCTATATATTTCCCGAGACTTTAGTTTTCTAAATGTCATTTTGGAGCTTATTTTAAGCTCAAAATAAGCTATTTTGCAACGAGTAAATATTAAAGAAAACAAAGAGTAACCTACTAATAGCTATTGAAGAGTACTAAATAAATTTGGTTATTTATCGTTTTAGACTTTATGGCAAAAATAACTATTTTTTTTTCTTTATGGAGTCAATTGTCCTAATATTAAGCTAAATTCAAAATGTTCCGGTTACAATCGTTCTGTACAATTGTTTGGATCACATTTTTACTAACATAAATCACAATTTGCACATTAAAACTTGTCTGTTTATCCGTAGGGCTGTATATTTTAATGACAATATTATAAGAAACATCCAACACGCAAAGGAACGCGTAATTATAATTGCCTGGTTCAAAGATCACAACAAACATCAACACTGATTGACATGCACGCACGGACGGAAAGATCGGCTCCGAAGTCACAGTAAATAGTTGTTGAATAATGTATGAGCCGTCCGGATCCTGTTTTCGGAGGAAATTTACAATTCACGAGCCAAGCCTGTCAGATGTTTAACGTGAGGTGAGCGCAGCCATATTGATCGTTCCCGATAAAAAGTAACCGCTGGACGCAGATACATTTTTTACCTATTGTCACAAACTAACTAGGTGATACGGGTATCCTATTGTAAATTTTTGTAGATGCAATGGGAAAAAAAATGGGAAAGTTCTTCTTCTTTTGTTATTATGATGGTTTCTGCGGAGGCACTGGTCTAGTAGCAATTTCGCCAATGTCAAGTTAAGTTCATATAAGTATTGTCACGTGATAGTCAATAATTGACAAAGTCACGAATCAGTAAAATGGTGGATGTTTTATTGAAACTTCCTGGAAAGTTTTGAAAACATCACAACGAGACTTTTTTTTCTTTTTTTTTTTTATCCTTTGCCTACACTCGTGCACGTTAACAAACACCTAATGATTAATATTCCACCAATATTAAAATTAACACTCGAAAAAACAAGTATGAGGAACTCAGGGTATAAAATTTCACATTCGATTTTTATCGCTCTGACATCTGTCATAGTAGAACTTAACAATATTATTTCTTCTGTGCTCTTGGGTTCGTCGTAACCTTCAGGTACTAAATCATAAACAACTGCATATTCATCATCATCATCATCAGCCTATATCTCTCCACTGCTGGACGTAGGCCTCGCCTACTGCACGCCACTGTGCTCGGTCTTCAGCTCTCCTCATCCATTTTCTGCCAGCTGCTTTTCGTAGATGGTCACTCCACCTGGCCACAGGGCGTCCTACACTACGTTTGCCTAAACGTGGTCTCCACTCGAGAACTCGTCTACACCAACGGTTATCGGTTCTTCGGGGAATGAGACCAGCCCACTGACACTTTAGCTTGCTTATCCTTTGAGCTATGTCGGTTACCTTGGTTCTCCGTAGGATATCTTCATTACGAATCTTGCCCTTCAGACTAGCTCAAAGCATAGCTCTCTCCATAGCTTGCTGAGCGATCTTAAATTTGTGGACTAGTTTGACCGTGAGTGTCCACGTTTTGGCACCGTAGGTCATGACTGGTAGGACGCACTGATTGAAGACTTTTGTCTTCAGTCACTGTGGTATGGAAGACGAGATGACTTGACGAAGCTGCAACAACTGGATATTACTCCGTACTAAATTGATTAGAATTTGTGCAGTGCATTTTTTAGGAACTACACTGAAAATATTACCGGTTGTAGTACCGGGTGTACATTTCCTTGTTTCTATTATCAGAGCTAAATACGTATATGCATTGGTAATTATGATAGTACTGGGTTTTATTCCAAGGGAGATATCGGATCCAGCGTTTAGGACTAGTACCAAGCGGTTGTTATCTTTAATTTGACTATGTTTCGTTGATTTCATTGTTTACCTACTCGTATTCTATCAGCAGGGCTGATTGATTGAGCTGTGGATGGAGTCGAGACTGTGAAGTCAGTTAAGATCCAACGCTGTTGTTGCGGAAACTTTGCGGAGTCAATCTGCATAAAAAATGAGGTGACAGCTCTGAAGTGTCGGCGGCGTTTATTCAATCCTCTTTTAAGATTTGTTGACACTAAGGCGAGGAGAACAAATTGGGAGATGATCACGGTTAATTTCGTCCATGAGAACGAATGCAAGTGGTGGATTAAACGGATGGAAGTAGTCTACAACTAACAACTAGTTTTTTTCTTCACGCTACAGTAAAGCTTTTTAATGCAATTTATTTGAATTAGCTGGCTTGAAACGCCCGTATATAGTTGCTAGTGATACCTACTTAAAGCCTTCCTAAATTAGTCAATTTTTTTTTGAGTAAATGATAAAACTTTGTTGCAATAAACGACCCATGAAGCTGAATCTTAGCATCATTAAAATTTGAAAGCTGTTCACTAGCCATTGTATTACTCAGATAGCTAACAGTACCAAGCTAATGGGAAGTGAGGCTATGTAGGTGGATCAGAAATCTAGATATTAATGGCACACGGTATTACTAGATACTTCCACCACTGGCTTCCTCGTTCCGCTCCACTCCCCGCATACTAGAGGCAAATACTCGTAATCTTGGGACGATTTGGCACTCTACTATAAAATAACTAGCTGACGCCCGCGGCTTCGCACACGTGGCTTTCTACTGGTAAAAGAATTTTCAAAAGCGGTTCAGTAAATCCAGAGATTACCCCCCTACAACCTCACAAACTTTATCTCTTTATAATATTAGTATAAGACATATGTAGATTAAAAAAAAACACTATCTCCACGACGTTACACCGAAATGGACTATTTCTTAATATAAAAGCAATTCAAAGATACGATTCAATCCATACCAATATATAAAAGTGAAACTTTGTCTGTTTGTTTGTTTGGGGATCTTTCACGCCATAACAGCTGGACGGATTTTGATGAAATTTGGAATAGAGATAGCTTATACCCTAAAATATAGGATAGTTTTTATCCCGGAAAATTGAAAGTTTCCACGGGAAAACTGTGTGTACGGAACAGTTACAATGGAAACGAAATAACAAGTCTGTCATAAAACTTCAAGGTATTGGTTCTATATCTACTTTTGCATTGGTTTTTTTATATCCTAGAAGAACATAGAATGCATTTTTTCACGATAAGCAGTAGTCCGCGCGGACGAAGTCGGGGCGGAAAAGCTAAAATATATTGGAAAACGACCAAGACGTTAAAATGCAGCTTTTATAATTTTATACAGAACTACCTTTTTATTCACTTCGCATTACCTAGATATTATAGTAGATAGCCAGCTTAGGAAGGTCCCTAGCAAATGGTTAAATTAATTATAGATGGAAAAGTAATGCCTCGGCCAAGCCTTAATGGTATATCATCATCAACATCATCATCATCAGCCCGTGTCAGTACACTGCTGGACATAGGCCTCTCCCAAAGCAAGCCACTGAGCCCGATCTTCGGCTCTTCTCTTCCAACTGCTGCCAGCCACTTTGCGTATATCGTCGCTCCACCTAGCTGGAGGGCGCCCTACACTACGTTTACCGAGTTGCGGTCTCCACTCAAGAAAACGGCTACCCCAACGGTTATCAGTTCTTTGACAGATATGACCCACTGCCACTTCAGCTTACTAATCCTAAAGGCTATGTCGATAACTTTGGTTCTCTGCCGGATCACCACATTCCGGATACGATCTTTCAAAGAAACTTCAAGCATAACCCTTTCCATAGCTCGCTGAGCAACCTTAAATTGGTGGACTAGTCGTACCGTGAGTGTCCACTACTCGGCTCCGTATGTCATAACAGGTAGGACACACTGGTTGAAGACTTTTGTCTTCAAACTTTGCGGTATTGGCGACGAGAAGACTCGACGAAGTTTCGCAAATGCTGCCCAGCCCAACTGTATTTTTCTGCGGGTCTCTCTCTCGAAGTTGTTTTTACCTAGTTGCAAAATTTGCCCCAGATAAACATACTCCTGAACAACTTCGAGAGCAGTTCCGATAACAGCAATTGGTTCCGGAATAACATGTTCGTTGAACATAGCCTTGGTTTTGTTCAAGTTCATCCTGAGACCAATGCGTTGAGACGAATCAGCTTGGCTGTCCAACATCTGTTGCAAGACTTGCAAGTCCTGCAACGTTTCTGCTACAATGACGATGTCATCCGTGAATCTCAAGTGTGAGATGTACTCACCGTTAATGTTAATGCCACATCCTTTCCAGTCCAGAGTCTTAAACATATCCTCCAATGCATTTGAGAACAGTTTCGGAGAAATAACGTCCACTTGTCTCACACCTTAGTCTGCTGGTTCTGTTCTTGGACGGTCATTGTTGCGGCGTCATACAGACATCTCAACACTTGGATATACTCAACACTTGGAATCCAACACAGACCAAGGCTCGATAGAGTCAAAGGCTTTCTCATAGTCCACAAACGCCAGGCACAGGGGCTGGTTATACTCTTCTGTCTTCTGTATAATCTGCCGAACTGTATGAATGTAGACTATGGTGCCGTATCCTCCCCGAAACCCAGCCTGCTCTGTTGGCTGGAATTCGTCGAAACTCCGCGCAAGACGATTTGTGATGACTCTCGAAAACAGTTTGTAGACATGGCTCAGGAGGGAAATGGGCCGATAGTTTTTCAAAAGGGTCTTGTCACTCTTTTTGAAAAACAGGACGACTACACTCTTGACTCTCTCAGAGAAGAGGACAGAATTAAACAAACGCTGAAGTTCTTTAAGCGTAGGAATACCTCTTGCCTTCAGAGGTTCGTTGTAATTCCGTCTTCGCCCGGATTTTTTCAATTTTTGAGCTGTTTGAGAGCCATCTCGATTTCGTCAAGGCTGACTTCTGGCTGCTTTTCGGTATAGTGGCGGGTAAGAGTGGCCCTGAAATCCTCCACATCGGGTTCGGGTTGCGACGCGTGTGACACGTACAGTTGGCCATAAAAATCTTCAACTTCCGCGAGAATATCTGGTTTAGAAACGACAACTTTCCCGCTTGATGTGGTCAACTTTGTCAGGTGGCTTCGACCAAGCTGTCGTACGAAGACTTTTGACCCCCGATTTAGCTCTATCGCTTATTCTGTAGCGCTTGCATTGGAGCGTCGGAGGTCTCGCCTTACCAGCTTTGATATTTGCTTACTCAAAGCCCGCTGATCTGACGAAGTGACTGCTGGATCTTCACGTCGTTTCTCAATGAGCTACAGAGTTTCCAACGAGGGTTTTGATTTTCTGCCTGTACGCCGCATCTCGCAGAATTTTGTTCCTTCTTCCCTTAGGACTCCTACCACTTCGTCAAGTTCCTTGTCAATGTCAACGTCAATTGTGCTTCCCAAGGCAGCGACTCGGTTCTCCAGTTTAAACTGGAATATTTAGGATTCAACAACGGTTTGGAGCAGGTTAGGTTGGAGCGTAGACTTCATCAAGCGGAGACGTTCAAGCTTGCAGCAATCAATATCCAGAGTGCCTCGGACAATTCGGTGATCACTCCCAGTTTTAAACCTAGTGATCATAGAGACATCTCTGAATATGCGCTTTTTGTCCACTATGATGAAGTCGATCTCATATTTCGTCACACCATTGGGGCTTTGCCACGTCCACTTCCGTTAGGGCTGCTTTTTAAAGAATGAAATCATTAAAAGCAGCCCTTCTATCTCGAGGAAGTTGACTAGCATTTTCCCCCTGTGATTTCTGCTGCCAAATCCGTGTTGTCCATGACAACGTTGAAGTGAGCCTTGGAGGTGTTGTGCAAGGCTTTAGATATTTATTTATTCTAACATTCCTGTGGGTGGGCATTACAGTTTCCCAATTCACCCACCCAAGGATCAAGAGCAAGTACACCATAAAAATTTTGAACAAACAAATAATACACACTCACAATTAATACACATTTACACAAATAATTTAGTACAGAAACTCAGACAAAAATTAGGCACTTGCCAACTTTGGACTTTCCATTATTAAATCCATTGCCGCTTTGTGAAACTCGTTATATGTACATTTAAATAAATCCAGATCCTGGCCTGGATCCTGATATGTCTTCTTACATATACTTTACTTCATTATCCGAGTGTTTCGAAGTCGGTAACCTTGAGGCTACACCTCTCGGTTAATTTCATTACGAGGTACGCCACCCTATTCGAAACACTGGAGATTTCTACGATGTTGTCAGAGAAAACCTTATTGACAAGAAACCCGACACCTCCTTGGTATTGCTAGACTCCTTCCCTAAAATACATACGATGGCCCAACTCTAAGGTTACGGTATCCTCTCCCTCTCTTCGGACTTCACATAACCCCAGAATGTGCCATCTCATGTGCCCTAGCTCCTCTTCCAATTGCGTCAGATTTACGTCGAGCTGAAACGTGCGTCCGTTATACGTAGCCAGAGTCAGTTGGTTTTGGCGGCCTTCCGTAGCCCAGGGATTCTGAGCACCCCCTGCCCTGCCATAACCTTGACCGCCGCCGTGGCCAGGAATAGCAAGGCTGCCGAGAATCATTTTTCATTGGGAGGTAATGCCCATAATCGCCACGCTGGGCAGGCAGGTTGGCGATCGCAGGGCACAGTTTCTTGCACCGATGACGCTGCTGCCCGTCACCGGTCTGTAGAATTTAACTGCGCCAATGAATGTTGAATGGTTATACCACAATTTGTCAGTCCTCAGAGCCTCGTCTGTTGTTCGGCAGGATGTACCACGGTGAGGTTGACTTGGAGTACTGAGGTCATAGTTGTACTCTCTTATATTCCATATGGTATATGAGTGTAACATATTTTAATAAAAGCGACACAATGGAGTCACAACACCGAACCGAACCGAACCGAATAAACATAATAATAAAGTAGTCAAGGTAGACTCATAACTTAAATAGTGAATTCAATAAAAATATTGGCAAATATTTGTAGTACCAAATAATAATGTAGCTAGCTACCTATTATTTTACATGAAACAGCCTAGCTGTCCTAGCGTATTGACCTCAGAAAACCTCAAATAATGACATTTTTTACCGCATTCTGAGGATTTCCTCCAAAAAGGCTTTTTTGTGTTTATTTAAGCCAGTTTAACCATTTCTAATGCAAAGTTTACTTTAATTAAGGTTTGTTGTTGTGGTTAGCCGTTATAACCTCTTTAATATCACGACCTTGATGTAAGTGGGGTGCGAGGAAAATGTTCTCGCAAACACGGTTACATATTATTTTCTACGAGTTGTCTCAGATGAAAAGCGGCGTGGAAAGTGGGTATTTGATATCGCATGCAGCAGTTAGCTTGTAAATCAATATACTTCATACACATTATTCGTCTAATTCTTCTGGACTTGCTTGCGAAGTCGTAATATAACGTAACATGGCTCAAACTATATTATTTTTTTCATAGTGCGGATGTGCATCGCTCCGTGCTTCGGAGGGCACTTTATGCTTTCTGTAATTAGCTATTTCTGATTTTGGCTATTATTGATTAATAACAGACGTCAACAACAAACAAACAAACAATTTAAAAACGGAGCTCACATTTAGACATAATCATTGTAAACTTTTTTAAAGGTAGAGTTTATAAACCAAATTAAGAGCCTGTCGGCAAGAAAACATAAGAAACCAACGATCATCAAAATGCAAACCTCTCACTTAAATAGGTAAGCATTATTAATTGGCGGCTTGAAAACTTGAATGAAAATGGATTCCTGATGTACCTCAATAAATGTTTGTGAAACTCATTTTTGTTTTGAATTAGTCAAAAAAAGTTGGAGCTAATTAGATTTTAGTACTAATACATTTATTTTTGCTTCTTAACTTATTACTTACGCTGTGCTTCATTTTATCGTATACAATGTACGATATTTAAATCATTATTTCCTAAATTCTAAGATCCCCCGATTTCTAGAATATAATTACTAATATCAAAAATCTGTTTGTTGAATCCACAAAATAAACAAATTGTTATTGCCAAAATCAAAACAACGAGTTTAAAGGATCATGAGCAAGATACCATCGGTTTTTTACTTTATTATCTTTCAACCCAAGGGAGAAGTATCTTTTATGTTTCGAGAATTTCTCTCAATGTCCGAAATAAAATGTATCTTTCTCTTTCTGCGTAATTGGTCTTTGTCAGTTCTGATGCTCTGGGGAAAGTCTAGATTTTTCAGCTCTGAAAACGAAGAAATAATATTTGTGAAATAAAGGAACTATTGCTATCTTTGGATTATGAAAGATTTATTGTTCAGATTACAAATGTGATTTCCTGCAGATATTACATCAAGCTATTGTTAAGATTAATTTGACAGTTAGCATTAAAATAACGTTCATCATCATCAGCCCGTGCTGAACATAGGCCTCTCCTATGCCACTGACCTCGATCTTCGACTCTTGTCTTCCAACTGCTACCAGCCACTTTGCGTATTTCGTTGCTCCACCTATTAGCTGGAGGGCGCTACACTACATTTGCCAAGTTGCGGTCTCCACTCAAGATCACGTCTACTCCAACGGTTATCAGTCCTTCGACAGATATGACCAGCTCACTGCCCCTTCAGCTTACTTATCCAAAGGTCTATGTCGACAACTTTGGTTCTCTGCTGGATCACCTCATTCCAGATACAATCTTTCAAAGAAAATCCGAGCATAGCCCATTCCATAGCCCACTGGGTGTTTTTGTTAGATAACTGTCATCATCACCATCATCATCAGCCTGTGTTCACTGCTGGATATAGACCTCTCGCCTCTCTCATTTGGCCCGATCTTTGGCTCTTCGCATCCACTTTCTGCCAGCAACCTTCCGCATATCGTCATAACATCTCATTATTAGATGACTGTACCGAAACAAAATCAAATAAGGCGTATCTCAAATTGTACATAATAATTGATACCGGCACACAGAGTCCCGGAGTTTAAATCTCACGACGTTGCGCCACTTTTAACGCGAGTCGGCGTGTCGAGCCTTTGTCTTGCAGAGTGCTCTTCGCGTTCTCTCTACGTCGAGTCTCGCTATTGAATGCCTCGTTAAACCGAAAGGGCTGAATATCGAAGCTCTCTGTCAAAAAACAGTTTAGAAGAGAATTGGAAAAGGAACCTTGTCCGATACTATTTAAAACCTGGCGCATGTGCCCGTCCGTGCGACGAACCGCCTTTCCTCACAATAAACTGCAAGTCCACACGATCTGTACATAGGCAACCAAATTTTTATTTATGTTCTTTTGATTAGTACCATAAAGTAAAAAAAAAAAAGGCACGACTTCAGCCTCGATACGGAACCTGTCCGGTACGTTGCCAGTCCGGGGGCCAGTTATGGTCCCAGCATCGATGGCGACACGGGTAGATCTCGAGGTCGATGAGGTTGATTGTATGAATATGTGCGTAAGTACCCAAGCCATTGAGCAATTGAGGGGGCTTTGAAAGACGCCATTTTACGGTATCGGTCCACATCACAGATATCGGAATAATCATAGCAATAGAACTGTGGTGCACGCAGGTACCTTGTCGCCACACTGGTGTTTAATACGACACCAGTGCGCGTTTGATCGTTCAGTTGCTCTCGAAAAGTTCAGTTGTAAATATGGTGTCCTGCAGCACTTCCAATTGCGGAAATTCTGCCGCGAATCATACCATTACTGGGATAACATTTCATCGCTAAGTATTTTCTTTTATTATTAATGCCGTTTTAAAATAAAATACACTTAAAAATATAAAGCATCCATACAAGTAATATGATAATCACAGTTCGCCTCTTTATTGTAACTTATATTACTTTTTAACTACATTGAGTCTTATGTTCCATAGTATCTGGACCGTACCGCTCTAGAAAAGCAATGCACTACACAGTGAACGACAACGCTGTGGTCTCAAATTACTACTGGTACGGCCGCAGAAAACGTTAAAAATCTATAGTTAAAAGTAACAAAAAGACTGTACATGATTAAAACATAACTTTTTTCCCGTAGTTTTTCTGTATGTTTTCGCATTATAAACTACTGGACCGATATAAATGTGTTTTTCTTGTTGGATAGTTAAAAAATATCCATATCAATATATAAAAGTGAAACGTAGTCTATCTGTTTGATTGTTTGTTTTGGGAGCTTTTACGCAATAATGGCTAGACGGATTTTAATGAAATTTGGAATGAAGATAGCTTATACCCTGGAATAAAACATTCCACTGGAAATCTGAAAAATGTTGATTACTCGCTGTAAGGAACGGTTGCCATGGAAACGAAATAATAATAAGTCTGTCAAAAAACATAAGGAGCATTAATTTCCTACTTTTTCATTGGTTTTTAGATATGTCCTAGAAGTACAAAATACGCGATTTCTCATGATAAACTGTGGTCCGCGTGGACAAAGCTAGTAATTAATAAATGGTGTACTTTGTCGAGTTTCTTAAGTCGAGCAATCGATAACAAGACATAAGTTCAAAAACTAAAACCCAAATAAAACCCAATAATAATAATAACCCAACAATTTGTACCCAAGTATAAAATAGCCTATTGACACTCTTGCGATGAAGACGAATCGATTGATATCTATCGGACCAATAGGGGTGACGCTATTATGGAACATCCACATACCATACACACATACATACAGACTGTCAAACTCATTACCCTTCTCTTTCTTCGCCGTAGTCGTGTAAAAAACATACACACATACATACAGACTGTCAAACTCATTACCATTCCCTTGCTTCGTCTTAGTCGTGTAAAAAACTGTTCGACGGCTGAACGAATTTTGACTTTATAGGTAATTTTGTTTAGGTCCCGGAATAACAAAGGATACTTTTATCCCAATAACGGCTTTGTCTGCGGTCTTTCGCATTTATAATTTTACTAGGATTATTACTAACAATAAATGAATATTGAAACACATACTTGCCAGTATTTTCATTTTATTCAGTTTATATAAGGTTACCCTGGTATAACGATTTTAGCGTTATCACCGCTATTTCGTGTCAAGCACTAGTGTAGACAACGTAGACACTAACACAAATGAAACAATTGATATCCATGTGTGTGTAAGCGAACCAATACTACGTATTTGCAACGTCAATTGACTACACTTACGTCTCAATTTAGTTTGCACAGAATTCTCGGAACGTACGTGGGCGTAATTGCGTAGTTATTGTCTAAGTTTGTAGTAGTAGCGGCGAGATGGCGACATGCGTTCCCGATAGTTTGAGGTGGTACACTTCATATCTAAATTATATTCCGATATCTGTGGTCCACACCCAACTTTAGGCAAAGACTACCACGTATGCCCAACCATAGACGTAACCTAGCGTTAATGGGAGCCCTAGAATCTAATTAATTCCTAGTTTTAACTTTGTAATTTTGACATTTGTTTTATTATTATTATTTAATGTTAGGATATGATTATATATTAACAGGGACATAATTAACAATAATATTTGCACGCCTGCTTGTAGGCTGAATACAGTGACCTTACAATACTTTATGAGCTGACATGTAATTTAATAATGCATTCTAGCAAATAAATGATTGATTGATAGGACATAGGATACTTTTCACCCCGAAAAATTAAAGGGTTCCCGCAGGATAGGGGTTGAAAGTTATTTAAAAGAACACGTACCATGCTGAAACTACTGGACAGATTTGCATGCAAATTGGCGCAATCGTAGTTTATGTGATGGGTTAAATTTAAAAATACTTCTTAGCCCGAAAAATAAAGGGTTTTTGCGGGATAGGGGACAAAAGTTATGTTAAGTTTGAAGTAATAAATAATATTTTTTTGGAGGGTACTCGGTTAGACGTGTAAATAGTCTAAACCTTTGATGTACTTGCGTACTGATTATGCCAGAAAAAAACTATTTGAAATTCCTATAGAAAACACGCTGTAACTCAAAATGCAGTAAATTAATTATGCCCACTCACCACGTCAATCATCCAGGCCCACCTGCAACTCTTCGAGAGGAATCACTGTAGAACAGAAGCGTCTCGATGTCAGGCGGCGTCGTGGGTAGGGTGCTCCAGCCTCCAGGGATGGTAAAAAATACGCAGTACTTCCAGAAAGTTCAGAGTTCGACACAAACACCCACCGTATATACATATATATATATATATATATATATATATATATGAGACGTTTTTAGGAAAATCAAGCTTTTTCTATATTTGTATGTCCGAGGGCAGTATTAGTAACCAGCCATACCGGAGTTCACGACGGCAACATCGTAGAAGCCTCTCGAGAAAGAAGCCTTTGCTGGGCCAATCATAGGCGAGCGCGACATTTGAAATTATCTCTGTGTCGCGACAGCTAATGCCATCTCTTAAGCCTAGGGTGGAACCCGAAAAATATCAATGAGAGCGGGCGCCTACATATAGGTACAAAGGTTTTCCATAGCTTAATTATGTATCGTAATAATATGCGATTTAATATTAGGTATGGTTTTGTCGCTTCACCTCTATTCGATACTGAATCAAAAACTGTTTTCTGTTTTTTTTTGTCTTTCTTTCTGTCTGTATGTATGCCTGTATCTTGACTGCGCATCACGCAAAATCTACTGAATGAGATCAAATGAAAGTTGGTACGATTTGATTTCATACTACGAGGTATGACAATAGATACTTTTTATTCCGATATATTTAGCATGGTTCCGTTGGTAGAAGGGATGAAAGTCAAAATGTCTACTTAGTTGTAATTCATTAACGCATGCCGATTTCATTCATTATGTTTTTGCTAGAAAGGAGGTAAGTACTCTTAAGATTGTCATGTATTTTTCAAGGTTATCGGTTTTGTAGTTAATTAAAGACATCACAACCTTCAGTACTATGTCCAAATAACTTGAAATCCGAAATGTATAGGAACGTTTGAATGTACGGCTCATCTTAAGCTGGCCTTTGCACGTTATCCTATAGGATTAATGGACATTGTGATGGTAGCCTAACGGTTCTATAGTGCAAATTAGTTTCCTACAATACCGGGTTCGATCGTAGGCACCGCACCGATGACTTTTCTAAGTTATGTGTGGTTTTCCATCGCTCCGTGCTCCGGAGGGCACGTTAACCGGTCGGTCCCGGCTGTTATTATTTAATAGCAGTCGTTAAGCCATGTCAGGGCCAGCACTACCTCATACGACAAACAAACAAACATCGTTTTATTTGGACTTTGCGACCGACTTTTCTGTCGATGTCGAGACTGCAGGAAAAACATAAATGTTACTTTTGACCCAGAGAAATTACCACATGGACAAGGCCGCGGGCACAACTAGCTTAGAATAATTGAATAGCAAACATGTCCAGCTGTCCAAAACGTACTAATTGAAGTATTAAATTAGAGGCAAGATAAACACATAATTAAATTATCCATCCAATTACGAAAATCTGTTTAGACAGATAAACCGATAAATTAAACGCGGAATAGTACTGACGGAAATGCTTTTGAAATTTATCGTGCGTTCCAAATATCGATAAATTATTTTATCGGTTTGCTGGACAATTAGTCTTTAATATTTGTAAATTGGCCTGCCTCTGAAAATTAGAGTGGAGTACACAATGGACAATATGAATTTATATAAAGGCATATATTTCAGGATTTAATAAACTGATAGTATCGTCATATTTTATGTAGCTGGCATACGTTAATTGACCGAGCGAACACGAAGCGTGAGCGAAGCCTCTCCGTTTCAGCTTGGGCAAAAATGCTTTCTTATGTCTAGATGTCCGTCTGTCCGGATACCTGTCTGTCCGGTTGGATCTCTGTTCTCCTCTACAGGTCGCATTTCTCAACTGATCTAGTCGTAACTTGGTATACAGTTTGAACTTTTTTTTTACTTCGTCGATTTTTGTTTCGATGGTTCTTTTTTTATTTGAAAAGTAGTAACTTGAAATTGGTCTCATAAAAAATTGGTGAAGATCTGATGAGGATCTTTGGCGTGATGAGCAGAATAACTCCTAAAACTAGATGGCGGCGCTACTGTGTACCTACTTGTGTACTTTGTTTGCAAAAAAGTTTGTACGCACCAGGTCTACAGCTCACAGAGCCAATAGTTTATGTTATATATTATAATTTAAAAAAAACTAAACGGTATTAGGTACAATTCACTGTCTTGCAAGAATATAATCTTATAACTCGATTCAAATTAATATAAGATAATACCACCACATGCATACATTCTGTAGTGCCCAATAGGTTCCATGTTGTAAGTTACGACCAAAATGTATATGGATAATTCTCATCGAAGCTTAATTTTGATGGTCACACAGTTATATATCCTTAACAGTATAAGATAGAAACAGATTTTTTGAATTGGAGGATTTAACATTTATTAGGCTACAAAGTAATAAAGCTTCTCAGAATAGAAACAAAAATAATACCAAAAATTAAAACGAATGGTCAAAGGTGGGCCATTTTTCGTATTCTCATCGTGTCACACTTCCCGTTGCAGTAAAATATTTGGTTACTGCTTCACCAAATTTCAGTGTATTTGTATGTTACTTATAATATAGTCATCGTAATTAAATACACTTCACACCCAATAGGCTAAGACATATCTTTTGATCATAATTTTGAATTTAAAACTACATATGCGTCGGTCACACGATTTTAGATACTTAGATTTGCGTAGTATAACGGCTGGCAGTTGAACACAACATCAGCTATAGAGTTCGATTTAGTCGGACGTCAGTCGTGTTCCGGCATTGCAGAACTGAGAAGTGTGGCACATCGTGCCGTAAGAAAAAAATAATTGGTAAGTTTATATTTATTCATAGGTGTACCGATCACTTGTGTGGACAATATTTTTTAGCATTGTATTTTAGCAACTGAAATCAAAGTTAGCGCATTGAAACCCCAAAATGTGCGAGATATTTATGTAGTATTTCCTTTTAAACGTTACACCAAAACATTGCAGCAATTTCTAAAAACAGAGATATTTTCGTAACCTTCGTGGCATCACCTACGTGGCGTTTTATCCATGAAGGTGATTTTATGCCACGGAAGTGTTTTTTGCATATTTTTTATTCAGAAGAATAGCGACTGGTTGTGTATTTACAAACTATTTAATGACTTTTTAAAGATTCATATGCTTCTTAGTTACGAAAAACTTCATATTAGGACGAATTAGATAAAGAAAAAACGCTGTAGACTGATTATTTGTAAATGTTATAAATAACTAGTGACATTATAAAAATAAATAAAATAAATATATTCGGGACAATTCCACACCAATTACTTATCCCCAAACTAGGATACCCTGTACTATGTGTACTAGATAACGGATAAACATACATAGATACAAATATATACATCCATGACTCGGAAACAAACATCTGCACATAACACAAATGATTGAACCTTGCAGGATTCGAACCCGCGACCGTTTTTATGTACCTAGCATTACTAGCCACTAGACCAACTGGTCGTCATTACAATTTAATAAGTACTCGACTGAAAGTGAAATGACTTCACAAACGTAATTCAGTTCTGATCGGTAAATAAGCCATTCTTTCAGCAAGTCATCGAGTAATTCTTCGCCCAGTCTAGTCTTGCTAACCACAACTTCTGAATAGCCTTGGCCTCAATGACACAAGATGCGACCCATCCCAAGTGGTCAAACAGACGTGAGATGTCAGAAATTACTTTTCTCTTAGTGATAGGATCATGCTGAATAGGAAATTGCACAGAATATTGAAAAGAATCAGATTCACTGTCCCAGTAGAGTCCTAACACCATTAAGACCTCCTCCATTTTTATGTCAACTATCTTATTCTTCTTTCCTGGTTTATCCATCACAATCCCGGCCAAATCTTTGTTGTTCGTTACCCATTTCTGCATTTCGAATCCACCTTTATTTAATAGCTCCTTCGTCTCCCGAAAAATCTTAATTCCTTGATCCACTGTCTCACATCCAGTTAACAAGTCATCTACATAAAAATCTGTTTTATTATTTTTTGCTGTTTCAGGAAACTTGTCGCTTTCATCGGTTGCCAGCTGCTGCAGCGTCTGAAATCATTCCAGATTAATATTTATCGAATTCCCATACTTACATGGAGAGTCGTCCTCACGGAACGGAAGGTGTGCTATGTACCGTCCAGTTGGATCTCTTTGTGTAGATTTGCTATAAATTTCTTCACACAATTGAATAATCCTCTTGTGTGAGTATTTGTGGCTGGAAAGAATCAGATTCAAGAGATTGCCAAAATTGTTTTAACAACTTGTTGTCGTCTACGTGAGCATGTAAGCTGGTGATCACGTTATGATAGCAATGTGATGAGAGAATATGATCATCATCGGATTGATGAGTGGGAAATGACAAAATCCATCCCAAGGCGGTACATTGTGCAGTGAGTACCTAGCATTACTAGCCACTACACCAACTGGTCGTCATTACAATTTAATAAGTACTCGACTGAAAGTGAAATGACATTATATCATTATATTTTAAGTTTTGATATGTACATAATTTCTGTTTGGTGTTACTAAATAGTAACAACAAAAAAACACATATTTATATAAAAGTATGTGATAATACTACATAATAACAACAACAAAAAACACATACCTACATAGGTATGTGATAATATTTTATTATAGAGGGTATTTTTGAATAAAAATATACTCTGAAATATAGTGTGTGGGAAAATCTGGAGGAATGGGTACGACATATTATGTTAGCTATTGGTTTATGTTGAGTAGAACAAATGATAATATAATGGTCAAAATTGCATCGTTATTAACTTAAATAAGACTAAATTTTATTCCACACTGACCAAAAGCTCTAGTAATTATCTTTCTTTTTACATTACAAAGGATAAAAAACTGTCTTATATCATAACAAGAATACAGCAGATCAGAACACTCCAGCTGAGAAGTCTTTTCAATCGCAACTATCAAATCTTTAAAATATTTAAATTCGCAATCACCATGCAATGTTAGTGTTCATTCAAGACAATTGGATCACCCAAGTTACACAACGAACTGGCGCTTTCGGGAGACAACCCAACCTGTATTTAAATTGTAAAGCAAACAGCGAATTCAACAGACAAACAAAAGGAACACTCTGTTACATGTCTGTTGAATAGGTGACCTGAATTCTGGGGCGTAGGTATTTCCGACTTGTTAAACTATCGAACTGTGAAAGTTCTTGGTTAGTTTGTCAAACTCGAGTCCCGTTAAAAAATGAGCGGGGTCTGTGGTGCAAACAATTTATTGTATGGTTAACTCAATTTATTTTATTAAATTAAATGTATAACCTATGTATGTATTGTCGATAATTATCATCCAAATTAGTCTTCAAAAGATAATTTTACATAAAACGCTGTACACTGCTACGTATACTTTGTTGGCTCATGTAAAATGCAAAAGTGATTCAGCTTTGCAAACGCGATTACGCTGTGTTAACAAAGGTACATAGTAATGTTATACCTACAAATTCTGAGAAATTACCTGAGCGTTTAGGCGAAGTTGGTACGTTTTTCTGAATATACAGATATTCTTGGGATAATTTCAGTTTAAAGGACTAGGAAAATTACGTGAGAATTTAAAGTTGGTGCCTTGGGTACAGGAATAACAGCTAGGTTAACCTTTAGTGCAGCAATATCTTGAAGACTAGGGTGTTTCGGGTGATTGGCCTGTGGTTTATTGACCCGAAACCTTCCCGCGAAAAAACACAAAAGAAAATCCACACATTTCTTTATTGTTAGGAAAACTATAATTCTGAATTTGAATAATTTTGTAACAGCGCACAAATACAATAATTATAATCATTACTATACTGCTGAATATAGGCCTTATGACTCTATTTGTCTGTTAGATAGGATAATGATAATTCCTAACAGTACAATGCTATTGCATTCAACAACTTCCGAGGTTAGAGCTGACTTATCGCCCTGGCACCGGATTGGCAACCCGGCTACGCCCCGAGGCATGGCGACAACCCACGCGTAAGCGCGGTGATGGCGAGTTGACCACGCGCCACAAGGTTTTTCTGAGGTAAAGCGATGCCGTTACGGTGCCGGGGTGTTAGAAGTGCGCATACTTTTCATTCCAAGACGTGGGGATGTTTGTAGGTAGGTATTTTGTCTTCCTGTCCGTTTACGCCACTCAAAAACTTGTTATTCCCAGAAGTTATCAGTTTTCCCAATACTATGCATTTATGCCACTAGAATACCTAGTGAAACCGTAAGTTGCTATCTCTTTTCACGAACTCAGTGCAATAGTTTCTGCCTCGAAGAGAAGGAGCAAGAGCCCGAGCAGCATTTTCTGACTAATTAACGATATTCGCATTGTTGGTTGCATCTTGCACTCGGCGTATCGGATAAACGTTGTGCTCCATACATTTGCTAATGAGACAATTTTGATAATGAAAGAGCGCTTTATTCATTCTACCGCATATTTGGCGCTAAAGTTATATTTTTACTTGAGTTACAAAATTGCCCTGTGGTCATAAAGAACAGCAAAAAAAAAAAATAAGTCCACTACTAGCGCATAAAACGAATGTACTTACAAAATCATCACAGCTACTCGTATCTAAGGTTTACTGGTTTACGAGATAAAGCCGACCAAGATAACGCATTTTATGCCCGCTACAACTCTGACAATTCCATAGTGAGACATAATCCAACCGTTAAAACAACTTTGTTGGTAACACTTAAAAAAATCTCTCACTTATATAAAGCGAAATTATCAGTGAGTAACAAGAGAAGTACTTTACTTTTCAAAAAATTGAGTTCTCTACGAAAATTACAATAATATAACCCGAGTTACCAAAAATTTGAAAAAAATACGATTACTTTGTTTAAGTTACGTTGCCATAGAAATGAAATAATAACAAGTCTGTCAAGTACGTAAGGAAAAATGCAGTTGTCTATGGTCAATAAGCACTGCTGCCAATGATTTTGAATTACCTGCGCTTACTGGCGTTTTTTTTAGAAGTTACGATGGGTATATAAATGCTACTATCTTAAAAGCTAAAAAAAAAACGCCAGCCCTGCCAAAAAGAGTTTTTGCCAATAAATTATATATTGTTGGAATGTTCTTATCAAGGCCTTCAATTTGATACCCATATTGTAAAATTTGAAGATATTTCTTTTCGAATTTGAAATTGGAGCCATACTGCCGCCATATGGAATGTTTTCAAAAAAATATAGCCTATGTTACTTGGGGGGATGTAAGGATTCTAACGATACCCCATACGTCTAAATCTGTTCAGGCATTTAAAAGTTATGGTGGAATAAAGAAACTCACATACATACAAACATACAAGCATACAAACATACACACATACATGAATGCTAATAACATTACACTCCTTTTTTTATGCGGTCGTATAAAAAGTAAGAAAATTGCTGCTGTGTGAGCGCTACCGGTAAACCTAATAAATTAAAAAAAAAAAAAAACGATTTAAAAATTCTAGACGTGGCGTAGACGTTTCACAGCAACAGCCGTGCACCCGCAGGTTGAATTACGCTTATTTCCCAACCGGGTTTTTTAAACCAAAGAAGGTTGAATTACGCTTGCTGGCGTTAAACCTTTTAACAGTAAGCTTAATTCAACCTCCTTGCGTTAAATAGAATAATACTGTTGGAGCGCTATCAGAAGGTTGCTTTTGGTAGTAAAACTCTTAGTGTGACTAAATTACTTTTGATTCCTTTAATTCACTTAACTCACTGATTTTATTTATTTTTATCCTACTTAAGTACTAAATTTCGATATATATCCAAAACACTATCATAAGGAGTATATACAGTTGTCACTAGTACTTAATCTATGGCGATGTCAGTACAAAGAGTGCAGCATAAGTTTTGATGACGCGCATCTCCTGTCCCACTCATCACACTCGATTTTTAGAAAATGTGATATTTTTGTTCAATAGCTTATTTTAAGTACCTACCCTAGACCGTTTTTTAAAACAATCTTCTTTGTACATACTTTTTCGTTCTTATTGCTTCATTATAAGTATAGATAGATAAAGAAAATAAATGTTGTGTCTTACCTTTTCTTTACCATTTCCTTATATCTTTCTTTGAAATAACCTTACCTCTTTCTTTACAATTTTTACCATGTTTTTCCTAATTTTTCTATACTTATAATGAAGCAATATGAACCAAAAAGTCTGTACAATGCAGATAATTAAGAAAAAAATGGTCTAGGGTACTTAAAATAAGCTACTGAACATGAATAGAACATTTTTAAAATTCATGTCTTTCTGTTTGTTAGTTTCTCTGTATGTTTGTTTGCGCATCACGTAAACACTGTAGAACCGATTGCGATGTGGTTTTCACTGTTGGATAGCGTAGGGTTTGAGTTAAAAACTGGTGTACTTGGTATCTCAATCGGATCAGTAGAATCCAAGTAATCTAGCTGTGCCCGCTGCTTCGCACGCGTGGTCATTACTCTAGGTTAAAAGTACTCTATGTGCCATTCTAGGACCTAAAATAAGCTATTGATTAAGAAGACGTTTTTTTTAAATAGCGTCTTTCTGTTTGTCTGTATGTTTGTTCGCTTATCACGTAAAAACTACAGGACCGATTGCGATGCGGTTTTCACTATTAGATAGCTTAGAGTTAGACTTAACAACTGGGGTCCTTGATATCTCAGTCAATCGAGTAGAAGCCATCGATAAAAACATTTTGACGGCTGAAGAAATTTTGATCAAATATTTGTATATTGGTATTTTAGGTCCTAAAATAGCACATATTGTACTTTAATTTAAACTATAGAAATGACCACGTGTGCAACGTGTGCAATACCGTGGGTACAGCTAGTTACTAATAAAAATTGACTCTCAAGATGCTAAAGTTTTTGATAGCGCGCGGGAGCTCGACTGACACAGGCTCATCGCTGACAATGGTCATGAGCGCTCTTACGTAGTATTTGCACACTCTTTGAGATTGTATACAAAAACGCACGCGAGCTAGCTTGCGATGAAATTTCGTATGCACCAAAACAGTATTTTTCGCTTAAAATGAAGTTTATCGGTAATTTTATAAAATCCCATTACCAAATTGAAGTGTTTGCTTAGACTAATTTATACAAAAAAAAAAGTCGTAAGTTGGCCAGGTTTTATTGTAAAATGAAAATCTTTATTTTAAAAGAGCAGTTTTTTTCTCGTCTGTATATGTCAACCAATAGTAAAGCAATTAACAAAATGAGGTCAAGGACCTGATACATGGAATACATAAAACAGGTCCAAACGTTTTGTAATTGCTGAGAAATATTGAGATCTACGCCGCCAATATTTCCAATGCGTCGTCTTGAAACTCACGACCGCTGGCGCTTGTCTAGGTAACGAGATAGACGTATTGAAAACTAAAGAAAAAGTTGCGCTCCGTTGCCATCATTAGGAATTTAGTTAAGTATGTGTATTGCTTTTGCAAAACTCATTTTATTCATCACTCTAAAATCGCTTTTGTATAATCTAATGTGCATTACCAATGATAGAAACCATAATAGTGTGTAGTTTCCATAATCTATACTTATAATAAAGCAATAAGAACGAAAAAGTCTGTACAAAGGAGATAATAAAAAAAAAAATGGTCTAGGGTACTTAAAATATGTTATTGAAAAAGAATATAACATTCTTAAAATTCGTGTCTGACTGTTTGTCTGTATGTTTGTTCGCGCATCACGTAAAAACTACTGGACCGATTGCGATGCGGTTTTCACTGTTGGATAGCTTAGTGTTTGACTTTAAAACTAAATACTTTATGACGGCTGAAGGAATTTTGATCAAATGTTGGTATATTGGTATTTTAGGTCTTGGAATAGTACATAGAGTTCTTTTAACCTAGAGAAATGACCACGAGTGCGAAGCCGCGGGTGCAGCTACGTTAAATGAATTATGGAAGGGTACTGATTGAGTTTAGTTCATTCTCTAACTAGGCTCTGCAGAATTTATCTACTAGCTATTCCGGTTTAGGGCGCACTACAACACAATTAGGCATTTTTCAACTAAAACGCTAGAAAAACGACCTCGCATACGCTCGCAAACTTTTGATTGTTGCCTCTAACATTACTCCGACGCAACTTCATACGCAAAGTTGATTAGCCGTGTTACATCACCCAACTAGCCGACCCACAATTTCGTACAAAATATTGTAACGACTAAGCCAACGAGATGAAACGTCGCACAACTCTGTCATTTAAACCTTAATTGCGATAATGATAAGAAAACAATACAAACAAAGCGTTTGTCGAGTGCGCTGTAAACAAACTTAAGGTTCCACGTTCAATAAAATGTAAGAGTGAGGTCTAATGATGCCAGTCAGTCCAGTGACGCGCTATTTGACTGAAACAAACCCAATTACCTAGTTTTATTTGAGTTGAAGAAATGAGGCGTAGTAAATAAATACCGACGCCACGTTTTCTCTCAAGGGGTTGGCCTCGTGCTAAGAACCTTTCGAGTACAAATTGAAAAGGCCCTGGAGTTGTACCAAATCACTCTTTAGAAAATTAAGGGTGGTCTCCCGATGTTTATTGAATATATTTGATGATTTGTCTACTACGACTTTTACAAGATGCCAGTATACTCAGCGCTGAAATAGCTAAACAGATTTTGATGAAATTTGGTAGTCTAAATGTGTAGATACTTTGCGTCCTGGAATAGCACTATGTTATACTTTCATCATATTAATCATCATGCATCCTCGTTGTCCATACAGGTAAGGTGCGGGTCATGCTACTATCAATATTACGAACATTGGAAAACTATTTGCCGAAAATTGACAAGTAGCACAGTACATTATGATTAAGGACTATATTATTGACTGTGTAAGTAGCCCACTGTTTGTATTTGTATTATTAAAAGGTATGATGCCTGCTATACGACTTACTTTACTTATTATTAGAGAGTAGCATGTGAGAGCATGTACGAGTACATCTGCTAAGTAATTGTCGCGGGGAATTTGAACTTAGTTCGGAACTCTCTCGAGTTTGTTTAAAATTATAAGGTAAATTAGTACAATTTAAAAAATATATTTGAAAAACATAGAAGCTTTTACGGGTATTTTTTTTTGATGCTTTGTAACTTTTACGTTACAAATTATTATTTTATCCCTTTTAACAATTTTTTTTATTTTATGTTTTTTTATTACATTTTTATCGGTTTGTGAGCTACCCTGAAAGTTTCAGCCAGATAGCTAATCGGGAAAAGCTCGAAATTTGAATTGCAAGATTTCTGGACAGACAAAATGCATACATAGATATATACATAGATAGATAGATAGATACAAGTGAAAATAAATAAAAGTTTTTAAAATTAATCTGTACTTGCAATTTTAAATTCAATAGATTCTTCTACTCAACTCACTACAGTCTTTAATAAACTCCGCTCTATGATAGATAAACCCTTAACGCCTTACGATAACTCACTGTAGGAACCTTAGAAAAACCTATAAAAGCTTCCCGCAAAAGCTATTAACTTTAAACATGTTTAATATACGGAAAAACCGGCGCTCCGCTGAAAGAAATTACTACATGATTTGTTCTGGGACGCCATAAATCTTAAGCAATACGCTGAGAGCAATACTGGTCTGCGGGCGTAATAGTGGGATGAATATAGCTGCAGAAAATATTAACCTATGTACAGTAGTCGCAGCCAATATATATGTTTGTGAAGTAAGGCTCTGTGACGATTGCGCAGGTACTGCTGTGGGGATAAAACTGCATAAAGTAAGAGCAAGATAGAATATGCGAAAAACGTAAGTGAGTGAGCGAGGCAGTTATACAATGTTGTCTCCACCTTCAACATTCGGATTGCGCATGAAAAATAGCAGTTTGCGCAGCGACTAGCAGACAACTTCCGAGACAGATACTTCCGCTGCGACTACTGTAACATTATACAAAACCGTATTATTGAAATAGTTTTTTTTATTTAATTCTATTTTTAACAGGCACTACTTTATTCCGAACATTACTCGAGAACTAGCTGTGCCCGCGGCTTTGCCCGCGTTTTCACTTCTCTGGGTTAACACTAACCTATGTCCAGGACCTAGTACCTCTAAAATATGCACCAAATTTCTTTCAGCCCTCAGATAGTTTATTATCAATTGCTTGGCTTATACATATCGGATTAAGATTCCAAGTACCCCTGTTTTAAGTCAAAACCTAAGCTATCCAACAGTGAAATCAATATTGAAATCGATCCAGTAGCTTATACACTATGCGCGAACAGACAGACAAATATAAAGACAAGAATAAAGTGAAAAACATTAGTTTATTTTAGGTCCCCTAGCCTATTTTTATGAAATTATCCTAATTGTACATACTTTTGTAATTGTACAACATTTTTATTACATGGTGCTTTTTTATAGATAGACGATAGATATAGATAGTTTTATATAGATAACTGATATTACAATCGAAAACTGCATGACGTGTTTTGATGAACGTCTTTAAAATCACACCAATACGTAGAACCGAAACATATCCCTTATATGTATCGGTGCTACGTATTTTTGTTGATTGTGTTTTGTGATGTTTTTTTTACCAAGACTAAAACGTGAATTGTAACGAAAACGTCTTCAACGTCATGCTTTTATAATTCTACTAGCGGTAACGCCCACGACTTCCTCCGCATGGACTACAGTTTATCGCGAAAAAAAGGAGATAACAATGTAAAAGGTACTTGTGCATATATGACAATGTGCAATAGTAGGGATAGCACAATAGTAGGAGTAATCAACAATTTCTAGTTTTACCGTGGAAATTTACCATTTTCCGGGACAAAAAGTATCCTATGTTTTATTCCAGGATATAAGCTATCTCTATTCGGAATTTCATCAAAATCCGTTCAGCCGTTATTGCGTTAAAACTCCCCAAACAAACAAACATACATCGTTTCACTGTTATATATTGGTATATTGGTATATTGATATGTAAAAACGAAAACCTTTCGAGTTAACATTGTGTGTGGTTTTAAGATACATTCAATAATATAAAGATAACAAGTAAAATTATTATAAAAATACAATAAACCCGACTGCTAAAAAATAATTGAATACGAACTGACCGCCCGCAAAAATAATCACACTAATATTAGGAAGGCGAAAGTTTGTATGTGTGTAAGGGTGTGTGTGTGTGCGCGCGTGTGTGTGTTTGTTACTTCTTCACGCTTAAGGTCAGCGCAGACTTATCGCCCCGGCAGCGGATCGGCAACGCCTCGCCTCGGCGTTACGTAGTAACTATTTAGTAGAGATGGGCGTTATCGTTAATTTTTGGCATCGATGCGCATCGTTATTTCTCATACACCAACCGATGCAAGCATCGCTGTTTTCGGCATCGATGCCGGCTGAGACGTGATAAATTTACCGCCTGGCCGAGGCTCGCGCATCAGAACCTTTGTAAGAGGACGATGCCTGATAATAACATAACTTTGACGGTACCCATTTACCTAGAGTTTTGTTTATGGTTACGACCAAGAAAATATTTAGTTATGTTCCAGTTGAGTCAAGATGAAATAATGAGAATAAACAAGAATTTATTTTTTCAAAAAATAAGAAAATCTTTTCAAAAATATGATTTTTTCTAGTTTGGAGTTGGAAAGCCGCGTCCTTCATTCATTGAAAATATACCCGGCTCTAGAGAATATTCGTTCACAGGGCACAGAGTTTATAATATATTATTACGCCTTGTACGGTATATTTCAAAGCCGGTATATTTTAGAATGACGAACCACCATCCCGTCGGAGACCTTAAGTTTCTCGTCGTCGACTTATAGTTCTATCGGAGTGTTTCTGCTGAATGCTATATCTGCAGAATTCTGACTGGATTGAACATGTGCCCATTGAGTGTTGTCCCGCTTTGATAGGATTTCAGAAGTCTTATTACCTATGAAAGTTGTCCAACGACTTGGGTGGCTACTGAGCTACGCCAACACAACTGTTGAGTCAGTCCATGTCTGAGCTAGTAATACCTAGTACTCTAGACACTTCTAGTTCCAATAAGACTATTCCCATCAACTCGAGTCGAAGTATTGATACCTGCATAGTTGAATCACTTTTTGTTTTCACCGGGATAAGATTGGCATCTGCAGATGCTTATGATGCTTCGTAAAAACCATGAAGTTGCCTTGAAGTGTCATCACTCTTGGCTTCTACCCATGGTAGAACGAACACTTCACAAACGTACTTCAGTTCTGATCGGTAAGTAAGCCATTCTTTCAGCAAGTCATCGGGTAATTCTTCGTGCCAGTCTAGTCCTGCTAACCACAACTTCTGAATAACCTTGGCCTCAATGACACAAGATGCGACCCATCCCAAGTGGTCAAACAGACGTGAGATGTCAGAAATTACTTTTCTTTTAGTGATAGGATCATGCTGAATAGGAAATTGCACGAATATTGAAAAGAATCAGATTCACTGTCCCAGTAGAGTCCTAATGTGACATGTTAAATCATGACTCCAAGTAAGATTTTGTTATTGATCTCGATTAAATAGAATGTATTGGGTACAACGCTATCTGGCGAGGAGCAGCGTCTTTTCTATTATTTCAAGTTGTGTTTTCTCCGTATCTGAAAACCAGACGCCGAGTTTGTAAAAAACGCCGAACTCCACCACGCGTGCGCCACTTTCTTCGTTGAAGGAATAATGAAAGCTTTTCTTGTTGAAGACAGATTGATAATTTCGCCTATCTAAGAATCAAGAAATAATTGTTGAATTTGTCTCTGCGAGTGAAAGGGAAAAGTTTTCATCTACTGTCTCAAAATAGATAAAATGGTTAATCCACGCAGCGACAGCTAGCGACAAGAGGCGTGAACTAGAAGGAAGGTGTAAACGAAGCGGTGGCCTCTGACCGCAAGTAGCAGGGCTTCTGAGTGTTGCTATTATTAATTGACGTTCCAGGAATATTTCGGGCTCTGGATAACTTTGGACGGGGAACGGGTTGTTTAAAAATCTAGAATAGGTCGCATCTTTAAGTTGGCTAACAAATCGTAAATTCAGAAGGCAGCGATTCATATGTCGAAATTAATTTACATCTAGAAATCGCTTGCGATGGTCACACCATGGAAGGTTTTGACATAATGGCGAAATCACATGAAAGTTCCGGAGAGATGGTTTTTTCTATATGAAGTTTTTTGAAGTAAACAACGGAACCTGATTGGAATGTACCAGAACTGGCTGGAGGACAGTGACCTGTATAGCTAGGCCGACAAGGTCTGCTTTACGAAGCAAGTTGCAGAGTTCTTTCTAGAGTTTTCTGGATACCGGAAGTTCGAGGTCTGAGTAGAATGCTACTCGAAATGCAAACCAAAGTTCGTATATATACAAGAGAGAAGCCTGTGGATGGGATTTTGATTTCGGACGTAAAACTGGATTTAGTTCACGTAGTTGGCACGTGATCGCCGCAGGCAGCAGAAAAACACGCAGTTCTCTGTTGTGAACAAAACGACCGAGGCACGCAGTCCAGAACTGCCCTGTTACAGGCGAAATAAGTATACGAGTGCAAAAGCCAGGTTAAAATCGTGCATCTACGGTCGGCTATTGTCGTATTGTCTTTCACTAACACCATTAAGACCTCCTCCATTTTTATGTCAACTTTCTTATTCTTCTTTCCTGGTTTATCCATCACAATCCCGGCCAAATCTTTGTTGTTCATTACCCATTTCTGCAATTCGAATCCTCCTTTATTTAATAGCTCCTTCGTCTCCCGAAAAATCTTAATTCCTTGATCCACTGTCTCACATCCTGTTAACAAGTCATCTACATAAAAATCTGTTTTATTATTTTTTGCTGTTTTAGGAAACTTGTCGCTTTCATCGGTTGCCAGCTGCTGCAGCGTCTGAAATCCTTCCAGATTAATATCTATCGAATTCCCATACTTACATGGAGAGTCGTCCTCACGGAACGGAAGGTGTGCTATGTACCATCCAGTTGGATCTCTTTGTGTAGATTTGCTATAAATTTCTTCACACAATGGAATAATCCTCTTGTGTGAGAATTTGTGGTTGGAAAGAATCAGATTCAAGAGATTGCCAAAATTGTTTTAACAACTTGTTGTTGTCTACGTGAGCATGTAAGCTGGTGATCACGTTATGATGGCAATGTGTTGAGAGAATTTGATCATCATCGGATTGATGAGTGGGACCTGACAAAATCCATCCCAAGGCGGTACATTGTGCAGTGAGTACGCCATTAGGACCTTTGAGCAATCCATCTCTCATGACTTTACCGTACACGTCGGCACCAAGCAAAATGTCTATTTCGTTTGGTGTGTTGAATTGGGGATCAGCTAATCTGATCGCTGCCAATTCTGGCCAATCTATGTTCACGATTTTCTCAGATGGAAGCAGACTGGTTATGACACCTAAGACGTGCGCATGAACTTCTATCTGGAAACTGAGATCGTGATTTGATTGCACCTTCATCGTGACGACGTGCTTTGATGACAAATTACCTTTGTCCCCATCCAGCCCAGAAATGACACTTCTGGTGGGTGTCTTACGAAGACCGAATAGTTGCATGGTCGATTTTTTGACAAATAAACCCTGAACTAGAAGGGCTCTCAGAAAACGTACATTACCGTTTCTTGCCGGAGATTTAACAATAGCGGTTGCTAACAGCACCTGGTTAGGAAATGTTTCCTACGAAAAACTGCGACATTTGAAGGTGATGTTTCAAATCATGTTTCCACTGACTCTTCAGGTTTAGGTAAACCGGAAGTGCGCGATTCAGTAGTTGGCTTAGGATGAAGCAACGAATGATGTTTGTGTTTGCAGACACGACATTTGGTGGAAGAATTACAAGAATTTGTAAAGTTTATATTAGCCAGGAGATAAATCAGACGAACGAGTTGCAAGCAATGACTCCTTTATTTCCGCACACCCTCACTTTAAATTAATAACAAATCTACACACATCCCCCCTCTTAAATAAAAAAGCATTATATAACGATAATTAGATAACTAATTACTTATAACAAACAAAATCATATTAATTTGTAACAAAACAATTCAGGCCGTTATTATCGTTTTGTAAAATAATAATCAACCTATAAATAATTATTTAATCATAACTTCCTACTAAGTACCTAAACTACCAACTCACATTTATTAACTTCTTACATAAATTAATTACAAAGACTGTAGATTGGTAATAAAACCCTAATCTCCCCTTTATTTTTACATTGACTGCAGGAAATGTTTACAAAATATTCATATATAAGTTTTTTTTTTCTTTTTTTATTAACAAGTACATATTAATTAAAGAAATTTGTTTTTTTAAAACATTGTTTTATACATAGAATACATTTTCAATGGTAGGTTCCTAAGGCATATTATAATATAATGAAGCTTTTTATAGTAATAGTATTTCAACATTTTTATTTTAGTATATAGTAGGTACTATCATGTACTTGTACTGACGTATGATTGGAAACCAAGCACATTTAGGTAAATAGGTATATATTATTTAAGCTTTTGTAATACAAAAGTACATGCACTTTCGTGTTTAAATAAATACTTAATATAATGTTTATTTATCTATCTATAATTTGACACTTACCTACACACTAGGTAGGTACAACAACAAAACACGTTTTGCCTAGCGCAGTTCGTTATTATCGCGTTGGATAGGTACTCACTTTTTATCTTGGTGGGTGGTTGGCTACAGTACTTAATTTCGTTTAAACCTATTTTGCATTTTTCTCTATTTAGTTTCACATTTATCTTTAGATACCTGTCCAAAACTTGGCGTAAACGCTTATCATGTTCCGCTTTCGTTGCACCATAAACCAGCAAATCGTCAACAAACAGTTCCATACCCTGTATGTCATCAAAACATTCATATAACCTCTTGTGTTTGTCTAACTGAATGGTTCCGTCCTAAACAGTTAAAGCATAGACCTTTGGTTTGCACAAAATTATGTCGAAAGTTGAAATCTAATTTGCTAAAATCTTTACAATTTGAAATTCTGTGACCTGTTTGTTTACAATATGAGCATGGATTTGTGGTAGTTAAATTATCATTTGGCATTGCCTTTACCTTACCCTTGGCTTTTGGGTTGATGATTTTGGGATCGACTTTTCAACGGGGCTCATAAATTCAAGCGACTGAAATCTAGACTCTAAAAACTCACGCATTTGTGTTAACGTAGGCAAGTCATCTGAGACACTAATTTTAGCCTCCCATTGCTTACGCGTTTCAAAATCTAGTTTCGTGCAGATGATAAAAATAATTATTACATCCCATGATTCTACATCGATTTCCAAATTTCTCAAGCCATTCAGAGTGTCATTCATCGTGTCTAAAACATTTTTTATTGCGTTGGATGATTTCACTCTGATGTTCGATTGATCCATAAAATGACTCAGCAGACAATTAGCCAGGTGTTTTTTATTGTTATGTCTACTGTTAAGCAGAGACCGTGATAATTAGCTGCTGTGATAGGAACATGCTTTAAAAGCTGTTCTGCTTCACCAGTAAGATGACCCTTCAGATAGTGCATTTTCTGCACATTATCTATTGAGGCATTTTTATGTATCAATGATACATAAAGGTCTTTAAACGTCTGCCATTCTGAATATAATCCAGAAAATGTTGGGATTGAAAGATCTTCGGAAGTCTCACATTAAAGTCGCTTTTGTAAGTTGGTACATGTTGAATGCTAGCGCTTGAAGAGCTTAAAGAAGGCATAATCAACGATAATGCTTCTTTGAGGCCAGATTTATAATCAACATACATCTCTTTGATGTCACTAAACAAGTCTTCCTGATAATATTTATTTTGCAGAATGACATCAGAATCTTCAAGTTCTAATTTATCATTATTGTCATCGGCTACTTTCCAATGTTCTTCTTAAGTCTCTCATCTAGTTAACAAATAAGATTATTTAGCAAGACGATTTTTAGGAGACTTTTTGTAGTTCTCGTAAGCCTTTTCTATTTTAGCTAGATAGCTGATTTGACTCTTAAACAAAGTTAAAAATGCCATTTTTAAATTCGGTTAATCTAACTGAAACAACTAACTAACTGATTAATCTGACTTTAATTGAACTTAAACCAAACTTCCAAAGCAAAGTACAACTTAAAAGAAATCATTTCAAAGTCTGACAAAAGTTTCGAATAATAGTGTTTGGAATTAAGCCGCATATGAGCTGATTCTGCATTTGCAAAACTATTCTAAGTTGAAGAACAAGAGTGAAAATACTACAAGTCCAGTATCTATGAAATTTTACAAGTGTTTGAACTTTTAATGGGGATGGGACCGAAAACGGGCGTGGATTCCCCGTAAGTTCACTTTTTCCTAAACTATTCTAAGTTAATATTAAGCATGCAGAAACACGAAAATATTACAATTCCCCTATTCTATTAAATAGTTAAAGTCCCAAATGATGAAATTTCTCTAAGTCGATGGAAACTGTTTAACCACAGATTGCAACTATAGTTAAAGTGATCACAAAAAGTACTCACTATTTGTCCTGGCAAACCTCACTTCACTTCACTGCAGGTGAACTTCACTCTAAAGGTGAAGCATGACGTCACTCCTGTGACGTTTCCGTGAAGTCTTCTCGAAGATGACGTCACTAGTAGACGTGCTGACGCCAGCTACTCTTCCGTCCTTTTGCTTCCTCGGTTGTCCGAATTGCGCTCTGCGCAAACCCAGCACCACCCAGTCGTACTGAACTCAGAATTGTGTTCCGGACGTGCTTTTTGCAAAAAAGTGTCGCTCTCAATCCGACTCGATACGGACCAGACGCAACGCATAATCGAGGTAGGTGAAATATAAACACCGTTTGCTATTGACACAATTGACACAATGCATTAAGTATTCGATATTTGCGGCTAAAAGTATGGCCCGGTGGTCTTGTAACACAACGCTTGCGTGTTTTAGCGCCATCTAGTTCACTTTGGCGTGAAACTCACTTTTACATTAATTTTTTTTTACATCCACCATGACTTAAAAAATAAGGCTCTTCTATGACATGAATGAATCATATAAAATATCAGAATTTGAAATATAAAATTATATGTTAGTTTTTTAAGTTTCTGACATGTAACTGTGGCGTTACCAATAAATAATTTGTATTAGTAAGATGTCTGAACGAACACAAAAACAAACTGTTTTTTTATTATTTACGGTTCGCTGCCCCTGAATGTAGCTTCCCGGGCCTATCAGCCTGTAGGCAAATCCTCCCATGATTATGTGACTGAATGCGGGTTTTTACTCTATTGTAGGAGGAGACGTGCATATAAGTGCACAATAATTAAATTAACTGCGTCGTTCTAGACAAAACAAGTGAAGAGAATGTACACACGGCAGCTATTTAGTCGACCTTTCCAGTAATACAAACTCGCGTTAGGTAAACGTGGTGGTTGTGTCAGTGGTGAAACAAAATATTGATGGTAGTTTTTTTTTCTAATTTAAAAGATCAACACCGCTGCCGCGCTGATTTATTTGTACCATAACTGAATATCTCATGCTGATTTTTCTTGGTATGAGTTGTTGTATTATTACAAAGGTTAGTTAAAAATACTAACTGGAAATTTAGTATAACGTGAGCAAAAATCTAAGTTGATATTGAAAACTTGGAAAATGTTGATTACTCGCTGTAAGAAACGGTTGCCACGAAAACTAAATAAAAAGTCTGTCAAAAAACATCAAGAACGCTGGTGATATACCTACTTTTGCATTGGTTCTAGAAATCTTAGAACAAAGGATGCTTTTTTTCGCAATAAACAGTAGTCTGTGAAAAAGTCTGACTGTCTGACTGACTGGTCTGACTCGGGCAAAAGCTAGTTCGTTTAGCTAGAATATTTTGCTGTGAAAGTGATATCAATACGACGACGGCGTCATCGTGCAGCTGAAAACACCATGTGCTGCGGGCAATGACCGAACGCAGTAATATTATCTGTGAAACCTATTATTTTTATACTAATGGCAACACTGAGAAACCGTCATCTTTCAACATCAGCTGACTTCACCCGACTGGCTATAAAAAGGAGCTCTCGGAGTAAAAGTGATTCACCCTCTGCTGGATTAGACCGGAGACCCTGTAGAGGTCAGCTATAGACCAACAGAACATAACCTTTCTAAAAAAAACGAAAAAAAGCTGTGGAACCGTTTATTTTTATACTAATGGCAACACTGAGAAACCGTCATCTTTCAACATCAGCTGACTTGACTCAGTCTTACTTCGGACGCGGCCCGGTGCACATGTTGTTGCGTGCTTCTGGCATACCTAATCGGTTGTGTTAAAATGTTATTAAATTAGTTGTCAATTATGTCGGAATATAGATCAAAGTGATTCGTAATAAAAGTAAGTGATTCTTAAAAGTCATTTTATTCAAAGCTATGTTCGACAAGGACCCTATAAATATATATTTAAAAAAAACGAGGTGCAATGGACAAAGCTGTGCTCGGTGTTTCACTACGTGATAGAATCCGAAATGAGGAAATCCGTAGAAGAACTAAGGTTACCGACACCGCTCTCAGAGTTTGCAAGTTGAAGTGGCAATGGGCAGGCCATATAGTTCGCAGAACCGACAACCGCTGGGGAATAAAGGTTCTCGAATGGCGACTACGAACAAGCAAGCGAATTGTAGGGAGACCCCCCCACACGATAGACCAACGACATTGTAGCCATCGCAGGAAGTCGTTGGATGGAGGTGGCACAAGATCACTCGTCATGGCGCTCTTTGGGGGAGGCCTGTGTTCAGCGGTGGAATTCTAAAGGCTGAAATTATGATGATGATGATGATCAGACTGGTCTAAAATTGTATGCCAGTAACCAAAAATAATGAACTCATTCATTTGTATTAGTGGTTAATTTTGGACAAAAATATCTGATATAATCATACAAATATTCAAATAGTATTTTATTAGAAGAAATTGACAGGAACAGCAACTTGATGGATAGGTAAATAAATAGTTATTATTATTATATTACATATGTAGCTTTATCTAACTTCTATCTATCTGTATTCATAATAAAGCAGTAAGTACCAAAAAGTCTGCATAATGAAGAAAACTATACAAAACAAGTCTAGCGACTTTAAATAAGCTATTGAACAAGAGCATAACATTTAAAAAAATAGTATATGTTTGTTAGTTCGCGTATCACGTTAAAACTACTAAACTTATTGCAATGCAGTTTTCACTCTTAGATAGCTTAGGGTTTGACTGAAAAACATGTAGCTTGGTATCGCAATCAGATAGAAGCCGAGCAATTGATAAAAAATGATTTGATGTCTGAACGAAGTTTGATGAAATAATATGGTATTAGGTGAACCGGGGCGATTGAGACTGGGGCGTTTGCGACTTATCGATTTTTCTATGATAGTAACGGTTTTTGATGAGCACACCATCTATTGGTGAACAGAGTGAACAGAGAAATTTGTGTTTGTACCAAAAAATAACTGGTGAAATGAAGGTACGAAACAAAAAATGAAGGTAGTGGCGACCTTTGAAAATGTTTCATCGACAAAGTTTTTTTTCTGGAAGTCGCCATTTTGAAATATTGTTTGTTGACAACACGTGATCGAGTTTTTGTCAAAAAACGTGGTTTTAGTAAACGTGGTTTCTGTGCAGTTTTGAAAGAAGAAAAGAAGAACACTAATCATAGCTTTAACGATTATTTGTAATCTAATGTCTTATATTTCATATGATATTCCCATAGTTACTTTCGCCTCATTTTTCTGTATTTAGGGCTGTTTTGTAGCTCATTTGATAAATTTGATCTATTTGTAATAGCCCCACTGTTTTTGAATAGAAAATGTGAAGCGCTAGTGATGTCCAGTATCGATGTTAATTATCGATAGAATTTATGTCAATATTTTGTAAATCAAGGTTAAAGTACTTTGATGAAGGCAGCAGAAATAAATATTGGTGCCCTAAATATTTATTAGTATATTATGTAATTACCTTATCAATACCAATTTTGTTAATTTCTGGGTAGAAAAGTAAAAATAAACGTATATTTTATTAGTTAGTAAGTAATGAATTTTCACGTTCTTTTTTTATTTTTATAATTACCTTATTACATAATAATATCTATATATCTAATATATCTACCTACATGCACTCCACTTCCTTCCACCAATTTTCTGCAATGCTTTGATATCGTGACGTCTTTCTTCGGTTATGACATGTGTGTTTGATTCAAATAATAGCAGTTCATGTTAAATGTATTTTTAGAATCACAAACGAAAAAAAGAAAAGCTTTATTCTAAAGAAAAACTATTTTAGAAAAACGTTCACCCCAAAGTGGAGCCAATGTAACTTTTTCCGTTTTCACAGTGATAATATTGTAAATCAATCATACATTTACTATTATTCAACATTACTTTAATGTAATAAATTCATAGATACGAGTATATGCTTAAACAAGCGAAATAATTTTATCTAACTGGTCGGTAAAGGCAAAAGGTAAAGTGAAAACTTCAAAGTTTATAGGCGCATTAGCTTCGCTTCACCTTATTGGTACTTTTGGTTCTAAAATAACACATAAGATCCTTATATCCCAAAAAAAAACTCGCTGGTAAAGCCGCGGGCACAGCTAATACTACCTATAATAAAGCAGTAGGTATGTAACAAAAAGTCTGTACAAAGAAGATAATTTAAAAAATAGTGGTTGGTAGGGACTTAAAATAAGCTACTGAATAAGTTTTTTTTGTCTGTCTGTTCGTGTATCACGCTTCCTCAGTCTCTTGAATAAAAAATGTATATTTTCCAATTTGAAAATGTAGCCATACTGTATGTTTGCCATGCCAACAACATATTGAATGTTTTAAAAAAAATATATAGCCTATTTTACTTGGGGGGATGTAAGCATTCTAACGATACCCCAAACATCTAAATCGGTTCTTGCATTTAAAAGTTGTAGTGAAATAAAGAAACTCACATACATACAAACATACTCGTACATACATGAAAAATTACATCCTTTTCTTGGGCAGTCGTGTAAAAAAACATACAAAGATATTTCCACTCAGTTGGGTTGCTGTGCCATTTACTGCTTCCACTATCAATCAAAATCAGACGAAGCTCTGATTCTCAAGGAAGCTGACAATACGAGATGGGTTCGGAAGAAAATCGCGCTCGTTATTCTGATACGGGTCTGGCAGCTTATAAACGTTCACTTCCGGTGTCCAGTATCAAACCTCCATCTCAGAAGACAGAGCTAATCACAAGAGCGGAAACGGCTCAACATTCAAAAAGGGTTAAATTAAAGACTTCCATTTTCAATGGGAAGTAAAAGTATACAACTAATTGTCCCATCTCACCCGTTCAATTCGCATTTACCCTAAATGCTTTGAGGAGTAATTATCAAAGTCCCCTTTTCCTTCTTTTTCTTCAATACGTTTAGGAGCGAAGTGTCAACACAAAGCTACTTGCTAATACCCGATAGCTCTGAGAAATGGCGGTGAATGGCCCATTTCCTGAGGAAGCTTAATCTTTTTTTTTTCTCGGTAGACATAGTAGGTATAGTAGGAGTAGAGTCGTCGTCCTCGTGGAATCTTTACGCCCCTAATATGAGTTAAGTTTCACGATAGTGACTTGCTACATTGCTACGAGGCTACAATTGTGCTACGGCGTAGCACTGCTACTGCCTAAAGCAGACAGCTGTGTTACAGTAGGCTGGTTATTTCATCTAACCCGGTGAGTGAGGTGAAAAATTGCTACACCAACTTTACTATGAAATGGGTGTGATATACCCATAACTTCATCATTATCATCAACAGCCTGCATTAGTCCACTGCTGGACATAGGTCTCTCCTAATGCGCGCTACTGAGCCTAATCTTCGGCTCTTCTCATATAATTGCTGCCAGCTACTTTGCGTAAATCGTCACTCCATCTGGACGTAGGGCGTCCTACACTACGTTTGCCTGTACGTGGTCTCCACTTAAAAACTCGTCTACCCCACCGGTTATCGGTTCTTCGATTAATGTTACCGGCCCATTGCTACTTAAAGTATAAAGAACGATGGCAGTCTAGTGGTTTACTAGTGCGACTTAGAATCCAACGATACCGGGTTTGGTTCTAGACTCCGCTCTAATGACTTTTCTAAGTTATGTGCGGTTTTCCATCACTCCATGCTTCGGAGGGCACGTTAAGCTATTGGTCCATGCTGTTATTGATTAATAGCAGTCGTTAAGCCATGTCAAAGGCTTTCGGGCAAACTCTGACACCAGAGGATAGCACTACCTCATACGATAAGCAAGCAAGCAAGCCACTTCAGTTTGCTAATTCTTTGAGCTATATCGGTGACTTTCGTTCTCTGCCGAATCACCTCGTTTCGGATGCGATCCCTTAGAGAAACCCCGAGCATAGCCCGTTCCATAGCTCGCTGAGCGACCTGAAATTTGTGGACCAGTCTCACAGGCAGTGTCCACGTTTCGGCTCCGTATGTCATTACCCATAAATTGTATTGCATTAATTTATTACGTTGTATTTTATCATAAAACTAGCTTTTAGGCCGTGATTTCATCCGCGCGGACTACTGTTTATCGCGAAACAAGCATCCTGTGTTTTTCTAGGATATTAAAAACCAATGCAAAAGTAGGTATAGCACTAATGCTCTTGATGTTTTATGAAAGACTTGTTATTTTGTTTAAATGGCAACCGTTCCTTACAGCGAGTTATCAACATTTTCCGTGAAAATTTTCCGGGATAAAAAGTATCCATTGTTTTATTCTAGGGTATAAGCTAACTCCATCTTAAATTTCATCAAAATCCGTCTAGCCATTATCGCGTGAAAGCTCCCCAAACAAGCAAACAAACAAACAAATAGACAACGTTTCACTTTTATGTTTTGGTATGGATAACTCGGATTAATGTAGTAAAATAAATACATACACATAATATTTCTAAGGACTACTAAAGATTACAATTTAATTTGCTAAAAAAAAGTACAAAGTGTAGAAAATTTTACATATTATCGAACTAGTACAATAATGTGATCAATAAAGTACAGGAACACAGAGGACCAACATTTTATTTTACTACAAGTACTGTTCCTCCTAAAAATTAAGAAACTTGCTCAATTCAATGAATAGTCCATACAACAAAACGGAAAAGGGTATTTTGAGCACCTGTATATCCAGTACGTGTTGGTGCAGCACTGTTGCCACAATTTGAAAATACTCCTCCAGATACTGAGCAGGCTGCGTACGTGGAATAGCGCAATCGCCCAATATCGAGTGTTTTATAAACTGTCGGGTATGCAGGGCGTGACCTCACTCACGCCGGGTTAAATAAAGTATTCATGATTTTTCGGGTTTTTATGAAATTTATATCATCGTTACACTAAAAGAATGTGCTTTGTGTTACTTTGAACTGTAAAAGAACTTTGCTTTAAAAAATATACTGAAAGCGTGCACTGCATCTCATGAATATATGTTTGTGGTTATATCATTTATTTTTACAAGTTCTCTTCACATTCATATAAACAAAATATTGCCCCATTCGGGGAGTTTTATAGTAAACTTTGAAACTGAGAAACAAAAGGGGCATGGCAAAGTTTGTAAAACAGTACTAGGAGCACATATAACTGCACAACTAGCCAAGTTCTAGGCAAGGATATTGTAAACGCATGAGCCGTGGTCTCGCGGGATATCACGCCGTAACTCTGTCGCCAAAACCACAGAAGATATTTAAAAAAAAAACGGTATGTTTCGTAATTTTAAAATAAAAACTTTTCTTCAAATGGATAACACATGTCAGGTTAGTGAACGCCAGATGGATGTCCAGTGGTAATATTTTATGTTGTAGTACATTAAGGCATACTCTACGGGGCAATACCAAATACACTTCATAAAGATCTGATCTTCTTGGCAATCTTCTAGATGACAACTGGATTGAGTTGGCATGAGGTAAATCTATGGTCACAGTTTTATAAAGGCATTCATAAATATCCAGACAAACAGACACACAGAAAGATAAAAAGAAAAAAAAACAGTAGTTTAGTATATGACCCTTTTTTAATACTTACTGATTTTTAGTCGTATGAGGCAGGTAGCCATTGCTTGCCTCTGGTATCAGAGTTTGTTTTGCCGCCCGAGGGCCTATGGCATGTTTTAACGACTGCTATTAATCAATAACAGCCGGGACCGACAGCTGAACGTGCCTTCCGAAGCACGGAGCGATGGAAAACTGCACATAACTTAGAATTGTCATTGGTGCGGAGGCCCGGACTGAACCCTGTATCGTTGGGTTCTAAGGCCCGAATTCTAGAACAACACTCAGTCATGAATCTCGATTTAAAATTAGATTTAAATGGAGATTTTATTCTAGAACTAACCTTAAGTCAAGATTCGATGGTCATCGATGATGATTCGATGACCTAAATCACTCCTTATTCTAAATCGAGATTCAGATGTAGATCAGTCGAGATTTGATCTGAGATCACGTAAGTGACCGCCTTGGGCCATGGCCCATATTTTAGAACAACGCTCAAGTATAATTTGATCTCTAATCACCTGATCATTACTTGAGGCTAGTATCGTTGCTTAGGTATTGTTCTTATTCCAAAACTACCCTCAAACACGACTCAACTTAATCTAGATTTAATTAGAGCTTCTTTTTGTCTACGGATAAGTCTGTTTTTATTTACATTTTGATTTGTTTATCGATTTCGTTCTGTTTAACGCATAATTATGAAATTACAAGAACTAAAATTATAAATTATAAAATTAAAGCTTTGCTAAATTCAGTAAATAGTTCGAAATTCATAAAGTATGGTAGATTAGGTACAAATCGAAAGCAGGAAGCAGGAAACGCGCGCTATTTGATTTGACCAATGATCGCGCGCGGTACTAGGGTATGTTAATGTTGCTTATTACCAAGGTGGTATGTCAGATGTTACACACAATTATGCGACTAGGTACTGTAAAGCTCCCTCATTTTTTTTTGTACGTGAACGTAAATTATCTGGACAAACGCGAACAATAATTGCAAAAAATTGTTCCAATTTGTTACATGCAAGTAGATTAAAATTTGGAAATGTGTGTTTTTTCTAGAGGAAATATTATGGTTTTGAGGAAATTTATGAGGGAATGTTATGGGAAATATTACATTTTTGATAAATTTGGAACCATTAAGCGATACTTTAATATACTTTAATATCACTGGATTTCTTGACGATACTATATTATTTCCACAGAAAAATATATGAAAAACACACATTTGTTCATATTTTCTCGTAGGTGATGTGACATTATGTCGCCTAACGGTTTTAAATTACCTAAAACACACATTTGTTCATATTTTCTCGTAGGTGATGTTCATTATGTCGCCTAACGGTTTCAAATTACATAAAACACACATTTGTTCATATTTTCTCGTAGGTGATGTTACATTATGTCGCCTAACGGTTTCAAATTACCTAAAACACACATTTGTTCATATTTTCTCGTAGGTGATGTTACATTATGTCGCCTAACGGTTTCAAATTACCTAAAAAGGTAATATTTCCCATGCAAATACGACACGTAAATATTATTGTCACGTTCCAAACTGTAATATTTCCTCTGGAAAAATGAGATCCAATTCAAAACCACACATTTCCAAATTTTGAATATGAATTATCTACTTAAGCATGCAACATTTTGTAACATTTTTTTGCAATTATTCTTTGCTCTTATCCAGATAGTTTATGTGTATAACCAAATAAAAATACAGACACAATTCTATACTGTTTTTATTGATTCTGAAAAGTTTTCCAAAGTGGAAATGTTACGTTTTGTTCCTCACCTCCTCAAATACATTATAACCAATTTTTAACTAATGATAATATGTATTGTATGTTTTTCATACCTGTTACATTGAAAGGGCTATGTCCAAATTTGGCTTGGCGTGAACACGATGCATTTCACATCGAAAGCGGAAATGTTAGGTTTTTTCCCAGACCTCCTCAGTAAACTTTCTCAAACCTTATTAATAATGAAAAGTTGCTATCCGACTCTTACCTTCCGTTATTCTATCCCTTAAACCGTATTTGATCTTTCCCCTCCATTAACGATCCCTCTGGTAAATACGTTTAATTTGTCGGAGATTGATGCGTTATGCCCCTACGTTTTAACTCAACTACCTACGTACTACCTACGTACTACCTACGTACTACCTACGTACTACCTACGCACTACCTACGTACTACCTACGTACTACCTACGTACTACCTACGTACTACCTACGTACTACCTACGCACTACCTACGTACTACCTACGTACTACCTACGTACTACGTACTACCTACGTACCGCGTTTACGCATATTAATTATTTCGTACCATGTTATGTTTTTATTTAGCTATTACATTGATGCAAACCTCATTAACATTTTTACATCGCTCTAGCTGTGCCCGTGGCTTTGCTTGCGTGGTTTTCTTTTCTGGGATATAAGGATCCTATGTGTTATTCCAAAACCAAAAGTACCAATATACCAAATATCATAAAACTTCGTTACACGACAAATAGTTGTTTATCGATTGCTCGGCTTCTAATCATCAGATTGAGATACCAAGTACACCGGCTTTTAAATCAAACTCTAAGCTATCCTACAGTGAAAACTGCACTGCAATGGGTCCAGTACTTTTCAACGTGATGCTCAAAGACGGACAGACACATTTTTTTTTATATTTTTTTTGTTAATTAAAAAGTAACTTTAAGTATGTATAAATATATGTATGTTTATGTCAAATCTTGCAAGCTGGATGAGAACCTGCCCCGCTTATCCTACAGAGTTGACTTTTTACATGTTGGTTCAGCAATCATGTCCATGTAAAACTAAAAACTGGCTAAGGTGCGTACATAAAATTTCGTTAACAGCATTGACACGAAATTTGGTGTACGCATTTTATTATGATATTCGGTTTTAACCATGACATGATCTCCAGATAAAAGGACTCTTCAACTGTCAACAGCACAGATACGAAATTTTGTGTACGCACCTTATTATGATAGCCAGTTTTAAGTTTTACAAGGACATGGTTGCTGCAATCAGGGTTGGGTCCTGACTAGGGAACTCCTCAACGGTTAACAGTACAGATACGAAATGTTGTATACGCATTTAATTGTGATAGCTCGTTCTATATTTTACCATGACATGGCTACTGCATAAAATCATTTGTGTTAAATGTTTTTTTATTAATTTTTAGTTATCTTAATTGTACAGACTTTTTGTCACTAACTGCTTTATTATAAGTATAGATAGATAATGATCTGATACTTTACACCTATTAATACAATATTTTTATGTTAGAACGTGCTTATTTTTAGTGGCACCTAGTTTGATGTTAAGGAGATGGCGGTGAATTATGAATGGTTTATACGAAAGTGTACAATGTTGTTTAAGGTGGATAATAAGCTAGTTGAGATGACAGGTTATAATTCTTTCAAATAATAAAGGACAGCAATATCAGCAAAAATCTATAGGTATGTCGTCATTACAGAAATGCCTTAAATACAGAAATGCCTTAAATTCAGAAAGGCCTTAAATACAGAAATGCCTTAAATACAGAAATGCCTTAAATACAGAAAAGCCTTAAATACAGAAAATCATTTCAAACAACTAAGGATTTGAAAAGGCATTCTGCTTAACCAATTTTATTGTTTTACGCGTCGTAACGCAATTCTTTTTGCTACCCTAAATATGCGCGCTTGTTTAGACGGTACCAGCCGCCCGATTCCATAACTTGGCTTCAATCGAATTCTCAGTATCGCAGCCACTAATGCCTTGCGATAGAGTCGAATTTGCTATGAAAAAAGTGATAATCCGATTGTAGCCAAGTTATGGAATTGGGCCACTGGTCTGTCTCTCGATGTACATGCTTGCGCTAATTTCTGTAACGCCCGCGTTACACTATCCGTGGCTTGCCGCAAGTTATACTGAGATAGACTTAAGCGTTAGAAAAAGAGACGCATATAAAATGATACGCATCAAGGTCGTGCGAGCTGAATTGCGCTTTATTGAGTAGCGGCAAGAGTCGCTTTTTATTTAATTGTCATAACGGAGTGAGCCTTCTGCCACCACCGTTGCCTGCGCCACTGCAATCTATAAGATATGATGATGTATTGTTTAAATGACGCGTCATGGAATAACAATAAAATATACTGTGATATATTATTGAACTAGTGACTCGCCACGGCATCGCACGGTCAGTGCTCACACCGCGGCATTTTTAATACTTACTTGCTTTCCCGCCCGCGACTTCGTCCGCGCGGACAACAGTTTATCACGATAAAAAAAAGCATCCTATGCTCTTGATGTTTTTTGACTTGTTATTTCGTTTCCATGGCAACCATAGAGCATTCCGGATTTCCCGTGGAAACTTCCAATTTTTCGGGATAAAAAGTATGCTATGTATTATTCTAGGGTATAAGCTATCTCCATTCTAAAGCTCCCTATACAAACATTTTTTTTTGATAGACTTTTATTTCGTTTCTATGGCAACCGTTCCATACAGCGAGTAATCAACATTTTATAGTTTTCTTGTGGAAAATTTGAATTTCCGGTATAAAAAGTATCCTATGTTTTATTCCAGGATATAAGCTTTCGATCCGTCCAGCCGTTATCGCGTTAAAACTCTAAAAAAAAAAACAAACAAACAACTTTCACTTTTATCTATGAAAAAAAAGTTGTTATGGGTAGTATGTTGGTAGCATTTTTTAAACCCTTTGTAAATTCTTAACAAAAAAACGTCAGTAAGAGTATTTCAAAATCTTTGGCAGAAACGATCGTGGTGCTTTTTTACCAGACAACTGCATTATTACTCACTTAATGTTATTATTTTGTTTCCACGGCAACATATTCTGTTCCTTACAGCGCAGTAGGTAATCGATATTTTTGCAAATTTTTGATACCTTGGCTTGGGTTACAATAATGGAATTTTCGTAGGGATCACTAACTTTTTGAAAAATAAAATACTGTCCCTGTTACTCGCTAATAATGTAGCTTTCTATAGGTGAAAATATTTTAAAGACCAGTTCAATATTTTTTGAGTTTATTCAATACACACGAACAAACATACAAAAAATCAAATCTTTCCTGTATAAAAGACTTAATTAAGACTTTTAACTCCAATTCAGTATCTTTCATATATGTACATCTACACTAATGTTATAAAGAGGAAAGATTTGATTGTTTGTTTGTTTGTAATGGATAAACTCAAAAATACTTACCAGATTAAAAAAAAAAAAACACCTATAGAAAGCTAAATTATTAGCAAGTAATACGACCAGCACTTTATGTATCACAAAATAGAATTTCTTTCAAAAATTCCAATAATGTAACCCCAGTTATTAAAAATTTTCATAAATCTTGATTTTTTGTATATGGAACGTTGCCATGGAAACGAAATCACAGAACAGATACACAAAATAATCACAAGACGTACGTGAGTAATAATGCAGTTGTCTATGGTCATAAGCACTGCTGCCAATGAATTTGAAATACGTTTACTGGCGTTTTTTTAGAAGTAAAGATGGTTAAAAAAAATTGCTAAAATTAAGAAAATTGCCGCGAAGTGAGCGCTACCCATAAACGCAATAAAATTAACAAAAAAAACGTATTTTAATAATTTTAGGCGTGGCGTAGACGTGAAACAAATGGTCGTACGCCTCGACACAACCTTATCCGGTTTCTTAAATGCAATAAGGTTTAATTATGCTTACTGGCGTTAAACCTTTTTATAGTAATCGTAGTTCAACCTCCTTGCGTTAAACAGAATAATACTATAGACAAAATGTTACGTCAATATAAAATCTTTAGACAAAACTTAGGTACCTATTCTGTGACAAAACATTATACTTATCAAAGAGAATAAAATGCATTATAGTTAACGGTTGGTTTATGGAGGAAACACAAACTAAATAGGAGATACGTGCCTCGTTATTTAATATCTCTCGGTAGAGATTCTATATTCGTTGTTCAATATACCTACTCTCTGGATACGGGATAGGAAGTAGTAGCACAGTATACCTAATAATACTACGGTAGTAAGGAATTGTTGTTAAGTTATGTTTGTGTAAATAAATTATTTAGTGTAAGAAATTGTTCTTATGTTATAATTTGTGCAAATAAACATTTTGTGTAAAAAAAATGTTGTTATGTTCTATTTGTCTTAATAAAGTACCTACTAATTTTATCTTTCTATATATCTACCCGTGAGAAGCCGGGGCAGGTCACTAGTTAACATAGGTAGTGTAAATGTTCGCGTGAGACTTGTGCATACGACTGAATCGTCTTTACTTAGGTGCCATTTTTTTAAACTCTTAAATCTATACCTTCATTTCATGCATCTTCAATATTAAAACTAAGTGGGTAACTGTTTTGCACTGTTTTACAACTGTTACAGCTCGTTTAAGCATCGCAGTCACTTCCTCGGTGAATTGCGCTGTCCCACTTGAATTTTCAAACCTCAGTGTTTGCTGTAAATTGTAGTTGCGTCCCGTGCAAAGCTCACGGCTTATCTCGCTTGAGTGACGTGTTGAATACGAGATGTGCATTGTGACAAACTTCAAGGATGCTATTTATTATTTGCTGCATGCTTTATCTCCCGCTACGTGTTATGTAACATAATATTAAAATTATGCAAGGAATTACGTTGGTTTATGAGCTTGTGTGCTCTCGTAACTGAGCCGTGCTGTTTACCTGTTGTAAAAGAATGATACATTTTAGTCTGTGTTGGGGTCTAAGGCACACTCTTCTGTAAATTTTGCAGTAAACTAATTACACATATAGCAGACACATAGTGGTAGTACAGTCAGCGGCAAAAGACACATAATATTATGTCCAATCTTTCTTACCGATTTTCAAATAAATCGAACTCCGTGAATTCTAAACTGCTGGCTTTTTCTCGAACACTATTCCGATTGATTGAACAGTGCGATTCAACTAGAAAACTAACCTTTAAAATATATGATAATACCTTCGTAAGTGGTTATTTTAATCCGTATCGTTGAAGTTAAATTGAGAGAAGACTGAATAGAATAGTGGAGTGCAAGACCACTGTCTATCAACATCTCCATGTACTCCTATTGCTCCTGTAATTTTGTGTCACTGAGGTTTGGTCCCTGGGCTAGTGGAACAAACCCGAAACCTAGGACCGCCTCGTGACATGGCTATTGGTTATTTGGCAGATAGATAGAACCAACCCACTGCCACTTCAGCTTGCTAATCCTAAACATACCTAGACATACCTATTTTTTTTTAAACATACCTTGTTTTAACCAAAAAATACAGTGGTATAAAAAACGTGGTCAATACAATACACTTTAAAAGACAAAGATTTCGGTGGCCTCATACAAGAAAACAGTTCTGTATTGAGGTCCGAGATTTTCTGCAAGTGTAATAGCAGGCACCTTTTTCTCAATACATTAAGAAGGAAGAATGTTTGTACTATTATTTATTCTGTGGCGAGGATAGAATGCTGGTCCCACTGAACGCAACGCTGACTCCAGATTCCGTCGCATCTTTATCTCGGCCGTTTATCAAATATATTCACAGTCCAAATAAAATTTATTAGTTTTCGAATGGCCACCTCCATGGCTACGCGACTCGCGTGGCCTTTTATTGCGACCTACAAATTACAGCCGGATTTTCTTTTCAGCGTTAAGATGAGCTTTATGAATTATGTAACTTTTTGTCCGCAATAGGAAATAAGCGAAGCCAATCGACCGACAGGATATATCCGCCACATTTTTGTGGTAGCTAGAATCTTGAAACCGGATTTACGATTACGGATATTCCGCTTTTGGATAAGTAACGCTGGTGCATTTTAGAGCATGTAAAATTTAAATTCGCTTGAAGTATCAACATAATAATACTCACAATGGGACCGACTTAAAACTAAAATAGCGGGTGTCAGCATCGAGAAGGGCAATCGTAGTCTGTATACCCGCATTCAGTTTTGTATAAGTTCAGAATTGACACGAATCAATTGTCAATTGTTTTATGGTGTGGAGTTTTGTCATTAACTTCAGACTTATTGCAGTATTCACTAAATTATAAATTCAAATCTATTTTTATAGTAAATACAAAGAAGATTATGTATGATAGTAACTTGTTTATATACATAATAGATACAACAAATAGCAAGAAATAGAAATACATATGGTTTTTTTTAATTATAAAGAAATAAAATCTGACTATGAATCAAACTAAAAAGGGGCAAACAAGCATTAGATTGTTGATTTTGTAATATAAGATGCAGACGGTGGCATGAAGGATTAGCGCGCCAGGTTCTAGCTGATGCCGGCAAAGGATACATTAAATGCTCAATACGTCCGACTGCATGTTATAATTCAATATCTAAAATCTTAAACTTATTTGCTTTTAGTTTGAGTCACAGTATGCTTTTATTGTTTTTTTTTCTAATAATTTATTTTTATTTTATTTATATTTATAGAATTAGCGAGAATGGTTTCTAACCAACTTTTTTATTTCTTTCTTTTTTTTCAGCAAACGCCACACCAAATTACTAGCCCCAAACTAGGATATCCTGTACTATGGATACTAGATAACGGATAAACATACATAGATACGAATATTATAAACATCCATGACTCGGAAACAAACATTTCTGCTCATCACACAAATGATTGCACCTTGCAGGATTCAAACCCGCGACCGTTTGATTACGTACCTAGGATCACTAGCCACGAGACCAACCGGTCTTCATTAACTTGAAATCGTTGTAGATCCTAAAGGGTCATACGAAACGAAAAATGATCAGACAAACCTAAAGGTTATGTCAAATAACTTTTCAAAAAAAAAGTCGACGAACTTTTTTTTTCTTTATCATAATTACTAGCTGTACCCGCGGCTTTGCCCATGTGGTCATTTTATTTAAAAGTAGTTGTGAGTAAGTAAAAGTATTACGTGTTATTCTAGGACCAAAAGTGCCTATGAAGTACAATATACTACATATCTTCAAAATTTGTTCAGCTGTCAATAGTTTTAATCTATTTCTCGGTATCTAATGATCGGATTAAGATACCAAGTACTCCAGTTTTTAAGTCAAACCCTAAGCTATCCAAAAGTGGAAACTGCATCCCAATCAGTCCAGTAGTTTTTACGTAATACGAGGACAAACATATAGACAAACAGACAGACACGTTTTAAAGCTTTTTCAGTAGTTTATTTTTAGTATCCAAGACCATTTTTTTTAAATTATCTTCTTTAAAAAGACTTTTTATGCCTACTGCTTTATTATATGTTTTTTTTATGTATAGAATAGATGGCGTGTGTCTGTTTGATATATTATTTTTTTATTATTGTCAAGTCTTTAGTAGCACTCGTAAGACTAAGACAAATCGATTAACGTGAGAATCATCAAAATCTTACCACGCGTTTGGTCTATATTGTGCCACAAAGGAACAGACATACATACTTATCTTTAAATCGTTATATATCCTAAATGTTCATTGAAAATGAAAAATGATAGGAGAAACATAAAAAAAAAACAAATACCTGTTCAATTATGCTGCACTTGACATAGTTCGTTGACTTTCTATTTTTTCTTTTTCACATTATAGCGTCTTGTTGTCGCCATATTGAATTTTGATTGTCTTGTCTTTAGTAGCAGTCGCAAGATTAAAACAAATCGATTAAAATAAAAATATTCAAAATCGGGTCACGCGTTTGGTCTATACAGTGTCATAATGAAACAAACATACATACATAGGCTGATAAACACATTACCGGGCCTTCTCGTTGCGCAGCCTGGTAAAAAGTGTATTTTCTCAAAAATTTTAACGTGTTATTTTCAATATTCTTGTGACTTAAAGTGTTCCGAGTTGCATGCATCATACGCTGCTGGGTATAAAGGTAAATAACCTAGTGGGTAGGTTATTTAGAAAATTTAATAATTTCACAAATTCTACGATAATTCTTCACAGCGAATATCTCTGTTAATTATATTTATATTTTTTCACGGTCCAGTTTAACCAGCCAACTCGTGTGTAACGAACAGCTGTAGTGAGTAATATAACAATATGGCACCCAACGACAGCGAGACCTAAAGGCGAGATGCAAATATCCAGCTGAGACGTGCCAAAGAAGTTTCTGAGCACGAGTTGAATAACTAACATGGCACTTCTGCAACGAGACACAGAGAATCATTTTGAGGAGATATTCTTACGTTAGCGAAGCATGTCGGCCAAGCGCTATTACGCGCCCTTTACAATCCAACGACACTGAGGTTCATCTTTGGATCTGCCCCAATATTAATTAATAGATTTGCCATCGTTCCTTACTTTGGAGAGCACGTTGAGCCATCGGTTCCGGTTGCTAACAATTGATAGCAGTCGTTAGGCAACGTCGGAGGCCCTTGGGCGGCCTGCTAAATGTTGACTACAGAAGTCAGCACTACCTCATCACTTAGTTTAATATTGTAGGTACGCCTTAGAGTGCCAAATGCCAAACAAAACATAATTTGACACAATCAAATCAAAAGTTAATCTAAATAACAAAGTACATAGTCGGGTTAGACGGTCCATTCCATTCAGGTGACGACGCACCATTTGTAACTCAAGATCATGTTATGTTATCAGCATTATCTGATCTCTCGCTAAGCAGGCGTTATTGCTAAAATCATATATACATTAAATAATGAGTCACGTTAAATTCAGATGTGTAAAGCTCGATCCCTACACTAAAATACTCTGTATACGATGAGATACGATACATTACAGTGTGCTGTTTCAATTGTCGTTAAGCTAATGTTATCATTGTTCACATCACTATTTTCAGCTTGAAAACCTTCCCTACTGCTTTCACTGTGACCAGGATAACTAAGGTGACTACAATAAACTTTAAAGTCACCTTGAGCCGGGAAGCTGCGGCCCTTAATGCATACGTGATTTGAATGTCCTCCGCAATTTTATTCAACCAATATGACAAAAATGTTTGCGACTGCGCTTTGAATACATAAACACTGTGATATTAAATTTCTCTTTTTATCATATCCCGTTAGGAATAGTGAGAATTGTATTCTTACACCGTATGATTTCTTTTACGATGGGAATAAATGTATGACACATTTTTTTTTATAACAACTACCCAAAAAAGGGAGTGTTTTGTCATTAGAATTCATTTATGTTTGTATGTATGTGAGTTTCTTTATTCCACTATAACTTTTAAATGCCTTACTTAACAGATTTAGACGTTTGGGGTATCGTTAGAATCCTTACATAAGCTCCTCCGAGTAACATAAGCTATTATTTAAAAAAAAAACTTTTTGGCGGCAGTATGGTCCCAATTAAAAAGCAAAAAATATTTTATTTCTCCCATATAGGTATCAAATTGAAAGCCTTGATAAGCACATTCCAAGAATATATCATTTATTGGCATAAGTTATTTTTTGGCAGGCGTGTTGTATTAGCTTCTTAGCTAGTTATTTGTTACTTATAACCTACCGACTACCATAAATATTTATAATAATTTATTACCAACGTGGAATAAATAATTAACGACTCACCGTAACCTTAAAAATTGCGACATAAAGATTTACTAGTGGCTAGTGGAGGTCACCATGTTCTTAAATTTAGAGGGTCTTGAACATGTCGGTTTCTTCTCGACGTTTTCACAGGTTTTGAGCGATGACATCTTAGCATCTATTAAGCTTGTAAACTTTATTGAAATTGGCGAAAATAAGCAAATGTAGAATACAGTAAAAGTAAGCTGACGATATTAATGGGTACTACAGTTACTTTTGGGTCGTACATCAGAAGCGCCAAGACATCGTGACGTAAGTGTACTAACTGTAAAAGCATTATAATATAACAAATGAATGTTTTAAAATACATCGACAAGATAAATACATCACTTATCTCATACAACTTTGATGTACTCGTATAATTTAAATAATAAGTAACATAATAGGTTATTTATGATTATGCTATGTAAACAGTTGACAGGCCTTCTACAAAAAGTGTCATCTAAGTGCTATATAATGAAAAACATCGATTAGGATACGAGTACTTTGTACCAACGTTATAAAGCCAAGTTCGAGTATTTTTACGCGAAAAGATTTATCCTTCTCTTTCGGGACTTTGTACAAATAAACAGGATTAAAAATATCGTCTTAAAGTAGATGAAAGTCTCTTTAAGAGCAACTATGTAAATCTTCAGTAGGTATTGAGATTTAAAATAATACAAAATGTTGCCATTCAATTTAAAATTTAGACAGCAATTATTTTTAAGTACTTCTTGAGGGTCAATTTTAGCATCTAAATAAATTAACTTCGAGGAAAGGAGATAAAGAGAAAACGCATTTTAATTTGGGAAAGTGTTTGTCCTCGTGTTACGCCAACGTGGCGACGCGACGTTTCATGTCTACATTCCCAAGATCAATTTTCTTAGCAACGAGCCCTTTAGTTGTATATTTGCGGGGAGCAGATGCTCTCCATATATACGACACAGTATCCACCAGTAGGATAATATGTGCTTAAAGAATGAGCTAAAAAATATATTACTTTTTACCACTATTAAATTTAAAATTATAGAAGCACTTATGATTGCAGTTCATGATTACTTGTTGACAATCATCAAAGCCGGCAAGTGTAGAATCTGAAAGGGTATTTTCAGCCGCTGGCTATATTTGTAGCTATATTAGAAATCGATTGGCAGATGAAACAATTAACACTATTTGATTTCTACGATCCTTTTTCAAAAAACAAAATAGTTTATTTTTTTATAATGTATAATTAAAAGAGGCATTTACAGTCATAAACATCATGTCAGCTTTTAGAAGTCCACTACTGGACATAAGCCTAAGAGGTGGTTTCAACAGAGGTGAACAGTTTCGGAGAAATAACGTCTCCCTGCCTCACTCTTTTTTGCAATTTGATAGAATTCGTGCTCCGATTTTGGAAACGGACAGTCATTGTGGCCTTGCTGTACAAACACTTCAACACTTCAATGTACTGGTAGTCAATCTGTCACTGCTTTAATGACTATAATACTGCTCAGGTCTCGACTGAATCAAAGGCTTTCTCGTAGTTCACAAACATAGAAACGTAGTCGCTAGACATAGTGGTCGATTATACCGGAGCGTATGGATGTGGTCTACAGTGCTAAATCCATTCCATAATCCAGCTTGTTCGGGAGGCTGAAAGCCCTCAAATCTACGAGCGAGACGGTTTGTAACTACTCTCGAAAACAGCTTATAGATGTTGCTCAGCAGTGAAATAGCATGTATAGTAAGTTGATTATACTATGGAGGTATATTTATTCATTTATTATACAGGATTCATCGTAATACATGATGTCTCTGGTAGATATAAGATTGAGACTTGTCAGCATGCTCAAACACTTAATAACAGTGATTAAAGTTGATTATATAGTGTTCGTTAAATTTAGAGAGACTGAACCACCTGTTACGGTAATACTCGTATTTAACTACACTGTACTAGATTTGTTTTGCTCGCTGTCTAATTATAACATCGGAAATGAAGTTGATTTAGTGGTTTTGATTTAGTTGTTTTCACCTTAAGCTCATTGCGCACGCGTATCTTAAGCGCGTGGATGTGCTAGGTACCTATATAATACCTAAAAGAGTCAACTTTGGAACGAAAGGGCAACTGAAATGCTGACTTGATGAATTTAAACCGGATTTCCATCGTTCCGGCCGGATCGATGGACATCCGGTTGGATTCGGTTGGATTGGAAATGACACCGGATTGCAGACTCTAGTCGGTACCTAAGTTATCCAATAGTGAAAACCGCATTTCAATCGGTCCAGTAGTTCTACCAGTAGTTTTGGTACTAATATAATTTGAAATAACTAGGGCTCTGATAGATTTACGCAATTTTAAAAACATATTTGTGTTCTTGCTATGTATCTGGCGGCCGTTGAATTTAATTTTGTTATCTTCTTACGATATTTAAAAAAAAAAAAAACCCCCACAAAACTATAACCCCTCTAACTATGACCCTTTTTTTTGGTCGTGTACTGGTTAAGTTTTTCTGTAGACACATAGAGGAGCTCCTGGTTATAGCGTGGTATTCGAAAAACATTGTTCGAGGTGCTCGTGTGTTTGATGTATGCTAGAGAGCATACGATAACAAAAGGTGTTTGGATGAAATCGTATGTACCTAGCACTTTTTAGGGGAGCCCCTGGAGGGAGTAATGATAACAATGCTCTTGTTTACTTTTATCATACTTTGTATGATGCCCCAGTATTTGGTATATGAAAATGTGTTCAAGAAACGTAACGATGTAAGTGGCTTTGAGTCCCTTGTTACTTAGCATGTTTTATTTGGTCGCGGTTTACGCATTTATTTTTATTTTACTGAGATGTAAAATCTGAACATTGCGGATGGCAATACAGATTTACAAATGTCACGTACTATTATTGGAAATAGGTTTTAGGATGATGTGAAATTTTTACTACTACATAGATATACTACAGTTCAGATAGTTTGATCCTAAGTTTAGTACAATCAAATAAATGTAATAAACGATAAAGAAGGATGGCAGAATTTGCCTGGCTTCAGAAAAAATAAATGACATGTCATTCATGTTGCCTATATCTATACTTATAATAAAACTGTAACGGGTCCAATTCTGTACATTGAAGATATTTTGAATTTTTTTTTGAAGCCAAAACTATATTTTTTCCTTTTTTGTCTGTCTGTCTGTCTGTATCTTGGCTAGGCATCACGCCGAAACTACTGAATGAATTTAAATGAAACTTGGTATGATTTGAGTTCATACCACGAGGTAGGACATAGGCTACTTTTCATCCCGAAAAATGAAAGGGTTCCCGCAGGATAGGGGTTGAAAATTATTTGAAGAAACACTTACCACTCTTAAACTACTGGACGGATTTTGATGCAAAAAATAGAAAGATTCCCGAAAAAATAGAAAGTTCCTGCGGGATAATGTCCCAAATTCTGTATATTAATGATATTTTGTAAAAATGTTTGGGGTCCGTTCTATGTTCAATACTAAAGCCAAAACAGTTTATTTTTTATTTTTTTCTCTCTGTCTGTACCTTGAAAGTGCATCACGCCCAAAATACTCAATGAATTCAAATGAAATTTGGTATGATTTGAGTTCATACTTCGAAGTAGGACATTGGATACTTTTTATCCCGAAAAATAAATGGGTTCTTGCAGGATAGGCGTTGAAAGTTATTTAATAGAACACGTATCACGCTGAAACTACTCGACGGATTTTGTCGAAACTTGGCATAGTCATAGTTTAAACAATGGATAAAAATTGAGGATACTTTTTATCACGAAAAATAACGTGTTCCTGCGGGATAATGTCCAAAATTCTGTAAATTAAAGATATTATGTAATTTTTTTTTGGAGGCCGTACGTCTGTCCGTCTGTCTGTCTGTACCTTGGCAGCGCACCACGCCGAAAATAATCAATGAATTCGAATGAAATTTGGTATGATTTGAGTTCATAACTTCGAGGTAAGACATTGGATACTTTCATCTCGTAAAACTTAAGTGTTCCTACAGGATAGGAGTGGAAAATTATTTAAAAGAACACGTAGCACGCTGAAACTATTGGACGAATGTTGATGCAACTTGGCACAGACATAGTTTATAAGATGGGTGAAAATTATGGATACATTATGTACCGAAAAAATAAATGGTTCCTGTGGGATATGGATCCAAATTCTGTACATTAAAGATATGTTATTTTTTTGGAAGTTACTCTATATTCGATAATGAAGCCTAAACTGTATGTTTTTTTCATTTTTGTCTGTATGTCTGTCAGTCTGTATCTTAGCCGCGCATCACGCCGCCGGAACTACTGGATGAATTCAAATGAAACTTGGTATGATTTGAGTTTATACTACGAGGTAGGACATAGGATACTTTACATCTCGAAAAATTTATGGGTGAAGAATAGGGGTTGAAACTTATTTAAAAAAAATACGTGCCACGCTGAAACTAATGGACGGGTTTTGATACAACTTGGCACTGTCTTAAGTTATATGATGGGTTAAAATTGATGACAGGTTTTATCCCGAAAAAGTAACGGGATTCTGCGGGATATGGGTCGAAAGTTATGTTAATATTTAAGCAATAAAAATATTTTTTGGATGGTTCTCTATATTCGATACTGAAGTCAAACTTTTTTACATTTTAATTTTGTCTGTCTGTTTGTCCGTATCTTGACCGCGCATCGCACCCAAACTACTAAATGAATTCAAATGAACAACATGCTCTTGGGTGCTTAAAAAAGGTATTGAACAACTTTTTTTTTGTTTTTTTGACTCTCTTTCTGTTTGTCTGTATGTTTGTTTGTTCACGCGTCACGTAAAAACTACTGGACCGATTGCAATGCGGTTTCCATTGTTAGATAGCTTAGGGTTTGATTTAAATCTGGTGTGATTAGTATCTCAATCCGGTGAGTTAGAAGCCGAGAAATTGATAAAAGTATTTTTGACGGCTGAAGAAATTTTGTTCATTTGAGGACCAATATACCAACATTTATTTGCATATTGTTCCTTGAATAGCACATCATGGTACTTTGAACCTAAAGAAAAGACCACGCGTGCGAAGCCGCGGGTACAGCTAGTAGGCAATATATGTGGAAATTCATGTTATACTTTTGTCATGATTTCCAATTTTATGTTTAAATTGAAGGGTTTTTGCAGTAGTTTTCGAATTCAATTTGACTAATACTTCAGGAATATTTAAAAAGTATGGCTACCGGAACGTCAGATGAAGGTGGCGTCACCTGGCAATCGTTTGCCTTACCATGATTCTACCGGAAACATAGTCTCACGACGATGGCGCCATTTTTTCTGGCAGGGGAAAAGATTGTGAGGAGGTAGTTTATTCATTTTCTTGTTGAGCATCGGAATGAAGAAGTCAACTGAAAAGTAGAATATAAGTGACCATTGAAAATACATATGTATTATGTCTGAAGAAGTTATTTACTACAAATGTAAAGTAGAATATAAGCGACCAGTGGAAAATACAAGCATTTTATACCTGATGGACGAATTTCTTTACACTTTTGTGTTTGTTTATAAATATTATGCATAATTTATAAAGCTGGGAATTAAAATTAACTTTTATGCATTAAATTATTATAGAAATTACTTGTATATTATCCGACCAAACACTATGGTTCTCATTATATTGTTTTCGTAAGAATACACGTCTTATCCTTGTTCCATTTGTCTAGTGTTGACAGCATAATCTATCTTTGATTCAATTTTATTCCGTTATATCGTGAGTTAATGCAAGTAAGCACGTTACGTTAATATTTTTCTGCGATTTTAGGATTTTTTACCTACTATTTCTGATTTCTGGTACATGATGTATATTAATGCTTGCAAACGTTTCTGAAAAACTGTAGTTTAGTAATTTGATTTTGTTGCAACTTGCAACTAACATCGACGACAACCGCCCCATTCAAGATGCCTTTGCGGTGTGTAAATTGTTCTTTAAATGTGGCTTGAATCATAAAACATTGGATGTCCAAAGAAAACGAAAAATTATTCGAAGAATTAGCACGAATCTTCAGCTCTCAAGGTCACCTGCTCGTAAATGGATTTGTATTCCTACCGCTGCCGCTGACCCTTAGATCAACATCCATGTACCATTATTATTATTATTATTATTTATTAATTTATTACATAACAAGAAAATGTTCACGATATGCTTAATAGAACCAGTAAACCTAGAAAGGTTTGTCTTGGCAATAGGGTCCTCTTACCGATTGTAGGTACATTTTAGATAGAAATGAGTAAGCCGTAATCAAATCCCAGAAAATCGTTAGCCACTGCCTAACAGGTGTTTTTACGAAATATCTTTTTTCTCCCAACTTCTAGAAAAATGGTACAATTTATCGCACTCTTAATTCTTACTCAGGTATGCCTATTATTTAAAAACCAGCCTGGTCAGTTCTGTGGTTTCCAGGACTTAGTGCCTATAAAGTACCAAATAACATTTTCCCTTTAGCCGTTGGATAGTTTTTTATCGATTGTTTGGCTTCTAATCATCGGAATAAGATACCAAGTACACCATGTTTAAAGTCAAACCCTAAGATATCTAACAGTGCAGTGCATTGCAATCAGTTCAGTAGTCTTAAAGTGATGCGTGAACAGACACGATTTATAAAAATATTATTTTAAGTACCCCCAGTACAGAAAATTTTAACAACCGATCGTAAAAAAATATTATGGGTGACTTTAACAGCCACAATACGGCCTGGGGCTACGCAACATTGAATCCGGACGGCGATGCTGTGGAAGAATGGGCAGAGGCCGAATTTGTACAGCTCCCACTATAGACTGAAACACACAGCGTAAACACTACGAAAACCATACAAAACTTTTATGGTTGAAATACCTCGCACAAGAACGAAGCGTTACGCTTCTTCATTTATTATAAGAACTGCAAAGGAGTGGAATGCCCTGCCCTCGTCACTGTTTCCGGTAAATTATAACCCAGGTGTTTTCAAGTCAAGAGTGAATAGGTATCTACTAGGCAAGCGTGCTACACCTTCCACCACATCATCGCTTTCCATCAGCTGAGATTGTGGTCAAACGATTGCCTAGACCGTAATAAAAAAAAAACAGAAAAAAATATCACAAAAAATAAGGTGTTTGTTGTCAGTTTTCTGTCAGCATCTAAACGAAAAGAGAACATATCATTCTTTTTTTATTTAATCGAATTGTTATCAACAAAAGAAAAACATAGATACAAGCAAGATACTTATGGGGGAGGAAAGCGTTTCCGATGTCGGACCCTTTTCTAGGGCGCTCAATTCTCGGCGGACGATTTTGTTCGAGCCTATTTTTCTGTCAGTTACATACCTACAATTTTATTGACTATCCTTTAACAAGCCTTATTTTAACCAAAGCACAGGACAGTTTAGTTTAATGCTTGAGAGAAATTGTCGATGTTTTCAAAAATACAAGCTCAAATGATATAGTTAATTTTATATTCCAATTTTATGAAACCAACAAAATACAGGAGTGCCGCAGTTGACCTCTTTGCTGACCTGGAAATTAATTTTGTGGGTTTGTGTAATTTATAAAATATACCAGCTTTCCCGCCCGCTACTTCGCCCACGCGGACTACTGTTTGACGCGAAAAAAAAACCTATGTTCTTCTAGGATTTCAAAAACCAATGCAAAAGTATTTATAGCACCATAGCTCTTACAGTTTATTGACAGACTTGTTATTTCGTTTCCATGGCAACCGTTCCTTACAGCGAGTAATCAACATTTTTCAGTATTCCCGTATAAAACTAACAATTTTCCGGGATTGAAAGTATCCTGTTTTATTCTAGGGCTTAAGCTATTTCCATTCCAAATTTCATCAATGCCGTCCATCCTTTATCGCGTGAAAGCTCCCCAAACAAACTAACAGACGTTTCACTTTTATATATTGGTATGGATGTTTATGGCTATCTTTGAAGCTGTACAGTGTAGAAAACTCAAATTTTGATTGAGTATGTACGTAATAATTAAAAAAAACAAACTACTCACGAAATTAACGACCTTCAACGACATGGTCACAACACCAAGTGATATTAGTGATCAATTAAGTAAGCGTTCAATAAATTTTCATGCAATAAAATATATGCTAGAACACCTATTGATGTTTCTTTGTCGAATTACTTCTGTTCACCGATATCATTCGCCCTTTTCTACATTGTTTTATTATAATGATAATAGCATACTGTAACAATTTAATTTGGATACACGGTCCTAAAGGTCCTAGCAAGTCCCAATTCAAAATCACTTTTTTTATATATGCTCCAAGCACATCACGGGTTATAGTAAATAAAGCAATATAAGTTGTTTCGCGTTTATTTCGGTAAGAGGGTACACTACGAAAAATATAATAATAATTGTCGTCTCTTCCGTACTATCAACGTCCACATAAAAATAATGAGAAGTATGACTTGGGTACACGTTTAAAAGTTCCGTCGTTCCGGTTGATATTTCCACGAAGTATACTGAAGAGTGAGGTTGAACTTAACTTTTTATAACCACTTTTTGATACCATTGTACGTCTTAACGATATTAAGGCAATTTGATAACTGGGCGTATGCATATAATATGGTCGGACAGCTAACCCTAACGCAATGTAGTCATATCGAGATTTAATCCTAGAGCGATCAAGTCATACCTGCTATTTAGTCATACCGAGATGTAGTCTTATAGGTTCTAACCCAGAAATACCTTTTCTAATTAATATCACCCATACAAGCTTAAAACAAAAACAAAGCGTAGTTGCTTTTCAATATTAGGTGCAGATAAGTTTTGTCTCCTATAATTTCTGAGACAAATAAAAGACAGCTAAGCGACTGTAAGTTTTATTCAATTTTATAAGATAAACAAACTTAAAATTCGTCAAACCTGACCAATCTAAGGCTAACATTACAAAACTTAGGTTTCGATAATCTAACAGTGTTAATGATCATTATATAACGTGTCAACGAATATCCTTTTAAGTACGTAGCAGGTTTGATTTGATCAAGCATGTAAATTAGTATACGTGTGCCATGGTTGAATGTATAGTATTTAGAATTCCGACACAGAAGTAAAAATTAAAAAAAAAACGACAACCCTAAATGTTTGTTATCACGTCGCACAAAAAAGTAGGTATGTATACGTACCGCTCCATCTGCGGGTTTAGGTTAATAGGCCTCGCCTCGTTGCTGGTGGTAATACCCCGCTGAAAGGAGATTGTTCACCAGTCCGAGAAGATGTGGAGCCAGCCTATTGTCTCTGAGCACACTGTTACATTATAGCTGAAGAAAACACCGAAGGCTTGAGAAATGTAAAGTTTACGTTTCACAAATCTAAATATCTATAATGCCATTTCAATATGGTCGGACTGTCCCGAATCTGCCGCGCGGGTCGTGGTCGGCGTAGCTGTGACGGGACTTGTTCGGCTGCCACTCGGCCAAGCACTTACTTTTCATTACATTTTAGGGTTCCATAGTTAAGCAAGGAACCCTTATAGTTTCGCCATATCCGTTCACAGTCATTTTTTTTATTCAGAAACTATTAACACTACAAGATTGAAATTTTGCGCGTGTTTTGACATTTAAAACAGATAGATAACACTTTATTGCACCAAATAAAACACTTACAAACATAAATAAAATAACCTGAAGTGCAGCTACATAGATGTGTTGTATGTTGTTGAGTTATCGTCATGTCGAGGAAAAGGCTTCCACAGAGAAAGCGTGTGCAAAAACGTGGTTGCTCGCCTGCTAGCGCTGAGCTTGTTACTTATGCTATTTCATCTGTTTGAACTCAGTTTACCTTGCTCCGAGGAATATATATCGAGGCATTCACGAAGCTTGCCTCACGATGTCTGGATATGTCAGAAAGATCCACACCACGCCCAAAACTAAATCATTCTGAAACTTTTTTATTTTTGAGGCATGGATGGTGTATTATACATACATACAAGACACAGAAAAAACTTGCTTATTTAATAAATACATGATTATCCAGCTCAACAGGGCCCCAATTCTACTAAAACAATTGTAATGACAATTGTCAACAATTTTCGCAAAATTTTCGCTTTTAGCTCTTAAAAGTGGCAGAAAAGGTTTTTTTTGGAAAATTTTCAAAATAAAATATTTCCAAAAAAGTAACACTCAAAATTCAAAAATTTTCACAAATTTTTCGCTTCTACTACTTTTAAGAGGTAAAAGCGAAAATTTTGCGAAAATTGTTGATAATTGTCATTACAACTTTTTTAGTAGAATTGGGGCCCTGTAGAGTAACTAGAGATGGGTGATCACTCGCCGGACGGTCGCACCTGGCGCTCGCCTGATTATAGCGGTGGACTTCACTAATCTTTTGAGAGCCAAAGCGAGACGATGGAATCTGCAAAACTTATAAAAGAGGAAGGGCTAAGAAGCACCCATCATATAACTAGGGAAGTAGGTTTCTATTTTTTACACTCCTAGAAATGTGTCTGAAATAATAAAAATATCTAGTTTGAGTTTCGATTCCAACACTTCAGGTTGTGTTTTGGACTAACATTGTTCTGCCTATTCACACTTGTAACGTAAAATAAAAAAATGTATTACCTAAACTTAATAGTTATCGAAGCGTATTACCTAAAAATGTATTACCTAAACTTAATAGTTATCGAAGCGTATTACCTAAAAATGTATTACCTAAACTTAATAGTTATCGAAGCGTATTACCTAAAAATGTATTACCTAAACTTAATAGTTATCGAAGCGTATTACCTAAAAATGTATTACCTAAACTTAATAGTTATCGAAGCGTATTACCTAAAAATGTATTACCTAAACTTAATAGTTATCGAAGCGTATTACCTAAAAATGTATTACCTAAACTTAATAGTTATCTGTTACCATCAGCAGTTATCTGTTACTGCAAGTACTACACGACCTCAAGTTTAGTGACGGTCAGTGATGGTGTTTAGAGAGATTATTGTAAATATAAATCTGTTTGAGCAGATAAATATTTAGATTTACATGGATATTTACACTTCAGTGTACACATCTATAGCATAAAAGCAGAGTTCTCAAGTTAAAGCTCCTTAGTACGTTCACGGAACCTGTAACTTTTTTACTCTAGCAACAATTCTTCAGACACCCATAATCAAGTTTGCGGACGTGTCGTCCCAACACAATTGAGTTTGATGGACTTTGTAACTATGAGGGCATGGTTGAAACCAAGAGTACATTTTTTTAACGCTGGTTCTGTTACCCGAAGTGGAATTTGGATTCTGAAAAAGAAAGTGTTTTTTACCCTGCCATAATCTCTTGTCTGCCATAAAGCTCTTGCAGGTTATACTGAATTTTGACACATTTATAGCTACCAAATCTATGTAGACATATAAAACAGTACCGTGACATACCTATTGACTGACAGACACAGCCTAAACCTTTGAAATTTTGAGTGAATATTCATTGAGTTTTATAGAAGTACATTACAGAGTATTATTTTAAATGGGGGTAGCAAAATTTGCACGCGAGCATACCTGCGGGGCGCAGCTAGTATATTTATAACCCATCAAGAATGATGTATATGAATGATGTACAAGTACAAATTACTTGATTTAACATATTGAAGGAAACGTATTGAAACCAATCCTTGACTCTCTTTTAAGGGCGAAATTTCTGGCGACATATTTCCATCCAACAAGACGAGCAACATATCCCGCAAACATTATTACCAACTAAATACTCAGCGTCATTGAAAATCAGCCCGCTTATTTCACGTAATTCATCCATTTAAGCCCCGTACAGGCGTTCCGGCTGTCGTCCGTTAGAGCCATTTTTAGACGTTTTAACTGCCTTATATACTTGTATGTATACTTTGGACGATATCGTCACCTAACACAGAAAGAGTGGTGGTAGCTAACTACATTAATGAGAAACCTTTGACCTAATAAATATGCTTCATCATCTCGACAATTTTCTATCCTGTCTGTTTAAATATATTTTTTTTGCGAAGAGATCAAAAGCTTTCCCTTAAATTATGAAAACACTCGTAAATAAGTTGTTTTGATAGATCAGTGAGATGCGTTTGGGGTTATTTGAAAAGATTCAAAATGTTGTGATGTAGAGTTTGATTATATTCTCAATCTTGTGTTTGTTCGAGTGTTAATGTGTAATATTAGTGGAATGTTAACCGTTGGGGGTTCGTTAACGTGCGCGAGTGTGGGCAAAAGAATCAAACGCAGAACAAAATGGCGTTTTGTGATTTTTCCAAATCTCCCTCGGAAGTTTCAGTAAATGTCCACCATTTTACTGATTCGTGACTTTGACAATTTTTGACTGTGAAGTGATATTACTTTAAACTATAATACACTTGACGTTGGCGAAATTGCTAGTAGGCCAGTGACTCCGCAGAAGCCATCTAATAAAAGAAAGTAAGCAAAAGATGCGTTTTGCTGCCGCGCCGCGGTGTAATCCTTTTGATTATAAATACCGTTTTCCGTGAATAATGCTTTACCTAAATAAGTTTATATTTAAGTAGCCTTATTTTTCGGTAAAATACAAGTATACCTCAGAACAAGGAAAATTAATCATTTTAGATTTTCTTCCTTCAGTGGTGTAGCTTATTTTTACCACGTTTTTATTAAGTCACTTTCTTGTCGGTCTGTCTCTCGTTCCGGGTGGAATCCTGCAACTAAAATTTCAAGCACTTCCCGAATAGCTATCTGGCTGAAACTTTCAGGGTAGCTCCCAGATATAGATGACAAATCACTCTAAAAAAAGACGCTTTTAGATTAGTTTTTATCTACATTTGCTGCTTGTTAAAATTATTAATGCAAAAATTGCAGCGCGTAGTAACTCTGAAACAGAGATAAACCATGATAACATAACTCGCTACTTATAATACTAAAGTGATCGACAATTTATGGCAGGATTTTGTGTTGCTTAGATTCTACTCTCAAAAATAATGGTGCATTTATTTCATTTAGTCGTATCTTATTGTCATAGTATATCCTTACCAATACATAAAAGTGAAACGTTGTCTGTTTGTTTGGGGAGTTGTAATGCGATAACGGCTGGACGGAAATTTGGAATGACGATAGCTTATACCCTGGAATAAAACATGGGATAATCTTATCCCGGCAAATTTTAAGTTTCCTCGGGAAAAATGGAAAATGTTGATAACTCGCAGTAAGGAACAGTTGCCATGGCAACGAAATACTAACGAGTCTGTCAAAAAACATCAAGACCGTTAGTGCTATACTTTTGCATTGGTTTTTAATATCTTAGAAGAACACACGATTATTTTTTTCGCGATAAAACAATACACCATACACCATCAACTGAGTACTGAGCAATGCGCAGACCAAGAAGTCATTGGCTTTTGCCATTATGGTACCCATGGCTAACTCACACACTGATATAAAGAATCCCCAACCCCCCAAACAGTTGAATTTCAGATATGTCTATTTTAAACAACAAATATTTATTAGAGTAACAAAAGATTCATGCCACCTCCATCCACCGACTTCCTGCGATGGCTACAATGTCGTCGGTCCATCGTGTGTGTGTGTTAACTTATTTCTGTAATTTTTCTAATATTTTTCACCCCTCGTGGCTTCATCTTGCATTAATCAATAGTGTTTTTACTACGTGGCATAAAATAACTAATATACTACTCTAACTTATTATTAATATATTACTTTTACTACTAAAATACTCAAGCACGAGATTCAAACTCAGATACATCCACGCCTCTGCACGGCACATGCCTCTAACCAATTCGGATACCACGACCTATGCATCGTCACCCAAATTTATCCGCTTAGCTTCTGAACCCATCTTATAGGAACGGTAACGCCATCTATTGGTAGTATTTTGAACTGACTAACCAAACACGGCTTATATATTAACTTTGTGTCTGAAAGATAACACCTCAAAAGACAAAAGCCAAAGGGCTTTAAAGTGTCCAAACATTCAAAAGAAACTAGTAGCATCATTTTCATAACGTGAATTCAAATATAACCAATATTATACAAAATTATAACACAATACGAAAAAAATATCATTCGCGCGCCGTACGATGTAAATCTGTGGACGTATGCTTATTGAAAATATTTCCATTGAGACGGAAATAATATTGGACATATGAATACAATATTCATGCCAATAAGACAAGAGGGGTGCGCTCTGTGATAAAAGACATATCCCTAGCGTTAGCTTATTATTTTTTTCAATTATTTACTATTTTGTTTTTTTTTTCTGCCATAACCAGAGACGCTCCACTTTATGAGATATCAGAATCTTAAATGTGATTTTCATTTACGACCTACGAGAGAATTGAATTCTATATTAGATTATGTTTTTTATTAGATTTTTTCTGTTGCTATTTGCGTGGAAGACGGCAGTATGTCGAATATGGTGGATGTGTTTTGGAACCCTATTTCACGAACTCTGGGGTCAGTCAAGGTTCAAATCTTGGACCTCTTGAATTTGTGATTATGATAAATGATTTACCGAACATAATCAAACATTCATTGTGTCTACTGTTTGCCGATGACCTCAAGTTAGTATTAAAGGTCAGAGGCGTGGAAGATTGTGAACGGCTGCAGGAGAATATAGAAAGCGTTTTCAGATGGAGCCAGGCCAATAAGTTATACTTTAACGTATCTAAGTGTTCCGTTATGTCTTATACTAATTACAGAGTGGATGCAGCTGCCATGGCTCGTGTCACTTCTGTGAAGGATCTTAGCGTACAGGTAGATTCGGAATTAAGGTTTCGTAATCACATTGTAAACATATGTAAACAAGCATTCCAGAACTTAGGCATTATACTTAGACAATTGCAGAGCTTCCAAAACCTTAATAGCAATATGGGGTTTATCTTTTCTACCCCCTAATGTATCCTACTCTTTTCGTCCTAGGAATGGTAGGATATTATAGGCTGGAGGTCAGGAGGGACCTTTTATTGCTTACTTATTTATTTAAACTGTTACGAGGTATGATACACAATCCTCAAATACTGATGTGCTTGAAGTTGAACGTACCAAACAACTATATACGTGCGCGTTATCGCAAGCTGTTTGCAGTGCCATTCAGTAGAACCAATTTGCTTCACCAAGCACCATTTACCCGGGCTCTCCGGCTATTGAATATAATTAATGCTGAACACAGCGATTTAGACATTTTCGCATGTACTTTGGTGAAATTCACTTGTTGTTTGTTTGTCGTATGAGGTGGTGCTGGCCTCTGATGTCAGAGTTTGTCAAGCCGCCCGAGGGCCTCTGACATGGCTTAACGACTGCTATTAATCAATAACAGCCGGGACCGACAGCTTAACGTGCCCTCCGAAGAACGGAGCGATAGAAAACCGCACATAACTTAGAAAAGTCACTGGTGCGGGGCCTAGGTTTTGAACCCGGTATCGTTGGATTCTAATTTGCACTATAGAACCGTTAGGCCATCTAGCTTTTTTGGTGAAATTCACTGATGCTGCCCTTATATGTGTTAGTAATTAAGTAAATTGTCGCATTAGATTTGTCTGTAATAATAATGTAAATTTAAATAAATAAATAAATAAAAAATTGACATGGAAAGAGCGTGGAGCGGTTTTTCAAGTTCAAGAGATAGTTTTCTGGTTCTGGGTTTGTATTGTAAATTGAATTGCACTTAAATTCATAATGATTTCGCTGTGTGTACCAATTTGTTTGTTATGAAGCTCTATCTTCTTAGTAAATTTATATTTTTCAAACCCTGTTCATAGCTTTTTTCAAAACCTCTTAATAAAAGCATTAATCAAAAAGTTAATGGATCATTACTAATCATCATCACTTCAGCTTTTAGAGGTCCACTGCTGAACATAGGCCTCCCCCAAAGAGCGCCACGACGAACGGTCTTGTGCCGCCTCCATCCACCTACTCCCTGCTATGGCTACAATGTCGTACGTCCAACGTGTGGGATGTGTTCGTGGTCGCCATTCGAGAACCTTCATTCCCCAGCAGTTGTCGGCTCTGCGAACTATATGGCCTGCCCATTGCCACTTCAACTTGTAAATTTTGAGAGCTATGTCGATAACCTTGGGGTTTTCTACAGATTTCCTCGTTACGGATCTCATAAACTATTGTCTTGAAGCTCTGCGGTATCTGCGACGAGAAGATATGGCGTAATTTTCTGAACGCTGCCCATCCGAGTTGGATTCGTCGGTTGACCTCTTTGTCAAAGTTGGATCTACCCAGTTGGATCGTCTGACCTAAGTAGACATGGTGATCAACAGCTTCGATAATATCGTTCCCAACATAGACCGGCATAGGTGCAACATGGGCATTTGACATGATGTTCGTCTTCCCATGTTCATGTTAAGAACCACCTGCTGGGAACAATATTGAGGTCACTGAGCATTGTGCTTAGGTCTTCCAGGGTTTCTGTCATGATGACTGTATCATTAGCAAATTGAAGGCGAGTGATGCGTTCGCCATTGATGCTAATACCATATCCGTTCCAGTTCAGAACCAACAAACACTGCAACACTTTGATGTACCGGTAGTCAATCTGGCACCGCTGTAATGACTGTAGCACTGCCCAAGTCTCGACTGAATCAAAGGCTTTCTCGTAGTCCACAAACGCTAGAAATAGTGGCCGATTATACTCTTCGGTCTTGTGTGTAATTGGCCGAAGCATATGGATGTGTTCTGCGGTGCTAAAAGCTATCTGAAATCCATCTTGTTCGGGAGGAAATCCCGAAAAATTAAAAAGTTCCTGCAGGATAGGCGTTGAAAGTTATTTAAAAGAACACGTATCACGTTGAAACTACTAGATGGATTTGTTGCATCTTGGCACAGTCATAGTTATCCTCAATTTTTAGTTATATAAAAACTAAAAATTGAGGATAATTTTTACCCGAAAAAATAAAGAGTTTGAGCGGGATAATGTGCCAAATTCTGTAAATTGAAGATATTGTGTATTATTTTTGGATGATTCTCTATATTCAGTGCTAAAGCCAAAACTGTTTTTTTTTGTAATTTTTGTCTGTCTGTCTGTCTGTCTGACCATCTATCTGTCAGTACCTTGGCAGCGCAACACGTCGAAAATTCTCACTGAATTCAAATGAAATATGGTATAATTTGAGTTCATACTTCGAGGTAGGAAATTGGATACTTTTCATCCCGAAAAAAATAAGTGTTCCTGCAGGATAGGGGTGGAAAATTATTTAAAAGAACACGTTGCACGCTGAAACTATTGGACGGATGTTGATGCAACTTGGCACAGACGTAGTTTATAAGATGGGTAAAAATTATGGATGCTTTTTGTCCCGAAAAAATAAAGGGTTCCTGCGGGATGTAAGTCCAAATTCTGTTCATTAAAGATATTGTGATATATTTTTTGGAGGTAACTCTATGTTCTATAATGAAGCCTAAACTGTATGTATTTTTCATTTCTGTCTGTATGTCTGTCTGTCTGTATCCTGGCTGCGCATCACACCGCCGGAACAACTGGATGAATTCAAATGAAATTTGGTATGATGTGAGTTCATACTACGAGGTAGGACATTGAATACTATTTATCCCGAAAAATTAAAGAGTTTCCGCAATATAAGAGTTGAAAGTTATTAGAAAGAATACGTATCTCGCTGAAACTACTAGACGGATTTATTGATGCAAATTGACACAGTTATATATCTATACTTATAATAAAGCAACAGGTACGAAAAAGGCTGTAAAAAGAAGATAAAGAAAAAATGCTCTTGGGTGCTTGCGAAGCCGCGGGTACAGCTAGTTATAAATATAGATATTTATTACTTCATATATATAATTTTGAATCCCTATTCGGCAGAAACCCTTTTGTTTTTTCGGAATAAAAAGTATATTTAATTTTAACCCATCATATAAACTATGACTGTGTCAAGTTGCATCAAAATCCATTTAGCAGTTTCAGTGTGATAAGTGTTTTTTTAAATAACTTCACCCGGTATCCTGCGGGAACCCTTTCATTTTTCGGAATGAAAGTATCCAATGTCCTACCTCGTAAAATAAACATAAATAATACCAAGTTTTAGTTGAATTTATTCAGTAGTTTCGGCGTGATGCGCGGTCAAAATACAGACAGACAGACAAAAATAATAAAAATATAATTTTGGGTTCAGTATGGAATATAGAGTGATATTCGATACTGAACCCAAAATTGTATTTTTATTCTTTTTGTCTGTCTGTATCTTGACCGCGCATCACGCATACCCTCTAAAATATTATTAATTACTTCAAAATCAACATAATTTTGGATGCTTATCCCGCAGGAATTATTCATTTTTTCGGGATAAAAATTATCACAAATTTTAACTCATAACATAAACTATGACTCAGTCGAGTTGCATCTAAATCCGGCCAGTAGTTTCAGCATGATACGTGTTCTTTTAAATAACTTTCATCCAATATACTTCGGGAACACTTAATTTTTCAGGATAAAAAGTATCCAATGTTCTACTTCGTAGCATGAACTCAAATCAATCCAAGTTTCAGTTGAATTCATTAAGTAGTTTTGCCGTAACGCGAAGTCAAGATACAGACAGACAGACAAAATGAAAAAAAAAAACAGTTTTGGCTTCAGTATCGAATATAGAGTGTCCTCCAAAAAATATTATTTATAACTTCAAAATTAACATAAATTTAGATCGCTATCGCGCATGAACCCTCTTTTTTTCGGGATAATAAGTGATCTCAATTTTAATGCATTATATAAACTATGACTGTGCCAAGTTGCATCAAAATCCGTCCAGTAGTTTCAGCGTGGTACGAGTTCTTTTTAATAATTTACAAACCCTATCCTGCGGGAACCATTTATTTTTTCGGGATGAAAAGTGTCCTATGTAGTATGAATTCAAATCATAACAAGTTTCATTTAAATTCATTCAGTAGTTTTGGTGTGATGCGTGGCCAAGGTATAGACAGAACGAAAGACAAAAAGACAAAAATATATTTAAAAAAACTGTTTCTGCCTCTGTATCGAATACAGAGTACCCTTAAAAAAACAATATATCTTCAATGTACAGAATTCAACCTGTTACAGTTTTATTATAAGTATAGATATAGATTAGTTCAGTTTCACACACCCTCAGCACAGTACATATATAGTCTCTATATATGTAAAATCTGGCGGTTGCTATGCAAGCTTTCTTTTGATAATGATATAAACAACTACAGAAATGCTTAGTCACATAACGCTTATTTGGTCACAGAATAAATAACAGTACTATTTTGGTGATGACACAAGCATATTAATGTGAGCCCTTCATTGTTTTCAGCTATCATTGGATTAGCCACTCAGATTCAAATTTCTACGTCTAGGTCACCTACATTTACACCTGATACCATAGTATATTTTTAACTATTCAGTCATTTTGCTGTACATTAGTTTTACTGGTTGTAATACATAGTTTATAAGAATTTGCCATTTTTGCTTGTTTTTTGCTGTTGCAGTATTCAAGCAGTATCTTATGGCCTTTTTCACATATTACGTAAACAAAGAAACGTCTGCTGAACAGAGCTCCACCTGAAAACTCACGCAAGAAGAGTAAACCAAGCTCCTAGTGACACAGAAGAAAAAAAATTATATAAGTATAATTTAAAAAAATAAAATTTATAAGAAAAGCTTGTACGACCTGCTCGAAATTTGAATTGCAAGATTCCAGGACAAAATAAAAAGATACATAGATGCATTGGTACATAGATACATCGATACATACTTACATACTCTCAAATCTGTGCTTACATACAAGTGAAATTAAATAAAAGCTATTAAAAAAATTGGGATCTACCAAGCGACATATGCAACATAATTGGGGAAATGAAGATTCACAGTCCTCTTAGGAATGATGGGAGAGGATGATGTGATGAGAAGAGCTTACCTGGGACAACTGAAGGACGGTAGCCCATAGGAAGGTCTAGGCACAGATGGGGGACGAAGTACAGAAGGGCTTGCAGGCCTCGCAAGTTGAGGCCTGTAGGGATCACGTAGTATAGAAATATGGCGCTTAATTTTGTCAGAGGCCAACATTTAACTAGTGTCGCTGAGACAACTCATTAAGTAAGGATTAACTTTCCGTGAGCTAGCTGCTCACTTTCCAATATTTACTCCGATGCAATATACCAGGTCTGTTTATAGAATCTAGGCACGAAAAGAAGTTCAAGTTGTTTGACGATTTAGTAATATTGACGTGGAGAACCGGAGAACCTCTTAAGACGCGGCTAGCCTCCTCAGTGAATGACTAGCATTAATAACGAGTATATAGAATATAACAGAGCTTATACTTTGCTCAAAATATTCTTTATTCTGTTTTCTTGTTAGGAATCAAAATAATTTTGAGCGCAACCTAATTCTTTGGGTAAGTTCAGTGGGGCTTATTAGGACTTCCATTTAATGTTTAGATATGCCAGTTCTATCTGTCACAATTTCCCTTGATTCTGCTTTATTGCTTCAACTTTACGTTTTCATTATTTCATGTTTCGGAAATAAATGGAAGAATTTGGTCATGGCAAAACACTAATTTCAGACAGTTTTACCACAACATAAATATAACCTCGTAATAAATCTATAGATTTAATGTATAAGGTAACAGCAAGTTAGTTAAAAGTTAGAACACATGATAGCTCATGACAGTGATGTTCTTTCACCAGAGTTTATTGTAGTACTCAAAAAACATGTCTCGATCTAATGTACTGGTCTAGATCCTTCTATGTAAGCAGTCTACACCGGTCATACCTCCTTCTTCGTTACTTGGATTTTGGATGAAATTAATACGGATCGTTAATCAAATACCCTCTAAGCGTTGAACGATGAGCAATGTCCTAGAAAATATTATTTTTTCGAGATTAAGACTTTGATCGTTAATCCGGCTGCGCAGCTGTGACATCAAAAGATGTAGCCGTATTATTAAGGTATCAGGAAGAAGGTAGGTTTATTGAAGATTAATATCCATTACATTAGTTAAAAATAAATAAATTTATATCTAACGTATGTTGTTATCATCATAAGCAGGGTCCTTATTCGCTATGACCATTCACGCAAGTAACGCGCCGCGTTAACATATCTTCGTGGAATCGTACCACGTTCGTATCGTCACACGTTTTCGGCAAGGAATTTTATGCGGCATAGTGAATAAGCGCCCTGATGGTGAACTAGCACAAGTGAGGTGATAGTACAACTCGAACAATATCCAAAAAATGAGGATTGAAATGTACTTAAATTAACAGAGGTTTTGCGATAACGTTTCCGCTCTTGGATACAAAGATAGCATAAAGTAATTTTCGTGTTACAATAGAAGTAGTATTGTAATGAGTTAAACATAAATCGTAAAACTACATACTACTATAACTACTCGCCTAAGGAACACAGCACAGGAAACCAATACCCGACACTACACCGTTAGTTACAAGACCATAGCAACAGTAGCACAGTACATAACTATATCGTAAGGACTAATATGTGTACTGTGGTAGCTAGTGGTACTTAATACGTAATCTAGTTACCCACCGGCGCTATCTATCTTCGTCACAGCGAGAGAGGTCGTAAATCTGTTGGCAAGGTGTATCGCGGCGACTTATCTACGAGGGCGGAGATGACACGATAGCGACGTTATTTTGTCTCTTGCGGGGACTTGGTGGACATTGTTTGGTGAAAATAGGTCCATAAATGGGGAGTGGGGATATTTTCCTTGTGTGTTCCAAAGAACAGCTATACCATCTCTAGAGTATCATTCAACAGAGCATCGCATCAGTTAATATACGATATTGCGGTCAAAATAATAATTACGTAAGTACTATGACAAAGCAATTTCAATAGGTCGATGGATTGATTATCGCTCTAAAAAAGTTTTGCTGTGACTATGTAAATAATCTATACAGTAGACTGTATACATCGGTAAAAGAGCAAAATATTGTTAGGAACTAGAATTCAAGGAGCGTTGAATGAACCTTCCAATACAATATCTTGCTAAAGCAATTGACTACGATTTGGCCCGCATTCGCCACCGCGTTGATTTATTCAAGCCACCATTAAAATATATTAGCACGTATGAACTAGTGTGCCGTAGTTCCTTGAGTTAGTGAAAAATCAGTTCAGAAACTCGCAAGGAATTTTCTTCAGGAAATGCATAGACGACACGGAATCTCCGGCGAGTTTACATTTATTCCACACTCACATTCACCACAAAGGCTGAATATCATAGGAGCCGTTCAATCAATAACACGCCGGGCGCTTTTAAGAAGTGGCCCGCAATGTCACGGTGCAAAATTGGCACGTCTAATAAATTCTTGTCACTCGAAAATACTTTGCATAAATTGGATCTTCTCGAATTGCCGCAATAAAGACGCTAGACGGCTGTTGCAATAAACGAACGATTGGATCGTTTTTGATAGAACCAGCGCTCATCTTTAAGCTAGGAATAGGCGAAACACCCTTGTATTCCGTTTAAACTTTTTCCAACTCTCAAAGGTTGGAATGGTAAAGATTCAGTCATAAATCGACTTGTTATTCCCCCATTTTGCATAAATCGATCGGTTTGTATGACGACAATTTCATTTTTAACCTATTTTGGACCGTAGATATTTAGGTTTATGGCCGTCTCTATTGACGCTGTCTCTATTTGAATTCTCCGAATAGACTTACAACGAGTGGAATTTCAAAATTAGCTGTATTTGCAATTATTTACCTTAACGTAGTTATTTATGATACCGGTGAAATTCATATAGAAATGAATTTGATTAGCTAATTTATTCTGTTTCTTTAAAATGATTTTCTATCCATGTATACAAGTAACAAACGTCTGTAGAATTAAGCTCATTAAAAAAAATGACCAGGGGACCTAAGATAAGCTATTGAACTGGAATATAACATTATTAAATACACAGGCTTTCAAAACTTAGTACCACACTTTTAAGCTATTGAACTGGAATATAACATTATTAAATACACTGGCTTTCAAAACTTGGTACCACACTTTTAAGCTATTGAACTGGAATATAACATTATTAAATACACTGTCTTTCAAAACTTAGTACCACACTTTTAAGCTATTGAACTGGAATATAACATTATTAAATACACTGGCTTTCAAAACTTAGTACCACACTTTTAAGCTATTGAACTGGAATATAACATTATTAAATACACTGGCTTTCAAAACTTATTACCACACTTTTAAGCTATTGAACTGGAATATAACATTATTAAATACACTGGCTTTCAAAACTTAGTACCACACTTTTAAAACTGATAGTCTTTTTATTAAATTGCTTGGCTCTTACTCATCGGATTTAAATACCATGTACCAGCTTTTAAGTCAAAACCTAATATATCCAATAGTTAAAATCGCATCGCAATAGGTCCAGATTTTAACGTGATGCAGGAACAGACAAACACGTGTTTTTTATTAGTAAAATTTATACTAATGTATAATAAAATAAAATTTCAAAGAAAGTTGATGTAATTTGCTACAAAACTATTTTTATTTCAAAACTCCGACTTCTATAGATTAAGGATAATTTAAAATTTAAAAGTGTGGTGCTAAGTTTTAAGGCAAGTGTATATATATAAAAAAAAACATAACGTAAATTACAAAACTGTTGAAAGAGGCATTGCAACGCATGCCGTTGGCCATTAGTCCACACCAATATATAGAAGTGAAAATGTTTGTTTGTTTGAGGAGTTTTATCGCGATAACGGCTAGATGGATTTTTATGAAATTTGGAATGGAGCTTATACCATGGAATAAAACTTAGAATACTTTTATCCCGGAAAATCCCACGGGTAAACTAGAAAATGTTGATTACTTGCTATAAGGAACGGTTGCCATGAAAACGAAATAACAAGTCCGTCAAAGACAATAAAGATTATAGGAGCTATACCTACTTTTGCATTGGTTTTTAATATTCTAGAAGAACAAAGGATGTTTTTTTTTAAGATAAACTATAGTCCGCGCGGACGAAGACGCGGGTGGGAAAGCTAGTATGTAATAAAAAAACAGCTTTACGCTACTAAACTTACATGGAGTTATTGTGAAAATGCCGCATCAAAGTTGGATTCACGATTGTTTTGAATTCCTGATCTTGACAACTAATTTAAAGTAAAAATGGAGTTCCATTCTCTCAGAGTTCCGTCCACAATATTTTATTTATGAAAGTTTACCCCCTGTAGGTAATTCAGGAGTTGTTTGATTAATGTCAGCCTTTTGGATGTTGACTTAGAAGAACTTTCTTTATCAAGTTGACGATAGTCATTATGAGAGGTTTATATTCTCCAATTTTGGAATTTACGTGACAAAGGTGGTAATTTTGAGACTCGTGATGCTATTTAAATGGTGGGAATTTGTGAGGTAGAACCTGCGATCTACCAGATTAAATAATTATTTGAACCAAAACATCGACTTCAAATTTAATGCATTACTTATTAGTTATTTTTAATGAATTAATTTTAGAAAAAAATATATGTAATTTATACTGGTATGTAACACTGGCCGTGGTGGTCTCGGCTTAGAATAAGATCCCTCCCAATCCTCCCGTGGATGTCGTAAGAGGCGACTAAGGGATTACACACTGGAAGATGGGCAGCAGCGTTCTCCGAGCACATATTTGCTACACTGCGGTCACCAATCCGCCTGCCAAGCGTGGTGAATATGGCAAACCCCCCCATTATGATAGACACACCAAAAAGACGGCCCCCAGTCTCCGGCGGCTCAGTTATTCCTGGCACCGGTAGTAGCCATGGTAACGGCGGAGCAGGGGGTGGCACGCACCTTGAGGACCGATGAGAAGTTGATAGAGCTGGAAGAAGTAGTAAGTTAGTTGCGCTGGGGTATCAGAAGTCCGAAGAGAGGGAGAGGATATGATGATCCTCAATTTCGGCAACTTACCCTATTACCGGGAGGACGACCAGCAGTCCTAACATGGTGTCGGGTTTCTCGTCCACAAGTCCCTCGTCAACAACATTGTGAAGATCGAAAGCGTTTCGAGCAGGGTGGTATACCTTATACTCAGAATTACCGAACGGTATTAGTTGAAGGTCATACAGGTGTACGCCACACACTCGAAACGCCTGACGATGAAGTGGAGGCTATGTATGACGACATTTCTAATGCCATACATGCCCCGAAAACACACTTCACAGTCCTGATGGGGGACTTCAACGCACGGCTGGGCATGAGGAATGGCGATGAACTGAGAGTGGGGCAGTTTGGATTTGGACAGCAGAACCAAAGGGGTCAGCGATTGGCCGACTTCATGGAGACTTTTTCAAAAAGCGCCCGTCAAGGAAATGAACGTGGCTGCACCCTGGCGGTCTTAAGCACAAGATAAATTTCATTTTGACGATCAATAAACATATATTCAATGATGTCTCTGTGATCAACAGGGTTACGAGCGGCAGTGATCACCGCATAGTAAGAGGCTCATTGAATATCAACGTAAAGCTGGAGAGGTCTCGTTTGATGAGATCTACTCTTCGCCTAAGTCCTGCCCAAATCCAAAACCCCGAGAGCTTTCAGTTGGAGCTCCAAAATCGCTTCCAAATCCTTACCGAATTCGATACAGTGGACGAACTAAATAATGGGCTGGTGGAAATTGTACACTCGGTCGGGTCGGAGTTCTTTAAGACCCCACGCAAAAAAAGAACACAGAAACTCTCTGAGCATACACTCAAACTTATGGCAGAACAAGGCGAGATGAGGTTGCAGTCTTCAGTGGATATGTCGAGTTACAGCTTTCTTAATAAATTGATCTCCAAGTCAATGTGACACGATTTGCGTTCCTATAATACTACTACTAGAAGAACGAAAGTAATCGACATAGCTCTCAGAGATTGCAAGTTGAAATGGGAATGGGCAGGCCATATAGTTCGCAGAACCGACAACCGCTGGGGAATAAAGGTTCTCGAATGGCGACCACGAACAAGCAAGCGAAGTGTGGGGAGACCCTCCACACGATGGACCGACGACATTGTAGCCATCGCAGGAAGTCGGTGGATGGAGGTGGCACAAGATCGCTCGTCATGGCGCTCTTTGAGGGAGGCCTATGTTTAGCAGTGGACTTCTAAAGGCTGACATGATGATGATGATGATGTAACACAGGACATTATAATGATCCGTTAATATATAATAAACACAAAAAAAACCAGTAAAACTTGGAAAACCCTTAATTTTAGTTGTCGATTAAAAATACTGTTTATTGACCGAGCGAGCGCGAAGCACGAGCAAATCAGACGCTCGCCCAAACAGGGCGCCAATTCTATTAGCAATTGAAAATGTATGCGTTTTTTTTTCTCTTACCACTTAAAAGTGCTAGAAGCGATAATAAAGTAAGGCACCTATTTCCGCAGTATTTTCACCAAAACTCGAAAGGACATTGAATATTAAGTATTTACGTAACATTTCTTATGGTTTAACTATTTTTATCAGATGCTTTATTGTTTTTACTTTTTAAATAGACTAAATGTTTGATTATTGGGTTAGTATGTATTCAAAATTAAATTAAATTTGAAATAAATCCTAGGAACCTTATTCCAATGTATTTGGTCCCTTATTCCGAGATTACAAAGATATACAAAGTAATAAGTAAAATTATTAGGAAAGGAAAATAGATATTTTATTATTTTTAATGAGTTATCACATTATTGAACTTAAGAAACTGCATAGTACAAAGTAGTGGTTAAAAAAGAAGCTTAAAGCTGCATTTTAGTTGTGTCTATGCTACGGAATAACGTGCTTATAGAACCTTATCCCGACCTATCGGAATAGCGTTTAATACCTAAGTATCACGTTTCCTAATTCCAAGGACTAAAATATATAAGATATTTGCATATTTTATGAACAAAAAATGCTTACTTGCAAGTACGTCGTATATAAAACATTACATACATAAACATTCGTACATTAAAGTTCACACATAATCCAATATAAGTTTTAGCAAGTTATATATATATATATATATATATATATATATATATATATATATATATATATATATGTTCTTTCTTATCTTTTCCATACAACGAATTTATAAAATACTCAAATACATCACCTATGACATGTTATAATGAATTAGTGAATGTGACCCAAAAATGTACCTCGGAAATAGATTTTAATATTAAAGTACAATTTAAGTTGTCAAATCCAAACCGAGAAATGCCTAATCATAAAGACAACCCTGAAAAACAAAAAAAATAATCGAATCTATGACATCGCTATTCCGCGGTATACATCGGAATAAGAAACTGACTAAAACATTCGGCATCTATATCCGCAGTTTATTAAAAATGTCTTTTTACCTTAATTTACTTAGAAAAACCCACAAAAGTTAAGTATTTTTGATTCAAAACAAAATTATACCGATAGTTTAAGCAAAAGAACACACAGTAATAAAATAACGATAAAACCTTCTATTTATAAACACAATATGATATTCACGTGCACAAGGTCCAAAATGTATGAAGCGTGCGTTCGAGCCAACTGGTGACTATTATATAAAATATTAACAGAAACCGTATATACATGACACCACTTTTGTTGATTATATAAATACGCAAAGATATGCTGATATCTATTGAATAAAATATCTTGCATTCATTTTTATTAATTAAATACCTTGTAAGCGCCGTTTTTCTAAATACCTCGGAATATGGTGCCAATTCCAGAACCCCTCGTAAAAAGGTGCCTTTACCTTATTTGGGAAACTAAAAAAAAAACACAATTATCACGGCTATCTAGGGTTTACTTATTTACGACATATAGCCGACCAAGATAACGTATTTTATGCTCGCATCAACTCTGTACAAATTCCATACTGAGAAACATGATCCAACCGTAAAAACAATTATGTTGGCGTGTTACGTAAATAACTACTGGGCCATTATTCTCTATGAACAGTCACACGCGTAACGCGTCTCGCTGTGGAATCGTTCGGAAAAGTACGGCAATTCTCGAACATGCACAAACAATTCCACGCAGATATCTTAACGCGGCGCGTTACGAGGCCGAGTGGCAATAGAGAATAAGGTCCCTGGACTGATAACGACTTGTCAGCTTTCAGTATAGTCGCCTGGACAGGGATGATAAGGATATGAAATTTCAGATCTGGATACGGATATAGAAATTATATTATACCAGTTTCGGATACGGTTATGGATATAAAATTATTTCGGATTATCCGTTAGTTTCGGATAGTTTCCGATTTAAATAAATAAACTGGCAAGTGACGCGCGTGGCTAGTATGTTGGCTCGGCCGGGCAGAAAAACCTGTCTCATTTAGACTCCACCCCTATTCTAAATTATCTTAATCTTTTATTTCAGAGTCGGTTACTTAGATGTTTAGATTTTTGTATCGGATAGTTTCAATTACGGAGCTCCTTAACATGCCTTGCATAACAGCGCATGTTCGTCGGGAACAGATAATAAGTTACTATTTGTTTACAGTTTCACCTCATGTACAGCAAATTGATGTGTTGCAATCCCGAGCCACGAAAGCAGCGCAGTGGGAATGATCACTCATGTTCCGGCTCAAGACAATGTGCGATATCATGCACTTGCTCAGCATCTCCGCGTCCGAGTCACAGAAGTAACTGCTGTGCCTACCGACTACTATTTACTATAAATTAATAGCTGCGCCTGGCGGCTTTGCTGGCCTATTCATTTTTCCGTGCTCATAAGTAAAAAAATAACCTTGTGTCTGCTCATCATGCACACTTTTTCTTAGCCTAATTTCATCAAAATTGGCTTAGCCGTCTAAGCGTAATATAGTCATCAAACCAACAAAGACAGAATTCCTTTTTTTATGCTTCTTTCGTTTTATTTAGCTTTCATAATACCTATAGTGTGAAGATTGATTAAGTGTTCGCTGAGTTACTATGTCTCATTATTATTGTAGGTGCGAAACATGAGGAAAAAATAACAAATCAAAAACTTATATAACTCCTGATCCCCCACCCCCCCCATTATACTTAAGAAACATAACGATCACATCAGTTTCAAACATAAAAACAACAGCATCGAAATCGGTCCATTCATTTGGGAGCTACGATCCTCACCCCCATCACCCCCCCCCCCCCCTCCCCCTCCATTATAGCTAAGAACCATCTCGTACCGCAACTAAATCAGTTCATTCGTTTGGGAGCTACGATTCGCACCTCCTCCCCCTTCCCCCCTTTTATAGCTAAGAACCATCTCCATCACATCAAGTTTCAAACAGAAAAAAAACCGCATATAAATCAGTCCATTCGTTTGGGAGCTACGATGCCACAGACAGACACACGGATACACACACAGTGAGTGATACACACCCTAAATTTATAACACCCGTTTCTTTGTTCGGGGGTTAAAAATGGGACAAAGTACTGTTAAAAACGAGACAGTTAAAGAATTGCATTAGTTGTTACAATCTATTAGGATTTATATGTTAGTAGTCCGTGAATATACTGTTTTCAACTATTGATTTTTATTGGCCTGCACTGGCACGGCAAGGGCAACGCCACATAAAATATGTGTTATGTGGGCTACGACATTACAAAGAAAGTGAAGTGATTTTCAGCTGGCTGACTACCTTGCTGGCAAATTATTAAAATATTATTATTATATTATTTTGGCTTATACAAAAAAAGGCTGCCGAACGCCGTCGCTCGCCATGTCGGTGCACTTGCCCAAAACCGCCCAAATGGGCGTTTTCACTGGCCAATAAAGTAAACATTAACAATTTCTTGACATCAACTCTCGTAAGTGAGGCCTTATGCGAAAAATACTAGTGACTTGTTTCCGACTCATGAAAATGTATGTACAGAGACATACTATTGCACTGTGTCTGAGTAGTTGAGGTAAATTGCCTGTAATTCAAGTGGTAATGTTGTGTTGTGGGCTACCACATTAACACTTCAATAGCTAATACGAAGGATGTTATGAACTGTGACGTAGCTTTTATAACACTACTCCTAGCATAATAGCTCCTCGACTTGACTTTTGGTAACATAAGTTTATGGAAATGTAAGCGGAGCTGCCATGAAATGCAGAAATATTCAAATTAATGTTATAGGCCCGAAAATTTCCATTACTTTTACAAGGGGTAGTGAGTTTATCGAACCCTGTTATTACCTAATGACCCTACTTGATGCTGAAACAAGTATAAACTCAGTCTGATGATGCTGTTGACGATGATCACTTGTCACTGGCTCAATGCACAAAACATGATTTGCTTTGTTTTTTGTTTCTGTTAAGAAGATCTATACGAACCGGACGTTTTTAGAACAAAAAAATAGTTAGATATATTGGTAATTAAAATAGATAGAACTGAAGATGAAATACACCTCTCAGCAAAATATATCCAACGTACCATTCCGCGAAAACCTTTCAATCCTATCATTCCTATAGCTGTATTTAACAATTTGTTACGAAATAAATAAGTTGATTCATTGGCTATTTAAAAGTTTTCATGGGAATTAATGACTAACAGGATATCGAAGTCGAGTTTAAAATGAGAAGCGAATTCCGTATGAAGTGATTATAACCAATTGATCTACAGCGGCTCCAAATAGGTATTAGGGGCTTTATATTTTTTGTGATGATGTGGTCAAACTATTAACTCCATAGAGGAGAGTACATACTTCGAGAAACTCAGACAGAGTACTACAAAATGTCTCCATATTGTTTGTGCATTCATTGGTGACTAGCTGAGCCCTGCGGCTTTCCCTGCGTTGTTATTTTTCTTGGATAAAAGTTATTTTTTATTCCAGAACTAAAAGTATCCATATAGTAATATAACAAAATTTCATTCAGCCGTCTAATAGTTTATTTATCGATTGCTTTACAAGTGTAGATTAGATATAGATGAGGAAAATGATAAGTCTAAAGATACGCATGCTTAATAAATGTGTTTAAGTTATAACTTAAACGTCCATTGTATGTATAAACACTTTGTACATATCCTACATACAAATGAACGAGTAAAATTGACAGTCACATAAAATAAATATACATCAATTTAACTGCAATTCAAACGAATATACGTGCGAAATTTTCCACTACACGTAACACAATTGACAGGCGTGATTCTGGCACAAACCGAGCGCGGAATGGACACGCCAGTCTGTAATCTGTCCGGACAAACCGTGCGCTGCATAAATTAGCCGTAGTTAAAATCTCCCTAGTAATGGGAAGGCCAAATGAATGGGCAGTGTCGGTCACCAGCATCGCTTTTGCCCAATTTCCAGCTGAAATCGTAGGAGGTTAATAGCAGAGAGCACAAGCCCACTCTCTCCGCAAGCATTTAAAATTGAACTTTCTCGTTTTGATATCAACGTTTGGAAAATCGATGTTCAATTGGTATAACGAAGCGTTAATTTTGTTAAAGTACTAACAGCGTGGAATATGAGTTTAGTGAGTATTAGAAAACGTGTGAACAAATCTAGTGGGTGCTATTAGAAGTATAATGCTTCGGCGTGGTCAAAGTTTTTTACTTCGCTTTCACATTCCTTTCCAACCCGTTTTTTGTTTTTGATGTCATTGGAAGACGATGTTGTACGATATTGAAGTATAAAAACTGAACTTGGTGTGGAAATGTCCCGAATATAAAGAATATAAAAAACTGGTAAATTCTTCAAAGGCTGATAAATCACGCGTATGGTTCACACGCATATCACGCTTCGGTGATAGCCCACGGATGGCCTTGAAAGAGTGATACATACAGATAAAGAGTTCCAGTTTGCAATGAAATATTCAAGGGAAACGTTCTTGCGTAAAACGCTGCAAACTTCAGGCTCGAAAAAGTTACTCTCTTATAATAATGGACAAGTCATCATCATCATCATCATTATCGACCCGAACCTATCCACTGCTGGACATACGCCTCTTGCAAAGGAAGCCGCTAGGCTTTATCTTTGGCTCTTTTTTTCCAACTGCTGGCGTCCTACATTACGTAATAGATACCTGCCCGTAGTACTAAACTCCCTCCTCATTCTCAATTACATAAAAAATCGCATAGAAGTAACGTTCAAAAGTGGGACATAGCTTGCCTACAAGCGTTTGAAGCAATGAGAAACCGAGAGACTTAAAATCTTGATGTAGTGAACAAAGAAAGCTTTCAAGAAATTCAAATAATTAATATATTATTAGCAAACAGAAGTGGGTTTTATTAAAAAAATATACACGATCACACACACAAAGGTATTATTAAACTCAACAAAGTAAACTAAACACTGTTACAAAATCAAATGGGGAGAATTTCATGAACTCAGAAATATTCAGGAACGTCCGGCTGCTTCGACTGCTGGCAGAAAAGTGGCGTGCCGCTCTCGCTGCCTCGCCGAGGAAAAGGTCTGCCCGGCTGAAACTAGTTTCAGCTAGTGTTGCGCAAACAAGTCATCACGTGATGCTAAGCCCCGCCTCTAGGCTCCACCTACTTCCTGTTTTTCTCCTTACACGGCCTCTCCTGACCAGCGAGCGTCCTCGATTGCCTGATCTTTCTTGGATGGGCAGCACCTCAGATCTTCGGGAACTTCACAATCTGAAACATGCCATTGTTGTACTTTCTGAAAGATTTTTGCATCGTAAAGTGTTAATTTTCAACAACAATTAACAGTTTCGCATCACAACTGTAAGCGTGCACTCAAACAGTTGTGAACGTCACTTTGAAATTGTTATGAAACGTTCAAAATTAGATGACAAAAATAACATTCTTGCAAATCGAAATAGCTCATGAAATCTCAATACTTGTTAACTTTAAATAATGAGATATTAAAATCCACAAACGACATAACTACATCTCTCCGTCATTCGTGTCGCATCACGAAAGCATTTTGTTTTTAAATGCAGTCGTCACGCCATAGACTCCAAATTAGTGTCTCAATAGAGCTATGTTCGATGCTTTCATGTTACAGATAGACGCATCAAGTAAGCATGTCGAAGCCGAGTTACGCTCGATGCTTACACGTTACAGTCAGTCACCAAGTTAGCATGTCAAAGCAGAGCGCGTCTCGATGGTTTTGCGTCACAGACAGTAAACAAGTTAGCAAGTCAAAGCAGAGCTCGGCTCGATGCTTTTACGTCACAGATAGTAAACAAGTTAGTAAGTCAAAGCAGACGTCGGCTCGATGCTTTCAAGTCACAGACAGAGGCGCACAGTTAGCATGTCAAAGCATAGCTCAGCTCGATGTTTTCAAGACGCAGACAGAGGCTCACAGTTAGCATGTCAAAGCAGAGGTCGGCTCGATGCTTTCAAGTCACAGACAGAGGCGCACAGCATGTCAAAACAGAGCTCAGCTCGATGCTTTCAAGTCACAGACAGAGGCGCACAGTTAGCTTGTCTCAGCAGAGATGTAGAAGAGTCAAAGAAGAGTCACTGACAGAGGCGCACAGTTAGCTTGTCTCAGCAGAGATGTCGAAGAGTCAAAGAAGAGTCACAGCCAGAGGCACACAGTTAGCATGTCTGAGCAGAAATGTAGAAGAGTTGATGGCCCAACAAGTCCTGAAGCTCGGCTACCAAAATTGCCATGGTGCCACCATGATTGAAGAACGCTGCGCACTTGTCCGACGTCCATAGGCCGTGCCACCAGACCATGTGCTGCACCGCCGCTTGGGTCCCGCTGTGTGGGAGCCGCTGGATAAACTTGTATGAACTTGTTGTGTCGTAATCCAGTCCACCAGAACTCTGTGAAAACTTTCCAACAAACAAAGTCGCCCAGTGCATAAGCAGTGGTTGCTTCCTTGTCTTAAACACAGTATGGTCTTATTGCACTTTGTTTGCCTCTATTAGTTCTGAAGCACAATGTCGCTTTAGAGTTACCATCGCCTCGTGATTTGTATAAGAGTTTCATACGTTTTTGTATAACGAGTAACCTCAACATAGCCCCTCGGGCAGCTTGACAAACTCTGATACCCTTATGATTTGCCTAGATAGCATGTTAAGTTCAGAGCGGCAGTATCGCTCATACTGGTTTGCTCAATGCAAGCAGTAGATAGAAAGATCCGTACTGCACTAAAAACTGAAATTACAGCATCAAAACATTGACCTTATGAATAGTACAGTTGGCGACCTAGCAGTAGCAATGTACCACCTAAAATGTCACACTAGACCTAAACTTGCTTGCCATTCGGTGATTTAATAAAGCTTCTACTTTTAGACTTGGCCGCACCTGATCCAGACTTATGAGCTTGACCGGACACTCAACTTGTCTTTAGAAAAGTGCACTTTTTCAGATCCATCAAAAACCCTGCCAAGGTTAGCATAAAAATAATTACCTGCCGCAACACCATTTAGTCGCAACACATCCAACATTGATAGTGGATATCACAGTACCAGTAAATAACGTCAACCAATAGCGGAAAACTCGCTAAACAATGACACTAAACGGTCCCTCTCGCCTACCAACGGTGCAACTATGATGTCGGTGTCTGAAGGACGTATTACGTAAGCTAGGCACCTGCGATAAACTTTCAACCATAGAAAACTACGCATAAGTTATCATTTGAAGGCTCCAAACATCCACCTCTAGCATGGAACAGGTCAGGCGCAATTAAGAATAAATAGATCAACCTCTATTGGTATCTCGGAAAACAACCCAACCTAGTGATCGGTCCCACCGACGTGCCCCAACTAGCTTCCAACGTTTGGTCACAGTACCAAACATAACCTGTTGTGCCATGTTTGCTCCATTTCAACTGGAATTTAACGATTGTTGTTATTACGGGTATTGAACACATTTTGTACCATTATTATGTCAAAACGTTGTGTTGAAAACGGGTACAAAACTAGATAAAGCCGTATCTCTGGAACACAGACAAACCGTTGACAAAAGCACCAATATGCATTGATATCTACACACGTTCACCTAGTAGGCAGCACAATTATAACACAACCTCACATACGTGAGGTTGGTTCTATTTGCCAGCAACTTATCCCGTTCACCACGTGATACGTAAGAACCTTGTTGCAAATGAGGTGCCTTCAGAACAGCTACCTGAATCTACCTCAAGCTAAACGATACTGAGCCGAAAAAGGTGGAGAGAGTTAGGCACCCTGGGTTCACATTAGCTGTCGACCTGTCCAACCACACAGACAATGAGAGGCAAAGATGAACCATCGCTGTGCTCGGCAACATGCTGGCAAGACGGTTCAGCCGTTACAACGCCGCGGTAAAGAGTCGGCGGTTCGTCAGTTAATGAACCAGCGTCCATACGGTCGAACTGCGGACGAATTATAACAAGGCTGTCATGAGCGACGCGAGATTGCAGTACAACGACGCGTGGTGTGTAATATTTAGGTTGCCACGTTACTGCAGTGCCGGTGCTATGTTTGCCGAAGGCCGTGCGCCCTACAAGCAGGTGCTACTTAGGAAACGTACGCTACATAGTGACGCGCTCTGCGCTGTATCACCCTAATTACCGCGGTGAGAGCCTGATACAAAAGCTACAGGACAAATAACCAAAGCCATCACGTTGCCATCGCGTGTGGCAACTATATCACGCGCCTATTACCCAGTTTTAGCCTTGTTAGTTTGTTTTGTGAGTATGTAGCTGTTTATTATTTTAATTAGGATGAATAAAACCATTTTTGTTTATGCTCGTTTCATTTCATATGCTCCTTATTTACGCGTTACAGACGTATTCAATTGATTCGCTGACGGTTGCAATGATTGATTAAACTCATAAATCTAGGTTAGGGGGAAAGGTACGGCACCCTTTAATACCACGTGAACAATCATTGAACTAGCACTCCAGGCAAACACTTTCAGACAGCTAAATTTCCACTTTAGTGCTTCTGCGCATCAACGACAATGATAAAAATACATACGTAGACTTTAACGCGAATGACTAATCAATAGCCGACATGGTAATGCGTGTTACGAAAATACAAACGTTACTCCGATTTGGTGAGGCCAATGCGTTGCACCTTATTTACGCGGTCTACGCCTATGAAACTGATCTATGATTAAAATTCAATGTATGCCTCTTTTCACATTGTTACTTACTTTGTTCAATACTAGCACATTTAAAACACTTCATATCTGGCTTTGTAGCCTCTATTTGAGAGATACAAAACAGCCTTATTTTGTAATCGAACGAAATTCCATGTGGGTATTACGAAAATAAGTTTTAGCTTATGTAAGCAAATTCAAGACACGGTCTCGAACGACCTTCGCGCTCTTCATATTTTTACTTAGATTGATCTTACTTGAATCGAAGACGACAATCTTCCGAACACGTGCGTGCCACGTGTTGGCTGCGCACCAAAATGCTGCGCATCGCGCTGCACTGCTGCGGTGAATGCGTTTTTAATTTAAAAGTATCCTATGTCCTACCTCGTAGTATGAACTCGAATCATACCAAGTTACATTTAAATTAATTCAGTAGTTTCGGCGTAATGCCTAGCCAAGATACAGACAGACAGACAGACAGATAGACAGACAGACAAAAATGAAAAAAAAAATCAGTTTTGGCTTCAGTATCGAATATAGAGTACCCTCAAAAAAGAAATTTCAAAAGATCTTCAATGTACAGAATTGGACCCGTTACAGTTTTATTATAAGTATATAGATAAGCAGAAAGATTCATAAAAATGTGATGACTAATGTAAGCTTAGTTTCTCTTCAAATATCCGAACCGAATAGCTTACGAAATATAATCTCATGTCGATACGAAACATTTTCTACAACCTTAACATTTATGAGAGAATCCCCATTGAGAATAACGCCTGAATCTTAGGTATACATTTTGTACAATGTTAATACTTGAATCTCGGTGTGACGGCGAAGTCCCCATCCATTTGTGTTAACATAATATTTGACGATTCAGCGGCGAAAGGAGACGTAAGAATTTAGTATGTTCATAATCTTATAATCTCACTTGAGTGTTATATTTGTTTGTAATACATTAGCACCTGGCTCCACTCGCATTTTTATCTTTTTATCAAAATAATTCAATAATCAGATCGCTTCATCATTGCTCACAACAATCAAAGATTCTAAAGCTGGAAATTTGCAGTTTAATCTGCAAGTTTTCATTTAATTTTTCATCACACTATCACACTAATATTATAATGGCAAAAGTTTGTGTGTACCTTTGATACTCTTTTGCGCACATGCGGCTGGACGGATTTTGATGAAATTTGTAGACAAGAAATTTTGTATCCTGGAATAAACAATGAATACTTCTCATTAGATCATAGAACCTTAGAAGAGACTAGTTACCGCAAACTTGGGGAATCCTACCGCGGTAGCTAGCGAATCAATTTAAATGTATAATTATAAATTAATATATAATTGAATTTGCAAAGCATATCTATATAGATATGCTACTAGACATCATTTTTTGTTGCAATAAAATAAATTTATTATTATTATCATTATTATCATCACCATATTATCATCAAAATGACAATGCAGGTGTCAGCTGGTGAAACCGTGGGACACAGCTAGTTTAATATAAGTACATGCTCACGTGACGAGAGATATTTATCAAACTGCGATTGCTACATAAAGAATTTATAAATAATTTTTAAATTATAATATAAACTTTACCTAGCATAAACTGTAATATATATATAATATAAAATCTATAAAATAATTAGGTATGTTATTTTAACCAAAGGCAAAAAGATCGTTTTGTGTGAACAAAAGCTTCTAAGTTAGTACATAAAATCGAGTGTCATGCTCAAAGTTAAATTCTATAAATGCTGCACACATGATCAGCTAAATTCTATTACAAATCTACACCCACCTTAACACACCTACAAAACGTGAGCAAGTATAATTTGAGCCCATTTACGAATGGCTCTCCATTTCTCCAGGTTTTATTTTATTTTTTCGAGAACATTCGAGAACATCGTGTTACGATTACCTAAGGCGATTAACAGATTACTAATCAAGGGACACGATTTAAAACAAAACACAAGACACAAAAGACTTTTTTAAATTATCTTTTTTGTATAGACTTTTTCTTTCTTATTGCTTCAATATAAGTATAGATAGATATATTATTACTTCAAAATTAACATAACTTTGGACCCTTATCCCGCAAGAGTCCTTTATTTTTTTGGGATAAAAATGATCCTCAATTTTAACCCATCATATAAACTATGATTAATAAAAATCTGATTTGGCTTCAGTGTCAAACAAAGAAAATAATTTGGAACTGGACCCCTATCCCGCAGGAACACTTTATTTTTTCAGGATTAAAGGTATCCTCAATTTTCTCTCATCATATAAACTATGACTGTACTGTGTGTGCGTGTGTGTGTGTGTGTGTGTGTGTGTGCGTGCGCGCGCGCGTGTGTGTGTGTGTGTGTGTGTGTGTGTGTGTGTGTATGTGCGTCCGTGTGTATGTTTGTTACTTCTTCACGCCTAAACGGCTAAAAGAAATTGGATGAAATTTGGTATGGAGGTAGCTTATACCCTGGATTAATATATAGGCTATTTTTTATCCCGGAAATATGCACGGTTCCTGAGGGACGTGGCTGAAACCACGGGGCGCAGCTAGTATTTATATTTTTTTTATATTTCTTATTTACTAACATATTTAACTTTACTTTAATAGTTCAATTGCAACATTATTTACATAAACTTGAATAATCTAATATAGAAAATTTTGTAAGAAGCTTATAAGACAATTGCTACTGTTTAGTTGTAAGAATTATATTTATATTTGAAATGGTATCTTAAAGACCTTCATTTTGATACCTCACTCGACAGGTTTTGGTAATTTTTTGTTTCGTCAGAAATACAATATGGCAGCTGTAAGCCGCCATATTAGTTTTCTTGACACTACATATATCTTACAGTCTCTCGTGATTAAGAAGAATCCAATGATACCTCATTTATCAAACCCGTCAAGCGGTTTAGCTGTAGGACGTGCCTAAAAAACGTACAAACAAACAAACATACATACATACAACCCAAACACATAACCCTCCGTGCACTCGGGTACAAAATAACTAGTTATAGTCACCCTGAATTTGTATGTATCGCTGCTGTTTTATTTATGTATGTATGTATGTATCGATGTATCTATGAATTTTGTATGTCCTGGAATCTTGCAATTCAAATTTCCCGAGCACTTCCCCATTAGCTATAGCCCGAGTAGCTCACAAACTTTAGCTCACTAACTATATCCAGGACCACTCCTGTCTGAGGGCCGGCTGCATAATAACAAAAACCACACTGCGCCTTGCCACAACACAGCGCATATGGCAGTTCTAACGCGCGCGCGCGCGATCGATCATTAACTCGATCGCAGTGTCGCGCTAGTCCGTTTAAAAATGTAAAAGAGTTACCGCTGTGTGTTGCTATATTAATGTTTTATTCACACGCGCATAGAACGCTTCGAATAAGAGTCGTAAACTATGTCGCGACCTAACTAACTAGATAGAAAAAATACTTTAAAAGAGAAAAAACAACAAAAACAAAGAAAAAACATATCCTAAAAAAACTTTAAAAGAGAAAAGGCAACAATAACAAGGAAAAAACATATTCTAAAAAAACTTTAAATAGAAAAGGCAACAAAAACAAAGAAAAAACATATTCTAAAAAAACTTTAAAAGAGAAAAGGCAACAATAACAAGAAAAAAACATATTCTAAAAAAACTTTAAATAGAAAAGGCAACAAAAACAAGGAAAAAACATATTCTAAAAAAACTTTAAAAGAGAAAAGGCAACAAAAACGAAGAAAAACATATTCTAAAAAATTACATAGCAACAATAACAAATACATTTAAGTGAATATTTAGAATTTTTAGTCGTCGGGGATTTTTGATTGGGGGAAAAAATGGAAAAAATCAACTTGGGATAAAATGCTTTCGTATGTCCGGATGTCACAGTGTCACACACAGTCCGCCTGCCCGTCCTGATCTCTGTTCTGTTCTACAGGTCGCATTTCTCAACCAATGTAGACGAAAATTGGTATATTTTACAAATTTTTAGAATTTTGTAGTCATCGGGGCTTTTGATTGAGGGTATACTTCCCCGAAAAGGGGCAAAAAGGGGGCTACTTATTCAGTGGCCCCCTTTTTGCCCCTTTTTGGATCTTATTAGATCCGATTTCAATGGTTATTTTTTTTATTTGAAAGCTAATATCTTTAAGTTGATCTCATACAAAATTGGGGAAGATCTGATGAGGATCTTCGGTGTGATGAGCAGAATAGCTAATGAGCAGAATAGCAATGCATTTTCATAGTATGCATTATCTGAATCGGCATCCAGGAACAGCTCCAGATAAAGAAACTCTTCAACGGTCAACAGCGCAGACACGAAATGTTGTGTACACATTCTATTATGACAGCCGGTTTGAAATTTCACCATGACATGTCTGTAGCACTCCTGGTTGGCTCCTGACTAGGGAACTTTTCAACGGTTAACAGCATCACAGACATGACATTTTCTGTACGCAATATATTATGCTAGCAGGTTTGAAGTTTTATCATGACATGGTTGCTGCTCTCCAGGTTGGCTCCTGATTAGGGAACTCCTCAACGGTTAGCGGTATAGACACGAAATGTTGTATACGCATTGAATTGTGATAGCCCGTTCTAATTTTCATGCATATAATCTTTATTTTTATGTTTTTAAATTAACTTGTTATTTTTAATAAGGATTTACTAGGCCATTGCCACACCAAAAATTTGTTTGTCTAGGATTGAAACCAATTTGGTTAATTTGTACTTTTCCTATTAAAAGTACTAAGTCAGGTTAATATAATATCTTTTTGGCTACTTTTAAATGCACAATGCTGTAACATGGAAGCATGCTGGAAATATAGATTCCAGGACGAGATACTTTATTTGCTACTGCATTGTACATTTAAAATAGGATATAATTATAAAAGTGCCATTTAAAAAAATATGGCTGAGCCCTCCCACAAAGACACTACAAACAGTTGCTATTGCATCACATTTAATTGTATTGAAACTTTCATTTAATAATGTAACTTGTTATTTTAAAAATATTTCATTAATGAAAATGCCAGATGCTACCAGAAGCATAATAGTGCAAAAATCGTATATCGTCCGTCATCGGTTACTAGAGTTACGCAATATTGCTTTAAAAAACTTTCAAAATATACGGTAAAAGCGTTTAGCTGCTCAAAAAACAACACACGTTTTATAAGCCGCGTAAACTCTGTTCTCAACAGATGTCATCCACAACATGTTGCAAAAAATGTGTTTCCTTAGAACCGTAAACTAGTGGCTCTGTGAGCTGTAGACCTCGCTCGTACAAAGTTTTTTGCAAACAATCTAGCGGTGCACAGTTACGCCATTTAGTTACGTTATTGTACAACTAACATTAATAACCAAGGTGCTCCATCAATCCCTACCTAGTAGGTAAAGGGCTGATTTCACCGGTAGAAACCTAAAAATGAGAAATTCACTGCATTTTGAGGAGCTATTCTGCTCATCACGCTAAAATTGATACAAAATAAAAGTTGTAATACACACATCCCTAGATTATTATATTCTGGTAAAAGTTCAATTAAAATATAGGTAACAATTTTCAAAGATAGAATAATGTTATCACTTATAAATATTGCCCGAGCTCCGTGCACCTCTCTGACACCAACTTCGTACGTTATAACAAATTCCAAAGATAGAATAATGTTATCACTTATCAATATTGCCCGAGCTCCGTGCACCTCTCTGACACCAACTTCGTACGTTATAACAAATTCCAAAGAATAATGTTATCACTTATCAATATTGCCTGAGCTCCGTGCACCTCTCTGACACCAACTTCGTACGTTATAACAATTTCCAAAGATAGAATAATGTTATCACTTATCAATATTGCCCGAGCTCCGTGCACTTCTCTGACACCAACTTCGTACGTTATAACAATTTCCAAAGATAGAATAATGTTATCACTTATCAATATTACCCGAGCTCCGTGCACCTCTCTGACACCAACTTCGTACGTTATAACAATTTCCAAAGATAGAATAATGTTATCACTTATCAATATTGCCCGAGCTCCGTGCACCTCTCTGACACCAACTTCGTACGTTATAACAAATTCCAAAGAATAATGTTATCACTTATCAATATTACCCGAGCTCCGTGCACCTCTCTGACACCAACTTCGTACGTTATAACAAATTCCAAAGATAAAATAATGTTATCACTTATCAATATTGCCCGAGCTCCGTGCACCTCTCTGACACCAACTTCGTACGTTATAACAATTTCCAAAGATAGAATAATTTTATCACTTATCAATATTGCCCGAGCTCCGTGCACCTCTCTGACACCAACTTCGTACGTTATAACAAATTCCAAAGATAGAATAATGTTATCACTTATCAATATTGCCCGAGCTTCGTGCACCTCTCTGACACCAACTTCGTACGTTATAACAATTTCCAAAGATAGAATAATTTTATCACTTATCAATATTGCCCGAGCTCCGTGCACCTCTCTGACACCAACTTCGTACGTTATAACAAATTCCAAAGATATAATAATGTTATCACTTATCAATATTGCCCGAGCTCCGTGCACCTCTCTGACACCAACTTCGTACGTTATAACAAATTCCAAAGAATAATGTTATCACTTATCAATATTGCCCGAGCTCCGTGCACCTCTCTGACACCAACTTCGTACGTTATAACAAATACCAAAGAATAATGTTATCACTTATCAATATTGCCCGAGCTCCGTGCACCTCTCTGACACCAACTTCGTACGTTATAACAATTTCCAAAGATAGAATAATGTTATCACTTATCAATATTGCCCGAGCTCCGTGCACCTCTCTGACACCAACTTCGTACGTTATAACAATTTCCAAAGATAGAATAATGTTATCACTTAACAATATTACCCGAGCTCCGTGCACCTCTCTGACACCAACTTCGTACGTTATAACAATTTCCAAAGATAGAATAATGTTATCACTTATCAATATTACCCGAGCTCCGTGCACCTCTCTGACACCAACTTCGTACGTTATAACAATTTCCAAAGATAGAATAATATTATCACTTATCATTATTGCCCGAGCTCCGTGCACCTCTCTGACACCAACTTCGTACGTTATAACAATTTCCAAAGATAGAATAATGTTATCACTTATCAATATTACCCGAGCTCCGTGCACCTCTCTGACACCAACTTCGTACGTTATAACAATTTCCAAAGATAGAATAATGTTATCACTTATCAATATTGCCCGAGCTCCGTGCACCTCTCTGACACCAACTTCGTACGTTATAACAAATTCCAAAGAATAATGTTATCACTTATCAATATTGCCCGAGCTCCGTGCACCTCTCTGACACCAACTTCGTACGTTATAACAAATTCCAAAGATAGAATAATGTTATCACTTATCAATATTGCCCGAGCTCCGTGCACCTCTCTGACACCAACTTCGTACGTTATAACAAATTCAAACTAATTTCATTGTAGTATGTATTGAATACGTTTGGTACACGTTCAAACAAAGAGATTCGTTCGATATTACGGCAATGTGGCAGGTAATATATAAATTTGGAAGGAAACACTCTCTTTCGGGAACCTATAGCATTGTTTAACACTGCGAAAGTGTGCGTACAGTCGAATGGAAAAAGTTTTGGACTCTTATCATATGGAGTACTGGTTTCTTACAAACGAAGAAGTTCGTTCGATATAACGGCAATGTGGCAGGTAATATATAAATTTTAAAGGAAACACTAGTTTTTAGGAACTACTAACACTGTTATACTCTGCGAAAGTGTACGTACAGTCGGATGAAAAAGGTTTTGGACTCTTATCATATGGAGTACTGGTTTCTTAGAGAGAGGAGAGAGAGAGAGAGAGAGAGAGAGAGAGAGAGAGAGAGAGCTGGACCATTATGCACTCACATATTATGTGACCATTTTTGTCTTTTATGTTTCCATATCTGGCAACCCACTAATCTCTTTGAAAACCCGTGTAGTGCCCAAATAAAGAAAATTACCAGTCAGCAATTTAACTGATACATTTTCATGTCCGTCACTAATTGTCTTTACAAGAAGAAATAAAACGTTCAACCGTTCTTAACCCAGCAAATATCACACAAAACCCATGATAATTTTTTATTTAACATGAAAACGTAAGTCTTCTCACTCAGACTCCCCATTATACTACTACGAAACTACCTACTTTATCTACGAAATTATTGATTAAACTCGTATCCATACTTCTATGCTCGTATCAAAGGCAACTATGTTTTTAGCACGCACTAGACATTTTCATGCATGTGAAAATAGTAATACAATATGGAGGGTAACAAAAACCAATGGGTGGAAACTATCGATTCACGCTGTGATGACACGATAAGTTCAGAGGCGATCGCCGGAAGATCGGTTATAGATAGTGAGGCGATACCTACTAGTATTTTTATTCAAGACCAGCTGTGCCCGCGGGTTTTTCCTCGTAGCCATTTCTCTGGGTTAAAAGCAATATATGCGTTATTCAAGGTTCAAAAGTACCTTACAAAAGTGCATTTTTTGTATTTACTTTGCCATTTAGTTTCGACGTTTTCAAAGTTCGAGAATCTCCTGCAGATCGGATGTAGATTGGCTGACATAGGAGCTGAAGTGGATGAAGTTGGTAGATATGGGGAATTAAAATTATAACTCCAGGATCCAATGTGACTCTGTACAGCAGGTCAGACAATGCCGCACATGCTATCATGTGCGTGTACATACCCCACCTAGGCCTGCATTATTACTTTTGCTGTGTTTTTTTTATTATTTATTTATTTCTAAAATGGAGTAGACCATCTGTTTTTTACTGGTTGGCTTTTGACCACTATCTTACCTGATTTTAAGTGACTATGTGGTCGAATGTGGTAAGCACCCAAAAAGTCAAAAGTTTTGTAGTAGTTGGCATCTTACATCATCGTTCGTTTCGCAAGAGTCAGCCTGGGGAAACACCAGGTGTCAGATATTCAACCGAAAAGCAGTAGGATGTAAGCATTACTATGTAATCATTTTGAAAAGCAAAGTTTCCAGCGAAATGTTTGGGTAATGAGACTTAAAAACTATTGTCTCAGGGTCACGAGCGTAGTGCAGTGGTGCGCAAGATTTTGCAATCAAGTTCTGGTTGGCACAACAGTAATGGGCAGGCGTGCTTACCATCAGGCAAGCGACATATTCGTCTTGTCAATCAAATTAGATTGATAAAAAATAGGCTCATTCTCAAAAACTTGACAGGGGAATTAAAAGGTATTATTTTCTTGATAATGGTTAGCTATCCAGACAGAATCTGGATCTCCAGCACCAAGGATATCTCACCAGTTTTTAACTGACGTTGTGTTATAAAATGAAATCTAGAATAGCGGGAAAGTCGATTCGTTCATTAAAGCAAGACTGCGAAATCAGAACTATACCACCAACAAAAGTATATTGATCCCGACTATAACAAAACAGAAAAAGAATCCCATGCCTGGCATTACCCATAAAACAAATGACAGCAATGATTATAGCACAAAACCGAGCCAATTATTACCAAGAGATATTTCGGCAAAACAGGAGTCCTTCCTTATAGCGGCAATCGAGGTAATCGAGTGTCGTTTGAGCCTCTCTTCGAGGAAAAATATGTATATCGTGTAACTATACCATCATTTCAGCCAGAGATCAGTGAAACAACACTTAAAGTAAAATAAGATTAGCATATTAGGCTCAACAATGGCTCATGACAGAGATCAATGAAATTAAACTCATCGTTCTCTTTGAGAAAAAATATTAAACATCGTGCAACTGTTTAATTTTTTTTCTGCAACAAACTATTTCAAACAGAAAATAGTGAAACAACACTTATTAAAATTTGGTTGGCAAATAGACTTCAGTGGACGTCAAGACCAATGAGACTTAACACTAGCTCATGACTGAAAGATCAATCAAATTATACTCATTAGTAAAATTTAATTATTGTGTGTCAGCTCAGCCTATTTGACAAATTAGTATTTTTTAACCTGTCGTAAGTTTAACATAGGTATATTCCTAATTTATTGTTTATTTTATTTTTCACATGATTGCAGGATATTTCTCTTCTATTACATTAATTTCCTCGTTGTGGCCCTTACACTTAACGGATAATAGTTATTAGGTACGATGTGAACACGGAATGATGTGGGAAAGAAAGTACGGAGTAGATCAAATGAGACTATAAAAACGACAGTAGCATGAAATGCAAATAGATGAAGAAATATCTGGGCGTAATTAATGATTTTAATAGAAGAAAATATGCAAATCAATACTAACCACTTTAAATTACTTTTATAACCGACTTTCAATATTTGATTTGATTTGATATTCATATATTAATGTAGTCTATATGAGTGTCTAATAGTATGTACAAATTTCGTGTGTATGAATAGAATATAATAGAATAGTATAGAATAGAATAGTATAGAATATGTTTGTTGTCATAGAGAGATCAACACAATACATTATTTATAAAAGTAATAACAGTAATGCGGATTACACTATGGCTCGTCTTGTCACAATCATCATTACTATTAAGAATATTGTTTCATCATATGAACAATAATATGATAATAATTGTTTTCAAATGTTTTTATGCTGTAAAACGGCATACATAAAAAAATACAATATACATCAAATTCAATAACATTTAGTCAAAATAATTAATTAAAAATAGGTGTTTAATTTAATTCACAATAAATAATAACACAAAAATTTCTAGCATTACTCTAGTTAAAGGAGCTGTAGTTATGACTAAAATAAATACTTTAATACTGAAATACTGTACAGTGTTTTTTCCAGTAAGAGCTGTTTAACCTTTTTTATATAAAAGGGTTAGCTGGTGACTGCTTTTATGCTTTCTGGTAGTTTATTATAAAGTTGTTGACCCATCACGTAATTTTTTTGACATGGTTAATCTATGCTTTATCGGTTCTAAAATTATTTTGTTTTATAAGGGCACCCTTTCATTATTTGTGTTGCGGAATTATTCAAATTTTGCCTTATATATTTCAACACTTCATATATATACAAAGAGATTGAAGTTAAAACTTGTAAATGTTTAAAGTGTCCCGTGCAGGTATTTTTAAACTTCGTATGCAGGTATCTTATAAATTATATAAATGTATGTTTTTCAACGTTTTTCTCGGAAACTGTAAATCCGATTGCAATAATTCTTTTTGTTTTAGTATTTTTCAACTAAGGGAATAGTTTAAATTTCATCAAAATCCGTTAGTAGTATAAATTTAAGTAGGATATGGACTGTTTCCAGTATAGCTTTTTTCTTAGCAAATGGAATAAGTAGGTACCCTTAGGTATACTTTAACGAAACTAAAAGTAAGAAATAAAAAAATAAATAAAAAAACGACTACAAGTCGTATATAACTTAAATGAAATAAATATTTCTTTTTTTTTTGATATTTTATAAAATTTACTGTATATTTCAAATATCTATTCTGTGTAAGTGTGTAACTATCAGCCAAAATGGCACATGAACAAAATGCCGCAGCGGCACCTGTTCATCATAACCCCGACCTGCATATACCACGGGAGATACTCGGGCTTATTCCGGAATTTAACGGTGATACCAAATTACTTAATTTGTTTTTGCGAAAATGTGAATACGTAATTCACCATTATCAAGGCACATTACAACGCAATGAATTCTTAATGCATTATGTAACCAGTAAATTAACGGGAAAAGCAGCGGCATTAATTAGCGAAAGAGGTGAATTTGAGACTTACGACGAGCTGAGGTCAGTTCTTGTCCAACATTTCGGTGATCCGCGAAGTGAGGAATGTGTAGCCATCGAATTGGAAACTTTAAAAATCAAACCAAACGAATCCTACTTGGAATTTTGTGGTCGGATCCAGGATGTCCGCGCAATCCTCTTATCCAAAGTCAATCAAAATAATTCGGCGGAAATGAAACTAGCAAAGCATACAATTTATGACAACACGTCCTTAAATGTGTTTTTATATAATTTACCTGAACACATGGTACGTCTCGTCAGACTCAAAAATCCCAATAAGTTAGAAGACGCACTTAAACATGTCCTGGAAGAAGTCAACTTCCAGGAACAATATAATTTACGTTCAAAAATGTTACAAGGTCGTCCTCAAAATCAGATACAGCAACCATCTAATAACTTTAAGCCATTATTACATCAAACCCAGTTCAAATTTGGCATACCAGAGAACCAGTCTCTGTCACGACCACATTTTACGAACCAACAGCCTATGCGACAGCAAGTGCAACCTATCAATTTAGGTTATCGACCCCCAAATCAATTTGGTTATAAACCAAATCTTAACAACGGACCTCCACAGGCTCAGCAGTTTGCCCCGAGACCTCATGCTGCACAGTTTGGTTTTAGACCTCAGATGCAGGTAAGTCAAAATAGCTACAGGCCTCAGGCAGGGCAATTTGGCTATAGACCTCCCCAATTTGGGTTCCGACCTCAAATCGGACAGTTCGGCTACAGAGCACCGCAGCCTCAAGGTTACCAACCTCCTCAGCAATATCCTAATGATGTGTCCATGAGAACTGCAGCACTCCCACAAAAGGTACCTGTAAACGAGATGTACACTATGAATGAAGGTGAGTACAACCCTGAATATGCGTACAACCCTGAATACGCGTACAACTACGAAGGATTAGAATACTACACATATGACGAACAGCCTCAACCTTATGACGTCACCGCAGACGCGGAGATCTGCAGAAATCAAGAAGCACCCATGTGTACATACGACAACATGAATGAAGTAAGTGATACCGAAAATTTTTGTTTAGTGGAGTCCCCAAAAGTCCCGAGTTAATTGAGCTAAATTATGATGCTACTCTAAAGTTGCCATATATATTTGTCCCCGAAATTGACGGAAAATTCATGTTGGATTCGGGAAGCACTAGATCATTCATAAGCCCAATAAAAGCAAATGAATATTATGCTACACTAAAAAGCTATGAACCATTCACAGTAACAAGCACACATGCTTCTAGCACCCATAATGAAGTTGTCAACATTCCGCTTTTTGTGATTTTCAACAATGAAGGCTATCATAAATTCTTTATATACGATGTCGATAAAAAATACGATGGTGTGATAGGATGGGATTTGATGTCAAAGCTCAAAGCTAATATAAATCTTGGAGATAAAACTTTAAAGACTAATGAAACAATTGTCCCAATTATATACGACCAGGAACAGACGATTAACTTAGAAGCACGCAGTGAACATCGAGTGAAATTGCCCGTGAATCTTAATGACGGTGATGCCATTTTAAATTTCAAGCAATTTCATGATGATGTCCGTATGCCATCGGCTATAGTAAGATGTGAGAATTATTTCGCCACTACGATTATTCAAAATACATCAGAAAACGACATTGTTATGACAATCAAGAAACCTTTTAATGTTTTAAAGATTAAAAATGAAACTGATATATGTGACCTAAATTACAACACCGACATGACTGACATTGACATTGACGAACTACTAAAAAATAACTTGACTAAACTGCGACTTGATCATCTTAACACAGAAGAAGATAAAGCGATACGTGACTTGTGTGAGGAGTACAAAGACATATTTTATTGTGAAGAATTACCACTTACCTTTACTAATCATGTTAAACACCACATAAGGACGGTTAACGAGGACCCTATCTATATAAAACCATATAGACAGGCACCAGCGCAAGCTCAAGAGATCAAAGAGCAAGTAGAAAAATTACTCAGGGATAATGTGGTACAAGAATCACACTCACCCTGGAGCGTTCCTGTTCACTTGGTCCCTAAAAAGCTGGACGCTTCTGGTCAGATGAAATATAGGATGGTCATTGACTATCGCCGACTAAATGAGATAACAACTGACGACAGATACCCAATTCCAAACATATGTGACATATTCGACAAACTCGGAAAAAGTAATTACTTTACTACGCTAGATCTTGCATCCGGGTACCATCAAATAGAAATTTCGGAACAAGATAGACAAAAAACTGCATTTTCTACTCAAAATGGCCATTACGAATTTCTTCGGATGCCTTTTGGCTTAAAAACGGCGCCGACAACATTTCAACGTGCAATGGATAACGTGTTGAGGGGATTACAAGGCATACACTGCCTAGTATACCTAGATGATATACTTATCTATTCAAATGGGCTACAAGAACACCTTCAGAAGCTACGCGCAGTTTTTGATAGATTGAGACTTACCAATTTGAAAGTGCAGCTAGACAAGTCCGAATTTCTCCGTAAGGAGGTGCAATATCTAGGACATACATTGACTAATGACGGACTCCGACCAAATAATGACAAGATTCAAATTGTGCTTGACTATCCTATCCCGCAGACACAGACAGAAATAAAAAGGTTCCTTGGTTTTATAGGATACTATAGGAAATTTATACAGGACTTCTCAAAAATAACACAGCCTTTAACAGCTTGTTTGAAAAAGGGCAAAAAGGTGGAAATTACCGAAAAATATACGGAAGCATTTCAGAAATGCAAGGAATTGTTGGTTAATGCGCCTATTCTGCAATATCCTGACATGAGCAAACCTTTTATATTGACCACGGACGCGTCAGAGGTAGCAATCGGGGCTGTGCTTTCGCAGGGTGCAATAGGTACCGATAGGCCGGTGGCTTACGCTAGTCGCACGTTAACAGATAGTGAAAGGAAGTACAGCGCTATTGAAAGGGAGTTACTGGCTATAGTTTGGGCCACGAAGCACTTCAGGCCTTACCTTTATGGCCACAAATTTGACATTGTCACGGACCACAAGCCGCTACTTTGGCTTTACCAACTAAAAGAACCTGGTAGCAAGCTAACACGCTGGCGGTTACGTCTACAAGAATATGATTTTGACATCAAACACAAAAATGGCCACCAGAACGCTAACGCCGATGCGTTGTCTAGACTCAAATTAAATGCGTTAGGTGCAGGTGAAACTGATGACGCTAGTTCAATGGTAGTTAATGTAGATGAAAGTGAAATCAAATTACAGAGACATTTAAAAGACGTGACTAAAGAAATTTCTAAGTTGTCAAGACGGCAGACTGAAGACTCTAAAACTATAACGATATCTGACTCTGACAGAACTGCAACTGCCAGTCCAATGACCATTTCAGATACTGACTCTGTAGGTGACATATTAAGAGAAGAAGCGGAATGGCTAGTTCGTTCTGATTCCAGTTCTAGTACCACTGATACAGTGCACTCAGGTAGAGATCTTGATTCATTAGGAATACCAATTTTAAATGAAGCTGTGGATACGAAACCGAATCAAATATTGGTATTTCACCGATTTATTAACGATGTCCAAGTAACAGATTTATCCACAAAACAACAAAAAATTCTGGAAGTATTCCTGCCATTAAATAATCAGGAATTAATTACTCAATTCCTTAAAAGATACATAAGGCCAAAAATAAAGTACTTCATTTATTTTGAAAAGCCGGAACACAGAAGAGATTTCAGTAATGCCGTAATTACGTTATTTAAAAAAGGAACCATTAATTTTTACGAGTGTACGGAACGTGTAGTGTTGGTCGAGGATGAAAACGAGCAACAATTAATAATCAAAAAATTACACGAGGGCAAAACATGTCATCGTGGCATTACAGAAACTGTCAAAAGAATCCTACGAAACTATCATTGGCCAGACATGCAGGAGACAGTTGCAGCCATTATAAATTCATGCGAACAATGTAAAACCACTAAATATGACCGTAGACCGATTAAACCAGCACTTCAACTTACTGAAACTCAAAGTGCGCCATTTCAAGAAATATTCATAGACATATTCTCTATAGAATCAAAGCATTACCTCACTTTAATAGACGCCTTTAGCAAATTAGGCCAAGCCATTGAAGTACCGTCTCGATCCACACCAGAAGTAGTTAGGGCATTGATGAAATACTTTAGTTTTTATGGAATTCCACAAAAAAACAGTTGTGATCCCGGAACAGAATTTAATAACGATTTAATGAGAGAATTAACGGACTTACACAAAATAAAATTACATATTGGAACACCAAATAACCCTAACTCCGTGGGCATGATCGAACGTTTTCATTCCACAATTATCGAAATTTACCGCATAGCTAAATATGAAAGAAAATATGCAGATGCTGCATCTATCATGACCTATGCAATCATGGCATACAATAATAGTATTCACAGTGCCACCGACTTAACACCTTTTGAAGTTGTATTCGGTCATACCAAAGTAAACTCTGCATTTGACATAGATTTTGATAAAGCATATAGGCAACAGTTAGTAAAAGATCATAGGAAAAGGACACAGGAATTGTATCGACATTTAGTAGAAAAAATGGGTAAAAATAAGGAATATATTAGTAAAAAGCGTGGAGGTGAGTTAAGTCCGGGATTAGAAATAGGACAAACAATTTACGCAAAAGCTGTAAACAAACGGCAATCTAAAGACAAACCTAAATATCACAAGGCTATTGTAACGGGTGAAATGAAGCGAAATGTAGTGCCTGTAAAAATAAAAGACAGGGACACAAAGGTTCCTATTAAAAATGTCAAACGTCCTCCACAGGTGGCGCTTGCTCCTAATGGTATGGATATCGACGACCCAGGCCCTTCAAAACCAAGGTCCCCAAAGCCAGGGCCTTCAAGTGCAGAAAATTGACAGGAACCCAGGTGTCCTGCCTGTTAAACTAGGTCAAGCATTTTTACAACACAATGAATGGACAATTATCAAAACAATTGAGCTGGAGGGAATAGCATCAGACTTACAGTTCAACTTAAAACAATATTTCAAATTTTGCAAAAAACTATCGTCTTATAATCAATATTCTGATTTCTACGAAGTAAACGAGTACAGAGTTCAAGCGGAATATATTCGAGATGAAGCAATAGAAAAACTGCAACAATTAATACCAAACAAGAGATTTAAACGCGGCCTTATTGACCCACTGGGTTCAATGATCAAGGTCATCACAGGTAATCTTGATCATGAAGACGCGGTCCATTTTGATGAGATGATAACAAATTTAAAAACTCGCGAACATGCTATTTCTAATAAAATAACTATTATATCAGAAATTTTGGACCATGTCGTAAACTCTACCAAAATAATGGAGGATAATACTAAAATTTTGAATGATAGATTAACCAGAATAGAACAGCTGGTTAAAGAAAAGCTTAGAAAAGAGTGTAAGGATTTCCTTGTATCCTATGTTATTAGTGTATTTAATTCGTTTATTATTAATTTTAGGACTATTTCTATGAAACTTAACGATATAGAGACATCCTTAGCACTTAGTAAGGTATCAATTCTACACAAGGCTGTCCTTAGCCCTAATGAATTATTGGCGCTGCTGAAAGAAATTAGTAGCCTTGATCATTTGATGTATCCTGTAAATGAACAAAACTTGATTAACTTAGAAGAGACATTTACTGTCAAAACTTATATTAAGAATAATACTGTTAGATTTATTATTAATGTTCCGTTAGTTGATAATATTACTTATAATTATTATAAATTGTACTCACTCCCAGTATCCCATGATCCCAACAACGAGACATTTGCCATTATTCCCGAATTCCCTTACTTGTTAGTAGAAGGTACAAAGTATCGTCCGATCGCCCAAAAATGCAGAGAGATAACGGCTAAGGAGTATATTTGTTCGGAAAATGACCTTGCCGTTTACGCCGAAGAAACTTGCGTAGAACAACTGATGCAGTATGGACAAAAACTCTCCAAATGTTTTCCACAACGAGTTGATCCCGAAAACCTGAAAACCCAGAAAATCTCCCATAACAGTTGGATTTTATTCTCTAAGTATGAGAAGATCCTGTTCCAAAGGTGTGGCGATGACGTCATTCAAGAACAATTACGAGGGACATATTTACTCACAATACAGAAACCCTGTGACGTCTTCATTGATAGCCTTCCGATATATGGCCATCGCTCTCACTCACTGGGAACCACGTATAAGCATGCACCTATAATAAATTTACCTCTTTTACGAGAACACGAGCAGAGATTCAGCACAGCAGACACGGAGCCGATGAACTTGAAAGGAGTAAATTTGGATGACATTCAACACCTAAACTATTTACTGAAGAGAAGTGTGAAAACTGATAACAGTGTGATTCAAGCGAAAAGCATTGACTTTGCCACAATTGTACTTTATATTATCATAGCAATAATTACAATATCAGTAATCTGTTTCAAATTCAAATCCTCCATTCAAGGAAAGTTTTGTAAACAGCAGGATACTTCACAAAATGATATTGAACTTGAAGTACCAGTTAATCATAGACCCCTTTTGTTACGTTAACCTTACTAAAATGGTGTTTACGAAGTTCTCGAAAAATAAAATCTTTTTCAATAACTTCGATCTGAGGGGGAAGGCGTTATATTCCCGTCTCTATTGTAGAGTACCCATAATGCTTGCGTAGCATCTGCCCACGCACGCGTTCAGAGTCCAAAACGGGCCGGTGCAGGTGGCCAGACGCAGCGCAAGCAAATAGATAAGCGTTTCGAATAATGAATGTATGTTAGTTTTAAGTTAGTCTTACATTGAACTCGGAGGTATTAACAATAAAATCTTGTTAGTCCTCAATTTGTATTTTTAATTAATAGTTTTTAAAAACATTCTTCGTCGTTCCCGAAAGTTAACTAGCTCATTGCGTTGTCGCTTGTGTAAATAAATATAATCTATTTGTTTACAGTGAGCTGTTGATGCAGAACAAGAAATATTGGCTTACAATAGTTTTAAATGAAAAATTTGGATTAGGTGCGGGATTCAATTCAAACCCGCGTCAACCATACCTCAGTGCGGCGTCATGCACTTAGGTCATGCAGCGAGAAAAATACGAAAGGTTTCGTTTCGCTAAGCAGGTTTCACTACTAAAATAATAATATCACAAAAAATATATAAATAAATGTACCAATCAGTTACACCTACCTCAAGGAAACCACTCACACAGCTGAGTACCGAAATTAGCAATTTTCAATTAGTTTATTTTTTGTAATTCACAAAATGTATAATATTTCCGACTTTCCATCGAAAAATATTGTTCACACATGGGGAACATTTGTACGAGAATTACTTTTCTTTCGTGTCAATATTTCAACAATTTTTCCTTGAGGGCAAATACTCCAGAGTAAAGTTGACTAAACTATCCATTGAATCTGAAACTATTGACCCATAGTTTAGAGACTGATATTATGTAAGTGCGCATACTGATTGATTTTGATTTGTCAGTCAGATCGAACCGATTGTGGTTTATCGCCCCGAGTCGATTAACTATCGGTCGCTCGAGTATGTAATTAGCTGATCCCACAATGAACAAAGAGGATGGTATCAATCAAGACATTATTTCAAACCTAGAAAGTAAAAAGCAGCAGCTTAAAACTAACAAAACATGTGAAAATTTAATACCCATTATTATATGCAACAATGACATAAATAATATTAAAGTGTTAAAATTAATGTCCATAAAACTTGGTATCTACGGAATAATGCTGTACTTATATTATTACGTCTCAAAATGAACATGCTGTGTTATCTGTGTTAATTATTATTCTCTTAGTGTTTTAATTCACGACCAAACCACGTTTAAGGAGCGTTTGTGGATCCACTTGAACAATCCACGCTCAGACATTAAAACGGAAGAGAACATACAATAAAGGGAGCTACAATAATAACCCTACTACAGCATAGAGTAAAATATTGTCCTTCACAGATATGACACTTGACAGTGGAATTATTTTGTGCATTATAACGGTCAAACAATTGTAAACTAATATGATTACATTAAACTATCACGTTGTATTTAATAATATTAAATTAACCGTCTGCGACTGACGTGGTAGTGTGACAAACACCGAAAAACCAAAAACTATGTCTAAAGACTTCATTTTTTAATTTGTGATGTACATTCGTAGCGCGTGCCCAGGCGTCGATCCACTGATAATTATATACGGGTGATCGTGGCTGGCTTACGTGCTTTACTACGCGGGCGGGTGTCTACCAGTGAACCACGTCAGTGTTAAGGTATGTGTCTAATAGTCAACCACCACAGTGAAATCGTTATATTTTAATAGTGTTTCCTAGACAACACGTCAGTGAAGTTGTATCGTAACTTTCAAAATGATGTTTTTTAGATGGCTTACTTATATATTAATGAGTGCCCTCGAGGATCTAAGAAAACAGCGACCGGAAATTACAAAAGCCATGACCATTAAAAGAGTGGCTTGAAGAAGAAATCAGCGATCTTGACGACGAAGTGATGACCCGATTTTTTACCTGAAACCTTGTATGTACTTGGATGCCGACGAAGTTTCAGATGAAGCAGAACATCAAAAACCATCTGAAAATTTAAGTATAGATCCTACTGAACAAGTGCGTCCAGAAGCATCAAAACTGCCATATTCTGCACCTATCAAAGAAAAAAATGGACTAATTTGGAATTGTCAAGAGGGCTCCATGGCTTCATAAGATGCAGCCCATAACATAGTACAATCACCAACACTACACTACACTAATCAGACATTTTTTGAAGGAATATTCTTTGGCTCAATCCAACGGACTTGTTGGTGATTGACAACATAATACAATCACCAACAAGTCCGAATACATCAATTTTTGAAGTCTTTTTTAAACATTGGTCCAAGCTTTTTGAACATGCGATTTTGGAAACTTTGACGATGAGTAGAGTTTTGGAATAAAATCTCTCCCCTCCACCAACTCGTTCTATTCCACCAAGTAGAAGACAGCTGTTATATTTGGTCAACAAATATAAAAAGGGTTACAAAATATTGATGCTGTGATGGTATGAAGCCCATATGCCTCCAGTGCTCGAAGCCATTATGAGAAGATTGGTAAATTTTGAGGACCTGTACCTTTGGATTGAGCCAATGAATATTCCTTAAAAAAATGACTGATTAGTGTAATGTTATTCTTGATAAATATATAATTTTCTACGAAAAATATTTTATTTAATTTCTGATTTTTCACTTTTTGTTAGGGTATAAGTTTTTGAGGACTGATTTATGCCAACTCAATAAATACTGGTAAAAACTAAATTGTTATTTATTTCAACATCAATATTATTTTACATAACAATACACACTCTAAACATTAATAGTAAATAGTCGCCTGACGAACTTTCTTGCAATGTGCGCTCGGCCTTATACTTTATGGTAGTTGCTGGGAACAAAATAAATAATTTGTCGTAGCTATCCACAAAATGAAGTAGTTTTGTTGCATCAGAAATAAAAATTCGTAAAAAAAAACAATTAAATAAAGTGTCACATCTGTACAACGGCACAGTGATAATTCTTGGTGTTACATAAAAGAAACAAAGAAAAGGTAACTGAATTGTTATTGTTTTAATTTATTTTCGGGTTGTTTATGAAGCTACATTTATTATTACTTTGCCCATCGCGCTGTGTGGTTGGATGCGTCTTTATTTCATGCTTAATGAACTTAATAGATTTTTGATGCTCTGTCTGACTTGGCAAGCTGAATTTGAACAAAAATACTTTTGTTAGCTAATTGTTGAGGACGATACAAATAAAGCTGTTCCACTTTGGACAATTATTTGTCGTAAACGAATTGTAGGTACCTAACTAGTTGATGCCAACGGCTTCGCACGCATGGTTACTTCTGTGGGTTAAAAATTCTTTTTGTGCTATTCCAGGACCTAAAATACCAATATACCAACATTTGATCAAAATTTCTTCAGCCGTCAAAATTATTTTTATCGATTGCTCGGCTTCTCATCGGATTGAGATATAAAGTACTCCAGTTTTAAGTCAAAACATAAGATATCCAACAGTGAAAACCGCATCTCAATCAGTTCAGTAGTTTTTACGTGATGCGCGAACAATCATACAGACAGACAAACAGACAGACACGATTTTTTTAAATGTTATATTCTTGTTCAGTAACTTATTTAATGTATCTTATACCATTTCTTTTTTAATTATCTTATATGTACAGACTTTTTCGTTCCTATTGCTTTATTATAAGTATAGATGTACCTAACTAAAGATGAACAAATATTCTACTGGTTGTACGCGTAAGAGTTTTTTGCGCGACTTATTGAGCTTCATCATAATATTCCTTGGTATTTTTGCTAACTTGTTGGTTGAAATATGAAAAATGTACTTAGGTTTACTCTAGCTATTAAGTTATAACTTAAACCTAAGTACATTTTTGTATTTGACGTTTTGGTCAGACAAACAAGACATAAAATTGACTTTACTTACCACAGAGCCATTTAAATATTTATGGCAAACATGTATACTGTATAGCTATTAAAATATATGTATGTACTTAGGTTTACTCTAGCTATTAAGTTATAAGCTATTAAGTTATAACTTAATAGCTTATAACTTAATTTTTCATATTAAAAAATGTCGAATAAAACATTAACGTCTCCCATTAACGGTGTCTGTTGTTAAAGACGAATTATAATTCGTCTTACGACGCTTACTCTCATGGCAATAGTCGTTACACTTCAGACTTTGCAATGTAATACTAACTAGATGTGTAAGCTTAAAAGAGGTTGATATCACGTTATTGTTGGCAGGTAACCTATATAATCTATATTGAAAATCATTCAGCGCTTCAATAAAAAAAATGAATCTAAATGTCCTACATAAATGAAAAAAAGATTAATTTGAGAGCTGTAACAAGCGATAATAGCATATTTTTTTAGCTCAGACATGTATAAAAATGTTACAGAATATTGAACCATTTTTTTATTATTTTGTCCAAAATGTAGTTGCTAATGTAAATGTTTGCTGTATTTTACTGATAGAGCTTGAGATCGTCTAGAGAACGAACGAGTCACCTGGAGCTGAGATTTTGCTTTGCAAAGTTTCCACACGGGCAAAACCGCGGGTGCAATTAATGGTGGAATAAAGTTCTGAAATGAGGTACTTAAAGCATTTGTAGTTCAGAAAAATGTATAACGTGCCATTTGTAACGCATGGTACACTGACAGCTGTAAACCATTGTTTTAAAGTTTAAAAATTTAACTTTGCATGTATATAAAGAATATTTGAGTATTTGTATATGACGTTTTGCCCAGACAAATAAGACATAAAAATTGACTTTACTTACCACAGAGCCATTACAATATTTATGGCAAACATGTATACTGTATAGCTATTAAAATATATGTAGGTATAATAAATCACCTCTGACATTGCAAAATTTACAGTTAAATCAATTTAAAACAAGTTAAATGAATGGCTACTCGAACGCTGTTTTTATGGAGTAGAGGAATATATGAAAGTTAAATTTGATATTTTTACCATTTTTATTATTATACAGAACATTTTTTTTTTTTATTATATTATCTATTTATTTCTTTGTGAGTGAATAGATTTGACGTAATTTAAATAATAATAAGAATGTTTTAATGTAATTAACTTGATTTGTATTTTGTATTAATTCTTAAATGATGATTAAGGGCCTATTAGGTAGGGTAGTATTAAGAACAGCGCCATCTATGGTTAAATGCTTAAACGAAGACACCTCAATCGATGTATAGCATACTACAATCCAAGTTAGTTCCCAAACTCGTCACCAAACGGCGCCTTTCGGGCGTATAAAAGCGCTAAACCGGATGGCTTCAACCTCTTTTTCTCGGATCCCACATAGAAGACACCAACATCATTTGACAATAAATAGAGGATTCATAGCCAGCCGTCTCTAACTCAACCCAACCCGAAGACCCCCATCAGGATCTCTGGATAGGAGCAACAGGTAGGTAGGTACTATTTGCTTAATAAACAGATCTCCAAGTCAATGCAACACGATTTTCGTTCCTTTAATACTACTTGTATTAAGAACGCAATAGAGCGAAACAAGAGCTCCAAAGTGTATGCAAGAGATCTATCTGTCTATTGGGCAAAACCTGTTGACAAAGCTGAAAACCGACAGTGGCAGCATCGTTTCGTCGAAGCCAGAGATTTTGAGTGAGCTCGAGAAGTTCTATGGACAATTATACACCTCATCGCGTAGTCCTCCTAGCAGGACTAGCGATGCAAGAGCCAGTTTGACCCGACATTATAGCAAAAATATCCCGGACGTCAGCCTATACGAGATCAGAATGGCTCTCAAACAGCTTAAGAGCAACAAGGCACCAGGGGAGGACGGAATAAAGAGCTTCTGAAAGCGGGTGGAACACCGGTACTTAAAGTCCTTCAGAAGCTGTTTAACTCCGTCATCCTCTAGGGTACTATGCAAGAGGTACGGCACATAGCGTAGTGGCGTTGTTCTTTAAGAAAGGTGAAACCGGCCTCTTGATGAATTATAGGCCCATTTTGCTGCTGAGCCACGTGTATAAGCGGTTTTTGAGAGTAGTTACAAACCGTCTCGCTCGTAGGTTTGATAACTTTCAGCCTCCCGAATAAGCTGGATTCCGGAAAGGCTTTAGCACAGTAGACCACAGATTATACAGAAGACCGAAAAGTATAATCGGCCACTATGTCAAGCGTTTGTGTACTACAAGAAAGCCTTTAATTCAGTCGAGACCTGGGCAGTGCTACAGTCATTACAGCGGTGCCAGATTGACTACCTGTACATCGAAGTGTTGAAGTGTTTGTACAGCAAGGCCACCATGACAGTCCGTTTTCAGGATTAGAGCACGAATTCTATCCAGTTGCAAAAAGGGGTGAGACAGGGAGACGTTATTTCTTCGAAACTGTGTCACGAGGCGGTCCCCGGGTTTGGGCTTGCTCCACCAGCCCAGGGACCAAGCCTCAGTGGACAACAGAATTACAGGAACTTCCTTCCGCTTGATTCTAGTACACGGCGGGAGCAGACTCGGCAGGCCAGAGTCTGATATCGCCCGGCTCTTGCTTAAAAGAGTTCCGCGCAAAGCCGTTCATCGAGTGCAACGCGATCGGGCGCTGCAACTCAACGATGTTCCTCAAACCAGAGCAGCAGACTTTCAGATTTTTATATTAGTGTTAGCGAAGGAAGGACGAAAGATATATTTTTGCCAATTAAATCAATGAAAACACTAAAGTGGAATGTTTTTCTATTTTGACCAAAAATCAAAGTGTATGACAGGATATTTGTATTTAGAATCAATAATGAACTATCAAAATGAAAATAAATGGATTATGAAAGAATTAAGACATCAAAAGAGTATTATTATGAAAGAGGTTTTGACCTCGTCACAACTGTTCACCTCTGCACTGGAAGATATATTCAAGCTTCTGAACTTCAATGGCGAATACATCACTCAACTTCAATTTGCTGATGATATAGTCATCATGGCAGAAACCATGGAAGACCTAAGCACAATGCTCAGTGACCTCAATATTGTTTCCCAACAGGAGGGTCTTAAAATGAACACGGGCAAGACGGACATCATGTCAAATGCCCATGTCGTACCCATGCTGGTTTATGTTGGGAACGATATTATCGAAGCTGTTGATCACTATGTCTATTGATAATTTAGTAATGAAACTATAATTATTAGGCACCATCTTTATCGCAGAGTACGAGCATGAGACTGTTTCATAGACTAAAAAATATATCTATAGTAGGGTTGTGCACGAGTGGACCACAGAGTAACAAACAACAAAAACAACAGTAGCTATTTATGCTGGCTTTACACTATAATCTCAACAATGTCTACTTAAGTCAGACGATCCAACTGGGTGTATCCAACTTCGAAAAAGAGGTCAACTGACGAATCCAACTCCGATGGGCAGCGTTCGAGAAATTACGCCATATCTTCTGGTCGCAGATACCGCAGAGCCTCAAGACGAAAGTTTATAATCAGTGCGTGTTGCCAGTGATGACATACGGCACTGAGACGTAGTCGTTAACTATTGGTTTCATACACAAGCTCAGATTTGCGCAGCGTGCAATGGAGAGAGTGCTCGGTGTTTCACTACGGGATAGAATACGAAATTAGGAAATCGTAGAAGAACGAAGGTTACCAACATATCTCTCAAAGTTTGCAAGTTGAAGTGGCAATGGGCAGGCCATATAGTTCGCAGAACCGACAACCGCTGGGAAATAAAGGTTTTCGAATGGCGACCACGAACAAGGAAGCGAAGTGTGGGGAGACCCCCCACACGATGGACCGAGGACATTGTAGCCATCGCAGGAAGTCGGTGAATTAAGGTGGCACAAGATCGCTCGTCATGGCGCTCTTTGGTGGAGGCCTATGTTCAGCAGTGGACTTCTAAAGGCTGAAATGATGAGGTACTATTTGCACGCTTGAAAAGGCAAGATTAAGAGTACTTTCTTAGTTTTAGTTTTACCATCTCATGTTTATGTTCATATAAACATGAGATGATATGGTAAATAGTGTTTCATCATTATGTTATGCAAATAAATTGTTATGATTATGATTATAAATCTTAATTTATAATCAATTTTATTCTTCTTTGTGTTTTTTTGTGATGCACATTTTTTCGGTCAATAAATTGTAACAACAACGACCCAAAAGCATGTAAAACAAAAACTGTAAAATTACTATATTACTTGGTATACACATAGTTCATTAGGCACCAATTTCTTTACAAAATCATCAACCATTTTTTGAATAGTTATTTACAATAATTAAACAGTCATTTACGATAATAGCTTTTCCTCTCAACTTCAGCGAAAAAGTATATGTTTTTAATGGGCTTGATCTAATTTTAAGTAACGTGAAAAATTGCTGTTTAATTTGGACTTCTTCTTTTACCTTGTCAGTTATCGTCTTATTAATCTCCCCATTAGTGATTTCCCCCGTTTTTGTACTGATTTGCATAGATAGAAATTGCATTATACCATCACGAAAAATTAATCTACGCTTTGTTGGAAACCGGAACATAATTTACTTATTTTCTCACATTAGGTCGAACCGACACGATTGGAGGCTTTGTCATCCGTATGTTGTATACATTATAACTAGTGGCTCTGTGAGCTGTAGACCTTGCGAGCGCAAACTTTTTTGTAAACAATCTAGCGGTGCACAGTAGCGACGTCTAGTTACCTTATTGTAAAACTAACAGTAATAACCAATGTGCTCCATTAATCCCTACCTAGTTGATAAAGAGCTGATTCCACTGATAGAAACCTAAGAGTGAGCAATTTAGTATATTTGAGCTATTCTGCTCATCACTCCGAAGATCCTCATCAGATCCTCACCAAAATTGTATGAGACCATCATAAAGTAACCTGGCAAATAAAAAAAACATCGAAATTGGATCAATTGGATCAGTTGAAGTTGTTCGTTTGTGGAATGCCCTACCTGTAGATATTAGACGCACACCTTCACTCAACGTCTTTAAACATCATGTTAAAATGTTTTATTTATCGCACTAGCTGAGCTGCTACGTCTCAATTTCTGTTATTGTTATTTGTGTAGGTATATTTATATATATTATATAAAAAACATACTTAAAAATATCAATAAATATATATATATATATATATATATATATGTATTTATTGATATTTGTAAGTATGTTTTTTTTGTATATTGAATTACATTTATATATTTTATTGATTATTCATTTATTTACTGATAATCACCCTCCCTTACCTTCCTCTCTGTGCACGGTTCTCTGGAAGAGATCGCTCTGAGCAATAAGACCGCCCCTTGTGACACTCATTGTTATACTTTATTTTTAGATATATTTTCTTGTTGTGCTTGTGGTGTCCAATAAAGAGTTAATCTATCTATCTATCTATCTATCTAATAAGGCGGAGATATTCAGAAGCACATTTTGCCCTTTTTGGAGTAAGTACCCCCCCTCCTCGCATTATCATCACATCATCATCACATCATCACATCATAACATCCGCCAGACATATGAAAGCATTTTTGCCTAAGCTGAACGGAGACGCTTCGCGCTCGCTCGGTCAATTATGTATACAAAATACTGATCTATGTTCAATATCGAGGCTGTACTCGTAAGTTATAGGTACTAAATAAATAGGATTTAAGTTTCTAATGACTGAACACTTACGCTAATAACCTTCAATTTACCGTTAATCCAAATTAGTTACTACATTTAGCGCGAGCAGTTCCAGACTCTAATATTAAATTTACGGTACCTATATCAAACTATATCTGTAATAATAATGTTATCTTTTAAATTACCTCATGTTATTCGTTATATATTTACATTTGACTTCCGAATGAGAAATGCAAAATTTGATAGAAATAGAAATGGGTATAATTGGATTGTTTTTTAAAACGCTATATTGATGCATTAAACCTATTTTTATAATTAAACGTTTAGTTAGCTTGCCCTGTTTTGTTGTTGTTTATTGTTTATTTGGGTCAAATGTAATAATTGAAATTTTATTCCCTTCCTGTTGACCAATTGATCTGACATTTGGTACACATCTTTAGTTTGATGACAATACAATTATGTTTATTCCGTATCATTGTAAATCCAAGATGGCTGCTGCCACAAAATGGCGGATTACATATTTTTTTTAACCCCCTCAATATGGATATCAAATGAAAGGGCTTAACTAGTAGAATACAGTAAACCATGAAAAAAAAAAACAATTCCAAGATGGATGCCACCACAAAATGTCGGATAATTATTATTTTTAATCTCTTCTATATGGGTATCAAATGAAAGGACTTCACAAGTAGAACACAGCACACTTTAGAAATAACTAAATTAAAACTAAAAAAATGTTTTTTTTGTATGTAGTACTATTGTTATCGCCGTATAATACCTTCGCTATTTCAAAAACACGCGTTATAATCTACGCAGAATGATTGGTGATTTTGGTGTTCAGTTTGACAGACATATTCCTTTTTTATTCCATTTTCCTTTGCCTTTTCCCATTCGCACGCACGCCTACGATGTATATGTGTCTCACGCGTGCGATATATCGCGTGAAGGTTCATAAGAAAACTCAAAACTAGTGACGCTCCAACCGTTATGGGAGTAACGCGAGTTACGCGGCACGTTGCAGCCTGCCGCATAAATATCAAAGATGTCTCATGGTCTAATGACCCAATAATATCTCCGCTTCGCTAAATAAATATGTAAATCGGATATTCGGGTAACAAAAAGACTATAAAACGAACGCAAAAATAATGGTGATTGAAATAGCACATAAAACAGTGATTTAGTGACATTATTAGAACACGTATGTCGCTCCATACCGGCGCGCCAGCTGCACTCTTCAAGGACAGGATTTCACACCGAAGCAGGCCTGTAGGAGGCCTTCTCAACAACATCGGAGACTTGGACAGAGAAGGAGTTTATCGAAAAGGTACCCACTCTTTCCTTTCACTTTATTTTCCACCCTTGGCTGCTAACCTGTCACCAATCTGTCACCACAACGCATTTCACCCTATGAATAACAAATACAGTCCACAAAACGCGAAGTTCACATAATTTTATAATTCGATCCTTCCGCACCAGGGTTATATCCATGGAACATTGGGATTTTATCTGACCTCAATTTCCGCAAAACCGCAACCCGTGGAGACGTTCCTCGGTGCCTCCAAATATAAAAGCTAAATGTACACTAATATTACCTGTGATATTACAAAGAAATTAGAGGAAGGATGCGATTGTTTGTTTGTTTGTCTACACTAATATTATAATGAGGAACGATTTGATTGTTTGTATGTTTGTTTGTTTGTAATGGATAAACTCAAAAATACTAAACCGATTGAAAAAAAATGACATTTACAGATATAGCTACATTATCAGCAAGTAACATGGGCAGTATTTTATTTTTCAAGAAATAAGTTATCTCTACGATACTTGCAATAATAGGCGCGTTCCACTTATAGCAAAATGCTACCAATGTTAACTTTTCTAGCCCCAATGTCGTTCCACAAGCCCTCCAATGCTAGCACAAATAACAAACGTCAAACGTTCCACAATGCAAAATGTTGACATTTCTAGCTTCGGAAACTAGCATCGTTAGACCCATGTTGTTTTGTGGGTTCGAAATGCTACTTTTTGACAAGTGTCAAAATTTTGCGGCAGAGCATGTACTTACAAAATACATTATTTTGCTTGGTTTGCGGTATAAGTGTAAGATTTTCAATAATTCTTTTCATTTCCTAGTTTTAATTTACTTAGGATGAGGAAATGGTGCTACAAAAGTAAATAGAACAGTAGTGCTATTATCTATCTTGGTTTCAATCCAAATTTCAATATCACTATCGTTGCGATAGAGTTGAAATTGCTATGAAGAAAAGAGGAAGAAAGTGACAATCTGATTGAAACCAAGTTCTGTGGTCGGGGCCCTGCAGCCCGATTCCATAACTTGGCTTCAATCGAATTCTCAGTATCGCAACCACTAATGCCTTGCGATAGAGTCGAATTTGCTTTGAAAAAAGTGATAATCCGATTGTAGCCAAGTTATGGAATTGGGCCGCTGTTGTGTTGAGCAGCAACACGTTTCACTTGTAGATGTCAACCGTGCTAACATTGCTGGTTTTTCGTAAGAGAAACGCTGATTGAGCACTAGTCATTCGTGTTAACACAAATGGTATAGCATTTATAGGTGGAACGCGGCATATGTAACCCAAGGTATAAAAAAACAGACCGCAATGGCGTTGCCATGGAAACGAAATAATATCTAATCTGTCAAGTACGTGAGTAATAATGCAGTTGTCTATGGTCAAAAAAACACTGCTGTCAATGATTTTGAATAACGCTTACAGCCGTTTTTTTTAAAGTTCTGTTCTTCTTTAAAAGACTGGTATCTAGAAATATATTATGAAAGGGAAAGTTTGTATGTGTGTTTGTATATGTTGTTCCTGAAAGCTCAAACGGATTTTGATGAAATATGAAATGGAGATAGCTTATATCCTGGAATATCACGTAGGATACTTTTCGTCATCATCATCCTTTACGCTCAAACGGCTTAAACGGGTTTGATGAAATTTGAAATGGAGATAGCTTATACCCTGGAATAACACATAGGATACTTTTCATCAGTATCATTTACACATCATCATCATCCATCACGCGGGTAAAACCACGGAGCGCAGCTAGTAATAAAATAAAATCGTGGCGCGTAGCGTAACCTGAGTAATATTAATTTGACTCGCCACACGATTGTATTATATGTTTTAGCTTTTAGTACATATAAAACCGTTAACTTAAAAAATAATTTTACGTATATTATTTTGGTAATAACACAGAAAGTAGTTACAGCTACAAGTGCAGATAAAAAAAATGCTCAAGTTTTGTTTGTTTCAAACCTCAAAAAATAATTCTAAGAATTTAATTATGTTTTACTGATCCCTTACTATCTTCAAAAATCTAATTTTGATCAGACTTGTGTTTTTTTAATGAAAACAACATAACGTTCCCTGCTTCGGTACGTGGTAGTTACTATTTATTATTGATTCTGTGTTCTGGTGCTTTTTTAATGGAAAAAATATATAATAAATTGCCTCCTCACTAATCAAGCCACTCGATTCTCATACTACCCTACTATGCGGATTTTTAATTATAGATTATATTTCTCAGCAGCAGCTAGGTCCACCGGTTTATCTGGCTGTTCGTCATCTGTCAATCAGTCAGTATGTCACGGTACTGTTTTACAGGATTAGAAAGATTAATTATTATTGAAATATTGTGATATTGTTGACTGTACTAAATTCATTCTGATATGATAAACAAAATCAATGGGACAAATTACAGAAAGGATTTTTTTAATTCATTTAAATTCATTCAGTAGTTTCGGCGTGATGCCTAGCCAAGATACAGACAGACAGACAGACAGAAAAAATAAAAAAATACAATTGATAGATTCAGGCGTTACTTTGCGGAAATCCATATTTAAAATGAACAAAATAAAAATATGTAGCTTACTTCCGCCAAAACTGTAAGTCAGACAAATGATAAATGGTAAAATTAAACCAAGTAAAACCCCACGCTAAACAAAACCCTACCCCAGATTGAACTAATGAAAAATATAAATGAAAGAAAAGCTAAGGCCTGGAGGCCAGAAAAAACACTTATATACAAATAATATATATAAATATATATACACAATAAAAAACCCCCAAGCTAAACAAACCCTACCCAAATACAAGTATCGACACACTTATACATTCATATACATATAATACAAAAACACAATAAAAAACATATACCTCGATCCAAATACCAAACGTCTGACATCAATATTGTATGTATATGAATATATAAGTGTTTCGATACTTGTATTTGGGTAGGGTTTGTTTAGCTTGGGGGTTTTTTATTGTGTATATATATTTATATATATATTATTTGTATATAAGTGTTTTTTCTGGCCTCCAGGCCTTAGCTTTTCTTTCATTTATATTTTTCATTAGTTCAATCTGGGGTAGGGTTTTGTTTAGCGTGGGGTTTTACTTGTGTTAATTTTACCATTTATCATTTGTCTGACTTACAGTTTTGGCGGAAGTAAGCTACATATTTTTATTTTGTTCATTTAAAAAAAATACAGTTTGGTTTCAGTATCGAATCAAGAGTAAGATCCAAAAAAAATATTCAAAATATCTTTAATGTACAGAATTGGACCCGTTATAGTTTTATTATAAGTATAAGATAGATGTCCAAACTTCATTGACTTCTGGCAAGCCGTTTTGGATTTTCCCGTGGGGTTTTTCATTTTCCGGTATCAAAGGTATTATATTTTTATTTTTTTATTTCGTATATTATGTGGTTGCACCGTTTGTTCGCCCTAACCGTAGAGAACGCCATATAGGGCGAAAGCAACACACCGCTTGTGCTTAAGCTAATTTTGTTGCCCTTTGGCCGCGCGCTGAAGCTGATGCAAGCGCAGCTAATTTAGTGCCGAATATTAGCACGCATGGCGCGTCGCATGGCGGATCTAACTCGCATCCTGGATTTGACCTTCACCTTGCTGCGCTTGAAGAACAGCTTGGATCTTCAACATCACCCGCTGATATGAAATACGTATCTCCCGCCTTCAATCATCGCCGCCGCGACCCGCGTTAGAATTGAAGTCGCGCTGACTTCGGAACTCTATTTTAGAGCCATGTGCTTATCATAGACTTTCTGTGACTTTGTGTTTCCGAGAAGAGGGTTAACGCCTTTGACACCTGCTGCCATCAGATACGCTGGACCAGAGGAACGAGTTTGCTTGGATCAACGGTGTATTCGTTTGCCCCTCCTTCTTTCTACATTTGGTGTGCAACAATCTGCTCGTATCTCTTATTCTCTTCTCTTCTCATTCGCCCAGTCTTCAGTTTTCCCCCGCACCTCATCATCATATATTCAGGTCCTACGACCTGGATGTAACCATCACCGCTCTTACAATCCGCTACATCATAATCTGTGGTCCCACGACCCGGATTCGCATCTACAGTATCTATTTGGACAATTTAATAGAAATTGGTTTAGCTGTTTCCATGTGATAGCGATAAATCTAACAAAAAAATCTGGTTTCCTGTTTTCACTTTAGTACTCGTACCTCATTCCTTGATGAATGTATTTTATGTTTATCTCTTACTAGTTTTCCTGTCCGCGACTTCGTCCGCGCGGACTACTGTTTATCGCGAAAAAAAGCATCCTATTTTCTTCTGGATATTAAAAACCAATGCAAAAGTTGGTATAGCATCAATGTTCCTGATGTTATTTGACAGACTTGTTTTTTCGTTTCCATAGCAACCACAGACCATTGTGTAATGGCAAGCGTTCCTTACAGTGAGTAATCAACATTTTCCAGTTTACCCGTGAAAATTTACAATTTTCCGGGATAAAAAGTATTCTATGTTTTATTCTAGGGTGTTAGCTATCTCTATTCTAAATTTCATCAAAATCCGTCCAGCCGTTATCGCGTGAAAGCTCCCTAAACAAACAAACAAACAAACAGACAATGTTTCACTTTTATATATTGGTATGGATTATATGTACAGTAATACCTATAATACCTATGTTCATAATATCATCAACATGTGTTAAGCCTTTTTGGACTTATGATTTTTCCAAGCAATTTGGCTGTTTTCCGGGATAATAAGTTTTTTTTTTTTTAAACTATTTATAAAATTTAATATGAATCGGTTCAGCCGTTTTTAAGTGAAAGCGAGTAAAACCAATCAACCGAAATTTTCCCGATGTTCCGTTTAACTTTAAATTTTCCGGGATAAATGTATCTTGTATTGATTTCTGTACCTACCTGTACCTAGAGTACCTACTTACCTACCTATATTTCAAACTTCATCATAGCTGTTTTGATGTGAAAGTGAGTAATCGTTATTTTCCAGTTTAACTGTGGAGTTTTCCTTATTGCGGGATTAAAATATACCCTGTGTTGGTCTCTGTTGTACTAACAAATTTTCATAAAAAACAGTCCAGCCGTTTTGGCGTGAAATTGCCCAAACAAACCAACAAACAGAAAACGTTTCTCTTCAAAGAAGTCAAAGGTAATGTTAAGAAAATCCATACTTTTCCAAGGATATTATTATTATATTTCAGATAGCCTGTATGTAGCTAGTACCCTGCAACGTATCTGCATAATTTAGTAGGGATTAAAGAGCCCCTTTAAAAAAAAACTATTTCAGATAAAAATTAATCAAACCTCTTTCTGTTCTTCTCAAACAATCCTCTCAATATCAAAGTAAGAATAGTGAACAATTAATAATGGACTCTCAGATTCACAGAAAATCACGACGAGAAAGCTCCTTAAAGCACTTGTCCTACATACAGCGATAAAGAAGATTCAATTTCAAAAAACTTCATTAGGGTTCCGTAGTCAAACAAGGAACTCTTATAGTTTCGCCATGTCTGTCACCAGAAACTATTAATACTACAAAGTTGAAATTTGGCTCATATATGTATAATTATAACCCCCCCCCCTCCCCCCCCCCACAAGTATATAAAAATAATTTCCTATTTTTTTCGAGTGGCTCTCATATTTTAAAAGTAAAGAAGAAATAAAAATACATAGACTGTTACTCGTGACTTCATTACCCTTCCCTTGCTTCGCTGTAGTCGGGTAATTATAGTACCTTTTGCAGTGTGGTTTTCACAGTTGGGTAGCTTATGGCCCTGGCTACAGTATTGTCACCAGGTGTGCGTACCACACACGCCTAAGTCTTTGCGTGTGTGGTACGCACTTGTTTGGAGTTTTATTTGTTAGATACCAAACTGCTCATGATAAGGATACCCCATATACCAAATACTGGAATAAAAAAAAAAAATTGATGTGTGGCAACTCGGTATGGCAACAACTTCAAAACTGTTTCTTGGCTTTTGTTGAAATTTTGTAATGGTATTTCTTTTTCAATATCTAACAAATGATATAGTTCTTGTTCAATTATAGTTATTATATTCTTTTTTATTTTTTGGTTACCAAAAGTTTTTTTTTCCTATAAATTTTACGGTGATGTACTTGTAACTATGTTAACTATGTGTGTGCTTCGGATATTTTTATGATTTAAATAATATTTTAGAAAAATAAAACAATATAAATTTACGGAATGACTTATAAATAAGCTTTGTATTATTTTTGAACAAGTTTAAATTTTCATTGATGCTTTCTTAACCCATTCGATGCCGTCGACACGTCAGCACATTATTTAATATTAGCTCACAGACGCGTCACACAAGTGCTGCATCCACGAAGCTAACAAATAGCACTTGCTCACCAACAGTGGAACATGACCCTAACTGGATTTAGTTATATTTTCTTTACAAGTGCTGAAAGTATCTCAAAGGTGATTAATATTCATCTGATTTGTTCAACTTGAAGGTATTGCTTTTGCTTTTGACACGGTTGAATGGTAAGGTGTTTCTGAATGCTCTGTTCGTTACTTTGAATTAGTATTTTGTATTGTACCTATATTCTCTCTTTGAAAAAGTTGTGGTCTTTGAAAAAGTGGAAGCGTGATAGGCTTATATTGATGACAAGCTATGCCCGTGTCCTTGCCTTCGTTGTCACTTTTATGTATGGTTAAATGTAACCTATTCCAAGTACAATAATACTAACTACATTTCATCAAAATTAGTTCAGCCTTTAAATAGTTTTTTATTGATTGCTTGGCTTCTATATTTATCAGATTAAGCTACAAAGCACACCAGATTTTAATCTAGAACCTAAGATATCCAACACGTACATCCAGAAAATATTAAAAAATAAAGATGTACAGACTTATTGTTACTTACTGCTTTATTATTAGTTTATATAAAGATTAAGTCAAAGATAAAATGTCAAACTCAGTTGACACAATCCTGGAGTCTTTTTTGGTATTGCTTCCTGATGTATTTTGTGTTGAAATCAATTATATTAATTTTAATTTAACCAAATAAATTTTATTTTCATCGCAGTAATTAACCTATAATTATGTGGCAATTTGACACATCAATAGCAGCTAATTAAAATCGCAAGATTATACATTAGAGCACACCCATTCACGGGAATCTAATTGCGAGATTTGATAACTTGATTCAAGTTAATTGGATTTGAAATAATTAAACCAATTAGTATTCAAGATTCCTTAAAGGAATCTTGAATCTTGTAGGTAACCTCTTACAAGCCCTGGGTTAAGTACTGTCTAGCTTAATAATTGTAATTAAAACATTCCGAATAATATAGTGAATGTATACATTAATAGATATAATTAAAATAACTTAACAAAATTACAAAACCTGTGACGGCAGTTTCCATGGACAAAACATAAAAACTAAAACTCGACTATGGTCTGGCAAACAATAACCTATGACACTCTTCTGATGACGAATCGATTGATACCTCGCTTGTCTAAATCGGACCAAGTTTATATTTCGAACATAAAAACCTTCCTTTGTCTTGCCGTATTCGGGTAAAAAAATAGCATAAGACACTCTATACATGAAGACGATTCGATTGATACCTCGCGCTTTTACGTCTGTTTTCGGGTATCCATAGATTGTTTTTTTTGTTTTGTCGTATGAAGTAGCGCTGGCCTCTGGTGTCAGAGTTTGTCAGGCCACCCGAAGGCCTCTGACATGGCTTAACTAATGCTATTAATTAATAATAGCCGGGATCGACAGCTTAACGTGCCCTCCGAAGCACGGAGCGATGGAAAATCGCACATAACTTAGAAAAGTCATTGGTGCGGAGTCTAGAACCGAACCCGGTATCGTTGGATTCTAAGTCGCACTAGTAAACCACTAGACTGCCATCGCTCTATATCATCTATCATCATCTCATCATCTTCGATTGATGGTAGCGCTCCGCTATATGAGAGTAATTGTTGCTGCTAATATTGTCTATTTACAGATTTCCCGTGCACGGATAACTCTGGTCCCGAAGGAGGCGCAAAAACACGTGCGGAGTTCTTCGCAATATATTTTCGTTTATTCCCGGAAACTTCTGCGAGTGATTAAAGAGGGCTTTAGTAATATAATAATACCTTTATATCTCCTCAGCGGTAGCTTTGCAAACATGCTCACTTGCCCTATTATTATAATCACTTTGAGTTTAGGGATTATTTACATCAAACGGTCGATTTCCTACAGAGGGGTTTCTGAAAGGTTGGTTGGTTAATGATTCTAAAGTAATGAAAATCGAAATAAGTGCTTCTGATTTAGTTTAAACTCTTGAGCGATAGTAGCTGAGGGGTTTACTACTGCAAATCAAATCAAATTGTTTATTTACAAGAACACAGTCATGTAAAAAATATCTTAGAATAAATAAATTTGTTGAAACACTGTATACAATAGTCGTAGTAGTAGTAGTGCGGTAGTTCCTACATTGGACAAACTAAGCGTACTATAGCGGAAAGAGTCAAAGAAAACATTGCGGCTGTAAAGAACAGATAAATAAATTTGCAGTTGCTGAGCATTTGCTGGAATCGGGCCCTAATCACTAGGTTGCACTCGACGAACGTGAAGCGGTTTAAATTAAAAATTATCCCGATATCATTGGATGATTCATTGGATGATAGGCAGGATGATTGCAAGTTTCGCGTCGTGGTTTGTCTCAGAAGAAATCTGCAGATTTCATTAGTGTTGTGTGTCGTGACAATTCTAAACTTTTACATAACCAAATCTGGGTAGTTGGAGACAACGCTCGCCCTTCTTGACGCTGACTCCTGCTACTTCAGTCTTCTCGTGACCATGATCAATGCAGCTTGATCGAAACGTAGAGGTAAATAAAAATTAAGTTTACAGCGTGATTAACATTATTATAAAAATGAAACGAAGCGTTTTGACAACGTCTCGTTTCTTTGTACGTTTTTTGTATGGGTTAATTTCAAAAGCTGATGTATAAATAAGCGAAAAGGGTTCGTTTTAAGAGAATGGAACCGCAAAAATGTATTCAGTCTGCAATCAGATGCGCAAATTTTTACAGTACCTTATTATATACTTAATAATTTGTAGTTTGATCCATACCAATATATAAAAGTGTAACATTGTCTGTTTGTTAGTCTGTTTGTTGGTTTGTTTGGGGAGCTTTCACGTGATAACGGCTGGACGGATTTTGATGAAATTTGGAATGGAGATAGCTTATACCCTGGAATAAAACATAGGATACTTATATCCCGGAAAACTGAAAGTTTCCACAGGAAAACAGGAAAATGTTGATTACTCGCTGTAAGAAACGGTTGCCATGGAAATGAAATAACAAGTCTGTCAAAAAAATCAAGAGCATTGGTGCTATACCTACTTTTGCAATGTTTTTTAATATCCTAGAAGAACAAAGGATGCATTTTTCGCGATAAACTGTAGTCCGAGTGGACGAAGTCGCGGGCGGGAAAGCTAGTTAAAAATATTATTACTTACAAAATTCCCTGAATTCCTTAACCCCATAAAAACAATTGCTGGGAAGCCATTCCGTCAAAGATTTTTTAAATTTGTCGTCGTCTAATATTTTAATGTCACTAGGTATAATGTTATAAATCGAAACGCACATATTATAAACATTTGTCTTGCACAAGTCCTCATGGGCAGGAGGTTAATATAATAAGTAAGTGAACGTGGCGTGCCGCACCAATGACTTTTCTAAGCTACACTGTGCAGATTTGTTTATTTTTAATTTAGGAAAATGATATAGCTTTGTCAAAGACTGTTATATTGAGGGAGCATTTAAACGCGAATCCAAAAGTGACAGTAAAAAGGGCAGATCAAGTTCTATAAGTAATATCTTCATCGTCTTAATCGATTCATTTACTTATAGGCGATTAATGACATTGTACAATGAAAACTCTGTTCACACCAGTGTAAGATGAATAACACATTTTGTAACCCGTATTTCCTATAGTTTTTGTTTTTGACTAGGCATTTTTATTGCTCTTCGGATTTATAGCAAAAAATATTTTTGTACCTATGTGAAGAAACTTCCTTATTTTCCAACCAAACATCATCATCATCATAGAGTTTGTTACGATCCCAATGAGCAGTTTTCCATTACGCATTGTCAATTTCTTTCATCGTCAAGAGATGGCGCTCGCGTAACTTTGGTATTTACTCAACTGAACGTAGTAATCGAAAGCGGGTAAAAACAGCGTTTTACCGTAAAAATACACAAACCACGAGCGAAACATACGAAAGACACGTTATAAGTTTGTGTAGTGAAATTTGTTATTTGTTTTTTTTTATTATGACTTTGGCAGTTTTTACATATTCAGATTTTATTTACCCCTATAATAAAGCAGATAAATTAAATGTAAATAAAACGGCCTATTTTCTTTGTATGACAGCTGTAATTTATAATATAGAATATCAAGAAGGTAGAAAATACTACCAATAAATATTATCATGAATTTTGTTACAAAACTGACGCACAACTTGCCATAAACAAGGGAACGCAGAATGTCATACCCGCCAGTAAGCTTAGGAAGTTTTATGTACATAGAGAACTTCCTTGGTCATACCAAACTACAGTACCGTTACCAAAACTTTCACCAACGCCATCTAGCGAGAGATAAATAATGCTAAAATGACACATGGAAAACCGCTCATTTTCCAACGACAGTAAGAAATGTCTATACGACAGGACATCAGACGTCAACCATCCAACGATGCCTAGCATGAAATTTAAAATGACGGACCTCATAGTGATGTGACGTAAAATCAACAAATGATCTGATCGAAAGATTTTATCTTTATATCGATTTCATAATTTTCACATTTGATGTTACTCTTATTCTGCTCATCGCGCCTATGATCCTCATCATATCTTCACCATATTTTTACGAGAACAACTTAAAGTTATTACCTTTCAAATAAAATAAAAACTTTGAAATTGGATATAATAAGGCGGAGATATTCAGTATTCCTTTTGTCCTTTTTTCAGGGAAGTACCCCAATCAAAAATCCCACGACGACTAAAAAATTCTAAAAATTCGTTAAACCTATATACTTACCAAATTTCGTCTAGATTGGTTGAAAAATGCGACCTGTGGAGGAACAGCCGGACATTCGGACATACGAATGAATTATTGCCCAATATGAAACGGAGACGGTTAATCTTCAAACAAAATCGATTTATTTCCAGAGGATCAAATCCTCACAGCACTATTTTCAAAAATGAATCAAAACTGAAACAATAAATGGTTACTAGCTGCATTTTAGCAATATATAACAAACATATGGCTTATAAACCGTATAGCCACTAGTTACTATATGTCATTTTATAGTATCAAGTATTTTTCTCAAAGAGATTAAGTAGAAAAGTGAATGTCACGCCATTAAATTTTGTGTTCCGACATTTGCATGAATAGAATACCTTCACTTCTGTTATTTATCCTAATATAAGAGCCCTTTTGAATTTTAAATATAAACCACGCAATATCCAATTACATTTAACTATATGATCGGTTCTCCGACAGACAGTAAATTGGATTAATGTCCTTAAAATGATAGTCATGTGCAATTGAGATCCACGTTCTTATCAAGTAATTTGTTCGTTGAAATATAATATTTGCTTCTAACGACGTAGAATTTATTAAAATTGCACGGAAAATTAAATCCTGGTTTCTCAATTCGGTCTGCCATTATGTTACGCGAAAGAATAATAATGAAGCTGATTTGGAGGTACGATATTTGTAGCATTTATATGTGGTTTATTTTTTAATACGGTAAAAACAAGTAACGCATATCAACATAGTGAAACTCTATACAATTTATCTTCAGGCCTATAATATTTCACCATATTATAATCCAATGTACTTGGTCAGTCCTCGGTTCAGCGCCAATTTATGTGCTGTTTTCCATCGCTCCTTGCGTCGGACGGCACAATAAGTTCGGTCCTGGCTGTTATTGATTAATAGCAGTAGTTAAACCATGTCAGAGGCCCTTGGGTTGCCTGGAAAGCTCTGAGACCAGAGAGCAGAACTATTTCAAACGACAAACAAACAATAATACATGACATAATTGTTTGATATAACCTGTACTGAATACACTCCAGCAGTGTGTTCAGTAAATTCATATTTAGGTTTTCAAATTAGTTTATCAAACTTGATGTATCCTATAATCAGCCGAATGTATGAAAAGAAATTATATGTTTTCAAGGTGAGATTTTTATTGTTGTGAGAAATAATTTCAAAAGTAAATACTACAATTTTTTCGTTCCTGTAGATAACATAAAGCAACAAAGGGCTAGTTCATATTGTTACATTGTTACTCACAGGATATTATTTACTTATAAATAACACTTGTTAGTTTGTTGTACAAAATATTACTTTTAAAATAAAATCAGATGTCTATTGTATTTATTGTTTCAATCTGAATGTTTCTTTACGTTCCTGTGTGTAACATTTTCTTAGTAACATTTTCTTTCTTGTGAGTTGCGGTCGATAATCAACTTTTCTACCCTGAAACAGTTCTCTGCCATCGTTGACCTCAGATGCAGTGTAGAGAAGGACCGCTCTGTAGTGCAAAGTTGTGCAAAGAAAATATGGATTGTTTTTTATTCTTATTCTTATTTCGGAGATAGAAAATATCCACCTCCTCTAGACTTCCTTCACCAGATCTAGCTTGCTTAACATATGTTTTCCGATTAAACGAATGCCAGTTAAAAAATCTGACTCGTCGTGGATATCTCCCGACGTTATAAAATATATGAAATATCTCTTATTTGACATTATAAAATTAAATAATAAAATACCAAATGAAACAATTATTGACGACCTCAAAAAAATATAAGACATGCTTAACATGAACAAAAAATCACAATATTACACAAATATAATACAGCATAACAGAACGCCTCAAAGGCAGTGTGGGGAGATGTAAACAAAAAGAAGGGAGAAAAATAACACTCACAGGCATAATTTTTCCGAAGTTGTGAAAGACACAAATGGAAAACCCTTTAATTCTGCTAAGGACGCTGTTAATGCAATAAATGCACGATTTCTAAATGCAACAGCAGCGTGTGGTGCATCTAAGGCTGATAATGCTAGGGTGCGTATCACCTTGGCGGCAGCGCGCTTGCCCTCTGACTGGTTTGACTTGACGTTCACAGCTTGAGGTTTTCCGAATAGTGACAACGCGTTTACCTCCAAAACCGTCAAAGGATGTATATGGCCTGTCTATGGCACTCCTCAGAATGGCAATCGTGCCTCTCGTATCTGTGTTAGCGATGTTTAAAATATGCCTAGGAGGCCGATCTTACAAGTATCTGACCCTTTTGAAAATTTCGAAGGAGTCTCCAATATTTAAAGAAAAAGACAAACGAGACGATATGGATGGGTACCGACCAGTGTCCATCATCTCGGCCATCGCAAAAGTGTTCGAGAACGGGTTTAGTTCCAGGTTTATGGCTTTTTTGACAGAGACAAATGCCTTCTGGGTTCACCAGTACGCAAATCGTAAAGGACGATCCACGACCTCTCTTACCCCTGAAGTTATTGGTCAGATGATAGCTGCAAGCGAGCGCAGGCAGCAAGTCGCTGCGATTTATCGAAGGCATTCGATGTCGCAGACCACGAAGTGCTCGCTGCAAACGACAGCAGAATCGAGCAGATGAACGGCATGACATTCCTTGGTTTCGAGATCGACAGGAGCATGACTTGGAAGAGCCAAATACACAAGCTGTCTAGCAAAGTTTGCATATTTTGCGCTCAGGAGGGTGTCCCGAGTAGTGTCAGCGGAGGTGGCACGAGCGTGCTACTTCGCCATGGTACACTCTGTATTGCAGTACGGTGCTGAACTTTGGGGGTACGCTTCGGATTGGGAGCTTCCAAATGCAGAAGTGTGCTGTGAGAGCCATTGTGCGAGTGCCGCAAGATACCACCGCGAGACCCCATTTCAAAAAACTTGGGATTCTTACAGTACCTACCATAGTTATTTTCCAGGTGGCAGTGTATGTAAAAAATTCTTCCGACCTGTACAAAACCCATATTGACGTTCACGCCTACAATACTCGCGATGCTTTCAAGCTTGTTGGTATCCAGCGTTCTATGAAGGACTTATGACTTATAACTGATGAGTACAGTCAGCTATAAAGTCACATAACATTTCCAATCTTACATTTAACTTATACCTACATTTTATTGTTTGATTGACTGACGATCAGTTCTGCCGTGACAGTTGCAGTGACACCCAGAACTTTTGTTACAAAATCTTGCGCGTCCCTGTCGTCACCCTAAGACGTTGTTTTTAAGTCTATTTACCCAGTAGTTACACTGGAAAAATTGCCCTTCAAACCTAAATACAGAAACTACACACTACTGCTTGGCAGTTGAATATCTGAAAAAGGCGTGGTACTTACTCAGGCGGACTCTTGCATAAGAGGCCTACCAGTACAAAACATGGAAATTATAATTGAATATTTTGCGTGTAAATAAAATAAAAGCTTAGACATGTTCAATGACTTTTTCACTGACTGTACCCATCCGTAAGATAGGCGTAAAATGAACGGTAAAATTTATTTTTTGTAAAATATTAGTATAATCAGCTGCGTTGTGCGAAAATCCCCGAATTTTAGCGTCTTTTCCACAGCCCTAAAGATCATTAACCATATAGATGGGTACCATGGGTATATGGATAGATGGGTATTTTCTTTGAAGCGAAATACGTCATAAGTAGCGATTTGTAATTCTATTTTTTCTTGTTATACATCCAGTTTATATTAAAAAAAATGAATACACAATATTATGGGTACTTTCACTGATTGTTGTACATATTGCGCTCGCTTCGTTCGTCATCTCGAGGGTAATAGCTGAAAATCAGTATTTGCTCCTTGAGCAATATTATTCGCTGAGCAATATTATTTTTATGACCCATTTGTTTTACTACGACACACACGTACTTTGGTTTTGTATAGTATCTCAGGTGTTTTGTGCATATATTGTCTAGTGCACGTGACGTGTACGAAATATGAATCATGTTAAGAGATATGTACCTATTATACCTTATTTAAATCTGCTTGTGTACTACGTGTGTGTTTTATAAAAACAAATAAATCATTTATCTATCTATCTATTTGTAAATTCTACCTTACGGTAGGCTCTGCCCATGACACATGAGTTTAATGAAGCATAAATTGGATGATGCCTGATACTTCCTGACTAGAAATTAGTGGCGGCTTGGATGTGGGTAATCGAACTTTCATTGGCAAGTGTTTTGGATTTTCAGAGATAGGAGTGTGATCCTACTAGCATCAAACCTACTCCTTTTTGAAAAAGAAATTGGAAACGCGAAACTTCATGCAAAAAATACAACGATATTTCCTTTGCATCATTACGACTTACGACTGTGCCGGCCTATGTATTTAATCTAAATCTTTTAACCAAACCATAGGAATAAGGTACAGGAGTCGCAGCAAAAGTTTGTGTCTCGGAAGTTGTCTACAAGTCGTTGCGCAAACTGCTACTTTTCAGGCGCTTAAAAATCCTCCTCTTCTATATTCAATATTAAACCCTGAAACTAATTATCTTTCATCTTCAGCCAAATCAAAAGGAGTCAGATTTGTTTCCGCTATTCTAGAAGAAAGTCAGCATAAAGATAAAGGAATTATAATAATTATAAATGAAATTAATTTTTGATATTCTCTAAATTTAATTAGGTTAACTCATTAGTTTAAAGAGATTACGCATGTTTTTTGACTCACTTTTAATCCTTTTCAATAGATCGAGACCAGTAGACCAGTAGTTCGATAGACCAGTATCGAGTTTGCAATTATTTAAAGTTGTTACCTACCGATTTCAATGAAAATCTAATTGAGACTGATTGCAACCTCATTGCAACAGAACTTCCATAATTTGTAAGCTGAATGACCACATTTATTTATATAAAAAAACGAATCTTTTCAGAAATCCCGAAGATATGAGGTAAAATATAATAGATCCTCTTCTTTTTGTAAGCTGGTTCATAAAATATAATATTATTACTCAAATTCTACGTACACATTGCTATTTTTAATCTAATTGTACTTACTCAGTATAATTAGATTAAAAATAACAAAGTGGTATGCGGTCTATTATTTATTCTGTGGTATAGGTAAGTCTGAATAGCCAGACAAGGTTTATAAAGGAAAATCCGATACCTATTGAATACGGAGAGTATTCTCGATTACTTCAGTCTGCTTCGACTTATTATGTACCTATCTACCTTTCCACCGACTTAGTCCACGCGGACTACAGTTTATCGCGAAATAAAACATCCTATTTTCTTCTAGGATATTAAAAACCAATGAAAAAGTAGGTATAGCACCAACGTTCTTGTTTTTTTTTTGACATACTTGTTATTTCGTTTCTATGGCAACCGTTTCTTACAGCGAGTTATCAACATTTTCCAGTTTTCCCGTGGGAACTTACAATTTTCCGGGATAAAAGTATCCTATGTTTTATTCCGGTATAAGCTATCTTCGTTCCAAATTTCATCAAAATCCGTCCTGCTGTTATTGCGTGAAAGGTCCCCAAACAAATAAACAGACAACGTTTTACTTTTATATATTGGTATGGATACCAGTATCTATGTCTTTTTCTTCTAAGGTAAGCAAACAGAAAACGATCTTTGTAGTCAAAAATAATAGTTTACAAACTTTTAATATAAGATGCTGTAAGTTAGTCTGTAAGTATTGTCATTTATTCATGGTTTAACATGGACAGCGGTAATTATTTCTGCTCAGTTAGAATACTAACACACTATAATAATTTACTATTTGGGGCAATTTCCGTTCTTTTTTATGTAATTAATTGATTTAATTACACAAAATGTTTTTACAGCACCCATAATACAGCGTTATTACTGCAAAAAAATACGCCGCAATTGTTTCATAAATGGTGGAGATAGGAGCTGACATACATTCACACAAAAAACATTGATGAGAAATCCTTTTAAATAGGTAATGTTAAAACATCTTGTTTGAAAAGTACAATAACAAACCGACATCGCGTTCATCTCAACAGGCGTTGCGGTGTAGAATATTTCCGCCACATACTTTGATCTCAACATCCAGTCTCCTTTGCTTCTTTGAAAACTGATTAAGCGCAGCACTCGATGTGCATAAGAATACGTCTGGCAACTCGGATTCCTAAAATACTATGACACAAAAAGTTTACGTTGGACGGCTTTGTGACTAACTTCGGCTGCTTGCCGAAGTGTAATAATAAGGCTGAGGATGACTTGAACCTGTGTTCAATGCGCTTTTGACAACGCACAGTGCAAAACATTAAAAATTTTGAACACTGTCTCACACTTATTATTAAAGCATTAAAATGATTGATAAATGTTAAGAGGGCAGTACGATAAGTAAGTTTATAAGGTTTATTTACTCCAGTGATTACTTCAATCTCAGAGATCAATCGATAAACAGTAAAGGCATTCAATGAATAGGTACCAGAACTTTGTCAATAGTAACAGATTTAACAATTCACTGCACAGACGTCTTTGATTCAAAGTTTCGCTTTCACCTCTAGCTTTAGTTTAATTCAGGGTGAGTCTCAAGACATCTATTGCTGACTTCGGTCTTCGCTTGTTTCATTACAGGCTCATAATAAATTGGGAAATTAAGGAATTTCTCGTTTACAACTGTACAGATGGAACACTTTAGAAAATCGTTTTCGATTTACCCTTTTAACGAAGGTTATGTACCCGCCGCGAAGCCGCAACATTTGAGAAATAATGTTACCTACTTTCGCTTACAGTGACCCCTAATTTCACGTTATCTGACACAGAGTGATCTAATAATGTGAGCATTTTTATATTGTTTTAGTAAAATTCAAAGACTAGTTGATAGACTGAGGCGTTACTTTGAGGTATTCAATATTTAAAAAATATATAATTACCAGACTACGGTAAAGCAAGGGAAAGGTAATGAGTTTAACAGTCTATGTATGTATATATGTGTGTATGGGATTTTCCACCATAGCTTCGCTTCTATTGGAATTGACAAGCGAAGTAATAATCGATTTGTCTTCATTTAAAGAGTGTCATAGGCAATTTTTTGCACGACTACGCCGAAGGAAGGGAAGGGTTAAAAACTTGGTCCAATTATAACAAGGAAGGTATCAATTGGTTCGTGTTTATCGCAAGAGTGTCAAAGGCTATTTTTCACCCGACAATAGACAATAGTTGGGTTTTAGTTTTATGTCTTGTTTGTTTTCCAGTTTAGTAAAAGTTAGCTACATAGCTGTTTTTGTTCGTTGTAAGTTGTAATAATTATGAGAGGTAAAATTCATAGGAAAAAACCATAGTAGTTAAAGCGATTAACAATGTCATCAACAACGCTTATTAATGTACTCGTTCCAAAGATTTTCTCACAAATGACCGCTCGAAACAATATCTTTCATGCATTTAGTCTGCCACAATTTATCACTAAATGTACTCTATATAGCCTACAATAAGGTCTGGTAGAAACAAAGGCGTACTCCCAATTACCCCTTACATTTAACGACACTTACGGACGCCAAACATGAGACAGGATGGGGCTCGGAATGGGTCTGAGTGAAAGGATGAGGTAAATAGCTTGTTTAGCTTGGTTACTTCAGTCATGTTAGGATCTTACCTCGAAATTCAAGGTTAAACTTGCATTAAAGTACGAGTATGTATGGCAGAGCACTGTTCTCCGCGCTCAATTTCAAAAACGGCAGTAAGCGTAAAGTACATGAAAAAATAAATGTTACAAATTTTATGCTATACAATTTTGTAATACAAGTCAACATCGTTGGAGCAATACAAATCAAAATATTTGGAAACAAACGATTTTTGCTGTGACTACTGCGAAAAGCGGCTGGCAGAAAATGGATGAAGTGAGCTGAAGACCGAGCTCAGGGCGTGTAGGAGAGGCCTACGTCTAGCAGTGGACAATTATAGGCTGATAAAATGATAATGATAATTTTTGCGACCTCTGACCTTGAATAAATGAAGACAAGAGATTTTATGAGAGTTTAGAGACAACTTTTAGAATGACAAATAAAAGTTTTATACAAGTTTCCAGCTTATTATCTCACATTCCGAGGTTGACTCTTGTTTTTGACTTATTTGACCCGAGTTGGTCAGATGGAGGAATAGTGCTAAAATACATACATTTTGTGATATACTTATGAAGAAGATTATTCTTATAGTTTTCTACGTTACGTTTCCATTTGGGAAAACATGCATACAAGAACACAAGCATGGTGTGGTGACCAGTATTATAAATATGTATTACTTTTGACGTTTACGTCCTTTAAATGTGTTCAGCTTTTGTATAGCAAGCATATGTAAGTCTATATTTATGCGAATTCCCATTATTTGCTTAGATTTCTTAGATGTTTTTGTAATTATAGTTATTTTTATATTATACGCTTTATATTAGCTTCACTTGTATGTTTGTAACCGAATCCTTTGGACGCTATTTTGACCCACTTTAAATGGTCAGATCTCATTCAAATTTTGCACACCTGTCAAAGACCGATGACAATGCAATAATTAGACTTTTTTTTTTTGAAATAATTCATATTTTTTTTATTTACACTATTAAAATTTATTTTCTATTTTTTAGTTTGGTTTTCTATATAAAGCGTGTTTTTTAGTTTTTTAAACTATTATTTTATACTATCATACAAATCAGTTTTTGATCAATATGAAATCAATATTTTTTTGTAAACTGATTCAAAACTCTATTAGGTGACTGAGACCGCGGTTCCAGTTGCTCGTGGTCCCAGTCATCACCTATTTCTACAAATAAGATAAACTATAAGAACATTAATGGCGATCAGTCGAAGAACCTAAAACAGCAAAAAGCTGGTCTGATTCAAAAGCGATTTCTACTGTTGGATGGTTTGACTTAAAATCTCAATGCAATGTGTAGAACAATGAATAAAAAAACGATTTGACGGAGAATTTTGATGAAAGTATGTTTTTTTTTTCTTTATATATATATAACGTATATATACGTATATACGTATTATATACTATCATCAAAGAAAATTATCACGCAGACAAAACTGCGTTGCTCAGCTAGTAACAACTAAACCCTTGCATTCTCCTTCTTCAATAGGTATACAAATAAAGATTCATAGTGAAAGTCGATCTGTGTTGCTTAACCTGTAACAACAAGCAGTTATGCAGACAATACGCAGCTGCGCAGGGAGAAAATAATTCTCCTATTTTTATTTGCCTTTACTTATAGTAAACAACATCTCTATTCTAAAAGAAGGTACAATCATAGACAGCGTTAGCTAGGTCAGATAAAATAAGTAATATTATCTTGTTTGTTTTAATAATAAATTGTGTTACGCTTCATAAACTGTTATACAATAAAAGGTTTCCATGTGGAAAATTACCCTGTTTGCATTAAATTGGTTCACTTTTTTCCTCGTTGAAATTGCCTGAAAACTGTGCGAGTTTTCGTACACAAGATTGTTTCCAATGATGTTGTAGAAATTGTTTCGAAGCCAATATTAGGGATTCAATAAATGAGTGCATTGTTCTTTTATACATGCTCGCAAAGAATCAAAACAAGGGATTTTTTTTATATATTTACCTGTTATATTTACGGCACTAATTATAATATTAGGGTTTGTTAATAGAGTGGCGGGGAATATATTTTTCTTTAAATATTTAAACGGGACTTAATCGCGCTGAAAACTTAATGTATTTAACTCTACGTTTCGATCAAATTGCATTGATGTGGTCACGAGAAGACTGAAGTAGCGGGTGTAGCATAGAGGAGGGCGAGCGTTGCCTCCAACTACCCGCATTTAGTTTTGTAAAAATTCAGAATTGTCGCGACACACAACGACATCTGCAGATTTACATTTGAATTTTATTTTAATATATATTATGTCAATATATTTTACTAGCGTTAACTTTGCATCGAATATATCATTCAGTACTTACTTCCTCCATAAACTATAATGCATTGTATTCTCTTTCTTATTAATGTTTTGTTGATAGGTTTTATCAAAGAGTATATAAATACTACGTAAGAGGTTTTATATTAACATACCATTTTGTCTATGGTATTATTCTGTTTAACGCAAGAGGTTGAATTACGCTTACTGATAAAAGGTTTAGTGCCAGTAAGCGTAATTCAACCTGCTTTGCAAAAAAATACCGGTTGGGAAGTAAGCGTAGTTTTTTTTTTTTTTTTTTGTGGCAATTGTCTTTTTGACATTTCTGCCAGAGTCATGTAGCTTCGCGTCAAAAGGTTTATAAATAATTTACTAGTACAGGAAATTTAGAAACGTTAACAAGACCAGATTAATATGATGAATTTTACAAACATAGGAGAACTACATACATAAATGAATTAAATATATATAAATACATATGAACTATAATTTATAAAACTACAATATACACAAATACTTATTAAAGTTTCAGATTATTTAATGAAAGGAATTGAACTAAAGACATATAAATATTACGACTATTGGATGATAAAAGTTCTGTTATATGAGTTGGCAATGAAACTTCTAGTGAAATAAGAGACTGAAAGAATGAGAAATGATTCAGTAGCAGACATGAAAAGAAAATATGATTGAGATCCCCTTCATCAAGACCACATTCACATGTTGAAGAATCTTTAACATGAATCTTTTGCAAATGAGTAGGGATACAACAGTGACCCAGCCTCATACGAATGATTGAAGATGTAAAAAGCTTGTTGAAGTGCCACCGTGCAAGCCATGGTTTACTAGGGATATCAGGCTGAATTCTAGCAAAACCAGAATCTTTGTATTTGCTAGAAGATCTCCAGTTTATACACCAAGAATTTAATAAAAAAAAAAATAGTAGGCAAATAAGGTCCTGGCTATAATTTATAAAAGGAATCTTATCGCCACAAGAAACTGCTTCCTTGGCCACTCTATCGACACGCTCATTACCAGAGAGACCAACATGCCCAGGCACCCAGGCAAGAACTACGTCTAAGCCTTTAAGGAGACATTCAGAAATAGACTTTTTGATATGAAGTAAGATTGGATGAAATTTAGAATAAAATGGATTAGAATGCAAAGATTGGAGGGAACTACGTGAATCTGAGAAGATAATAGTACGACGAAGTTTAAAGAGAAGGACATATTTGACCGCTTCAAGGATAGCCAAACATTCACCGGTGAACACTGACGACTCAGGAGGACATTTAACTTTTTGGACAATGTCGAATTGAGAATGGAAAACACCACAACCAACACATCCAACTGGCGATAATTTTGAGGCATCTGTGAATATTGTATGCCAACCAAGCCAATCCCTGTGCAAGATCTCTCGAAAATGCTCATCAGCATAAAGGTCACCTTTGCAGATATCAAACTCTAAAATTATTTGCGGATGAAAGGTAACAATATCGTAATCAAAATTAAAAATTGGGAGACCGGTATGTAGACCCTACATACCGGTCTCCAAAACTCCCAATTTTTAAGGGATTTATAAACTATGAAACTTTTGAGCAACAGAGGATGATGTTTACATCTCCAATAACGGGAGTATAAACGTATTGATAGAAAAGTTGAAGCTTGGGTATAAGAGGATGATTAGAAAATTGAATAAAACGAAAGAAGAATCTGTTGGAAAGAAATTGTCGGCGAAGATGAAGAGGAGGATCAACACACTCCACCTGGAGTGCATTGATTGGAGAGGACTTCATTGCACCTGCAATAATCCGAAGTGACTTTGAATGAATTAAATCAAGTTTTCTTAAGCCAACCCTGCAAGCAGGATCAAGCAGAAAAGTACCATAATCTAAAACGCTACGAATTATAGCGTTATATAAAAGTTTAAGATTAAAAGGATGAGCACCCCACCATACTCCCGACAGAAACCTTAAAATGTTCAGATTCCTCTCACACTTATTTGCAATATATTCACAATGCAAACGTCCAGACAACTTATTGTCCAACAAGAGACCGAGGAATTTTACGGACTCTTTAACTGGAATTCTGCTCTCATTAACAGTAATGTTTATATCAGGAAGATTTCTTTCACGAGAAAAGATAACGATATTACTCTTAGAAGGCGAGAGATCCAAGCCATTTTTATGAAGCCAAACATTTAAATAATTAAGGGAAAGGGAAATACAGTTACTAGCATCATTAATTTTATGATGAGTACTATATAAAAGAATGTCATCCGCATATTGAAAAATGCGGCAGAGACCAATTGAGGATTCTAGATCATATGTATAGACGTTTTAAAGGAGAGGACTGAGGACAGAGCCTTGAGGTAATCCCCGCCATATGGTTCTAGTTGAAGAAATCAAGAGGTCACTACAGTGGAGGAATATGTATCTCTCTGAAAGAAGGTTCATTACAAAATTACTTATCTTTACTGGAATTTTCAACCGACTAAGCTTATTCTTGAGAAGGGGAAGCTGAACATTATCATAGGCTGCAGAAATATCTAGCAAAACACCAACAACAGATTCATTGCGAGTAAAGGCAAGTCTTATATCGGTAGTAAATATACCCAGGCTATCCATAGTGCTCTTGCCCTTTCTAAAGCCATACTGAGACTTTGCAAGAAGCTCATGACTTTCCAGGAACCACTCAAGGCGGTTCTTTAGATAGATGAACTCTTTATTGAAACACCACAATACAGAAATATACAATTAATAAACTTAATCTAACAAAAAAAAAACATGTTACAATTGGCGGTCTTATCGCTTCAAGCGATCTCTTCCAGACAACCGTGCATAGAGAGGATTATAACATAAATAAATTACGAACGGTGGTTTTTCTTACAACAACAACATAACTATATCTACTTTAATAGAAATGACAAATAAATACCAAAACATAACAACCATACAGATATATACATATAAATATACACATCACACATACGTCATATATATTATATATATAAATATACCCATTATACATACATAATCATATATACTTGTTTATGTATATTTTTATTTTATTTTTTAAATATATACAGTGTGTTAAAAAAGTAGCTAGTGTGAAAGGTAGTAGGCTTTTACTTGACTTTTAAAAGCATCAATAGAAGGTGCACGTTTAATTTTAACTGGCAAATCATTCCACAATCTAACTGCTTCAACCGTAAAGGAATGATCATAGAATGAGGTCCTATGTATGGGAATTTTTAGCAGTAAGTTCTCTGATGACCTTAAAAAACGAGAGTTTGACATGTGAAGGAAATCAAAACGTTCGTTGAGATAATGTGGCGAAGAAGGTTGAAACAAAATAGAGTAAAGTAGGGACAATATATGAGCATTCCGACGTTGACGTATGGGAAGCCACTTGAGCTTTATTCGAAATTCGGAGACATGGTCATATTTGCGTAATCCAAATATGAACCTAATACAAAAATTTTGAAGACGCTCTAGTTTATTTAGCTGGTCCTCCGTAAGGTCAAGATAGCAGACGTCACTGTAGTCAAGAATAGGGAGTAGGAGAGACTGTGCAAGCGCAATCTTAGTGGTCGTTGGTAAAAAGTTCCGAAGCCTACGTTTAGCCTTTATTAAGTGTTCAGCAAGTTTAGCCAAAACTGAAGAGAGAGCAATAGGGCGGTAAGAATTAGGATCTACCGGATCTTTATCAGGTTTAAGAATAGGGATTATGAATTGAGATTTCCAAGTAACTGGAACATATCCAGAATCAAAAATAATATTAACAAGAAATAAATAATAGATATGAAGGCGGACGTTAGCTTTCGAAAGAAAAGATTACGGAATGCCATCCATACCGGGGGCTGAGTCTCTGACTGATTTCAAAACTATTTCTAATTCTTTTAAAGAAAACGGTTGGTCTAAAGTTTCAATAGATGAAGGATTAGAAAGAGATGGTAGTTCTGAAGGAAGAGGGCAATATTGAAGGGGCTAATTTGTCCATGAAGGAGTCAGCCCAATCCTGGGATGGGCAACAACTTCGATAAGGAGGACACCACGAACGACGATACGTATGGATCTTCTTCCATATCAAAGAGGTAGGAGTGTCGGGGCCAATACTAGTGCAAAAAACTTTCCAGCTATCACGTTTCTTATTGTGAAAGAGGCGTTTAGATTTTGCGATTACTTTATTTAATTCAGAGAAATTTTCACTAGTCATAGCCATACAAAAGGTGACTTCAGCAACCTTACGAGATTTAATTGCTTCAGTACATTCTTTATCCCACCACGGAGGAGATGGAATTTTATTCGATTGAGGTTTTTTAATAGGGAAAGACCCATTAGCACACTCTAACAAACTGTGCACAAGCACATCAGAACAAGATCTTATATTGTAAGAATTTATGATAGGTAATTTAGGAGAATTTATATCAGTGAGTTCATTAAATTTGGCCCACCCTGAACTATTATTGTCTATGGCATATTTAAGAAGTGGAGGATTTCTAGAAGCAGTACGCGGACATTTTTGTGAAATATTTATAAGAATAGGAAAATGGTCACTGCCATAAGTAGAAGGAAGGACACACCAAGACATAAGTGAAGCAAGTTCTGGAGAACATAAGGACAGGTCCACTGCACTAGGGTGTTCATCTGGCCGAGATCTTTTAGTCGGGGAACCGTCATTTAAAATACAGAGATTAAGATGATCTAAGGAGTCCAATAAAAAGAGCCCAGGTGAATCCGACAAACCACAACCCCATACAGAGTGATGACAATTCAGATTACCCAAAACTAAAAGAGGCTTAGGAAGAGAATTTAAAACATTAATAAGTTTACGAATTATAGATTTGGAAGGCAAAGTATAGAGAGATAACTGTTGAATTCTTAAGCTGAACAGCAACTACCTCGAAACCTTCACCATAATAAGGCAAAGAAATAATTGAGTAGGTAATATTATTTTTAATAAAAAGGGCAACACCAACGAAACCATCTTGACGGTCTCTTCTAACATCAACAAAACCCGATAACCTAAATTTGGAATCGGGTCTAAGCCAAGTTTCTGAGACCGACAAGATGTCCAGACTGTGATGGTTAACTAGATAAATAAGATCGGACTTTTTGTTAATAATACTTCTAGGGTTCCATTGGAGAATCCTGTAAACTTGATCCATTTTGTAAGAAAGATGCAACTTAAGGTGGGGGCAACGTTGGACGGTAAGTTAGAGAGAGACGGAGCATTGTTTAATAAAGGAAGAAGAGAGTTTATAAGTTTCATAAGAAGATCAACAACGAGTGACTGAAGAGGGGGATTATCTATATTTACTCTGTCCTGAGCTTGAAGAGCGCAGCCATTAGGAGCTGCTTCTGATAAATCGTCTCTAATAATATTATTATGAGCGACTCTGTCGTAACCGTTACCGTTAGCGACGGCCGAAGTAGGGGCATGATGCTTCTGAATTACCTTCTTTTTGTATACGACTCTTTGAGGTTCCACAGTATTATTTTTGATCATATGAAAGGAGGAAAAAGGGGGAGAAGGAGACGTAGAAGAAGCGACGTTGGCGTAGGACACTTTTGACACAGAAAACAATTTAGAAGCTTCCGAGTAAGAAATTGCTTTTTGCGACATAGCTACTTTTATATTTTTTTGACGTTGCATCTCCGGGCAAGAGTTATTCGTGGCAAAATGGTTGCCCTTACATGAAATACATATTGCATTGTCCTCCTCTACTCGGCAAGACTCGCCAAGGTGAGTGGACGCACATTTATAGCATGTTGGATTAGAACGGCATTGAGTTTTCGTGTGACCATACCGACAGCACTGGAAACATTGAATAGTTGGGAAGTTATACAATGCCACTGGGAAGGAATTATAACAAAGAAACACTCTGTTCGGAAGTATTTGGCCATCGAATGTTAAAACCACCGTTTGGGACGGCTTCCAAGCCACGGATCCATCGATTATAACTTTATAATTTAGTCGACGGACTTTTATAATCGAGCCACAATTGGGAGGGACCTTCATCTCTTCTTTTATTTCATCTCTGGGGACATGTCAGCTGGGATACCTCGTATTAATCTCATTCGTGTTACATTGTATGAAGGAACTAGGGCATTATAATTATTTGCAGACAGAGTCGGAGATTCTATGAATTTGTTGGCGTCGATTCCGGAATGAAAATCTAAGGATATTCTGTTTCGCCCGATACTTTTTATTGAACCATCAATAATCCCTTGAAACTCTGTATCGGCTAAACAAAAAACGGCCAAAGGTGACTGGGTGTAATGTTGTACCGTCTGATCCAGAACTTTGAGATCTTTGGACATGAACCGTAAAAGGCCCGCGATCTGTATGAATATACAAGTGGCGACCTACAGGTGTATAAGCTTGACCTAGATCTTGCGATTTTATTGCAGGTGTAGAGGACAAGGAAGCCGGGACTTGGTGAAGCAGGGGAGGAGAAGTAGCTGTTATATTCGTTGAGGCATCAGAGAAGGAGGTTGGAGGAGTACGCTGCCCTGCTTGGAGATCAACTTCATCACCTGTCAGCGTAGATTGTGATACCGAACGAGAACGATTAATACATTCTCTATTTAACGCTCTGCGCTTTCGAGCACATGAGGACTCAACCTGCTCAGTAGTCATCACCATTGTATAGGCAGCCGGAGACGATGGCCTAGTTACATCCATACCGACCCCAGGGTCAGGAGGCTCATTCATATTTTCCTTGGAAAAGAAAGCTACTTAATAGATAAAATACACTAACCAATAATTCCTTGGCTGAAAAACTACAGAAAATATTAAACAGGTCTAGATATTCTAGAGGTACAGCCTCTTTTGGTTTAGAAAACAGGGTGGGAAGATGCGATTTAAATAGAATAGGACTGGATTCGTGACTAACTTCATACTGACAACTAAGTAAAAGTAGCGTTAGGAAAAAAAACAATAATAATGTTATGTTAAAATAAAAAATATTTTTTTTATTGAAATACGTTCTTTAATTATTTTAATGTTTGACACCATTAAATGCAACCAGTTACAATGAGATTTTTATACTAATATAATGAAAATCTTATTGTATCTGGCTACGTCTGGACTTCTGAAATCGGGCCACGGAGTTCACGCAATAGATATTGCAGCGATGCCACAATCATCCTCATTAATGTTGTTACCAACCTCCGTTTTGTATTTCATATATTTGAACATAAAAAGAAGACACGTTCATTGTCATGTAAGCAAATATGTCCCCGTATCTCCTCTAATATGGTCTGTGGTCATAGAAAGAATTTTCATTATATTTAATTCAATATCTTTTATTAAATTACTAATGCCCGGTTACTAAGGTATTTTATCGAGAGTTTATCTATTCAATGTCTCAATCTGACCAAATTCGATTAATTTCAATAAGGGTCAAAAATGTGTGACACCTTTTAAATGATTTTGGAGCTATGTAACTACATTACAAAAAATAACTTCATTCGATTTTGACCCTTATTGACATTAATCAGATTCAGTCGGATTTCAGATATTGAATAGACTGATATACTCTCGATAAAAACATCAGAAAGCTGGCATTGGTTGTTTATTAAGTTACATCTTATACATATAAAATAGTACCATGATACAGCTACTGATTGACAGGCAACGCACGGCCAAAACGGGCCAGTGGACCTAGAGATTTTGAAGTGAATATTCCTTGAGTAACGAGTGACTTATCGAGTGAGTAACTGACGTATGAGGATTTAAAGAAACGACCTCATTAGCATATATAGCATATTGTGTGACGTAACACCCGAAAATGTTGCCAATGCTGTTTTGACAATAATTTCCGTTCTTGTTTACTTCAAAAACTGAATATAATTGTGTTAAAAAGAGATCGCGATATGTTTTAAATCCCTTATCGAATACCTTTTTATGGAGGTATAACTGATTGTAGCTATATTAAAACTCTTCAGCTCCATTAGTTTGTAAATCTAGCAAAAGAAGACATCAGTTTGAGTGGAATTGAAAAATTGTTTTCAATTAAATTAAGGAAAAAAGAATGGTTCCTACATCCTTGACTTTTTTTTTAAGTTGTTGACAATCGAGGTTCAAGGTGGTGCATTTTCAATTAAATCGCATTAGACGATTTTGACGTCCAAACCGGAAACGTCATTGTATTAATAATTTTTTTCACCCGTTGGGCAGGCAACAAGGCCGATAAAATATTGTAGGAAGGAAATGAAGTTTCAATTTAATGTTTCTTTTAATTGATTTGTTAACCTGGATTTTACTAGCTTACATGCTATGTTGACAAACCATAGAAAAATAATTACTTAAGTTCTGTATAAATGATATTTCAAGACGCTGCAAGATTTATCACATAAAATCTCGAAATCCCTTGTTCTTGATCCTTATAACTAACCCTATCGATTGGTGCCATAAAAATACACGATCTTATTTATGATGTGGCTTGGAAATATGTTTTTTAAATAATTTTAATATGGTTACTCATTTGGCCCAAAAAAGTATTTAGAATATGACCAGAACCCAATAAAAAATTTGAAACCTATCTTATAGGTACTACCAATTCGTCCGCAAACACCTCGGCCTGTTTTTTTTTTTGGTAATTAATACCTAACTGGACATGAAATAAAGTGTAAATATAAATATGTATATGTAATACTGTTATTTTATAATACCAAACTAAAGTCGACTATTAAAAAATGTAAGACTAAATCAACGCTACCCAACGTAACTAACATAATGAGCCATAGACATTCTAGCTCCACAGAGTAAGGGGACAATTAGACAATGCAAGCTTCAGAGCACAGAGGTCGGACATCGTCGTCGACTAATTTGCCATTTGCCTGCTTCCTCGAACACAAACATTACTCTGTATCTGTATTCACACAATATGTATTGAACAGGGATATTAATACTAGTGTGAAGGTTAGTAAATTTTCTTCCTAACCATCACACCAGTGTGACAGAGCAGTGTGAAGGTTAGTCGGTCGCGAATTTATGTCGTGATTGGAATTGTATGTTAAGACTTAGGTATAGGTGTACAGTGAAAACGAATGTGGTAAGCGGAATTGGATGGTGAATAATGATAGATAGATAACAATAACTCTTAATTGTATCAACCACTTGCTTGCTTGCTTATCGTATGAGGTAGTGCTGGCCTCTGGTGTCATAGTTTGTCAGGCTGCCCGAGGTCCCTCTGACATGATGACTGCTATTAATCATTAGGAATCGAGACCAACAGCACAAAGTGCCATTCGAAGCACGGAGCGATGGAAAACCGCACGTAGCTCAGAAAAGTAATTTGTGCGGAGCCTAGGACCGAATCTGGCATCGTTAGATTCTAAGTTGCTCTATTTTACCGCTCAGCTACCATCGCTACTATTAACCACTTATAATAAATGATTTGAATAGTACCTATTTACAGTCTAAGATTATAAAATTGATTATTAATGAATATTAAAGATAAACCAGAATATCTTGGCACGCAACTAGCGATAACGAAGTTGAAGTGTGGCTTACACTGCGCCAAAATCTGTAAATTTGTTTTTAATGAGTTATCTCAAGGAACCCTCAATCTGGAGGGAAATCCTTTAAAATGCCGTAAAGTGGATATTCCAAAGTTGGTGTCACGCTTACAATTCCGACTAAATTAACTGTTACTGACTTTGGGAAAGCCTCGAGTTTCATAACACGTGATATGGGTACCACATCAGATTCTGTGGGAAAAATAGATTTAATTACTCTGTGAATACTTAAGTAGACTTTTGCTTACTTTCATACTGGATTTGCTGTAACCCTGTGCCTGACAGGTTGAATATGTTGAATTCAAACTTTAACAAAACCGCATTTAGAAGTTTAGGTACTGAAAAACTCCAAAGTATTACCTAACTATGCATTTTTTGTAAGTGTAGATAATTTTATGAAATTATAAGAGTTAATTTATTTTACAGAATATTGTTAGAAAAACAATTTTATTGTTTAATCAAAAAAGATTTTATTGTTTAATCGAAAAAGATTTTACGGCAGGCAGTAACTTATGAGATGAACATGTATTTTTATTACTAATTGCCAGGAGATAAAGAAACATACTACATTCTTGATCTTGCGCTAACGCCTATTAAGATAATGGCGTGGCAGGCAAAAGCACAAAAAATATGTGTCTGGCATGGAGCCAAAATTTGGACTGAACAAGGACTGAACGGATCCTCACCTTGTCTTTCACGACATTTCGCATTGGACGAGTTTTGTGTTTGGATATTATATGGTAACAAAAGGAAAGTAACGCAAAACTTCTGCAAAATTTAGATTGTTAGTTGTTACTGATGAAAATATTCGTAATTGACCGTAGTAGCTTAGAAACTACATAGGATGAGTGTACCAGTCCTAAACCAGTTAAGGACAAATATTGACTTTGAAATGCTCTGAACTGGTATTATGTAGTGTTCACGTAGAAATATATATATATATATATATATACATATAAAGTTCTTTATTGTTCACTAACGCTGCAATATTGATAAATTATTTGAATCCAAATATTAAAGTTTTTTTTTTAAATTTCTTGAACAAAACCTAATACGGGAATGTGCCTAAGTTTGACCAGTGTGCTCCAATAAATAACCATGTTTGCACCAATAGTTGAACACTGAAAACTTATGAAAAAAAGGTAACTAATTGAAATTAAAACACTGTTTTGTTACACAAATTGACTGTATCTTGATTTAAAACCAATTATTCTAATTTGGTACTACCTACGTTCGACTGTGCCAATTTTTGATGGCACAGTCGAAGGTAGGCAGTACCTAACTAGAATACAGACATGAAACACTTATTGATTAAACTACGATAGTATTTTTTGCAATCGTAGATTGATCAATAAGTAAGTGCAAAGTAAATACGAGTACTTTGCACTTAAATTAGGCTGCTCATTTTTTTCTTATCCTTCAATATTTTCTTCTCTGAACGAGCCAAACTTTTCCTTTCTTTTCTTTCCTTCTCTTATTTTTTTCATTCCAATACTTCACCCACTGATCCGAAGAAATAGTATCGGAAAACGCTTTATACTCGTTGATGACTTTTTCTTACAATTTTTTTTGCGTCTCGTACACTCTTGTCTTCTCTGTAGATATTCCTCTGTGTATTTAAAATATGTTTTTCTGCATCTTCAATTGTAAACAACGAGACACAAATTAAAACTCCAATCTAGTCATCCATAGGAACACTCTATTACTTCTGTGTACCAATAGTAAACCAGTGGTCAATTACTGGGTCACACTGCATAAAACGATTTTGATGATAGGCTTAAAGCTATAAATTGTCAAACAAAAGCATGGCATTGAAAAAATAAATATAAAACTTAGACAACCAATGGCAAACCAGTTGGGCAACAATAGTAACCCAGAACAAGGTGTGTTCCCATTGTTGTTGTGTGTTACCTTTGTAAATACTTGACTATGTATTTATTTATTAAAAATAATATAGCTCATAAGCCACTGAAATAAAAACATAAAAATGATAAATATTACATCTTGATGGCAGTAATTAGGAAATAATAGGTGATTTTAAAAGATTTAACTTACCATGTCGACGTGCACTTCTAACTGTGAGGGCAGTCGGAAGGCAAGTGAACTAGACACTGGTCTGACAAAACGAGCAAAGTAGTGATATTTTTTCGTTCACTTTCGTAAAAACTATGTCCGGAAGATTGGTAACAGTCTTGGCTGTAGGTAGATTTGTTATTAATTCCGAATGAGGGTAAGCTGAAATAAAGTAGTCATTGCTTGCAACTCGTTCGTCTGATTTATCTCCTGGCTAATATAAACTTAAAATGGCGCAGCAAATCTTAAAACTTATATAATTTATATAGAAATACAGTTTACAGGACAAATTACCGATCACAAGTATAGGACAGTGTGCGGCGAAAAGATAAAAAGTGTAAAAGTGAATTGGAATAAATGGAATCGTTGCTTCAGCCTCCGCCGCCATTTTGCTTCGAAAAAGACTTGTCTAGCGTTACGTGGGGCAGTCTGAGCAGGGATTGGATTAGATGAAAAAAATCATTTCAAACATATCACAAAGCGTGACAATTGATTACCAAAGATAAAAATGTGCAGTTAAGCATTCTTCTTCACGTGATTGGTGAGGAATGCCGCGATGTGTATGAGCAGTTTCCAGAAGAAAGACATCCGACTATTAATACCACACTAAAAGTATTTGATAAGTTTTTACACCGAAAAATAATCTGACTATTGAGCGACATAAATTCTTTACACGAAATCAACAAGATTACGAGTCGGTGGATCAGTACGCATTCAAATTGAACAATGGCAATGTCGTGCAAGTTCGAAGGGCTGAAAGACGACCTCATCAAGGACGTATTGATTTGCGGATAAGTACAGGATGCAATGAGGGAACGACTGCTACGGGAATCGGATTTAACGCTTCATACATATACATTTGCAGTATAGCTGAAATATCTCGTGCACAGGCAAGTACAGTCAAATCTGAAGAGGAATCAGAAAGGCGAATTCATGCTGTGGAAGAACGAGATAGCAAGCAAAACCAAGAGTGTGGTGTACACAAGGTGCGTCGAGAGAAGCAGAACTCGCGCGTTGTTTGCAGTTGTGGCGCGCGCCAAGTCGGCGGGCAGCGCCAGCAATCGCAGTGGACGGGACAGCGGCAGCAGATGCCCGCGGCCGTCCGGCAGCCCACGGTTGCCGCCACCAGCAGTGCACAGCAGGCGGGGGGGCCTCCGTTTTCACGTTCTCAGAATGCTGTAGTCACCCGTGGTCCCGGAAGACAAAAATCGTGTGGCTATTGTGGTTTAAATCATGAAAGGTTACGTTGCCCAGTGTACGGGCAGAGATGCACTAAGTGTCATAAAATGAATCATTTCGCAAGGTGCCGCGTCGTGTTTGCAGTGCAGGATAACACAGCACCAAGATAAAAAGTGAGTACCTATCCAGCGCGATAATAACGAACGGCGCTAGGCAAAACGTGTTTTGTTGTTGTACCTACCTAGTGTGTAGTTAAGTTTCAAATGATACATAGATAAACATTACATTAAGTATTTTTATGTTTTTATAGGAGTTAACGCCTGCTTAGCGTAAATATATATAATAATTTTTAGAAAAAAAAATTACCCGCTTTACCGTCCCCATAAGACGGGTTGAAAGAACCTAGTGGAAAGATTTGGATGACGACGCATAGGTCTCGGTGGCCGAATTGGTAAAGGCATGTGCTGCGCTGAGGCACAGTGTGCGAGTTCGAATCTCGTCCGTGACCCAAATTTTTCCATTAGAAAAATTATTATATTACATTAAGTATTTCAATAATTAAACTCAAACATAAAAGTACATGTACTTTTGAATTACAAAAATAACATAACAAAACAATTGAATTCTCCAAAAATGCCCGCCATTTCTTAATTTATTCAATTGATGAGAGTGGTCAACCAGTGGTACCTGGTACCACCTGTGAGAGTTGCTGGGAGCCATCAGATGTAAAAGACGAGAGCAAGATATTTGTCAAAACAGTGTTTTATTAAATAATTATTAATTAAATACTTAAAACAATAAATTGATATTACAATACCGAACTAGTTAGAAAACAGTAAGAATAAGATGTTCGCTTGTTTGTCGTAAGTGGTAGTGCTGGCCTCTGGAGTCAGAGTATGTAAGGCCACCCGAGGGCCTCTGACATGGCTTAACTAACTATAATGACTACTATTAATCAAAGCTGGGACCGTCAGCTTAACGTGCCCTCCGAAGCACGGAGCGATAGAAAACCACACAAAACTTACAATAGTCATTGGTACGGAGTCTAGGATCGAACCAGGTATCGTTGGCTTCTAAGTTGCACTATTGAACCTAGAAGTTTCTGAAAAATCTTGACATCAACGTCGTTTACTTGATCAAAGTTTGCTGAAGACTGAAGGTAGCAAATAAACAAAGTTGATGTGTACTGAAGAAATAGCGGGCTTATCAAATTAATTTCTTAGCTCATTACCAATTCATTTTTTAACAGATTTTTGCCTCATACACTGCTCAATGCCAGTCCATTTTGCATGAATTTGTCATCATAAGAGTTGTTCCATCAACACAATTTCGAAAAGGCATGTCGACGAAGTAGCGCGACACAGAAATTTTATTACCCGACACGCATTTTTTCCTCCTCCTTTTCGTGTTATTCATTGCGGGAAGAGTTATTATTCCTTTTGAGCTAACAAGTATTGGTTACGCCACTTGGAGAGAAGAGTAAAATGTGAATCGCTTTCATTTTATATTTCGTTTGTAACAAACAGTGACTAATGGGTTTTCAAGTTTGTAAGCGATACCACTGGTCATATAAGATAATTAATAGTGATATTCAAAAACCGAACAGAGCACTGGGCTTGTACTATTTAGATATGAAAATTAAAATCTCGCACTTGACCCTCAGAGAAAATTCTAGAAAACACAGGAGATGGATGTTTTTTTTGAAGCGTTTAACAAATATTCTGCACTGATGGGTGCTTCTTCAACTTTCACTTCGAAGTACCACACATAAAACAGCAATGGCGGGCTCAACTTTTCTTCTGCTTCAACGCCGACTCCAGTATGTATCTTCAAGCCCAAGTGAATTGTGACCCAAATTGGAGGACTATTCTCGTAATCGTAATTTACATGTAATCCATATCCACGATACAATTTGTCACTGAAATCCTAAAATTGAAAAAGTGTTTTGATTTGTTTTCTCTATCAACAAACGTTCACAATGACTCTTTTGTGCATCAGCGAGCGTAAAACCTAAAACAATTGCTCCTAATTTCAGTTTATGAACTAGGATCAACAGCAACAAAACAAACTGGCGTACGTACGTTGACGTAACTAAGTACTGACTTAATAATGCTATTGCTATTGTCTTGAAGATAAACTATTTTGTTATACCTACCATATATAAGGGATCTCCAATAGACACCGCACTGAATTTAGTCTGTCATCATCGTTCAAGATTTATCAGATATTCAAAAACAAAAATAATGCATGTTTGTACCTGTGGTTTGTACTATTTCACATTCTTTCGTGCTTTTTCTACACGTTCTTTCTCCCGAAGTCCTCTCTTTCTTCCGCATACGTTTATTACTACAGTGCATCACCCTTAGAATATTTACACTGGTAGAAGTAGTCTCCGCGTGCCCCTTTTAGATAGCAATAGTTTTGTCTTAGGTGCTTCCATATTATAACTAAAATTACCCCTAACGGAACTTAATCGTACGACACAATGTAATATTGTCAACAGATGATTGGGAATGTAAATAAATTAAGCACAATAATGTTACGTATTTATTTGTTATAGGACTATAACATAACAAAAGGTAATAACATAACAAAGGATAAGAAACATAACATAAGTAATTTGTAATTTCATATAAAACACAATTGCCTATTAAAATTGTGAATACTACAGTCAGAACTCTAATAATTGGAAAATATTGTATTCATTTTCATTACTATTATTTCGTTTTATTTATTTGATATCTACGATTACATTTTTTTACAATATTTCTATAAAAATATTATAAAAAACTTTAAACCTAGGGTAACACCGGCAGCGGAACAGGGCTCAAACTACCGATGGCTAGGGAGAATGCAAAGTGAGAACCCTCTTGACTATACGCGTAGTGTCAAGGAGTACTGCTTTCTGCATCTGACCCTTAATCCAACCATCTAGCAAGAGCCTCTTAAGATGTTGGTCGAGGCTTGCAATTGATGTTCATTGCAACATTTGCAATTAAACTTTACGCCACTCTATAAACGCAAATCAGACTCGCATATAGGCGGTAGTAATAGTTTTTTAATATGAGATGCTATAACCTTTACCACAATTTTGTTTTTTAGTATCTGAACAATCTTGATGTAGTTTTGCGGTGCCGACCATTATAGATTGACTTGTGCACTTTGAAAGAAATGTCTACGAACAAGACAAAGGATGGGTGAGACAACGTCATACATATCTAAAGGCTTCGAAAGAAATAACATGCAATAGTATAAGAAAAACACCCATTGATAAAAAAAATACTTACCAAACAATGTTTTTTTAGAAAAACGAGTTTCTTGACATTCTAGATGTCGTTTGGCGGTATAAATCACGTCATGTAAAAATAACGCTGGCGGTTAGGCTGCACTTTAGGTGTTTTACCGGTCTATTTGGTGGTATAAGGTGCGGCGCGGGGCGGGCGGGTATACGAAGCTGCGAGCGAAAGGCTAATTAATGATTATTTAAAACAATAGACCTAGTACTTTTGTGCGCGAGTGTACCCATACTATTCTTTTTACATGACGCGACCTATACACATTATTGTAGACTGACTTGTGTCTTCTGATGTTGAAGGAAGTATCTGCAAATAAAAAAAGCGAGTGCTGGAAAAGGAAGTTATAAACTGTAAATAAATAATACGTATTACATACCATACAGCTTTTTTTCTGAAATACTCAGTTCTGGCTTGTTTTCTTGTTGTTAGCAAGTAACCACAACAATAGGTTGACTGGTTGCAGCTCTAGGATCTGATGATTAAGTTTACTAACAAAAAAAAACATGTAGTTACCTACATAATGACAGCATGAATTTTTAATGACTAAGAATTAACTAACTGATAGTGTCATTTAATAATTAAAAAAAAAACTAAGCAACAAGAAAGCACTTACTTGTACAAATTCTACCGGAACTGCATCTTCAACGAGCCCTTTGTTTTTATTTTTTGTTACTATTTGTGTAGCATCAAAGTGGACTGAGCCAATTCTTGCATATTTACTTGGTACCCAAATTGTTTGGCCTATTGCATTTATCCATTGTTGTTTTACAATCGAATCTTAAGGAAACCTGAAATAGAATAACTTTGTTTATTATTTTATTACACACTGTAATCATGCCTCTAGTTTTATTTTAATATCAATAATAGGAAAATGTAAAAATCTCATTCCGGTTTCCTTAATCCATTCATAAATACCGTTATAAATAAATGGTAATAATAAATACCTACTGAGTGTCGTTTTAATTAAATTTAATAAAAAAATGATTTAAACATACGGCAAATACATACAAGTTTATTTTTGATATTTCATGATGCAAACTGCAAAACCAAATCATTACCCTACTAATTGGGTAAAACTACATACATTTTATGGAAACATTCTCCTTGTTACTGTTTAAGAATATTTTACTTTTGATTGCGACTAATTTACCGGAAATAGGTGACTACGGATTAAAAAACAATACTATTGTGAAGAATAATACATAGGAAATTTATTTGAGACGAGCTTGTAGCACATAATATTGAAAATGTTAGGTGAAAAGTAATACTTACGTATGGAAGCTAATTCCAGGATTTTTGAATTCACTACGGCTTTGGCAGCCAGACACACTACACCCAACCATGGTGTAAACTTTTATAACACTATTGGAGTCCGTTTATCACCCAATAAATATTCTAAAACTTTAAAAATACAAAAATACTGTTCGCCAACCGATCATTATGACAGCTCACGTACTTTTTGTCGCAAAGTTGACTTTGTGACAGAAAAAAAGGGTTACGCGTAAGGGATGCAAGATAAATAGCTCTGTCCCGTTCTGTCTTAGCCTAAGTTGTATATCGCTCGTTCTTTCTATTTGTAATGACGTCATCGACGCTACTTCTGTCCTAAGGCAGCGTAAATATTCTAAGGCATCACCAAAGAAGTCCAACTGTTGTTATTACTGTCTTATTCCTTGTTTCCCAACGTTTGTGAATACGGGTATCAATACCCGTATTCACAAACGTTACTATGAGGTCTCACAGTGCTCACGAACGCACAGGGTCTTACAATCCTATTCATAAACGAAACTTGAGTGCGCAACACTGCCGAATACTGTGAGTTCACTTGAAGCAGCGCATTCATAAAGTAGCTGTTTTAAGCAACGCATAGTGCCGAGCTGCCAAAAATGAATGAACATAATATTACATGGACCAATCAGAGCGCAGTAATGGACGCACTGCGTTCTCATAGTAAAGAGTCGACTAAGTATCGTTTGTGAATTAGAAGGCTTGCAATGACGAACGCATTGTGAAATGGCTTACTTCGCATGGTGTCGCTGCTTTACTCAGGCAAGTATTGTTTGTGAATACGGCTGTGAATGAACTCACAGTGAAAGTCAGATTCTGGTTTGTCGATCCACAGACTTTTTCTTGTTTTACTATTGGCCAATTGCCTATTATAGACACTTCACAATCCGGAATTCAGGTTGTGGAAACCCGGTTCGAAATCTTGGCCATAAATAACAGTATGCTTAAAAGCCGCATTTCAATGGCATCGCTCAATGACGGTGAAGGAAAACCCTGCACATCCCAGTACTTCATATTTCACATGCACCAACCTGAACCGGGCCAGCGTGGTTGATTATGTCCACAAACTGATTGATAACTCTTTATTGCACAAGAAAGTAATTACAATATCTATATCTTTCTTCTATACCTACTTATAATAAAGCAGTTACTACCAAAAAGTCAGTACAAAGAAGATAACTAGCTTAAAAGCTAAAAACACACGCCTGCCCTGCCAAAAAAGAGCTTTTGCCAATAAATTATATCCTATTGGAGTGTGCTTATCAAGGCTTTGATAGCATATTGTAAAATTAGAAGTTTTTTTTTCATATTTGAAATTGGAGCAGTACTGCCGCCACACTGAATGTTTATAAAAAATAGCTTATTTTTCTTGCTTAGTTTTCGAGGGTCATCTCAAATCGTCTCGCAAGAAGACTTGACGAATTTCAGCCTCCTGAACAGGCCGGGTTTCTCAGAGAATTTGGCACCATAGACCACTTACACACAGTGAGGCAGGTTATACAGAAGTCTGAAGAGTATAACCAGCCTCTGTGTATTGATTTTGTGGACTATGAGAAGGCCTCCGACTCCGTTGAAACCTGGGCGGTACTGGATTCTTTGCAGCATTATAAAGTGGACTGGCGATACATCGAAGTGCTGAGATTTCTCTATGACGTCGCGACTATGAGTGTCCAAGTACAAAACCAGCAGTCTAAACATATCTAAGTGCGCAGGAGAGTGAGACAAGGTGATGTTATATCCCCAAAAATGTTCACTAATGCCTTGGAAGATATGTTTAAGACGCTGGATTGAAAAGGAATGGGCATTAATATCAATGGCAAGAACATCTCACACTTACGGTTTGCCGATGACTTAGTCCTAATGGCGGAGTCACTGCAAGACTTGCAAAGTATGCTGACCAATCTAGTTAATGCTTCTCGACGCATTGGTCTTGGAATGACATAGATAAGACCAAGATCATGTTTAACGATCTTATCGACCCTGAGCCAATTGCAGACAATAGTGCACCTCTTGAAGTTGTTCTAAAATATTTTTACCTTCGGCAAATACTGCAATTAGGTAAAAACAACTTAGAGAAGGATTCAGCTGGGTTGGGCAGCATTCGGCAAGCTGCGTCAAGTCTTCTCGTCATCCATACCGCAGCGCCTGAAGACAGAAGTAATCAATCAGTGCGTTCTACCAGTCATGACCTACGGAGCCAAAATGTGGACACTCACGGTCAAACTAGTCCACAAATTTAAGGTCGCTCAGCAAGCTATGAACAGGGCTGAATGAATGATGAATGAATATTTCCGACGGAGAACCAAGGTAACTAACGTAGCTCAAAGGATAAGCAAGCTGAAATGGCAGTGGGCTGTTCAAATTTCCCGAAAAACCGATAACCATTAGGTAGACGAGTTCTCAAGTAGATATCACGTTTAGGCAAACGTAGTAGTGTAGTAGTGTAGGACGCCCTGTGGTCATGTGGGGGTGACGACCTGTGAATAGTGGCTGGAAGAAAATGGATGAGAAGAGCTGAAGATCCAGCTCAGTGGCGTGCATTAGGAAAGGCCTACGTCCAGCACTGGATAGATATAGGCTGACGATGATGATGGTGAAAGTAGCACTGTCTGCTTAGATGTGTAAACATTTAATGGCGTGGTAAGGGAGTAATGTCAGCTCTTGGCACGGCAAAGCGAGTCTGGCGACACGTTTCTGCGCCGCTCGTGGACACATTCGATGTTTACACATCTGCCAGGCGTCCCGCGACGGCTCAATTTTTTACATGAAAAAAAAACATCTGTACCGATCTTGATGAAATTTGGTATGGAGAAAATTTGAACCCTTTAGAACACTTTTTATCTAGATAAACTGTAGTACACGCTGACTAAGTTGCGGGCGAAAGGTAGTGTGTTATACTTCCCTTGGAGGACTGTTACAGATGAAGCGGGATCTATGTAACACTAAAAAAGCGAAAGACGATCATCACTCAAATGAGCGCTTGTGTTAACGTAAGTTGTTTTACCACCAAACATTGTTCTTGAACCATAACAACTGAGATTTAATTAAGAAACTAAGCACCGAAATTGTTTTATCCCTATAATAATTTTAAGGCCCGTCGAAGTATTTCCAAAACCCAGTCCAACGAGTAAATTACTTTGTGCAAAAGCAGACGTCAAATTTCCGTTCGTTTTTCTATCATAAACAAGCACCTTTCATCTTTAATAAACACACCGGTCGTGAGCAAATTCTCAGAAAAACAGCTGTAAGTCAAACTGGAATTAAAACCTCATCTCAGACAAAATTAAACTGCGAATAGTTAATGGTTCTTTACTCGATTTCCAAATGCTAACTTTGTTGCGAGCGACTCGTCGGCTTCAATAAGATTCCGGCAAGTTTGGGAATATTTGCTTTCTTTTAAAGTGGTCCGCCATTTAACCATTTGAGAGGAAGCACTCAGAACAGGCAGTTTTATTTTTATAAAGATTTCCCTCGGTTAGTAGGTATGCGAGAAAAAATCATTGTATTGTTATTGGAAAACTTTGACCCAAAGGACTTTAAGGCGTTTTCTGGTGAATTGCTGCAGGCTCGGGTTCATTCGCTTAATGTTCCAACATTATCATTCAGATTTATTTTTAGTTCCGAGTTATAAAATGTTTTGTTTAGTACAGTAGCAGATGCAAATTGATCAAATGTTTTCGGTGAGACAGAAAACAAATACAGAAATGAAGACATCTGTACGCCTAGTACGGGTTTGCACATTAAGAAAACAGAAAAAAGTTTCGTGAGCTCGCTAAACTAACAGTTTTGAGTGTAATCGGTAGGACGAGTTCATGTTTTACAAATTAAATTCACACGATAAAAAAAATCGAAGAGCTCGATTGAACGAATTTCACACTACATATTTCTATCTCTCTTCCCCGCAAGCAAAAAAAAGAGACGATATATATAGTCCACCGTATTGGTGGCGTTTTGTTTTTCGTATGTCGTTTTTATCTGTGGTTTTATTGCGAAAAAATGATAATCGATTTACGTTTAATTGATAAATGGAAAGAACGTATTTTACTGATTCTTCCGGTACCTTTGGTCTTTAATTTCGTTCAGTATTAACAAAGTTACGGACCAAAGTAATCCAACACAACCTAGTTATTTTATATTGATTTTATGCCTCAACTACGACATCTAGATTCGATGTAATACTTGATTTTTGATAATTACTAGTTGGGAATCCTGAACTAGGTGTTTGTTTCATCAATTGAGTCATATTTGGCGAATTAGAAATGACGACATCACGACGTGACGTCATCACGACATGAAATTGTAAAGTAGGTAGATTGGTAGTGTTTCGCACTACAATTCATGTAATTTTTTGGAAGTGCTACAAAAATACAAAATACAAGTTCAAAATAAGATAAAGTATTTTGGTCGGCTAGATATGAGTAGGTACATAAGTACCTAACTATTAACTTACCGTGGTCTCTAGATGGTCTCTAGAGAGATTCTTTGAGAGTTCCTGAGATTTGTATTTGCCCGCAGAGTATTAAGAGATAGACAAAACCTTCTTTAGTGAGGCTTAGGTGAGCCGATACCGTTGCACAAAGTTATTGTAACAGCTGATGTGACTGGGTGTAATCAATCTCCGCCTACGTCAAGCTCCTTTCGCTCCCCTTCACGATGGTCAGCTCCTACAGCCTCCGAGGCTAACCTCTACGCAAGATACTGTCTCGTTATCATAATAAAATAAAAAAACGCAAGATCTCATGAAGCTCTCACGAAAATTTATCTAACGAGTAACAATACTTCGAAAATGATCGAATTCGTCAATTGCCACGAAAGTGGCAAGTCGTACTGCTAAAATGCAAACGATACTCGAAAACTTTATGTCGAATTCGTAGACTACCATCTGATAAAACCCGTTCTACCAATTTCAGTTCCTACAAGTTTCCGCAAGAGGCGCTGACAGTAAATGTATGGAACTAGGCGAAACTACATTTCGTTTTCAAAAACTATAAAAACTTATACTAGGGGTACAGAAATGGAGGCCAAAATTAAGGTAAGGTTGGATAGGTATACCCATACAACAAGTAATAACTATTAACACTTCTGATCTCAATATAACGCATCCTTCAGCGAGAAGTTCTGAGTAAACTTTAAACTCATATATTAAAAATGCGCTAATTAATGTTCGCAGGTTTTTTCCCTTGCACAGCTCAAGGGTTCTCTAACCGTTTGCCTCCAAACTCATTTAGAAAACGTAAGCTACTGAAATAAATAGAAAACCTTCTTTAGTTGTTTTGATTTTTTCATTTCTCTTAACGAGTGAATGAAACAAAAAAACGAACGAAAAAGGACGCCTTTAAGGCAAATAAAGCCTTATAGAGCCTTAAGAGTGAGCCCATAAATATATAAACTAACGCGAAAAGAAACGACAGTTATGCATGTGTGCTCGTAAAGTCGCCCGCGGCTATGGGTGGGTGTCTGGAGGTGCGAGGGGGCCTTGTGCGGCGCGCGGGGAGTGAGCGGGTCTTCACCCGACTGCCTCGACCGAGGGCTCGCATTCTGTCTGTGTCGTTTTGTCTTCTCACCGCATTGCACCGCACGCACGGACTGATTACGCGACGCGATCTTATTATTATTTAATTGTTAAATAATCATCATGCCCGGCGGGCTTTATTATTGTGTTTATGGCTGTGCCAAAAACCAAACACAGAATAGAGACAAGTACAATTATTATAAACATACAAAAAAACCCGACTGCATACAAAATTATTGACTACGAGCTGACCGCCCGCAATAATATCCATACCAATATATAAAAGTGAAACGTTGTCTGTTTGTTTGTTTGGGGAGCTTTCACGCGATAACGGCTGGACGGATTTTGATGAAATTTAGAATAGAGACAGCTTATACCCTTGAATAAAACATAGGATACTCTTTATCCCGGAAAATTGAAAGTTTCCGTGGGAAAATTCCGGGGACCACAGAATGGTCTGTGGTTGCCATGGAAACGAAATAACAAGTCTGTCAAAAAACATCAAGAGCATTGGTAATATACCTACTTTTCCATTAGTTTTTAATATCCTACAAGAAAATTGGATGTTTTTTTCGCGTTAAACAGTAGTCTGCGCGTACGAAGTCGCGGGCGGGTTAACTAGTAGTAACTAGTATTATAATGGCGAAAGTTTGTATGTATGTGTATGATTGGTACTTCTTTATACTTAAACGGCTGTACGGATTTGTATGAAATTTGATATGGTGGTAGATTATACCCTAGATTAAAACAGGCTACTACTTATTCGGGAAAAAAGGCACGATTCCTGAGGGACGCGGGTGAAACCGCGGGCACAGCTATTATTTATATACACTTAATGTTTCTTTTTTACTTACATGTTATATTTTAGTTCAATAGTTGCAATTGCAATATTAGACTATAGTATTAATATTAACTCGAATAATCTAAAATTGAAAATGTTCTAAGAAGCTTAAAAGAAAATTGCTACTTTTTAGTTAAAGGAATTATATATTTGTAAAAACGTCTTTTAAAGACTTGTATTTTGATACCTCACTCGATAGGTTTTTGTATTTTTTTGTTACATCGTAATTACAATATGGCAGCTGTAAGCCGCCATATTAGTTTTCTTGATACTTCATATATCCTGTAGCACTCTCGTAATCAAGACAAATCCAATGATATCTCATTTATGAAAATCCATCAAGCTGTTTAGGCTGTAGGACGCGCCTAAAAAACGTAGAAACATACATACAACCCTCCTCAGTTAGGTAATAAAAGCTATGTATCTATGGTATCAACCCTAGCGCTTACACGCTCCGGCTCAAGGTCACCGGCGCTAGAACTCTCACATATAGAGACTGTCACCGCTGTGCCCATAGTACCATTTAAAGATCTTATGGAATCCTTCTAATAATGGATAGCATTATTCTCCGATTCTAATGAAAATACCGTTGGGTTTTGTTTTAGTAGCTCTATGTGGTTTGACTTTCAGTTTTAGCTCGCAATACAATATGGTTGAATTGAATTATAGATAATTCTAAAAATGTACTGTACGAATCTACTGAAAACATCTGCATAACTATTCATATACGTCAGTGGCTGTTTCAAGGGTCTTAAATTGACCTAATGTCAAGGTTTAATGTTAAAAGCTTAGTTGAGCACCGGTTCTTAGAGAGTGAGAGGACACAGTAACCCTGAAATCAGGCCACATTATGTTTTTCCTAGAGGGAGATCAACAATCCCATGGTGGCGTAGGATTCCTCGTCAATAAGGCCTTCGCTGACAATTGTGACAATTAGTTAAAACATAACTTGATAGATGACTCCACTCCATGCGAGACGTCAAACGTCATCGTCAAACGTCACCGTCAAACCAAATGAATTGACACTAATTTCAAACCTCCGTACAGATGGTGCCTCAGTGCAATCTATGGTCGAAGAGTGAAGCGGAAGAGCGTCAAATCAGCCATCTACTTGCGTCAAAAAGAGACAGTTGGTATACCTTGGAAAAATGGTATTTCCGTCGAAGCGTGCCTACCCTTGGGAATACCAGCCAATCAGCGTGAAGAATTTTGCCACGTTGTAAAATAGCGCCAGCAAGGCAACCTGTTGGATCTTCAACGTTTTTAGCTCAATTATCCTTGAGATTTAGAATCAGCCAGATCGGCATATGTTTAGGAATAGTAATAAGTGTAACTTCATTGGATTGTGTTATTTTATGTGGAACTAAGTGTATTTCAGATTATGCTTTTTGGTTCTTATAAAGTGAAATAATAATAAGTTGCTCATATTAATGATAATCTGTCTGTGGTCATCCACTGGAATTTCTTTGATTGAGATTTAAGATTTGTATTGTAATTTTATTACATGTGCTGAAATGTGGAAAATATAAATAATTGTTGGGATTTACTGTTTTATAACTATTCTCTATCCTAATGCGTGTAATAATTTTCAGAAGGGGGTTATGCCCGTTGTGTCCCATGTGGAGCCCCGATGCAGCCGGCAGCCATGAAAGTGAAGCGCGCCTTTTTTTATCGTGGCTTATGCAAAAATTGTAGCTGACTTAAAGGAGGATCTGGAATAATCCGGTAGGATCAATCCATATCTATCATTTTACTATAGTGTAATATTGAAAGCCAATATTGTGACAGAATATTAGTACGCACACATTTTGAATTGACTCATATGTGTGCATATTAGACATGCAGAGAATTTGTCAGAGACGTCTGAAATGTAGTAACCTATATAGGAACTTATATAAAAAAATACCTTAAAATATATATTAAAGCACAGCCTTAGTTCAAGTCGGACTCACGCTCCGAGAGTTCCGTACAGGTTTGGAAAATTTCTTTGTTTTTTTATTGTTTGTACGAATGGATGACGTAAACCGAATTAGTTAACCCTATGATAAATAGGAATGAAATTGCGTTACTTTAGGTGTTAGCATACAATAGGGGTTACTAGTTTAAGAGTCAAGTCATCTTATTTATTTATCTCTCATTAATCTGATTAACATTAATGGCGAATGCATCACTCACCTTCGATTTGCTGATGATATAGTCATCATGGCAGAAACCCTGGAAGACCTAAGCACAATGCCCAGTGACCTCAATATTGTTTCCCAATAGCTGAGTCTTAAAATGAACATAGGTAAGACGAACATCATGTCAAATGTCCATGTCAAACTCATGCCGGTTTATGTTGGGAACGATATAATCGAAGCTGTTAATCACTATGTCTACTGAGGTCAGACGATCCCACTGGGTGGATCCAACTTCGACAAAAAGGTCAACCGATGAATCTAACTCGGATGGGCAGCGTTTGGGAAATTACGCCATATCTTCACGTTGCAAATACCGCAGAACCTCAAGAGAAAAGTTTATAATTAGTGCGTGTTGCCAGTGATGAAATACGGTACTGAGACGTAGTCGCTAACTTTTGGTATCATACAAAAGCTCAAAGTCACGCAGCGTGCAATGGAAATAGCTATGCTCGGTGTTTCAGTACGGGATAGAATACGAAATGAGGAAATCGTAGAAGAACAAAGGTTACCAACATAGCTCTCAGAGTTTGCAAGTTCAATTGGCAATGAGCAGGCTATATAGTTCGCAGAACCGACAACCGCTGGAGAATAAAGGTTCTCGAATGGCGACCACGAACAAGCAAGCGAAGTGTAGAGAGACCCCCACACGATGGACCAACGACATTGTAGCCATCGCAGGAAGTCGTTGGATGGAGGTGGCACAAGATCGCTCGTCATGGCGCTCTTTGGGGGAGGCCTATGTTCAACAGTGGACTTCTAAAGGCTGAAATGATGATGATGATGAGTCTGATTAACTCTTTGGTGGAGCTAACTCAAATATCTACTCTTTTATCTATTCAGGACACTGAAAAATAACTATTTGTATAATTCTAAAATGTTTATTATTTTTGATAAACATAGACAGAGTTATATACATAGATATAATAATACTTAATGGTAAAAAAACGTACTAATTAAAAAATAAAAGCATGATCATACTAAATATGACCCATTCTGCTTGTATCTCTCTACTAAAATGACCAAAATTTATCATAACTAAGAATAGGAATAATTTATACATATAAACTTCATTACATATTTTTAGATTTTTAAGTCAAGGTGTTTAAAACTATAAACTTAGGTAACAGATAAGTAAATACTAAATAGTATAAGCTACGATTAAAAATAAACAACGCGTATAATAAAAACTGTATAACAATATTTTAATGAATAATGTTACGTTAGGTGTTAGGTTAGGTGATTGTAACAAAACATTTTAATATACGTCTTTTAATAAAAAAATTGTCACGACGAAAAACCATGCTAGGAATAACCTGTGAGCAATAAGCTTTCGACGCTTCCCTTCGAATATCAAAAATAGGTGATGTATATTTCCATGCCTTAGATGATTTCGTTACTCATATTTCAACTGTGTTCGAGTTGTACATAGCTAGCGTAATATACATATGTATAATATTAGACATAAGGACAAACAGACAGACACGAATTTTAAAAATGTTATATTGTTGTTCAGTAGCTTATTATAAGTACCCTAGACCATTTTTTTATTATCTTCTTTGTACAGACTTTTTCATTTTATTGCTATGGCTTTATAACCCCCGAACAAAGAGACGTGTGTGTGTGTGTGTGAGCTTAGGGTGTGTACCACTGTGTCACTGTGTATGTTTACCTAACTGATATTCAATGTCATTGATATTCAATTCAATGTCTAAACTACCGGAAAGGAAATGAAAGAGTTTATCTTCCGTCCAATTAGCACTCTATATTCTGATTAGTTACACAGTCACACGATACAAAAATATAAGACAAGGCGTGACATGCGGACACGTATTCGACACTAAGGTGGTAAGGCAACTGGCGCCGCGGAGGGTGCGAATTGCTTAGTTCGCATTTCTATTTATAACTTTGTGTCCCTAAATCAACCCCCTTCTTTTTAAAATAAATGTGGTACAAAATTTGCCGTCAGAACATCAGTCGCATCAAACAATATTCAATCATAGACATCTATCTACATACATACGAGTATAATGCTGGTTGACTATCAACCTGCCTCTGTTCGTCTGATAACAAAACAAAGTGATCATATCACATTGCAATGAACTTGGTCACAACAATGGCCTTATTTTTTTTTTTTGTGACGTGGGGAAAATGCCTTTACGCATACCCGCCCACTTCTGAGGGAGACGAGCGGGCTATGTCGGACTCAGCAACAATTGTTGCCACTACCGACTAAAAACCCCACGGTGTTTCTCCGGAACGCCTAATGTCGGGACTGCTGGGACGCTTGCGCACTCTTCCACGGCCCCGACGACGTTGGTCCTCAAAAGGAGGACCCCAGCCCGTTGGAGTGAAGAGGGAGTTTCTCCACTCCATCTCCGTCCTTTGAGAGGCGCGCGGAAACACCGCGCGCGCCACCTCGAGGCATCTAGTGGGCAGCGGATAACCCCAGGGTCCGCCACCCAAGCCTCTGCTATGGGGGTCGGAGGAGGGCGCGGAGAGACCTACGACTCCGACCTCCGGCTCTCCTTCTGCGAAGAGGGAACTGGGAAAATATTTCCCTCTCCCTCTCCGCAGCTTCCTTCTGCGACATCACGTCCTCGCAGAAGGCGGAACCGGCATTCCACGATCTCTCACTTCTGACCATGGTTTTTACCAAGGCCGGAAGCGAGAGGTCGTCCCCCACCGCAGCGACCAGGTCGCGGCGCTTGCTGACCCAAGCTGGGCACTCCTCCAGCGTATGCTGCGCCGTGTCCTCAACACAGCTGCAGTGATGACACCTTGGGTTCGGTTCCCTACCGGCTATTTTGTACAAGTACTTTCCGAAGCACCCGTGCCCCGTCAGTACCTGCACTAGCCGGAAGGTCAGCGACCCGTGAGCCCTGTCCAACCAGTCACTTAAGACTGGCCGGAACGCCTCGACTGTCCTTGCGCTAGCCTTGGGTTGGACCAGCCTCTCCTGCCACTTCTCCAGTAAGGATCGTCGAGCGTGGAACCTCCACACTTCAATCGCCCTTGTTGGGGGAGTTTCTCCCCGAAGGCGAAGGTTCATACGCCAATCATACATGATGGCGTAAACCTCGGCCTCCAGAACCCATGGTGGGGAACCCGCCAACAAGCACGCCGCCTTGTAGGAGATGGTGCGATATCCACGGATGACCCCGATAGCCATCACCCTCTGAGGTCTCCTCAGGAGCGTGATAACTTTCTCCGTCAGGGCCTCCACCCAGATGGGTGCTCCATACAGGGCCATGGACCGCACCACCCCCATTTACAGGAGGCGGGTGCTTGCCTTTGGCCCACCAAGATTAGGCAGCAGCCGCTTCAATGCCGCCGCTGCTCCCATCAACCGGGGTACCATGCGAGTGAAGTGCTCACGAAAGTTCTACCGGCTGTCGAGGAAGAGTCCCAGGTCCCAGTACTATATGTAAAATAGTACCAGGTATCAAATGTAAATTAAAAATGATATAACATTTTTAAAAAGTTGGTATATTAACACTGGTATACAAAATAAAATATATACTTAATACTCTACTGAGTTGTTTGTTTTATACATTCACACATTTGAAACTCTAAATAATATAATCAGATCACTTAAGTCTAGAGAAGATCACAATAATGAGTGTCGTGCCGCTATGCCAGCCCCAGATTTGCCTCTCAAATATAATGAAAATAAAGTTCACTTTCACTGCACATAATGTTCCTTCCGATATACACGCGGTGGTCACCAATTTACCTAACTGGTATTCGGTGTCTAAACTACCGGAAAGGAAATGAAAGAGTTTATCTTCAGTCCAATTAGCACTCTATATTCTGATTAGTTAGACAGTCACACAATACAAAAATATAAGACAAGGCGTGACATGCGGACACGTATTCGACACTAAGGTGGTAAGGCAACTGGCGCGATTTGCTTAGTTCGCATTACTATTTATAACTTTGTGTCCCCACATATGTCTGGTTCAAAAAGGGGGTGAGAAAATGAGTAGACCAAGCTGCGGTTTTTAATGTTTCAAAGCCGAGGTAAACAATGGTTCTTAGCTAAAACTTGAGGATCGTAGCTCCCAAACGAATGAACCGATTTTGAAGCGGTTTTTATGTTTGAAAACTGATGTGATCGAGATGCTTCCTAGCTATAATGGGGGTGGGGGGCCGGGGGTTTCCCTTGATATCCTTGATATTTTTAAGGTGCTTTAATTTTTTGAAGTGAACCAGACAACTGCGTGTTTATTATATCTTGGGATATTGATAATATATTATAACACAGAGACCGTGTTCGCGTCGGGCATGTTTTAAAAACAGCGAAAACCCAACGTTTATGGCCGAGCTGACATCGGGTATATTTTAAGGTACGGGTGCAGTGTACGTGAACAAGTTAGAAGTTGGATGTATACTCGTATGTACTTAAAGAAGCAGTAGGTAACACTACATAATAAATAACGTAACAATGATAATATGGATTGCCTGGTTAGGGTAATTAGGTATGGTTCATATATGGTAAGGTAGATAGGTATATTACAGATACAGATTGAGTGCATGTGGTAGTAACGGAGGTGATGGTGTATGTTTAGTTAATTTAATCTTTTATCATAGTCCTTTTTTTTGTGTGTGTACGAAAAGAACAAATATTTTCATGTGGGTGTAGTGGTGTCCTAGTGTGGATGACCCCAGCTGGTTCAACCACTTCTATAATTGTGTGCAAGCAGGTCTTGAGAGGCACGCGATGTTATATGTATATAGTAAATGTGTGCAATAACTATATCTATGTCTACTCGAAAGCCCGTGGCTTGAGATGAGACTTGAAACAAAATAAGCTAGATGCAGAGCTTATGGTGGTTGGCAATTTGTCATACGCGGTTTGGCCCATAACATGCTTGAGTTCAGAAAACTTCGTGAGTGATCTTCCGATACCTAGGAATTTTCTTGCACTCCATGTATTGTACAAATCTATGTCACTGTGCATTGTGAAGTAGGATAAATTGTTCCACACATACATCGCTACTTGAACTGCACATTGTGAGGTTTCAGTTCGTGGGGAACCAATAGGTCTACTGTTTATTTTGGTTTAGAGTGATTTTTGAATAACACAATAATCATCATCATCATCAGCCTATCTTCATCCACTGCTGAACGTAGGCCTCTCCTTGTGAACGCTACTGAGACCAATCTTCAGCTCTGCTCATCGATTTTTTGTTGTAGTCTTTTCAGTTGTTGTTCGGCAGGATGCACCGCGGGCGGGTGAGGTTGAATTGGGGCTTATAGGTGGTAGTTCGACCCCTTACATCCCACACAATAATCATAACAAGCAATAATAATTCCTAACATTAAAACATAATTTAAAACTATTTACACTTTACGCAATACGGCCAAGTGCAAAACCACAGCAATCCACGAAAAAATGCAGTTCCTAACAAAATTCAGCTCAGTTCATACCAGTGGTCGTTTGCACTTGTTTAGTTTTCGCCATTGACTTTAATGAAAGGGTCTGCAGGGATCGCGAGAGCAGAGTAAAGTGCCGCTTTGCACCAGAACCGCGTGTGAATACCGCTGCAAATAAATAATGAGTACAAAAAAATAAAGGCTATGCATTTTCTCTTTCGTTATACTGGCACTGAAAGCTTTTACACGGAAACTCGTTCAATTATAACTCGTTTATTCCGGAAATAGAAGAAATAGAAGAAGCTGATTGTTAATTTCCCAAAAGTTATATTTGTATATCATATTTTACTGTTTTTTTACCTATGAGATTTTTATAGATAAAATAAGATAATTAAAAGATTTTACAAAATTCTTAGGAATTGATATCAATTCATAAGAATTTTGTAAAATCTTATATAATGTATAAATGCGAAAGTTGGTGTGTACGTATGTTTGTTACTTCTTCACGCTGAAACGGCTCAACATATTATGATGAAATTTGGTATGTAGATAATTTAGGTCCTGAAATATTACATAGAATTATTTTTATCATCATCATCATCATCCAAGCGGATGAAACCGCGGGGCTCAGCTAGTTACCTATACGCTAACCGCACACGAACTGTTTGAACCGACTAGATGCACACCCTTTTCATTTTAACTTTAATGCGTATTTGTAACCCCACATCAGAGAATCCGATGTGTGATAAATAACTTATTTTGTTTTAAATCACTTCCATTTCCTTATTCCTAATATAGCCTAACCTATTCTTAGGGGTCTGCGGACCCCTGTCATACGGGGCAGGAAATAATAAAGAATATTAAGAGTGGTGTGGATGTTGCAGAGATGGGTGTGGGTGTAACAGGTATCCGGAAATGTAGTAATAGTAGGGTTTCGATTACTATGAACACGGAGCATGACTTGCAGCGTATGGGCACTGCTGTAAAGGGGTTGTGTAATCAGTTTTCTATAAAGATGCCAAGGCGTAGGAAGCCATTATTGCGACTTATAGGTATAACTCCGGATATGAGTGTAAGGCGACAGAGTCAAAGTGTGGATATTGTGCGGGTCGTCATGACACCAGGGAATGCTCTAGTCCCTACTAGAGCATTCTCTGGTGTCATGGTAGTCCAAAATGTGTAAATTGTTGTGCTAAAGGTGCTAAAGGTGCCACTGATGTACGACATCCGGCTTATGGTGCTGATTGTCCGGAGTGGAAGAGATGGGATAGGTTGGCTAGGGATGGTGTTAGCTATTGTTAAGGGCACCGATTTGGGAACATATTGTGTTAGAGTTGTGCAGGCTAATCTTGGCCGTGGTATGGCTGCTACAAAGGATTGTTTACAAGAAGCTGTAAAAAGTGGTATTTCAGTACTAATATTACAGGAACCGTATGTAGGTTCTTTGGGGTATTTAAAGCTTAATAATTATCGTGTAGTGCAGCATATAAGTAATGATCCGAATTCACCAGCGAAGGTGGCAGTTGTCGTTATTGATTCACAGTTAGATGTTGTAATTAATCCAGATTTAGTTAGTAGTAATGTTCTTGGGGTTGTTATGAAATATGGTAGTTTTAAATTTGGAGTGGTTAATGTTTATATGCAGGGAGATGTAGATATGGAGCCCTATTTAGTGAAGATGTGCGGTACTGTGGAGGCGCTTCGTGCAACGAATGTTCTCATTGCGGGCGACATTAATGCATCTAGTCCCTGGTGGGGTTGTGAGGTCGAGGACAGTAGGGAGCTTCTTTCATTGATGCTATTGCACAGTTGGATATTCAAATTCTTAATGTGGGGAATGAGCCAACATTTCACCAGTACAGAGCAGGAAGATTGTCTTCTAGTATTGTGGACGTAACTTCGTGTACTTTTGAATTATTTGATAGAGTGGTGGGTTGGAGTGTGGTACCGGACTTTGTTGCCCTTTCTGATCACAGAGCAATCTGTTACCAAATCAACATTGCGCGTAACTTGCAGCCAAGATCCAGTACAACTCGGATCTATAATACACGCAAGGCGAGGTGGAGTGAATTTAGAGAGGCGTTTTCGGAAATAGTTTTGGAAAATTTTGGAGAGCGGAGCAATTTGCGTAGCATTGGTACGGTTGAGCAGTTGGGGCAGCTGGTTGTCACTTATGAGAATGGGGTACGTGAGGAGTGTAGAGTATTGATACCAATAATCACTCCCCGGACGTATAAGGAGCATCCATGGTGGACCGAGGCTCTTAATATTAAGAAGCGGCATGTCGTTACTTTGCGGCGTAGAATAAAAAATGCGGGACTAGCTAGAAGGCATTTAGTGGTTCAAGAGTATGTTCAGGCAAGACTTGATTATAAGGAGAGTATACAGCATGCTATAACATCTAGTTGAAAGGAATATTGTACTGGGCAGAAGATGGAAGTTATCTGGCGCAAGGCTTACAGAATTGTTAAGAGATGTTCAATGGGAGCTGATGAAAACTTGATAAGATCATCAAATGGGAGTGGAATTCTCAACTTGGATGAGTCAGCTATGTTATTGGCTGATTTGTTTTTTCCTCACGATGATCTAGTTGATGATTCGGTAGAGCAAAGACAACTCCGTGATGATATGGAAAGCTATAAGCATGATGTAGTCGGGAGATCAATTGATGTTGTTGACTTTACACATCAGGAGGTGGATAAAGTTTTCCGACATTTCAGTCCAAAGAAGGCATCGGTTTTACTGCGGATATATATTATCCGGCTTACAGGACTGAACCGGATACACTTTTGTGGCTATTTAATGCATGCTTGCGGCTTGGGTGTTTTCCAGCATTATGGAAAGTGGCTACTATTAAGGTTATACTGAAGCCAGGAAGAGATCCAGCACTTCCGAGATCTTATCGTCCAATTGGTCTTTTACTAGTTTTCGGGAAGGTGTTGGAGAAGCTTTTTGTCAACCGTTTACAGTGGCAAGTTGAATAGTAGGCAGTATGGATTTACACCACAGAAGAGTACTGAGGATGCTTTGTTTGACGCTATTCAGTTTATTCGCGAGGGACTACTTGAGAAGAAGATTGTGGTAGCGTTATCCTTGGATATTGAGGGTGCGTTTGATAATTTGTGGTTGCCGGTCATTATTAAACAACTTAAAGATAAGGAGGTGGATTTTTCTATACAGAGGTTGATCCATAGTTATTTGGAGGGAAGAAAGATCACTTTAAGATATGCTGGTGCAGAGATATCTAAAAGCACTAATAAGGGATGCATTCAGGGCTCTACATGTGGACCAACTTTTTGAAATATTCATTTGGATCCTCTATTGGCGGAAATGGAGTTATCGGATGTAAGTGTTCAAGCATTTGCGAATGATATTTTTGTCGTTGCTAATTCCCATACAGCGAGAGGGTTGGAGGAGTTGTTAAACCCAGTTTAAGATAGAATTTCAAGTTTGGGTGTGTGTTTTAAAATGAAATTTGCTGCCCAGAAAACTCAAGCTATACTTGTTACTAAGAAGATGAAGTATGATAGACTAAGGATTTTTATGAGCCATGAGGAGATTATTTTTAAGAGTAGCATGAGTTTTTTGGGCTTAACTGTGGATGACCGATTAAATTTTATTAAAGATCTAGATGAAGTAATGCTAAAGACCTGCAATATTTATAAGTCCGTATCAAGAGCGGCAAGGGCGCACTTAATTCGGAGATTGTCCGTACAATTTATTTAATGGTTGTAGAGCCCACTGTACTTTATGCTGCTGGAGCATGGGGTTTTGCAGTTGGCAGCCAGGGGGCACGAATTAGACTGGATCGAATTTCAAGGCAGTTTGCTATAAAGATATCTAAGGCGCATCGAACAGTATCGTTTACTGCTAGTGTTGCTTTGGCAAGGATTTTACCACTTGTGTCAAGGGCACAGGTTGGCTTTTTATGAGGTCAATAGAACTGGACATTTGCTAGAGTTGCCGGACAGACCTTTGCAGGAGCGAGTTTGTCCCTTTACTCTTCCTCATCCGGAAATAAGGAGACGTATTAGTTATCATGTTTTGAATACTGAGACAGAGTTGAGCAACTTGGAGAGCCCCTACCCTTGCGTTTACACTGATGGAAGTAAAATAGAGGGGAAGGTCGGTGGTGCTTTTACAATGTGGGTGGATGGAATGGAGAGGAGAAAATCGCAATTTAGGCTTGAGGATTACTGCAGTGTTTTTCAGGCGGAGTTGTATGCAATTTTGAGGGCTCTTCACATTATTACTGGATTGGTTGCTTATGATGGTTTCAATATAATCAGTGATTCGAGATCAGCTCTAGAGAGCATCTCAGATCCGGTTTACATCCGATTGTTTTCCAGATAAGACAGAGAGTAATGCAGTATGAGAATGATGGAGGTACTGTTCAGTTTTATTGGGTACGTGCGCATGTTAATATTCAGGGTAATGAACGTGCAGATGAGTTGGCAAAACATGCAGCGCTCAATAATAGGCAGGCGTCGGTGTATGATGCTTTTTCGCTGTCCTTTGCCAAGCATCTCATTAGGAATTCCACTTTGGCAGCGTGGCAGCAGCGTTACCGGACTGCTACAACTGGGGCAGTTACGAGATGATTTTTTCCAGACATTAAGCGCTCTTATAAAATTTTAAGTAGTACGAGTATTAGGATGAACAATATGAGGGCTCAATTGATGACGGGACATGGTGGTTTTAGATCATACCTTTTTAGATTCAAGCTGGCGCCATTCCCTTTTTGTCAGTGTGATGATTTGACTGATGAAACCGTGTTTCATGTATTAGTTGAGTGCCCAAGGTTCACACCTTTAAGATTTGAGTGTGAAACTGTAATGAATTGTATGTAGGTGATATAATCAATGACGACAACTGTCGGGAACATTTCTTTGCTTTTGCTGACAATGTTGTGTTAAAGGAGGCTAGGTTGAATGGGTCTACTGTAGTTTGAATTATTTTGATTATTTATAAAAAGAAAAAAATTGGATTTTTGAGCTTTAAATAATTTTATGTTAAGTTTGTTTCAATATTTTATTGATCTATTTTGTTAATTTAAGGATGAAATAAGTAACCTGGAGAGCTAGTGTGGGTTGTTTTCTAGTGACAGCTCTTTTTATAGTGACAGGGTTCTCTGTTGGAGACTGGATCTCTGGTTGAGATTTTAAACTTTTCTAGAGACAGCTCTTTTATGGTGGCTGGTCTCTGTTGGAGACTGGGTCTCTGGGTGAGACTTAAGTTTGGTCTCTTTCAGAGATTTGGTCACTGATGGTGGCTTTCTTGTTGTTTGAAACTTAAAATTTTGTTTGAGATATATGGCTATTATTGGTTATATGAAAGTGTAACTTTTATGTAGAAATTAATTATTAGTATATCAGAACAAAAACTTAATGAAATTTAAGGGTTACAATTGTTTGAGAACGGAGAGGGTAACCATGATTGTATTAATTAATTTTGATTTATTGTTATGATGTTGACATTTATTTGTAATGAGTTTTAGGTTATTTAATTGAATATTTATTGATATTTTATGACAGGTGTGCTTTAAACAGGGGTAAATGGGTTTTATTTTTACCTTTGTTGTTACTCTATTTAAATTTTTCATTAAATTTATGTATAGTATCTAATTTTTGGAGTTGGTTAATTTAGTTGGGAACATGAAGATGTTATTTTTAAGAATAATAATTGCAATTTGAAATGTGTTTAAAATTTTAAAATAAGTTTGTGAGCTGTTCGTACTCTGCTTAGGTTTAACTTAAGTAAAGAGTTTGGGCTAAGTTTTATTTGAAGTTTTGTTTTAGGTATGTAATTTGTTTTATTTTATTATTAATGGATGATTAATTTATTTCAATGGATTTTTAATAAGTACCTGTTTTCTCTTTATGTTTAGAGGCAACATTAGTATTGTATTTTGTCATTCATTTGAAGTTATGTATTGTGATTAGATATGTAATGGTATTTTAAGATATTTTCAAGCTATGTAAATGGAAGAAAAAATAGATTGAAAAGAATGTAAATTTTATAAAGAATATAATGTGCTGCAAAAGTAATAGCAGCAGTGTAATAGAATAATAAGTGAGGGAGGGGGTTTTAGTTGGTAGGTCGCCGGAAGGCGGAGTCCAACATAGCCGCGGTAATTCCGCGGTATCCATGACGATTTCCCCCTCCCTCAATAATAAAAAAAAACCTATTCTTACATACCCAACCCATATTTTTCCATAATTAAAATGCTCCACCCATGTTTAAGAATGAACCGGGACCCAAGAAGAAATATATTAAACAAATAACACCTCACTATCATAGATCTAGATTGTGCCCTTAACTAGAAATCCCTGTGTCTAGGGAATCAGGAACGAGGAATTAAATGGTCTCTTAAACATCCAGATTCTAAGCAAATACCTGTGGTTCACACAAATATTTGCTCTGCGCGGATACCAAACCCGCAACCTCTCGTTTTTCGGTCGGCTCAACAACAGTTGCGCCACGTTCAAGTTACCTGACTGTACGCGCATACAATGGTGCATCACAAAAAATGCGCGATGTTCAGAGGAACTTTTAGAAGAGTCCCTTTGTTCATTTCCTTAAGTTCACCTTACCATATTTGTATTGTTTCAAATTCGTATAAATATTAACGAACATTGTGAAAAAAATCCTGCTCCCCGCTAGAAGCCCCCCCGCGAGGCCTGCGGTATTTTTATCGGCTGGCTCGGCCCGCCTGACATTCAGTATGCCACGGCAAAATAAGATTTAATTATTTTTCCTCACATAAATGCTCTATTTTTTTCACTAAATGTCTAACGGGAATCATCAAACTTCAGATGTCCTCTCCAAAAACGTAAAAACAATAACACTAGTCTCCGCCTGCGGCTAAAGCGGGTGCGGGTGAAGCCGAGGGTGGAGAATAGTCTACACTAGTATTATAAAGAAGAAAGATTTGATTGTTTGTATGTTTGATTGTAATGGATAAAAGCAAAAAATACAAAACCGATTATAAAAATTATTTCACTTGTAGGTAGCTACATTATCAGCGAGTAAAACTGGCAGTATTTTTTCAAAAAATTAGCTATCCTTTGTAAATGGCAATAATGTAATACAAGGCATCAAAAATAAAGAACGGAACGACTGGAGTTACCATGGAAACGAAATAATAACAAGTCTGTCAAGTAGATAAGTAATGCAGTTGTTGATGGTCAAAAAACGCTCCTGCCAATGATTTTGAATTACGCTAACTAGCGTTTCTTTTTTTAGAAGTTACGTCAGTTATATGAAAATCAACACCAATATATGACAGTGAAACGTTGTCTGTTTGTTTGTTTGGGGAGTTTTGACGCGATAACGGCTGGACGGATTTTGATGAAATTTGGAATGTTGATAGCTTATACTCTGGAATAACACACATAAGTCTTTTCATCATCATAGTCATCATCATCATTATGCCTGGGGCACACATATTTACAGATAAAATTAAATCTATAGTTATTAAGATCCAATCACTTCTGGTCATCATCAAAAGAGTGTTATCATGGAACCGTTGATATGATTTAGATCAACTCGATGAAAACTAGGTACCAACTAAATTCTGGCTGAGTTGATAGGTTAGGTACCTAGTTAGCATTTTTTGGTCACCATACTCTCATGATTCATCATTACTAGCACTCGTATAAAATAAAACAATCGGTGAAAACTGGACCTTCCTAGCTGTTTCCATTGCTGAGATTCAGTAAGTTTTTTCTGGTCATCGTCAAATCTTCATGGTTCATCATTTAGTACAATCCATGTAGAATAAAATAATTAATGAAAATTAGAACTTTCTAGATATTTCCTGTACCTACTGTTATTGAGATCTATTTTTGGTCAGTCATAACCTTCAAAATTTATAGGCAAAAAACACAAACATAATGAGAAACACTTCTGTATACTCATTACTCTTTATTTGAATTTAAACTGCCATCACTGTAATCACTGTTATACTGCCATCTGCAGTTAGATAGCACCAGTACTAGTATTAAAGGTCGAATCGTGAAGGTCATTGGCAAATGTTGCCACCTTAATACGTCCCTCATTAGATAACTTAAAAAAAACTGTTAACAATAAGGAAATGCACAAATTGCTAATATTATCCTTCCAATTAGGTACCAAGTTTAAAACGACTTATCTCATGTTTAATTGTACCTCAATGCTACAAATTCAAAATAAATAGCCCAGTTACAACAAGTTAGGAGTGCAACTGTCCCCAGTTACTCAACTTGTTGTGGCGGTGTCGGAGTAATGCAATTTAGTTTAACTTTTCAATAACAGCTGGGTGGCGTCTTTTCATTGCCAGGCCTGATACCTTGTCTTGAAGTCGATGCTCTAAGTTGTAACAGATAAGTTGTAACCGATTTATGTACGATTCATGTAAAATAATTATTACTTTCCTTAGGTTGATTATCCACAGCAACTGATAATTACAACCGATACATCGATTTATGTACCTATGTAAAATAATTATTACTTTCCTTAGGTTGATTATCTACAGCGAGTGATAATTACAACCGATACATCGATGTATCGGTTGTAATTATCAGTTGCTGTGGATAATCAACCTAAGGAAAGTAAATTTCTTAGGTTTATGTTTTTTTGTAAATTGTTTGCATTTCGTTTATTTATTATTTATTTGTAATATTTTTTAATTATTTCCTCTGTTTGAAAAATAAATGCTGAACATGGCATTATATTTGTGTAACTTTTTTTTTGTAATATTTGTTGATTATTTCCGTTGTTTTGAAACATAAATACTTAACTTGCTTTAACCTCTTTTTTGTTTTAACTTGAAGGCAAGGTACTAACTTGCCTCCTTACGGGTCGGTCTTCAGCCTTGCTCTAGGTAGATCGGCCTCCCAAATAACCCACTTTTATTTTGAAAATATCAATTTGTGACTTAATTCAAGTAGAATACCTAACAGGATATCTACTTATACTATAGGTAGAAAAGAAGCAGAAAAGTACTGTAAAATAATTATTACTTTTTCATAAATTTTTGCTTTTAATCGTTTACAGTAGATAACAATATTTAGAATTAAATATCGCTATCCACATTTAAACCATCTGAATTTGTTTTGTTAATCTGTGTGAAATTGAAATAAATTAAAATAATTTTCGTTTTTTTATTTATTTGTTTTTATACTTTTTTCACATTTGACGTTGACAGTTAACTTTGACTTTTGACATTACTTTCCTGTCTGAATTATAGCGATTCAGACAGGAAAGTTGGAAGTATTGCTAACAGAAGATTGCATGTGTTTTTTGGCGCAGCCAATTTAATAATGGACTAGCTTTCCCGCCCGCGACTTCGTCCGCGCGGACTACTGTTTATCGCGAAAAAAAGGAATTCTATGTTCTTTTGGGATATTAATAACCAATGCAATAGTAGGTATAGCACAAATGCTCTTTATGTTTTTTGACAGACTTGTTATTTCGTTTCCATGACCACCGTTCCTTACAGCAAGTAATAAACATTTTCCAGTTTTCCCGTGGAAATAACAAGTATCTTATGTTTTATTCCAGAGTATAAGCTATCTCTATTCAAAGTTTCATCAAAATCCGTCCAGCCATTATCGCGTGAAAGCTCCCCAAACAAACAAATATACGTTTCACTTTTATATATTGGTATGGATTATGGCTCGGTTTGGTACTGCCTTCAAAAATCTCTTTCCTAACAAATGTTGTATTTTTGCATTATTATTACGTTAGTAATTTCGAAAAAGTGATACTGTTCTGGCTCAATTTTAATTATCTTATTCTTTTTAGTGGTTGTTTACATAATAAAATTTTAAATAAGAAAACGCTTTTTTTTTTTTTTTGTTTTTTTTTTTTTTTAGTGGCCTAAGCAATCATCAGAGAAAACATATTATGCCAACGAAAATAGTTAAACTCACTTTAGACTCAAGGCGTTGGTAAATTAAAACCAAAGATGAATTACCTACTTATAAAACAACTGAGTTAGTTCTGAAATGAATTTATAAGTTGTAAATATATAAATGCATTGTTAAAGCAATCTCACACCACCAGTACCATTTAGGACCTGAGATCGAGATCGAAACCAATCAAATAAGCCTAAACTCGAAGGGGTTTCATCTTTTGTTGGTTGGGTATTGGGTTACAATGACTCAGTCTCTATCGTCAGACCCTCGATACCACATTAGACTAGATAACTTATCAAGACAAACCCAATGAACTCAAACTCAGAGGAGTTCCATCATCTGATTGTTGAGTTCCTGTGACTACTTTCCAGCTCCATGATCAGACCCTGAATACCACATTTAACCAAAGAACTCATCAAGACAAACCAAATTAGCCCAAACTCGACGGGGTGCATCATTTTGTTGTTGAGTTCCTGTGACCACCTTCCAGCTTTATCATAAAAACCTGGATACCACATAAAACCAGAGAACTCATCAAGACAAACCAAATAAACTCAAACTCGAAGGGATTCGATAATTTTGTTGTTGAGTTCCTGTGACTACCTTCTGGCTACATAATCAGACTCTGGATGCCACATAACACCAGATAACTCATCAAGGCAAACCAAATGAGCCCAATCTCATAGGGGTTCACACATTTTTTGTTGAGTTCCTGTAACTACCTTTCGGCTCCATCATCAGACCCTGGATATTACATAAAACCAGAGATCTTATCAAGACAAACCAAATAAGCCAAACTCAAAGGGATTCCATCATCCGATTGATAAGTCCCTTTGACTACCTTCCAGCTTTATCATAAAACCCACGCGGATGACGTCACGGGCGAGATATTAGTTATTTTATCTAACAACATGTTATTATGGACTTTGTGTCGGACAAGATAGATAGATAGATAATACTTTATTGTGCTTATTTTATGAGAAAATTGAGTTGCAGCAGAGGTTAATATAGATAAGACCTCATGCGTATGAGTTAAACATAATTGGGGATTCAAACTATATAGTATTCAAGTAAACTATTTAATTACTAAATCATTCAATACCTTAAGCTCATGGAGCGTATTATACGACTTGAATCTGTAGTTTAGTTTATCCCTAGCTCATGTGGAGTAAAGCGATTTACTGGCTTCAAAGATTATAGTTGTAGCACAGCTACGTAAATCAAGCATAGTTCGAAAGTCTGTAGCGATTGCCTACGCCGTAGCAAATAGTTTCCAAAATCTATTATTCGCTTGCACACATCATTTTTTTGTGGCTTCTATTTTCTGCGGTGTATAGCAATTTCTTGACCCGTCACAATCTATGAATGGCTGTATACATTGCGATGTTTTTTGCCTTCTTTATTTCTTTATATCCCGAACCTAATGTTTGCATTTGCATTTCCATTTTCTGCGGCTAGGCTCTGCCACACATTGCGTTAAGCACGCCTGATGCTTCCTAAAGTGTATATTTTAGACTTGTTGTCAGCCCACGGCATGTGTAACGAGGTGGATTTCCCGACTAGAATAACGGCGACCACGTCCACAAGCCTGGACCACGTCTACACCAACCTGATGGTGGGTTCGGTAAGCGCGGAGCCTGTGGTAACTCATCTGAGTGACCACAGGGCGGTGAAGTGTAAGGTGGCTTGCCAGCAACGGGATCTCCGACCGCCATCACGGCTTGTCAGACGGTTCTCGCAGGTAAACCAGCTTAATTTTGTAGCGTCCATAGAAAGCGTTAAATGGGACGATTTTAGGTCACGGAATAATACTGCTGTGCAGAAGGCAACAGGGACTGTGAACATAATTCAAAATAAATTTGACATATGTTTTCCATTACGGAAAACATGCAACAATAGTAAATCGGATTCTTCTTGGGTAACACAAGAGGTTATGAATTTAAAATGCCTTGTATTTCGAAATTAGTAAATTAAATCCAATTAATGATACGATTAATACAATTATTGCTGACATGAATACATATTATGACATTTTGGTGAAAAATAGTAAATTTAGGTATTATTCAACTTTATTAAGTGGTAGTAATAATGCCTCCAAAGCTGTGGACAGTAAACAAGGAGAGAGGGAAGAATAATTCCCCTCACCTTGATTTCACAGACATTTTGTTAAAAACTGACTGCACAAAGTTTGCATCTAAAAAAGTCCTCCTCGATACAATGAACGCTAGGTTCCTGGGCGCCGCAGCGACGTGCACCGCCCCACGCGCTGACATCGCTCGTGTGGGTGATGCGCTGAGTGCGGCGCACGCGCCTGCTGACCTTTCGCTTAGGCTTCTAAGGTTTAGTGCAGAAGAAGTGTATTGCATAGTCATGACACGCATTCCGCCAAAGACATCTAAAGACGTATATGACTTGTCAATGAAGTTGTTCAGAACGGCTATAATTCCACTTGCTCCCATACTGGCAGATCTGTATAACAGTTGTTTGCAAGAGGGTTTGTTTCCAGGCCCTTTAAAAATTAGTAAAGTCACGCCTTTATATAAAGGAAAAGGCAAACGGGAAAGCATCGACAAATACAGACCAGTCTCAATAATACCAGCAGTCGCAAAAATTTTTGAGAACGGTCTCAGCTCCTGCCTCGTAGAATTTCTAACAGCAACAGGTGCCCTGTCGGACCGGCAATATGCGTGCCGTGAAGGTCGGTCGACTACATCAATAACTCGCGATGTGGTTCGCCGTGTTATGTGGTCTGCTATGGCAGCGCGCGAGTCCAAGCTGCAAGTGGCGATCCTCTGCTGTGACCTGTCGAAAGCGTTCGATGTGGCTGACCACATGTGGCCGTGCTCGCTGTAAAACTAGGGCATGACGGCGTGGTCGGTGTTTCACACGCTCTCCTGGTAGATCTCATGAAAGAGCAGTCCCAAATAGTGGTCGGCTGTGGTGGGTCAGAACGTTCAGAGCCAGCGGAGTCAATAATGGATGTGGCGCAGGGATCTTCAGTCTTGAACATTTTGTTTTCACTGCTCTTGAATGACCTCCCTGGCGCTGTGTCTGCAGCGGAAGTACTGATGTACGCTGATGATGTAGCAGCTGTGATCACGGCGTCATCGGTCGATCTTCTGGAGCAAAAACTGAACAGCACTGCATCACAGCTGGCGGGATGGTTTCGCATTAACGGTCTTGCGCTCAATCTGAGTAAAACTCACTTCATCCAGTTCAATTTGAGGGGAAGATAAGCGAGACCGTTGACAGTGGATGTGGATGGAGTGAGAATTGAGGAGACTGAGGCGACTATGTTCCTGGGCTTTCATATAGATCGAGGTTTAAAGTGAGACAACCATATAAATAAGATCAGTGGGAAACTGGGGAGTGCGTGTTTCGCACTGAGCCGGGTTGCGAGAGTTGTGCCGAGAGAAGTACTGCGAGCATGCTACTTTGCGACGGTGCACTCGCAGCTACAGTACGGTGCCGAGTTGTGGGCTAGAGCCGCGGACTGGCAGCGCGCCTTCCGCATGCAGAAGCGTGCTGTGCGGTGCATGGTGGGCATACCCCGGGATAACACAGCTTGACCACATTTTAAGAGGCTAGGAATCCTTACGTTACCTGCCATATTGATATTTCAAGTGGCAGTGTATGTAAGGATGAACCTAGTCCTATATACTAAGCACAGCTCTGTGCATTCGTACTGCACCCGCAATAGAGACAATCTGTTAGCCGTTTCTAGATCACTCGTGAAGTCCTCTCAGTTAACGCATGTTATGGGTCCAACTGTCTACAATAAGCTGCCAGAAAGCGTCACCACAGCTACCAGTCTACAGTGTTTTAAATCGAGACTAAAGCGCTGGCTTATCGAGCAATCTTTCTATAGCTATGACGAATTCATTAAGTTTAAATAGTGACATTGTTTTTTTAACTACTGTTATGTTTTTTTTCAAATTTATGTTTTCATTTTGACATAATAAATTTTTATTTTTTATTGACTTATTGTACTATTTGTAATTTTCCCTTGACATTTTTTTTATTGTAGTATTTGACTTTTTCAATTATTATTCTTTTGTTATGATTTCTGTATACTTGTTATACCAGAACACCATAATGTAATTATTACTATTGTATAATATTATTGACATGTAAAATAACATTTTACCAACAAATTGATTATGATTATGATTATAGCAATTTCTTGGCCCGTAACAATCTATGAATGGCTGTATACATTGCGATGTTTTTTGCTTTCTTTATTCGCGTAGAGGGCCTAATGTTTGCATTTGCATTTTATATTGGTGAGTTGGTAAATCTCTTACAGAATAATGTCTGAGCGCCCATGATAGCGCGTTTTGTAGTCAGTTTATCATAAATTTTTGTTCGTTTCAGAACAATCAACATTTTAAGTTTTTGTATTTTATTTCTCGAAGGAGAAGCTCAGTGGTGTAGATTTATTGCCAATTTGCTGCGGCTTGTCGCAAAAAATTGTACTTTACACTGCAAAGACACCAAATAGTTGTACTTTACACTGCAAAGACACCAAATAGTTGTACTTTACACTGCAAAGACACCAAATAGTTGTACTTTACACTGCAAAGACACCAAATAGTTGTACTTTACACTGCAAAGACACCAAATAGTTGTACTTTACACTGCAAAGACACCAAATAGTTGTACTTTACACTGCAAAGACACCAAATAGTTGTACTTTACACTGCAAAGACACCAAGAAAGTTTTTTTGTTTCGTTTTCTCGATTTTGGAACTTCAATTACAGTGTTTTCTTGTGCATTGTTCAGACTAATTGTACGGTCGTTTGCTCCGGGCTGAATGTTGGCGTGGGTACCCTTACAAGATTTTTGTTTCTGCTCTTCAGACTGCCTCTTGATGAAGCAAGTATTGTCTGGCCTTCCTACAGCTTGTACACAGCATCCAGGAGGGCTACCCAGGTTTGATTATAATCTGCAGTGCATCCTTCCTGAGTAACCCAAGGCAAAGTTTTGAATTTTATCATCTTCAGAAAGACATAATATATCAGAACTTTAAATATGTAATAAAGTTTTAATTGACTTTCTGTAGCTTATCTCAATAAGTTTTTGTATTTAGATAAGATAAAAATTAATATTACTAATTATTTTGAATAAAGCCTTCACCGTTTCTTTATAACGATATAAGTAGATTTAGGGAGAATAGCAAAGCAATAGACAGACTTTTTCTATTACTTGTATTAGAGATTGATCAATTGATATTGTACTAAGTACCTAGACCTACCTATTTTCTTGGAAAATAAATAAATATATAAAATTTGTTAACAATTTTTTTTAACCTTTTGTGCTTTTGGGTTGACAAAGTACGTGGCACCCTAAGCCTGTAAGCCCCAGAATCTTCCAGCTAGTCAAAGACTAAGATCTTACAACATAACCTAATACAATTTCATAGATTACACTTTTATATATGGTATGGATTAACTTTTAGAATTAGGTGGTTATATACTTATTCCTTTTTGCAATATTCCTAAAACCGAACCGAAGAAATAATGTGTTTTGTTATATTACAGGCGTCATACTATTTTGCGATACCATTTGACTCATATTATTACGAGTGTCCATCGCACTATTACAAAATAAAAAAAACGGGCGAAATATAACCCTATTTCCGGAATCGAATATCAGCCCGTACTGACTCCGGCTATCGCCACTAAACAAGACAATTTTGTGAGGGATAACTTACGATTGGTGGGTTTATGTTGGTAACCTACTTTTTCTTGCTTATTTGATTATTTTTGAAACATTCCTTACCCAGAGTGTCCAATCTGAACCTTATTGCAGTATTAGGTAGGTACTGCTTGTCGGTTCCAGAAGACGTTGTCTTATTTTCGCTATGGTGAGATAAATAAATTAAAAAAACGGCCAAGTGCTAGTAGGACTCGCCCACTGAGGATTCCCTACATTCTTAACTTTGCTGTTGGAAAACTGTTGTCCCCATACATCGACATAGGTTCCGGTCGGTTTAAAAAGTCATACAAAAAAAAGTGTTTGTTGTAACTTCAAAATTACGTTTTAAAGAGTTTTCCCTTTACTTGAGCTATCAGAAATAGCTTCTTGCCAAATTTCATGACTCTAGGTCAACAGGAAGTACCTAGGTTTTGATTCCCTTGAGAGTGTCTAAATATACGGCGATTAAAGGCCGTATCTTTTGATTGCGTTGACTTAGAAGTTTGTTTCACAGCTCCAAGGGATTGCAGACCTGAGTATTTGATATAAATTTGACACTTTTTTCACGCATTCCTGAGAGAAAGAGTCTTGTGAGACAGACGGACGCACATCGAAGTGATCCTACAAGTGTTCCTGTTTTCCTTTTGAGGTGCAGTACCCTAAAAAGGCCATTCATTTTACTCCTCAAAAAAATATGTACGATAGTATGTAGACCCTCGCCTGTCGTGCAATCCGTTAAACAATTAAAACTCAATTGATTTGTGTAATCAAACAAATTCGACGAAATAACATTTTAATTATATTTCTAACATTAGCTTTTTGGAATCAATTTCCATGGAATAATCCAATTATTTGAGCACTACCATAGCACCGCACCATCTGATCATTGCCAATGAGCTAATTACTATCTCAAATCTTATTTGATGTACTTCCTTTGAGTTACACAGAATACTACAATATCGAATACTACAATATCAGAATACAAGATCGTTTTTTTTGGGTGCGAACCCCATTTATTGTGTGCAGATTTATTATATAAATATTGTATTTCAGACGTTTATAAGTATCATAGATTTCAGGATATAAATTGATAGTAGAGAATTATAAAAACAAAACTCTTTCATAAGTTTATTACGTATCCCATTCAATTTGAAATTTGCAATAATTTACAATACAAAATAGTAACAAAGCAATTATAAAGTGTACTGTACAGTTTATATTAAAAGATGATCGTGCAAAGAATTGTCATTACCTTAAGTGAAACACAGCCATAGGTTAACTATAATTTACATCGAACAATATTTATATCATCCAGCCCGAGTTTCACAATCTCTCATATTATACATGATACTTGCTAACTCCTGGTTGTAAGTATAATGAAATAAATAAAAAGTAAGTAGCAATCGGTAATGCCTCGGGTAGCCTGACAAACTCTGACCCAAGACGCCAGCAGTGCACACACAAGACAAGCAAGCAAGCTTGAATAAATCATCTAACCATAATGACCAATCTGATGTCCACAATCCCTGACAATATATTCTAACATTGGTAAACATCCATAGTCAATAAATCATTAAGATACAATTATTTTCCGAGTATAAAAACGTGTCATTATTTTAAAGCGACCCAAATGAATGAGAGGGATAGTGCTTATGGATGGTAACGATAGACCTAGATCAACATATTTTCCATCCTACTGGCAATTTTAATTTATCAGTTTTATAATAAGAAAAAATATGTATCTGTTCAATAATTTATCAAGAGATTGTGAAGCTAGGGTACAACAAATCTAACGAAATACAAACTACAGACAAAATAATACGTAGAAAATATAATATACAAAAACATACTTTTCAATGGACTTATTGAAATTGGTTAAGATATATTATAATTATACTGTTTTATACATTCATCAACAAATGTAACGAAATTTCATCAAATCGTGTGTAAGAAAAATAATGTAGGTTTTATAACTATGTAATTTATATACATTTTATTTTTACCAATTGTATTATAGTTTTCATATATTTATAGTTTGGTTACTTTAATGTGGATCTACATTTTGCTTAAAATCCACTGGACCGCATTTTATTAATTAGGTACCTTCTTTAAAATTGTCATAGTCATCGTTAGCTTAATACTTGTCCTGTCCATTCATGGACCTGGGCCAGCAGTTTTAAATTGTGATTACGTATAGTTATGAAATTTATGAGAGATAATAAACCTGAAAATTGGCAAATGGATGCGCAGAACGATGTTGCTGTCATGCAGAAGTTTTCCTTTACTAGTTTTTGTCCTTGTTCTGCTGCTAGCACAAAAAAGTGGGAGGTGACTGAGTTAATTTTCCTATTGTTCATATCTACATTTCCACTAATAATAAGCCAATAATCCAGATTAACATATTGTTAACATTAGAAACAGAATAAAAGTTTGTATTAAGTTTCATATACTCGTATTTCACAAGCGCATAATCACGGATAAGTTCACCCTCAGTTAAAGGGTACGCACAAACATGTTCCACGTTAATTTATCCAATTTCTTACATATATACTTCATTGTATACACACACACGCTCACACTAAACTTTCGCATTAATTTATAATACTAGTGTAATTCATTACATCCATTTTTGCTGTAAAACTTAGGCCGCAAAATATGAATAAAAGTAAAAATACACGTCTCTCCGAACCTGTCTAAAGTCTGGATAGACCCAAGACAAAAATTATAGCAAATAATATTTACTTGCGGTCCGATAGATTTAATATATCTCTCTGTACAAAAGATACAATAAGTATTTTACAATAAAAAATATTACACAAATGTATCTTCGATATTTTATGTAGCGGGAAGCTAATGCTTATTTAGGTATTATTTTAACTAACGTTCACAGACCAGAGCGTATAACAGAAGGTTTTTCATAAAACCTTGTTGGGTTGAGCATTTTACTAAAATTTAATAAAAAAAAATATTCTGGAATTCATCTCGAACAGATTAGAATTTGTATGAATGTATTGAGCCAAATATTAAGCTTATGTTTGACATTTCAGTTGCTGATATAATAAAGTAAATCCTTCTTCGTTTTATAATATAATTAAAGTATCCAAGATATACCAACACCTGATTTAATAATAACCGTTTCGTGAATAGTTTGATTCCAAGAGAAAACCTATTTATTTCATAAAAGTAAATCTCAAAATCGTGCCATTAAATATAATTTTATATGTTACTAGCGTACACTGATGGTTGTTATCATAAATAATAAAACAGGAGTCAACTCTCTTGCTAGTTATCAAAACTGCTGCAATAAGAACTAAGAACATTTCAATACAATTATAGTATACGCAAGTCCATTCTCACAATGTACAAAATCAGAACGACAAGAAAATACACATAGTCTTACGGCGAATCGACTTTATTATTTATAAGTCAACACGTTTTTTGTCATTACGACGTCAAATAGAGCAAATGGGCTGTAACTTAGATACGTAGATAGTTGTCAGGCCATCATTTTATCTACATCACCTTATTCTAATATCACCATCTCATCCATCCTCATAAGCTCATAAACCTTGATATTTCTTTGACAGACAATATAATTGCTAATAACACGATAACGTCTGTGGCTAATTTCGTACCTGAAACAATAAAGTGGGTTAATTTTGTTAGAACAACAGGTAACTTGGAGGCAACAAAGTGGAATGGGTTTGAAAGTGTAATAAATATCTTCAGTTTGAGAGTAATTTACACTCCGTCTACAGGAGAGTCTTCTGGCTACTTAGCCGAACAATAATCATGATTCTTTAATTAGATGCAGTCAACATCAGAAGGGGTCGGTGGAGGATGAATTGTCCGTAACACCAAAATTACTTGGTCATTTCTTGTGATTTAAGGACTGCTATATTTTTTTAGATGCAATTATTTCACGAGTGCCCAAAAAAAAGGAGTGTAATGTTTTTAGCATTCATGTATGTATGTTTGTATGTATGTGAGTTTCTTTATTCCACCATAACTTTTAAATGCCTGAACAGTGGGTATCGTTAGAATCCGTACATCATCCCTAGTAACATTGGCATTTTTTTAAATATATTTCCATATGGTACAGATATTCTATTTCACGAAGTCCGTTTGGCTCTGGTTGTAGTAGTGACGTGTAGTGATAGGCGCGCTAGTGTGTGTAAACGTAGGTAGCGTTAGGAAAAAAATCTGACACGCATTATATATTTATTTAATAAATTATATAGACAATTTAAGTAAATAATATTTAGCTATTAGAATGATAAGTTGCAGAGAAAAGAAACAACAGTTGAAAGTAAATAATATTTTTATTTATTACAGAGAAGAAACAAAAAATCAGCACTTAATCACTATCAAATTCAATTTCTGATTCGCTTTCGTCAGAATCGTTCCCTAAGTTAATTATGAACTCAAAATCCAGGTATTTTAAGTATTCTTTTTCAATTTTTTCAACATGAGCACAGGTTTTTTGCCATGTTTCACTGGTTACTCTATCCAAGCTTTCAAAGATCAGTCTTTCCATGTTCGTCATGTTTTGTTCGATATTCTTTGATGCGATATAATTTTTTACAATACCCCAAATATTTTCAATAGCATTTAATTCTGGGTGATAGGGGGGAAGACGTATGACATCAAAACCCTTGCTCTTAATAAAATCATCAATTTTATACGTTATGTGTTCATCTTTGTGTTTTTTTATAATATCGTACAATTCCAATTTAAGGAGAGATTGCTCAAATGCTATACCCTTATCCCTGAGCCATTGCTGCATGTCTGCTTTCTTTGTAGCCGACGTCGGTAGTTTTTCAGTCCGTGTGTTGTGATATGAAGCATTGTCTAAGACAATGACAGAGCGTGGGGATAAATTGGGTAAAAGTTTTTCGTTTAGCCATTTAACATAATTATCGTAGCTCATATTAGAATGGTAATCGCCAGCTGTTGAGTTGGCTTTATAAATCAATGAAGCATTTTCAATAAATCCATTCTTTGTACCCGCATGCACTAATATAAAGCGAGTGCCTGTGCTAATTTTTTTTAAGAATGGTGTACTCTCTTTCTTTTGTGCCCAGGTGTTGTTTCGCACGTGTGTTGAAAGGACATAACTTTCATCGGTGTACACAATTGGGCGACCTTGACTGCGATATTCTGACATCTTCTTCAAAAATTTTAAACGCCACATTTGTATATCATGATGCTCCGTCAAAACTTTACGGTTATTCTCTGTTTTACGCCACTTGTAACCTAACTTCAGTAACAATTGACGAACAGTTTCGATACAACCATCAAAACCAATTTTTTCATTTAATACAGTTTTTAACTTAGCCAACGTTGGAATTTCTTTATGGATGACATGGAAATTTTGTATAGTACTGCGAACAACATCGGCTGTAAAATTATCTATTTCTATCTTACTATCCCGCTTTCTTCTTTTCTTCATAGGAGAAGTGAAATTTGATGAGCAGGATGGCAATTCCTTCTCTTCTTTTAATATCCGTTGAACAGTTTTCATAGAAACACCTGTAGCCTCAGCTGTACGCCTTGTAATATCTCGTAAATGAGACAAATCACAGTTAGGTTCCGCAACTGATTTTGTGAATTCATACTCTTCTCGCAGGAAATGATAAACGCTAGCTATCATGCTTCGACCCTAGAACAAAACCAAATCGAAATACCTATTTAAGTAACAAGTTTCATAATATTAGATAGATAAACTCTTAATAGCACACAAAAAGTAGTAACAATAGTTTTTCTGCGTTTAATTGCCATGCTGACGTTACTCTTTGAATTTTTTAGCGCGGAAACAAAACACTAGTGACTCTGACCGCGTCGCGATCGTGACTGAGCGCTCCCGAGGTTACGCACACTAAAACAGTGTGCACGTACAGACCTTACAACATTCATAGTCAAACGGACTTCGTGAAATAGAATATCTGTAGTATGGCTACATTTTCAAATTCCAATAAAATATTTTTTCTTCGTATTTTACAATATGGGCTAAAACCATACCAATATATTAAAGTGAAACGTTGTCTGTTTGTTTATTTATTTGTTTGTTTGTTTGTTTGGGGAGTTTACACGCAATAACGGCTAGACGGGTTTTGATGAAATTTGGAATGGAGATAGCTTATACCCTGGAATAAAACATGGGATACTTTTTATCCCGGAAATTGGTAAGTATCCACGGGAAAAATCGAATAACTGGAAAAATGTTGATTACTCGCTGTAAGAAACGGTTGCCATGGAAACGAAATAACAAGTATGTCAAAAAACATCAAGAGCATTGGTGCTATACCTACTATTGCATTGATTTTTAATATCCTAGAAGAACATAGAATGCTTTTTTGCGATAAACAGTAGTCCGCGTGGACGAAGTCGCGAGCGGGAAAGCATTATGGCTACATTTTCAAATTCCAATAAAATATTTTTTCTTCGTATTTTACAATATGGGCTAAATCCATACCAATATATTAAAGTGAAACGTTGTCTGTTTGTTTATTTATTTGTTTGTTTGTTTGTTTGGGGAGTTTACACGCAATAGTGGCTAGACGGGGTTTAATGAAATTTGGAATGGAGATAGCTTATACCCTGGAATAAAACATAGGATACTTTTTATCTCGGAAATTGGTAAGTATCCACGGGAAAAATCGAATAACTGGAAAAATGTTGATTACTCGCTGTAAGAAACTGTTGCCATGGAAACGAAATAACAAGTATGTCAAAAAACATCAAGAGCATTGGTGCTATACCTACTATTGCATTGATTTTTAATATCCTAGAAGAACATAGGATGCTTTTTTTGCGATAAACAGTAGTCCGCGTGGACGAAGTCGCGAGCGGGAAAGCTAGTTACCAGGCTCTGCTTTGTAATGGTTTTTTTCCATAAATATGCTGGGTCAACCACAAACCTGATAAATGTGAAACTTAACATATATGTATTTGAGATCTTTATCTTTCTAAGACTAAGACAAAACATGATTAACAGAATTTCATTCGATTCATTTTCTTATCAAAAATTACGTTATTTTCATTTTCATTTTTCTACTCAACGACTTAAGTTTTATCTCTAAAATAAATCTCACAGCAAGAGAATATAGTTTATTATCTAATAGACAAAATTTACCTAACTAAATTATTAGCGTGCCAATAAAATAAATAACTTTTAAGACATATGTCATTTAGTTCCGAGCTAAATTGTGTGTACAAACAGCGCTCGCGATATTCAACCTTGTTGCGCTGGCACTTTGGTGCTTATTGCGGGAAGCGGGTGGCAGAGTGTAGGGTATGTAGCAGGGGAGTGGGGAGTGGGAAAATTTAACCTTGGAGCCCGGCTTTAATAATAATTTATCAAATTGAAGGCCTTAATAAGCACATTCCAACAGTATATAATTTATTGGCAAAAGCTCTTTTTGGCAGGGCAGGCGTGTTTTTTTTAGCTTTTAATCTAATTATATTGTCTATAAACAATAAATGCTTGTTGATTTTGAGTTTAGCAATCGGGTACGACAGCTTAACTTGCCCTCTGTAAAACCGTACGTAACTTGTTAAAATAATTGGTGCGGGCCGAAGACTGAACCCAAAGCACACAATATAACCGCTCGGCCACGGTCTCTTTCAAAGTCTTTGAGTCATGATCATGAATGATTATAAATTTCTTAAAACTCCAATATAAATGATTATAACTCAATGGGATTGAGCTATTATATTGAAACTTGTTCTTGCATCATTTACATTTATTTGAACCTGTTTAGTTCCGTTATTGTTTAAAATTGTTTTAATTTTCCTCATTGCTAGACGCTACACTTTAATTTTATAAGAGGGGGAAATGTAGTTTCCGCGGATACGCAAAGACTGCAACTGGAGCCAAATGAAAAGCTAAATGGCAAAGTTTTTGAGTGATTTTCTGTTAGTTGGTTTGTTTGGGGAGCTTTCACGCATCAACGGCTGGACGGATTTTGATGAAATTTGGAATAGGAATAGCTTATACCCTGGAATATAACATAGAATACTTTTTATCCATTATTATTAATAATATATATTATCAATAATAGAAGAATTGTAAATTTCCACGGTTAAACGGGAAAACTGGAAAATGTTGATACTCGCTGTAAGGAACGGTTGCCGTGGAAATAAAATAATAACAAGTATTTCAAAAAACATCAAGAGCGTTGGTGGTTTTTAATATACTAAAATAACATAATATGATGCTTTTTTTCACGATAAACTGTGGTCCGCGCGGACGAAGTCACGGGTGATTACTAGTTACAGAACAAAGTTGAAGGAAACATAATAATAATTATATATTGATATTGGAAGAATTTCACAAAAGATAACATCAATAACTAGCTTAAAAGATATAAAAACACGCCTGCCCTGCCAACAAAGAGCTTTTTCCAATAAATTATATATTGTTGGAATGTGCTTATCAAGACCTTCAATTTGATACCCATATTGTAAATATCGAAGTATTTTTTTCGAATTTGAAAATGGTGCCATACTGCCGCCATATTTAATGTTTTCATAAAAATGTATAGTCTATGTTACTCGATGGGATGTAAGGATTCTAACGATACCCGATATATCTAACTCTGTTCAGGCATTTAAAAGTTATGGTGGAATAAATAAACTCACATACATACATACATACATGAATGCTAAAAACAATACAATCCTTTTTTTGGGCATTCGAGTAACAAGGCGTGAATCTATTGAAATATCTATTCTATATTTTTCTAACTATTAAAATCGTTGGGCTTATGGATAGTGTTAATTTTAGTTGAATCCCATGAAATTGTTTTTTCTAGGTCCCAATTTGGGAGTCCCAAATTTAACGCAAAAAGTAGTTTTGATAGTAAAGTAAGGTAAATAATAAAAAAAGTGTAGTTTTAATTGATTCATAATGTATATAAACACTATGGGGTTGCCCGGTGTATATAAAATACCTTGCGATTGTGGCAAGAGTTATATTGGTGAAACTCGACGCAACATCACAACAAGACTTTCCGAGCACATAAGGAGCATTAAAAATCTGGACTCTGCTGGGTCGGCCATTGCAGAGCATGCGTCTTTCCGGTTTGAATCATTACTTATGGTTCTACAAAGCCAGCCATCGGTACTAGCTCGAGATAAGTTATTTGTACCTCGAAAAGTGCGTGGGGCGATAGAGATCTCTCGATTGCCTTATTTCAACCGGGACCGTGGGTGGACTCTGCCTCCAGCTTAGAAAACCGTGCTTAATGTTTCCTCGATGCAGCAAGTGGTAGGCAGTCTAGAGTGTGACACGGTCAGCATTGTATGTGGCAGCATGTTTGGCGATGATGCAATGGATAGCGATGGAGTTCCATCGCCACCGCCAGCAGGAGTTCAATCTCCGTCGACGGTGGTGCAGAGCAGTACGAACACCGAGCGTCCCCGTTCCCAGTCACCGCCGCATCTCACGCGCCGCTCGCAGCGGGCCGCAGCCCGCAGTACGCGTCGGGATCTCGCGGCGTGAACTCCTGAAGAAGAGCGTCGGATACGCTCGAATACGAATACGGTCGATGTTTTCGACTATATACACGTGAGTCATAGCCGGTAGTGATATTTTAAATTATGTATCAGGTTCACGAAAACTTTAACACTAAAATTACAATTAAGATGTTTTTTATTTTACATATGGCAAAACAAAGATACAATTAAGATGCTATTTTGTCCCAAAAAATAAAGGGTTCCTGCAGGATAGGGGTTTAAAGTTTGTAAAAGTATCATTGCACCAATCGATCGTGTTGATACGGATCAAATCTTTAAAAAAAAATATACATATTTATGGCAAAACAAAGATTATATTTAAAGAGAGGTAATTTTTAAGTTTCCGTGCCCAGAGAGCCCAATTATTGAGCCTATAAATTAATGAATCTGTTGACCCGTAATAGGCAGCCGGTTGAAATTTTTACAGAATATGATATGTGTTATTATATTTCATGGCGAGGGCGGCGAGCGATGGTAGCCTTACGGTTCAATAATGCAACTTAGAAACCAATGATACCGGGTTCGGTCCTATCCTAGGCTCTGCACTAATTACTTTTCTAAGTTATGTGCGGTTTTCCATCACCCCGTTCTTCGGAGGGCACGTTAAGCTGTCCGTTCTGGCTTTTATTGATTAATAGCAGTCGTTAAGCTTTGGTAGAAGACCTCGGCTGGCCTGACAAACTCTGACACCAGACAACAAGTACAACCCAAAGTAAAACACAGTAGTACAAACTAAAGTAAAACACCAAAAAAAACGTCAGTTGCAAGTCGGAGTCAGGCAAATGATTCCGTAAAATTATGTCCGCCGGACACGAGGCCAGTTTGCGACTCAGTTCATTGAGTCAGTTCAGTCACTCGCCTTTCACTGGCCTCGTGTACGAATACATTTGAAAACATTACCTAGTCACTGACCTGTCTTCAAATGTATTCGTATACGAGACCTTTGAAAAGCCAGTGATTGAACTGACTTGCAAACTGGCCACGTGTCTAGCGTGCATTAATGATAACACGATGTTGGATGTATAGCGTTTGCATACACAAAATTTCTCCCGGTAGGAAATAGGTACATTTGTTGGTTAATTTGAAGAATGGCCAAGGGTTTATTTGAACCGTATTTTGCAATTCACGTGTGCAAAAATGGGTACACAGGCTGCGAATGCATGGCATTTGCAGCGCGTCTAAGTGCGTGTTAGCAGCAAACATATTTGCACATATTTGTTCTTATTGTTTCTTGACGGTTTATTTCTATAGTGGTGTATTCCCAATCCGTTGTTCAAATAAGTTAACAATATAAAGAATTGCAAACCTACTTCCTTATTTTTATTCACTACTCCTTACTTAGGAAATGAATTATGTAGCGCTAAATACTGTAGATTCTCAGATAGTTCCAGTATTTTATGAATAGCAACTTGCTTTTAAATATTAAGTGCAGATAAGTTTTATCTCCTATAATTACTGAGACATAAATAAATGACAGCAGCAACGGTAAGTTTTATTCAAATTTCCAAGTTAAGCTGACCTAAACTTGACTAACCTAAGGCTTACATTACAAAACTTATGTTTTGATAATCTTACAGTTTTTTTTTTTTATATATATGTTTACAAATCTCACACCCGCTTAATTTCAATGCTAACTCACCTCTATTATTAGAAACATATTTAGAAAGCTGCGTGCGTGAATGGATAGTGACGACGGTGGTGGTGTCCCGCACGACCGGCGGCTCTACTAGTAGTATCGCCTCGCATCGCACTCGCACGGCGCCGCTTTCGATCGGCGGGACTTGGATTTGTAGGATCCGCCAAGACCGGCGCAGGCCGCCGGATTGTGGACTGGTGTACTCTGTCCGCTCCCAGGGATCGGGCTGTAGACAAATTCAATGTTATTCGTTTGGCAGTACTCAAACAAAAATTGTTAAGGATCTGAAAATAACCATACCGATTGTCTTATTATAATGGATACGATCCTTAACAACAGATAAGAAGTTTGTAAGTACACGTAAAAGTTTGTGCATATTTTTATTAAATACCTGGTTACAGTAAATTTATCTTTTCATGAGAATGCCTTTATTATTCTTGTCATTTAAGAATTTCACTCTTTATAGACTGACTATGAATGCACCTCATTTATCTATAGTATATACAATTATTACGCCCGGACAATGAAGTGGAGGCTATGTATGATGACATTTCTAATGCCATACATGCCCTGAAAACACACTTCACAGTGGTGATGGGGGACTTCAACGCACGGCTGGGCATGAGGAATGGCGATGAACTGAGAGTGGGCCAATCGCTGACCCCTTTGGTTCCGCTGTCCAAATCCAAAGATTTGGACAGCGGAACCAAAGGGGTCAGCGATTGGCCGACTTCATGGAGAAGGAAGGACTCTTTATGATGAACTCCTTTTTCAAGAAGCGCCAGTCCAGGAAATGAACGTAGCTGCACCCCGGCGGTCATAAGCACGAGATAGATTTCATTTTGACGACCAATCGGCATAAATTTAATGATGTCTCTGTGATCAACAGGGTTAAGACCGGCAGTGATCACCGCATGGTAAGAGGCTCATTGAATATCAACGTGAAGCTGGACAGGTCTCGTTTGACGAGATCTACTCTTTGCCCAAGTCCAGCCCAAATCCAAAACCCCGTGAGCTTACAGTTGGAGCTCCAAAATCGCTTCCAAATCCTTACCGAATGCGATACAGTGGACGAACTAAATAACGGGCTGGTGGAAATTGTCCACGCGGTCGGATCGGAGTTCTTTAAGACCCCCCGCAAAAAAGAACACAGAAAATCTCTGAGCATACACTCAAACTTATGGCAGAACGAGGCGAGATGAGGCTGCAGTCTTCAGTGGATATGTCGAGTTACAGCTTGCTTAATAAACAGATCTCCAAGTCGATGCGACACGATTTGTATTTTTTTTATATATTTTCTGTGGTAAAGAGTATAGAGAATAATGTTTCGTTATCTGTGGTGCATCAATGCCTCGTCTCTTTTGCTTCCGGTCTCCACCGTTATAGATTGTCAAATATACATAATATTGAAATTAATGTGTGAAAACAATAAACTTATATATATATATATATATATATAATCTTATATCGATATCATTTATTTCTTAATAATTCCGGAAGTCCTTAAAATTAATATCCGTATCATATCTTACAAGCAATTACTCTAAAAAACGGTTTCACTTTTCACTGGCCGCGTTTTTAGGCAGAATTGTTATATGTTCTCAAGAAACGCACAATTAAAGGCATCTAGACAGTTTCATTGTTCTCCGAGATATATTAACATCGGCACTTGCTATGGTGGCACATTCGGAGCATTGCGCTGTTTACAAAGTTCTAATTATGAACATTTTAACGTTTACAGCTGGGAAAGGAAGAGCATTTTATGGAAATATACAGGTCGTTTTACAAGGTAATTAGGGAAGATTTAAAGAGTATCGACTGCTTAGAGTCACTTAACAATAAGCTGCCATATTGGTAAACAAAGGAAACGTCCTGGCACAATAGGTAGGATACGTGAACTGAAAGCTGCAGACTCCGGGGTACACAGTTACCTGCACATTTAGCATGGAATACGAAGTTGTACTTTCATGCTTATATACCGCAACATAGATAAATTTCTGTCAACACAGACCTCAAAGCATCACGCACAAAGGGCCTAAAACGGGTATAGGAAGGCAGGCGACAGAGGGAACGTGTGCCGAGCTAAGTGACACTCGACTATCCATACCAATATATAAAAGTGAAATGTTGTTTGTTTGTATGTTTGGGGAGCTTTCACGCAATAACGGCTGGATGGATTTTGATGAAATTTGGAATGGAGATAGCTTATACCCTAGTATTTTTTTAAATTATATCCTAGAAGAACATAGGATGCTTTTTTTGCGATAAACTGTAGTCCGCGCGGAGGAAGTCGTGGGCGGGAAAGCTAGTAATATTATAATAGCAATAACATTCGTACCAACCTTTTTAATATTTTTGTTATTATAATATTAAAGAAGCAAGGTTACCGACATAGCTCTCAGAGTTTGCAAGTTGAAGTGGCAATGGGCAGGCCATATAGTTCGCAGAACTGACAACCGTTGGGGAATAAAGGTTCTCAAATGGCGACTACGAACAAGCAAGCGAAGTGTGGGGAGACCCCCCCACACGATGGACCGACGACATTGTAGCCATCGCAGGAAGTCGGTGGGTGGAGCTGGCACAAGATCGCTCGTTATGTTGCTCTTTGGGTGAGGCCTATGTTCAGCAGTGGACTTTTAAGGGCTGACATGATGATTATTATGATGCTGAATATTAAAGCGTTCAGGTTAGGTTTTAGTTGAATGTAAAAGTTAGGTATCTACATGTTATTTGCATTGATTCTTTCAATTGTAGAGTTTACTTCGATGTTAGGTAGTTACGTAGAAGCCGAGCAATCGATAAAAAAGTATTGAACGAAGTTTGATGAAATTTCGTACCTATATTGGTACTGTTGATACTGGAATAACTGTTGATATGGATCCATAGATCTTAGAAAAACTACAAAGCAAGCAACGCCACAGGCACAGCTAGTATTCAATAATTTTGCTCGCAGTCGTTTTTTTTGTTTTTAATATTCATTTTACTTGTTGCTTTAATGATTATGTTCTCTCATACCTTCGGGATTTCTGAACCAAATTAGATGGTTATTTTCACTTGAAAAATAGACCTTTAGAATGTTACTGTATAAATGTTATCAAAATTGGATAAGAAGTTTTTTACAAACTTTTACGTAATTCACGTACTGGGTTATTTATTTTGCTTGGGACATGTTTGCATGTCAATTTTGAACCATTTAATGACGTCCAATGAAGCTGAAGCTTTGCACACGGGTGTAGTACTGATGACAGTACTACACAAAAAATAACAACAAATAACAACAACGATACGATAAACGTTATGATATTGTTACATTACGTTGTTTAATAACGTAATGGAACAATTGAGCTGGTTTAATGGTGAAACTGGAACAGTAGTCACAGGAACTCAACAACAAAATGATGAAACCCCTTCGAATTTGAGATAATTTGGTTTGTCTTGATGAGTTCTCTGGTTTTATGTGGTAACCAGGGTCTGATGATGGAGCCGGAAGATAGTCAAAAGAACTCCACAACAAAATGATGAAACAACTTTGAGTTTGGGGTCATTTGGTTTGTCTTGATGAAAATCCAAGATCTGATGATGCATCTGGAAGGTAGTCACAGGAACTAAACAATTAAATGATGGAACTCCTTTAATTTTGGTTAGTTTGTCTTGATGAGTTCTCTGGTCTTTTGCGGTATCCAGTATCTAAGGTAGTCACAGAAACCCATTACACAACAATCACATATTGAAACCCCTTCGAGTCTATGCCTAATTTATTGGTTTCGAAAAGTTCTCAGCCCAGGTACTGGGGATGGCATGTAAAACCTTTCATTTTTTTGAAACTATTAATAACTAGTTTTGCTAAACTAGTTATTTTAGTTAGATTATTTTCCTTACGATTTTTGCTTAGGCCAAACAAAACCAAAAAATAAAAATAATTTTCCAATAAATAATAAAAAACACTTCATGTTAGAAATTATATTTTTCAAACTACCACTAAAATGAATAAAATAATTACAATTCTGCCAGAACAATATCACTTTTATAAATAAAAAATAAAGTACTAATACAAAAATACATCATTAGAAAGAGTTTTTTGAAGTCTGTGCTACCATTTTAATACCTGTCTACAATTTTAATCTAATATCTTTACGACGAAATTAATACACACTATCTGTCTACGCACCCTCATAGAATACGAAACGCAAAAGAGACAAAACAAAAGACCGTAATCACACGAACGGATTTTGAATTTTACACTTCCACTAACCAATTGACACGTATTCAGCCATCTAATAAAGTATGTGTAGATAATTACTTTAATAGGATATTAAATTTAAAATAAGTACGTCTAGCTTTTCAAAAACTCATATTTTTAATAAGCTTTACCATATTATAAATGATGGGCTTGTTTTGGCACCGACTTCAAAAACTCTTTCTAATGATTCAATATTTTTGTATTGATATTTAATTTTTTATTATGAAAAAGTGATGTTGTTCTTGGTGAATTGTTTTTTTTTTTTTTTTTTCATTTTTGTGGTAGTTTACAAAAGATTTCTAATAGGATATAGAATTATTTTTTGGAAGACTATTTTTATGAGCAACTTGCTCAACAGCCTAGCTTTGTTGTCTGCTAACAATGCAATTGGTGTTTTCCATTCATAATATCAGCTATAGCTCCTCTGGGGATGCAATAACAAGGCAGGAACTAAGTGCAGCTAACCCGCTTTCATCGCCACTGATCAATGTGCACACGGAATCAAACGATCTAATAATGAATCTAAAATTGCGCTGCCATCGCTTATGCGATTAATTTCACTGTTCATTGCAATCACATTCAAATAAGCCTAATGAATTGGTAGATCCGGCATTGTGTGCTCTGTACGTACCAAGCAATTTCTTACCTTATGTAACTCGTCATCCAGATACCAATTGATTTCAGCGGGAGGCAGCGAGTAGTCAGACGAGCAGTTCAAAGACATAGAATCTCCTGGCTTCAGCACCTTCTCAGTTCTAGTTATCACAGGATCCACGTCAGGCATAGCTATAGGCAAAATAGATTTGACTACATCAGAAAATCAAGAGTGCAAGTCGGAATGGCACCTAGTAAATATTAAGTTAACTAGAACAGCACGTTAGAGATAAATCACTGGAGGGATTTGAAGTCCTCTGGCACTCGCAGGCCGAGAATGTTAAACTTAATTGAAAGTTTTATATTCGACTTGCAGAGTTTCTGTATCGGTGAACCCAGCCGTGTTAAAATCAACCGGCCGTTGCTTATTGAAAGCACTTGCAAAACTAGAGAGGGCTGCAGTCTCGACATATTAATAGTGATTGCTTTACAACTGAAATCGGTACATACCAATGGCAACTGTTAGGTTTGACAGTTATTGTCAAAAGGTATCGATTTTTTTCGGTATTTGTACTGACATTGATTATGATTGGCCTCGATTTTTGGCAGAGACTACCAAATATCGTTATAATCGGACTTTGCGACAGATTTCGGTTGTAAAGCAATGGCTGTCGATGTCAAAACTGTAGGCCGGTATCGACTAGCTTCCCTTAAAATAGGATTAGATTTTTAAAGCTTAAGTAAAAATGACAGTGATAAAATGGCGAATAGATCATTTTATTCGTTCCACACACACACACAAGTTCTATTACACTCGATTGCAATCTTTCTAATGCTGCGGCCACACAATCGCGATATGTGATCAAGCGCCATCTTACCGTTTGTAACAGTCCATCAGAGGAATGGAAAAAGCTGGCACAACAGAGACAACAGTGGTGCAATTCTGTTAACAAGTCCGTGACTTATTACGAACAAAATCGATTAAAAGATCTCGATGCTAAACGTTTTCACAAAAATAACTGTCCCAAGCCTTCCTTTGCATATTTTATATTGTTTATATCCCTCCTTCTAACATTGTACCTTCTAACCAACTTCTACGACTCACTTTAAGTGCCTACTAACGATCTGTTTGTAACATAATTTTAGTTTGTTGCTCTTGTCATCGTTGATAATTTTTATTCTGTTAACTTGGCTTTCAGGCCCCCACGAGACAGGCTTGACCTGGTGTGGGGACCACCAGTAATTGTATATGCTGTACTGTGTTTACCATAAGAAATAAATAATCTTCGCTTCGTGCCAATTTGTTCTTATCTAAAAATAGTTCATTAGAAAAGTCGCATCGCAAAATATACATCAAATCAGCTGCCGGCAGCTGACTCTGGCTGAATCTTTGACCTTTCTTAGAGCACTGAATTTGCGACTCGGTCCGTCTTCAATGAACGAGATCTCTAACTTGACACTGACTTGATACTCATAACATGGGCTGCCGCGCTGGAATATAATCCATACCAATATATAAAAGTGAAACGTTGTCTGTTTGTTTGGGGAGCTTTCACGCGATAAGTGCTGGACGGATTTTGATGAAATTTGGAATGGAGATAGCTTTTACCCTGGAATAAAGCAATGTACTTTTTATCCCGGAAAATTTAAGTTTCCATGGAAAACTGGAAAATGTTGAATACTCGCTGTAAGGAACGATCGCCATGGAAACCAAATAACAAGTCTGTCAAAAAACATCAAGAGTATTGGAGCTATACCTACTTTTGCATTGGTTTTTAAAATCCTAGAAGAACATATGATCTTTTTTTCGCGATAAACAGTAGTCCGCGCGGACGAAGTCACGGGCGGGAAAGCTAATGCTATAATATACCTGAGCACTCTATACAATGCTATTTTCAAGGCTCACCAACAACAGTCATATGTTTCGTCTTCCTCGCGATCTGGAACTTCGGTCCCTCTGTGGAAACCTCGCAAGTGTAGGCAGCTCTTGTAGCTATAGGAGGGGGCATGACCCTCACCATGCAGAAGTCTGTCTGGCATTGCCCGCCTTGCACCATTATGTCTGTTAAGTTGAACAGGCGTAATGAAGGCTGTTGGAAAAGAAGAAAGAAAATAAATACATTATTACATATGATATTTCTGTCTTGTAACATTTTTTAATTATCTATCAAGGTGGCTACCATATCCAGTTTGTATGCGCTCAGTACTGCGCAATGTTAGAAATAGCGCCACCCGATAATCATGTACATATTACATTATTCACATTTGGTAATGTTATACTGTTGTACAAAAGTGATGTTTTTTTTTATTAGCTGGTTAGGTAGATTAATAGATCGCACTGGTTATTATAATATAAAAAAAAACAAAACAACAAACAAGTACGAATAAACACTGTTGAAAAACTATACTAGGCTGTTGAAATTGTCGTAAAAATATAAAATATAAATACGGAATACTTAGTAATGGGTATTGGATTTCAAGTGGTTGGTAAGTCCTGAGGACTAAAAATGATATATATGTTTGTTTATTTGTTTGGGGAGCTTTCACGCGATAACGCTGGACGGATTTTGATGAAATTTGGAATGGAGATAGCTTATACCCTGGAATAAAACATAGAATACATGTTATACCGGAAAATTGTAATATTCCATGGGAAAACTGGAAAAACTGGAAAAATGTTGATTACTCGCTGTAAGAAACGGTTGCCATGGAAATGAAATAACAAGTATGTCAAAAAACATCAAGAGCATTGGTACTATACCTACTTTTACATTGGTTTTTAATATCGTAGAAGAACATAGGATGCTTTTTTTCGCGATAAACAGTAGTCCGCGCGGACAAAGTCGCGGGCGGGAAGCTAGTACAAAATAAGTAACTCGTACAGAATGTCAGCGGCCTGCTGGTAGTCGAGAATACACCAATATTTCTTTGAGAAGACAGACAAATCTGTTCACTAGTTTTTAAGCGAGCGAGCTAAAAATAAAACAAATCCGTATATAATTTGTACAGAAGTTAGTCTTACCTTCAAAGAAGGATTATATCTAAAGATCTCGTTCATGTCTCTGTACCACTTGACAGAATGGAGCTTCTGGTCGTCCATTTGGAAGTGACAGCTGAGTTCCGCGGCTCGTCTCGGGTCCGCGTACAGTGGAACCTTCAACTGTGTGATGTCGTGGGCTGATGTTATTGCTGTAAACAAAAATATACTGTATAATCAGACAGGGAAGGTTGAGTTTTGTATGGCTGCGTTAAATTGGAAAATGTTAAAAGGAAGTTGCTTTTTGTAATTTCCCCGTAAGCTGCAACCGTTAGCACAGAATATCTAAGGTACTAACAATTAGACTAAAAATGAGATTTCTGAACAGAAGAGTGTCCGCGGATCCACATGTGGAGCCGAGCTGTGGATCCAAGTGGACAGAGGCAAGAGCAGGGGTAAAAAATATATGTAAAGATTTTAAATTGGGATGTACAAGAATTTTTAATTTAATTAGTGCTTGTCAATGTTTTTATCAAGCAACAGATTTACAATTATTTTTCCTATATTTAGACAGTTAATAACTAATTAACAAATAATAATACAGGCCAAATTAAAAAAGCTCGAGAAGGCAATCAAGACTCTTGTAAAAACATGAAACGCTTTCAACAAAATTTATATATATATAATCTATACTTATGATATAGCGTAACAAAAACTATTTACAAAGAAGATAGTTTAAAGAAATGCCTTGAGTACTTAAAATGCGCTACAGAACAAGAATATAACTCATTTTTATATCGTATTTGTCTTTCTGTCTGTCTGGATGTTTGTTAGCACATCGCGTAAAACTACTGAACCGATTTCCACTGTTTGATAGTAAGGTTTTAATTTTTGAATATTAGTATTTTATGACCTGGATTCACACATAGGGTCTAAGATAAGTAATCACGCGGGCATCGGCGCGGGAACTTCTAGTAGTATACTCAACATTATGAAACATGAAATTAATATAAATCGCATAATATATGGCCATTATTTTAGCTTATAACGGAAATGGGAACGTTTTTTCTATAATTACCTTGGAATATGACCACAAATCTTAAATGTTGGCAATCTAGGATCTTTTTACACGACTGCCCAAAAAAAGGAGTGTTATGTTTTAGCATTCATGTATGTTTGTATGTGAGTTTCTTTATTCCACCATAACTTTTAAATGCCTGAACAGATTTAGACGTATGGGATATCGTTAGAATCCTTACATCCCCCCGAGTAACATAGGCTATTTTTTTTAAACATTCAGTATGGCGGCAGTATGGCACCATATTCAAAATTGAAAAAAATATTTTGTTCTTCGAAATTTACAATATGGGTATCAAATTGAAGTTCTTTATAAGCTTATTCCAACAATTTTTTTTTTTTTTGGCAAAAGCTCTTTTTTGGTAGGGCAGGCGAGTTTTTTTAGCTTTTAAGCTAGTTATCGACTAACTTATTTCCAACATTATCTATGAAGTTTTATGTAACTGATGATAATGGCTTGCGATGAAAAGGTTCTACGATGTCAACTTTGTTGACTGAACCTGAAATACGCATGAAAGTTTTCTTATATCATCCAGCTTTTGTTTGTATAGGCTATTGTGATCCAGGACTTTACTTGTTTTGGTCCTCTATTGTCACACCTTGGTGTTTTCTCCAAAAGTCAGACCGGATGCCAAACAAATAGATCAATAAGAGAATTAAGCTTATTATTTTTGAGAAATATTTCATCTTTCTAAGTAAACAGCTTTGCTTACGCGATAAGCGGGGCGGTCTTATTGCTCTGAGCGATAAGACCGCCCCTTGTGACACTCATTGTTATACTTTATTTTTAGATATAATTTCTTGTTGTACTTGTGGTGTCCAATAAAGAGTTAATCTATCTATCTATATACGCAGTCGTAAACAAAAAGATAATAATAATAATAATTATTATTATTATTATAATATTGCACTTGTTTATACGTGTCACATACGATTACTTTTAATTGACTGAGTTAAACTGAATAGTTGAATTTATAACTGTTCAGTTATAACTGCCGGCTTTTACTGACGTTATATAAATGAAAAACTGTCAGTTTTCATCACGTCAGTTTTACTAGTTCAGTTAAAATTAAAGTGATCGTATGTGGAAGGTGTCATTGCCTTTAACTGGGACAAAATGAAAATATTTTTAGGTCAAACAAAATAAAATAAAATATGTTAAATTGGTAAACTTAATTAGTCTTAAAAATTTAGTTATTCCTATGTTTTTCTGGGTTTAAAAAGACTAAAACTGCATTTTATACACTAGTTCATAAAAGTGTTTACTCCTCTGTGGTCTCCAACTCAACCCTAATGTTTCATAAAGAAAGTTAAAAAAAATGTGGCGGGAAAGAAGCTGTCGTCATTTCTGAGCAGTGTTCATATATTAGGTTCTTAAATTTTTAAACTGAAAGTTAAATATGTCATGAAGTGAACAAGACATAAACTAACTCCTGACACATTAATGTAAAGTTAAATATGTCATGAAGTGAACATGACATAAACTAACTCCTGACACATTAATGTAAAGTTAAATATGTCATGAAGTGAACATGACATAAACTAACTCCTGACACATTAATGTAAAGTTAAATATGTCATGAAGTGAACATGACATAAACAAACTCCTGGCACATTAATGGAAAGAAACATACAGAAAGCTTTTCAGCAGATATTACCAACAAAAACTAGGCAAATATATTTTAAAACGCATGACAATTTCGTCCATTGGATAACTAGCTTAAAAGCTAAAAAAGACGCCTGCCCTGCCAAAACAGAACTTATGCCAATAAATTAAATAGTGTTGGAATGTGCTTTTCAAGGACTTCAATTTGATACCCGTAATGAAAAATAAGAAGTTTATTCCTCTTTTGAATATAGAGCCATACTGTCGCAATATTGAATCTATTCAAAAATAAAACTAAAAACTATGTTACTCGGGGGATGTAAGAATTCTGACGATACCCCATACGTCTAAATCTGTTCAGGCATTTAAAAGTTATGGTGGAATAAAGAAACTTACATACATTTATACATACATAAATACTAAGAACAATACACTCGTATTTTGGGGAGTCATATAATGAGCGGGAAACAAGTAAATATTTACAATATCACTGTTTATTTTTCTCCCAAACGAATTGAAAAGTTGAGTATATTGACTTGACTTCAATGTCTACCCTCGTCTTCGGCTCGTGTGGATATGTCTCGGGTAAAATGTGTGTATGTAGGGGCTTGTTTTGTGCACTAGTTGTACAATCTACTTTTGTAGGTATCAAATTTTCATCGACGTTGCTGCATGTTTTTTGCCCCATTACTAATGTACTACGTATTGTATTTGTAGGAAGGCTTGGGATAGTTCTTTTTGTGAAGGCGTTTCTTATCGAGATCTTTCAGTCGATGCCCTTCGAAAGTTGTAACAGCCTTATTAACAGACTTGCGCAGTTCTTTAGGTCAGTTGCACTGTGCGCCTTGCAATAGGACCTTTAAAACCAAATTTGGCGCTGCCAGTCATATTCCTCACACAAGAGATAATAAGGTTCACCGTTGACAGATACGTCAAGGAGGACATCATCATCACTACGTATTGAAGCCAACTGGAAATAATTCAAAATGTATTACGGATTTGATACTTAATATTTGCGTGCTGTGCAATCACAATTTCCTCACGCAAATATACGCTCTTGATAGCAAATAAGAAATAATAATTAATTATAAACGTTAACCTCCCTAAATTAATATTTTGTTGAAAGCAAACATGTTAAACGCAGGAAGCAAACATTTGCGTGTCCCGGAGCCACTCTCGGGAAACGTGCAGTTTGTTGTGTAACCACAGTCACAGTCAAAACTTAACCGTTTTCACAGTCACAATGTGTACTGACAGAGGACGGAGTTAGTAACTTTGGTGTTATTTGACACATTATGTTTAAAACCACTCTGGAGGAAAACGGAGCGAGTGTTTCTCAACTTCTGAGGGCCAAATAGTGTGTTGACCTAATTGAGTCCAACATGCTTATTTCATGAGGCAATAGTAGAGTAGTTGAATCTTTATCGCAATATTTTCTAAAACTGTTTTTCATAAATATCGTAGGATTAATACACGATGTTAGCACACAAGTGTAAAAAACAGGTGTAAAAAAAATCTGCTCTATTAAAGCCATGCATGCATTAAAAAATTGTTTAATAATACTGAATACCAGACAGGAGACAACATTACGAGTTAAAAATGTTCCGAAACTACATACACTCCGCCGGCTCTTGTGAGTTTTGTGCAATGCTGGGAATAGCGGAAATAGCGTGGCTATTATGTAATTAAAAGTAGGTATTATATTTAATAAATGTATTGCTATCTTCTTCCCTCCTCCCAATCGATAGAGATAGTTGCTGGTCGTGATAGTAGTACAGGTTTTGAAAGAATTGGTGTTTTGGGGGAAAGCACTTTCAATCCCCGAAATTGTGCTGAAATGTTTTTTTATTGGTGTCAATTGCTTGAATAGAATATATACTAAAAACATAAACTTTTTTTAAAACCATTTTTTAAAGGAACATTTTCGACGATTCATAAATGAAAAAAAGAAAAGCAAAAAAATATTGAAATCGCATAATATTTAGGCGTAGATAAGTGTTTTTTTTCTTTTATATGGACAAAGGCGCTATAGACTCTTCTTAACGGACAGTGGTCCACTCGAACTTGTATTGCATAAAGCCTGCTAAAGTTAACCAGTTTATTTTATTTTATTTATGTGACGAATTAATTGAGACTTAGATAAATATTTCTCGTAAAATAAGATTCAAAAACTGTAAATTAGAGCTACAGCAGCAAAATATGACAGTCTTCCTGAGAAAATTCTCCCTGATGACTAAATCGCATAACAAAAAGACGCACACACAAAAAGTACATACACGGAATTACCTCAGAACACTTAATATTTAGTGTCCATGACTGTTACAATAACTTAATCATGGTGCTTAACATTAAATAAAACAACAGGATGTAACTAATTTCTTCACCCCTCTAAAGAAATACTGTCGCATGGCCAATTGATCGTCTATACTACGTTATGAATATAAGTAACCCGGAACTTTTAGAGCTCGAGACTGTACTGGGAAGTAATAAAAATTAATGTGAAGGTACAAATATTACGAAGTAATACTGTAACTTGGAAATCTAAGACTTCGTTATTAACATAGCGTTTACACGAGCGTGGTCCGTGATAATATAATATGTATTACTATTATATAGATAAGCATTCTATTAGTTATTAAAACTCTGTTCAAATTTCTTCATCCAGCTTTATCAAAAATGAACAGAACTTATTTCTAGCTACTAGTACTTTAGGTAGAGAAAGGGAATTGTTAGCCCTTACACTTTTTTTTTGTAAGGTTGGCCATCCAAACGCTCCCCCGTATGAGTGCCAGCGCACACCCCCACACAGCGCACACCCCCCGTGCAACTTCGCACTGGCCTAAATTCGTCTCTTACTGGGTTCACGTGATTCGAAATAAAAGACCGACATAAAATGCAGTACTTGTATTGATTCAACAATGAAAACCCGGAACCCCCTCAGACTCGACAAAGTAATGTTCCGCTCAAAGTTCGTTCTAAGCTACGAATGAAACGCTTGCGCGTGCTAATCATTCTACTAACGCCATCTAGTTCCATTTGATAGGAAATATTTTGTTCTTACGCTAACTTAGGGTTCTAACTTGGACACCCCCTACTGCAATGAAGGAATCTTAAAAATTTACCGTTCAAGATGCCGTCACTGTTCACTCAGGAATAGTATATATTTTTTATTTATTTATTATTTACTTTCTCTTTAAATTAATTCAAATAATTCTAATAATATGACAAAGTTAAAACTCAAGTCTTGGTTGGTAGCATGCTGACCTTAAAACTTGATTCGAAAGACTTCTACAATAAGTCTAGATTCAAATAATTCCGACCAAGACTTTTTTTTCAATAGTTCAGTAGTGTGTGTGTGTGTGTTGATAAATGTTTTTTTTTAATGGTTATGAATGAATGACTTAATTAATATTTTTTATTTTGTATTCATGTCTTATTATTTGTCCTTTATAGGAAAATAAAACATTGAAATTCTTTTTAAAGCGCACCTATGACTTTATTGATCAGGAAGTGTTAGCTAGGGTTCAATCTATCAAAACCAATAAAGTAACCATCACCACCTTATCTTGAGAATTTATAGGATTTTAAAAAAAACATAAAATAGGGAAAAAAACATATGATAATTTCGAAGATTGGTTATGATAAACAATTTAAGTTCACTACAGATACGACCTATCATAATCATTCTTTAAAAGAAAGTACATATTATAAATCAATAAACCTTTACATAATGAAAGTCGAACATATTGCCCGTGTTACAGAACACTCATTATTTATTTAAAAAACAAATGTAATTCCGAAATTATACTCCGTTATATTTTAATAAAAAGAAACTAGTTAATCTCTCTTATTATTCTCAAAAGTTTATTTGAAATCCAAGACCGACTCTATAAGCTTTGTCAAATTATTAATTATAATTTTGATATAAAAGTAATATATAATATTTAGTTGCTCTGAGCATAAAAAAACTGTTATTACACGTTAAAATTACTAGACTGATTACAATGCCCTTTCATCGTTGGATAGCTCATAGTATTGACTTAAAATTTTGATGATCCCGGAATCTCGATTTAATGAATAGGAATCAAGCAATTATAAATTAAATAATTTATTGTTAAATATGTGATTTTAAGTTTTGAAAGGCAGTGGATAAAATTAAAGATATATTTATTATTGTTTTTGACTTTCAACTAACGTATTAGCTAAGTAAGAACTTTTACATTTTATTACCTCGTGGCAATTTAACTATATAACACTACTTTTTTTAAATAACGTCTGTTCAACCCTACTACAATGAATTAGGCTGTTATTATTATCCATATTAGTAAGTAATAATTTTTCAAGAACTTTATTAACGATTTGAATATAGTTGAATTAAACAAAATTGATCAAAAGTCAGCTCTATAAAATATGGGGGTTTCACGTTACTTGAGCAATATTTTGTAATGAACACTCAACACAAACTTCCTGAAAAAACACAATTAATTGTGCCCCTCTTCGACTAGTTATTGTTGGTTATCGCTTTAGAATAATTACCAACAAGACATTAAACAAAAAAACACTAAAATCTTTTAACCGCAACTTTTATGGCGCGGACTCTCAGCACGTGTTTCTTTCTTGAGGTCTCGCGACGACTCTCCTCGGCTGCCCGCACCACTTAGCTATTTACCTTACGTAAGCTCTCGGGATCTGATCTGCGCGTGACCTCTCCTTGAAACTTTTCCCCACTCACTGCCCTACTAGCTCGCCACCCCAATCCCATTATGCGCGCGAGTCGGCCTCCCCTCGCGCCCCGTACCTCCACGCCGAGTTAGCCATATTTTTTCTAAGGGGTTAAAATTGATATTATCTTTTCCCAATATTCATTTCCCTTTATTAAAATAATAATATCCAACTTCGCTGAGTGCAACCTTGTTCAGCCTTGTTTGTGAGTCCCAAGAAAGTTCCTATCCGAATTATGACCAAATTATAGGTGAAACAAGGGTACGAAATTATGCGAATACGCTACAGTTCATCTCTTTTCTAGACTTGCCTGTTTTTGCGCCATTTAGTATGATGTTATGAACTAAGTCTCTCCTACCTAATCAAACGAAACACTCGACGCCAATTAATGTATCTTAACTTTAAATAGACTGTACCTGAAAGTAAACTAAACATATTACCGCAATGTATCAATAATTTTACTAATATTGGGCAAAGTCTAGACCCTGTTATATTATTATAATGAGATGTACTTGGATCAGTTTCAACGGTAGAAGTTCGTATATGGGTGGCGGTAGTGGTATGAGTAGGCGTGACGCTTACCATCAGGCAGGTGACCTGCTTGTCTCGTCACTCAATCAATTAACAAAGAAAAACTAGCTAACAGTTTTTTGTATTATCTCCGGGCAAAGTGAAAAATTACAGTGTCGGCCGATAAAATTGCACAAAACTTAACAGGATTGGTAGGAGTTTATATAGTTATTCTATGACCTAGGAATCTTACTGAACAATTTTGTGCTATTTTAGACATGGACATAAAAATATACCCATTTATGGACATTACATTAATTTACACAACCGATTTTTAATACATTGAAATATTTAGTATGATCAGAATAAATTTCCATTTTGCTGAAATAGCTGCATGATACAAACTTGCGATGTTATCACAATGCTACGAGTATAAAATCACTCCAATCGCATAATAATCCAGAGTGAGCAGAAAATGAGACTTTTTTGAATAAACGTTGATCTATAAACAAGTTATAGTTATTCCGAACCGATTCTACTTTAAATTCAACATAAAGTTTACTGTAGGGCTGATTCAGTAATTACTAATTAAAATCTCAAGAACATAATGATTATAAGTCTGTCCCAAAGATTTATGGCTTTAATGTAAGTTTCAAAAACAAGTACCTGTTTGCATCTTAATTACTTAACGTATTGCTCTCAAAGTTATCTGCGCCTTGCTAATTAACTTAATCAAATTACAATATGTACAGTGCCTGGCAAGAAAATAGCGCTAATCAACGCTCCATAATTGCATGCAAGTTCTATTCGAGAAATATCAAGACGAGCTACATACTAGAACCAATGGACAACAATACTTTATAATTAATACTATCGCTATTTTAACAACTATGTATTATTTAGTACTTATTAAGTATAGTACAAATACATAATCCATAATGAGTCAAAGTTAAATGTACCAAAATTAAATACTTTTATTTCTGTTATAAGCGTGCTAAAATTGTTGCCGCGCAGTGCACGACCTAATCATATTAATTAATTCATACCCAAAAATCTAATTTTCATTAGCTTAGTCTTACGTAGAGGCAGCTACGAATTTATGCCTATACCGTAGCTAGTCTACGATTTTTCGTAGATGTCTGTCTGTCTGGATTTTGAAAGAGCATGGATCACTGAATGAGCACTGGATCAATTGAAATGCGGTGTCAAAAGGATACTTTTCTGTAACTTGGTATATTGGTATTTTAGGTCCTGGAATAACCAATAGAATACTATTAAACCAGAGAAATGACCACGTGGGCATAGCCGTGGGCACCACTATTATACAATACAATGATACAGTGAACAACAGTAACCTGTACAAACCCCCTTTATCAACCTTATCAAAAGGTTAAAAGCTAAGAACTATAATCTATTTAAATCTAAAGTATCACTGAATAATCAGATATACTACCACAAGATCCTGGTCGCGGCCGGACTAAATTGTAAAATGTTCTAAACCTTATACACATACGTACATACGTACCTATTTATGTATTAATAGTAATGCCTAAAGTAATAACCGACCGATCCGATTTCACAAAACTAATTGCGGAACCCTAATCATAAAAGTTAAAGGTAAATTTTAAGGTAAACCTAAGATCTTCCTATCTCTATACTCCGTCGAGTAAATCTACTTAAGTCGTAGTTGATCTAACTTTACCTAAACTGTGTCTTGCAATGTGTACAACACTTAACTGACCTACATTTTCTATTACTAAAATTCCTTTCCCGTCCTACCTTATTTAAATGAAAACAATCTATACTAATGAAATGGCCACGTGATCTTCTAGAGAGTTCCCTCGTTGTGTTCCAACCCGGTTCTTTAAGTGAAAAATTGAATAAGTACCTACGCGATTTATCAGTAAGAATACACCTACGTCCCTCTCTCTCTCACTCTCTAATGCTTTACCTCCAAAATAACTATTTCTAGACCACGATTCAAAGTACTAACTCACAAGTACACCTTAACCTACATATGCGTCATTCCCAGTCATAAGCGAAAGCGTTTTAGTGTTTATTGCTTCTTCTATACAGAACCCTGACAACTTCCTATTATACCTTTCTATGTGTTCATAACAAGAATTAACCCTTTATATTTCTTTTAACCCTTTTATGTCCTAGTAAAACGGAATGAATTCTCTTCATAATTTTACTAAATTTTCTTTTCTTTGTTTTTGTTTCCTCAATCATTATCTACTTGGCTAAGGTTAGACGCCCCTCCTCCGCGTCTAGCTGTGCTCTTTCGTCATCCCTACTGGATAAGCTCCACCAAATGATTGAGGTTTTAAGACAGATTTTACTATAATCTAATATTTTCTTGGTTCGAGTAAGTCATAGTCTGTATCAAATTCAAAATTGGGCGAGAGGACTTTATCTTTTAGCAACAAGTACTGTAGTAAGTAAGTAATAAACCATTCAAGGAAATCACTACTTCTTTTCATTATATAACAAACCCATTCGCTAACTAGAACTGGCGTACCTCAATAAAACGCTCTAATATTCTAGTTTCTCATTCATCACCGCCTACACTTCCCAACTAAGAACTCCTAAACAATCCAGCCAAGTAAGAGAGGTTCCTGATTTATCTGCGGAACTCTACTCAAACTCACTATAAAGATTGAGAAGTGCCCCTAGTCCCCAACCCATATTTCCTATTTTGTACCTATCTCCTATTGTTCTCTAACCGTCTTACAATTTCGTTCTATTATACACTATTTCGTACGGAACCCTAACTTATATATTCCGATCCTAATTCACCTAGCTTAAGTATAATTAAGTTACGTCCAAAACCAAATTAAAGTCTAAACTCAAATCGCTATAAGCTTATGCCTTCCGTAAGCGTTTCCTATGCTGATATGCCGAACCCGAATATGTTTGCAGATACTTAGATTTTACAATTTTATCTATGTCCGTAAATCTCTGAGCAAGAAACAATATTTTATTCTATTATTTCGTACTTCGAAATATCTTATAGTCATTACTTTTGATTTTACAATATAGATCTTTTCTAGACTTTTCCCTTTTGATTGAACTACATGGTCAGAGGCTTAAGATCATCCGGCCCTTTTTGGTTGCTCGAATTCTCTCTGTAAGAGGGTTTTCTCTTTACAGGCATGCCCGTATAGCTGTATCTTAGTGAAGTCCAGCGAAGACTTATACTTTTAGTATGCTTCTTCATACAAAGACTGGCTCTAAAAGAATATCGAACCTGCCCAAAGCTAAACGGTTCCCTAGTTGAATGTTTTACTATATAATTGAAATACCCCCTTTAAATTTCCCTATCCTGCAATGTGTTTCATTACTATATTTTACTTCCAGCTCTATTACTGTACTAGATAAAAAGATGGACCTATCTTTCTCCGTACATGACTAATCTAGGGTTGTTAATACATCCCTGGAATGACCTATTTATGATATTTCTTAATGGCCTATTTTCTAAACTAGAGTTTACCAATTGGCATCATATTTTCGTTTTAATTATATTCCCCCGTTGTTTGGGCTAAGCTTAGCTTTACGGTGTTTTGACTCGCAGAGACCCTCTACAATAAGTCTATGAATGGTCTATCTAGACTTTTGAACTTTACAAGACTTCTGTCTCTTAAAAGATATGAACCCCTACTATTTCTAGAACTATCTAAAGAATTCCGTATTATTTTCAGATGGATTATAGATTACTTTCTTTCTAGACCCTCCATTAATTACAAATCTATCTGGTAGCGTCCGACCTTGGAGCCTCGCACCGTCGTAACGTCTAATTTAAATTAATCTTACGTAACAACCTAGACTTTCCGATCACATACCTAGCACTATCCTACTTCGTTTCATTGAAAAGCCCTAAACCTAGATTTTTATACGATTCACTAGTTGGAATTAACAGTCTATAACACTTTATTCGACCCGACCTTTAGTTCTACGAATCCCTACAACTATAATACATTATAATAAATTCCCCACGCTCCAATGTTAACTATATGGTACTAGGCCAGCCTGGATAGATTATATTGAATCCTATTTTTGACGTTGAATTATAAAGATAACGTATTCTCATTATATTATATTACATTTGTCTACCCTAAAGTATATCTTGGACTAAACATTCTCCCCTTATTTAACCGAACTATCTGTTATATGTAAATCATTATATAATCCGTATTTCATTTATTTTTGTATGGTTTTTATTTATACTTCAACCTATTATTAATGAATTTTATTTCCTGTCTAAACCTGTCAGGTATTCCTAGCTAATTTTAGCTACGAGTAAGCAAGCTATGGGGATCTAGATCTCCCATTTTTACGTTAAAATCGCGATCCGGATTTCCGCTTGACCTCACTTCCATCCAGATTCAATCCTATCTGTTCCCTAGTTAAAGAACTGAGTTGTCATATGGACTCTATCTCCCTAAAATCATTCCTAGCTGCTAAAATTGTGTGTGTGTTCAAAACTAGGGGTTGGCCCCACATTTACAGCTAATTGCGCATTCGAATCGACACAGTTTCATCGAAAGTATGGGTCTGCTAACACGAAAGACGGGATAAGGTGACAAGCCTTGGGGAATATGCTAAGCATCTAATGTCATCCCTACAATGTTTCAGCCGCGAAAGGCAACAGAGTCCTCGTCCTATCGGGATACGGCCGAAACATTAAAGGAGTATAAAATATTGATAAATACATAAATTTAAGATAGATCAAAGATCACCTCCCGAGATCCACACCAGAGCGTCGAGAGCACACGGAGGCATGTCTAACTGGTAAAGACCACGAACTCTGGTGGGCCTGGTGATTTTGAGGGGATAAAGCCGCTCCTTGTAAAGGTAACCCGGCCGAAACTCGAGTCCCCAACGAGTCTCTTCCTACTATACACAGTAAAATCGCTCAGAACTTTGTCCCCCGTGGGCTACAGACCATGCTTATGTCCTGACCATCAAATCCAGCCAACGACCTTCAATCACCTCGGTTGCGCTACCTTTACACCTAAGTGAGTGGTAGATGACCTGCCGTGATGAGATCCCATCCCCAAACGACGGAAGTTTATTTTCCTTTATTTTTTTTATAACGAACGATATCAAATTAAATTCCGATCATAATTTGCAAAGGAAACGCGCGAAGTCATACCGCGTCCTTAACCCACGCTATTATTCAAAATGGCGACGCCTCATTACCGCGATTCCCTAAGTTCCAAAGAACTCTCTTCCTTACATAATCTTTCCTGATTTTCACTAAATTAAAAATCCCTCATTCACTATATTCTGAATTAAAATTACATTAATTCTTTACGAAACAAACTCTTAACTGCAATCTAAACGATCCAAAAATCCCGTTTATTTCCCGTGTGCAAATATTTTCTAAAACTCCAACAAGTATTTTGATTTACGCAATATAATAAAACAATTAATTTAACTTCAACATAACTGCCAACCGAATTTATTAACTCATGTAGTTCGCCCTTTTAATTCGCGTAATTACTATCTCCAACCATTTATGACACAATGCAATCTATTACAAAACTCCTGAATTACCATTTTAGTTTATAAAGCAAGCTAAATGCCTAAGTCGGAATTAAAGTTTAACCGGTAACTATCAGATGTACACGGACGCATTATTTTAGAACTCCCGCGACTGATTCTATCACGCAAACTTAACACCGTAAACTAAGAAGCTATTATTTAACTCTATTGCACGTTATAAATGTTTATCTATTAAATATTAAACAATTAACGACGCTTCACGTTTATAAAGCCCTACGATTGATTTTAACACATGAATTTAACACTTGTAATTTAAAACACTATTATTTTGATTTTATTACGCGAGTTTTTGTTATTCCCTATGCCCCAGTCGATATCTAGATTTGAAGGTGTAGACACAAACACTAGGTGACCTATCTACCTGCGCTCTTCGGACGCCAACGAAAGACTGTCGAAAAAAACTAGGGTTCTCTAAATCTTCTGTGCCGCCCCACCGTTCCCAAACTAATAGGGTTGCTACTTTTCCAAAAACCGACCTGGTCCCTACCATTCCTCCTGCTTTTCTGTCTTCTTAATCTATGTTTCTACATATTAACAACGTTACAACTCGTAATTTGGATCATCGATACCTTCCGAAGACTGAATACTACAAATCCCACTTAATATCTAACTTATTCTTCCTTTTTCTATTGACTTATTCATCTTTTAAAACAGTAACTTTCCCATGCTTAACTATCCCAGACTGAATGTTGTAAGTCTAATTACTTCTACTAATATTGAAATCATCTTTACCCATGACCACAAACTTCTATAGTTCACCAAATACAACCCAAATATCGAAAGGTGAACTCATCCTTCTTCTCTAATCTGATAATTATTAACAGCAATTATCATGATTCCCATATCTAACTGTGCTTCTCTACACTATTTCTATATTCCAAACGTTTTCCTACTAATATCAGCTCACATTTTAATGAAATACTCCTAATTCCACTTTAAAAATTTCATCAATTTTGATTCAGCAGTTCTAAAACTCGCGTACCATCGATCGTAATGAATAGCTGCCTAATTTCCAACACAATACACTCAAATCAACCCCTAAAAGTTTCGTCATTTTTGGTTCAGCAATTCTAAACCTCGTGTATTTCTGCCTTATTTGCCCTCACATTTATGTACCCTAATTTTGCATCTTACCAAAAGGTACTAAGCTACTCCTAGCTACTAAAATTTCATCACTAACAGATCAATGTTTTCACTTTATATATATATATATATATATATATACATATATATATCTTATCAATTTGGTACTCAGTAGACTGTGAACTATCTCTTAGCTCTCTGCTTAGTTGGTCTCTAACCCATTTCCCTCCATTTCTGTGTAATATTTCTTCATAATCGATTATCTTGTACTAATTATGAACCAAAAATCATAATATTCGCAAACCTCTAACCGTAGTCAAGAAAGTGACAACCCTAAGAAGTCCGTCTTTTCTCAGAAATCTGCCCCTTCTAAGTACTCCAATTTTAGTTCCACTTTTTGCCGTTTTCTCAATTTTGGCGCTGTCTCAAGTACTTTCTTACTAAAACATTTTTCTTTCTTTCCTATAATTCTTTGTTCCCAACTAATGAAAACTATGCCAAAAATCCTCTATTAATTTAATATTTTCCGTCCACTGTTCCACACATTTTCCCGCTTTTAATTTACTTATCATACCTTCAACTACCAATTTTTGCAATTCCTAACTTCCAGTTATGTCCCTAAAATCGGAATGTAATTTTAATTATTAAAAATAGATTCAGCCCCCTCTCATCTTTAAATTTACTCTAATTTTCACCATTTGTAGTTTTAACAACTTTCAATACCCATTGTTATTTGATTCGCAGGTTTTATCTCAATTTCGCTCCGAAATGTTTACCTAGGCGCTCCGGAAGTGGGTCCCAAAATTCACTCATAGAACCTTCCAGAAGGTGTGTGAGCGATCACCTATACTCTAGTCTAACTCTGTCCCTTTCCCTCTTGTACTATTCTCAAACGAATCCCCGGTTACTAAATCCAGTGTTGACAGTTTCCAAAAAGGTTAGCTAATCGGTAGATATCTACCTCTCCGTAGCAATAGGTACTTGGAAATGTTCTATTGTGAATCTTTTTATCATATAAAAGTATCTCTTTTCTTACATTGTTAGTGCAAGTATCCTAATAATCTATTCTCAGGTTTGGTATCACAAAAATCTACCATTTCTGTTCTTTGAATGACACCGAATATTTCACTGAACCATTTTCTCAAAAATTCTCTTTTTAAATTCTATCTATATATATCTAGAAATAAACCACCCTAATCTCCTTACGTCTGAATTATTTTAGTAATTACGACTTCTTATTCATGATTTTTACTCAATTTTCTCGCTATATTTACTCTTATAACTAAGGTCTTTCTTATACTGGACTCCTCTCTTCCCACTAATAGTAAGATAAAACTCACAGTTGAGCAAACCTAGTTTTCCTGTTCATGCTATGGTAAGTAGGATTACCAGCCTTTCGGTAGATCTACTAAATAATTGGCGCTAACAAGAACACCGTTGCGCCATTTCATACGCTTCTCCTGCGTTCCACTAGATGACTCTCAATTTCGGTCGCATATTTGCTCTTAATTTACCATAATTTTCCCTTACGATATCCTACCCTTACGTATTACGTAGCCTCGTATACGTGTTTTCTGTACATAATACTAACCAATAAACTAAAGTAATCCTTCTAAATTCGCACTTATCGCTGAAACTTTATACATTTCCATTTTATAATAGTGCCCTCTCCCGAAAACATCCGTAAATTTCGCTCATTAACAATTACACTAAGCTATGACGACCTCCTATTAATTCTCATATTTAGCACCAGTTGGTAACTAATTTCTGATATCGATCTATTCATTTAAAATGCCCAGTAATAAAACTGACGAAACTCTCATGCTTGAATATTCCTCGACAATAAGTAAAATTATTTATATTTTTGTCTAAATTCTTCCACCCCTTCCAGCTTCTGTGGTACTTTTCTATCCATAATATTCCACCGAACTTAATCTTAATTACTATCCCTAATTTATATGATTAATAGCTAACTTGACCAGTCCACCAATCCTCCCAACTTTCTCTTGCAATCCCTTAATGCTAACTTCAATCTAAACTAACCATTATAACACCATTAAATACATATATATGTTTATCTTGCACTCTTGTAATTCACTAAAATAAATAATAAAACTAATTTCTATTTTAAAGCGCCATCTGCCTTACTTTATGTTTAACCGATACGCGAAAACCCAATTTATCTTTATAAACACCCATCTAACTGCTTTATTAAATTTCCAATCGAACGCAATTTGGTTTCGGCCTCCCGTTTCCCAATTTAGTTCCTTCATAACCCAATAGATGTCTCTTTAACCCTATTATTCCTTTGTTCTATATTGACACTTATTATTTTCGTCCATGTACAACTATCATGAAATAGACTTATTTATTCGGTAACCCTACTCCCTGTACCTTTATAATAACGTCCCTTAACTCCCTGGTCCATTCAATGTAAAGTTTCTCTACACTCTAAAGTCTAACAGAACTCGCTTTATACCGCGCGATCGTCACTACATAAACCCGTAATAGTGAACGTCACGACGCTTTACATAGCTATACCTATCTCCCTATAGCGCCTTGTGCCATGCATCACCGCGCCTCGTCACTATAGCCGCCTAAAAGTGACTTATGTTTGTCCGCGCTAACTTTTACACCCCGCTTTACTCGTGTATCTTTTTGTTCGAATATATAGCTTACATACGACACCCTATAGATACTTACTTATATTTTTCCCTATAAGTCAATATGGACCGTTACAAACCACAGAATAAATATTAGTAAGTGACAGTGACTATAACAAGAAAGTTAAATAATAATAGTTAACTAGTGGCTTTGTGAGCTGTAGACCTCACGAGTCTGCTTGCGTTTTTATTTTGTCGTAATATGGATAACAAAAAAGTATTGTAATTTTTTTCTAAATGGCTGATATATGTTTTTTACGTATTCAACCCCCATATCGCCATTAAGAAAAACTTTGAAAAACTGAATCGACAAAAAAACCTATTTAATTATCAAACCTGCTCACAAATGTCACGAGAATCGGTTGAGAAATGTGATTTATAACAGCCGGACATCCGTCGGAAATACGAATAGATTTTTTTCCAAGCTGAAACCAAGAGACACTCCGCTTGCATTTCACTATATACTGGTCGGTCAACTATGGAACAAACTTAACAATAATTTAAGATCAATTTTATTCAAATAACATATTCAAATTTGCATTACCAATTAGTGCAAAACTATCCCCACCTTACATAATGACATAGGTACAGTAAGGTCCATTACCACGGTGGGTACAGTACAAACCAGTTGTTATAGTTTAAATTACGCAACATTTGCTACGTACATTTTGAGTTAGAAAACATAGTTTCAAGGAACATAAAATATGATTTAGATTAGAACTTTTTAGTTTATAGCTGTTTAGATTATAAATAACCCAATCGCTCCCTGTCTAGAAGTAATTTACTTAAGACGCTTCGTTATGGCAGAGTCGGCGAGTCGACTCATCATTCCCATTAAAAATATCGAAAGTTTGAAACTAATTCTCCATCTTGAATATTAATTGTTTTAACCGTTTCATTAGTTAGAATAATGCTTTCATTAAAATAAATAGACAGGTGCTTAATTCTGATTATGTTAACAAGGTTAACAATTTGCTCTTGAGCTGCGTATTAAATAACTCATGCGTATTAAGTCTTAAGTGAAAATAACATTTAAGATACCTTTTCTTGTTGTTGAATATTGTGAACAAGTATCTTGAAGTGGTGTTATTAAGTAAGAAGTAGCGATTTATTTTTCTCGACCACATACATTCTGAACTATGATTTCCTGTACCAAAGAAATAGGAATAATTATGGAGTTAGGAATAATTAAGGATTAGTAGTAATTAGGAAGAATTATAAATCAGCAAGAATTGGGAATCCGATTTATATTGGATGGGAATTAGGTTTATTATAGGAACCACAAGTCCCACAAATATTTAAACTCAAAACCTAGTAATACGTGTGCCCACGGCTGTTCCTGCGTGGTCATTTTCTGGGATAGGATCCTGTAATATTCCAGAACCAAAAATACCAAAATCATCAAACTTCATTCAGACGTCAACTGCTTTTTTATCGATTGCTCAAATTCTACTTACCAAATTGAAATTTGAAGTACATCAATTTTTAAATTAAACCCTAAGCTATCCAACAGTGAAAACTGCACCACAATCGGTTTAGTAGTTTTTACGTGATGCGCGAACAAACATTCAGACAAACAGACAGTATAAGTATAGATATATAGACCACAAAAAATTAAGGAGAATGTTTATGTCTATTTTTGGTAAGCTAGGTAAACTACATTCCCTCTTTTCCACCCTGGTTTGCTTCTGTGTGACTAAGTGCACAATCTATTTTATTTTCCTCATTCAAAATGGTGGAGAGAAACATCACCAGAAATCAGGTGTGCGACTGTTCGAGTATTACTGTATCGCGTAAAAGAAATCTAGCTGAAACGGTATCAAAACAAAAAAACATACATACAATCAATCATATAAGCGTCTCCATTTGTGAAGTCGCTTAAAAAGAAGCTCTACTTGTTTCATGTATTTATGCTCCAAGCATTTAGCAAACTATCTTAGTACGAGTACGCAAAAGATATCTGGCAAAAATGACACCAAAACAACACTTAAATTAAAAAACTAAAACCCGACTACGGTCGGGTAAAAATAGCTTTTGACACTCTTGCGATTCAGACGCATCGATTGATACCTCGCTTGTCAAAATCGGACCAAGTTTTAAGTTTGAACGAATAACCCTTTTTTCGTTTCGCCGTAGTCGGGTAAATAAAGTAACCTATGACACTCTTGCGATGTAGACGCATCGATTGATACCTCGCTTGTCAAAATCGGACCAAGTTTTAAGTTTGACCGAATAACCATTTTTCGTTTCGCCGTAGTCGGGTAAATAAAGTAACCTATGACACTCTTGCGATAAGACGAATCGCTTGATACCTTGCTTGTCAAAATTGGACCAAGTTTTTAGTTTGAACGCATTATGCTTCCTTTGCTTTGCCGTAGTCGGGTAAAAAATAATTGCATAGGACACTATATACTTGAAGAAAAATCTATTGCCACCTCGCTTGTCAAAATCGAACCAATAGGGGCGCCGCTATGGTGGAACACCCACATACATAGTTACATACATACATAAACATAACTATTAAACTCATTACCCTTCCATTGCCTTGGTAAAAAGAAGCTCAACTTGTTTTTTAATTATACGCACCGAGCGGACTATGGCGTTCCGGGCACTATATAGCCAGTTTGCGAGTCAGTTCAGTGAGGTCAGTGAGAAGATAGTTATGATAGATAGTCTGATATCTCCATCATCACTGGAGTAACTCGCGCTGACTCGCCGCCGTCACTTTGGGAGAAAATTCAATGACTTACTTATTGAATTTTCTTCAAAACTGGCTCGAACATCTGTGTCCGAAGCGCCATAACGCCTATTTAAAAAGCTTTTATTTAACTTCACTTGTATCTATATATGTATCTATGATTTTGTCTATCCTGGAATGTTACAATTCAAATTATTTCGAGCACTTTCCGATTAGCTATCCGGCTGAAACTTTTAGGGTAGCTCACAAACCGATCACAATTATAAAAAAAAAAAAAAAAAAACTTAAAATCTTTAAAAGTGAAAAGCCAAAAAGAAAAATGAAACAAAAAGAACCAGAAAACCTATTTTTTTTTTATTTTACTTGCTAGGTATACTTAGTACACGACAACCGTTATTTTCCACCCAGATCCATCGTGGCGTAGTGAAGTACAATCGCTGACTGGAAGTGTGCCAAGCTCCGCGAGGGATGCGGGATGCAGCTTCCGATGTGTTTCGCTCCAAAGGAATTAACAATTTCCTACGCAACCACAACTCGATCTCGGTGAATGGATGGAAGTATTATCTGATCTCTGTTTTCCTGTTATTCTTTATCGAGTTAGCAAGACACTTTCTGATGTTTCGCTGTAAACTAGTTTTCTTCCAAATAGATGTAACAAATCGCATGGAATCGTAGCGCAATCTTTCTTGTTGCGTTCTTATCTGTGTCCTATTTAGATAACAGAACATTTATGTAATACAATATGCAGTTGAATTCCAAAGAATTTACTTACTGGTAGCGGTAATGATAAAAATGAAAGCAGTATGTTGTCGATCTAATTTCAAAATAATCACATACATTCTGTATTTATTACATGTAGGTACAATTTCATATAAAAGTAAGGTAAAAAACGTATTTAATAATAATTTAATCAATTTTTAATAGCTTGCTTTTAAAAAGCCGAGCTCGTGTTTGCTTATGCCAAATTAGAATCGTAAATCATGCCTCTTAATCAAAATTAATTAATTGTTATGAGATATAAAAGGCGTGGTTCATTTCCCATCGCTTCTTGCAAACAAAGCCGAGTCTTTTGGGAATATGAAAATGATCTTAATGATTAATTGCGTTTTGGTGAAATTACAGCTTCATATAAATCTCGGAAATTCAAGTTTGTTTACCCGAGACGTACAAATATTTGGAAAGCGATCTTTTGTTTGACGCTAATTACGTAGCGCTACCATATGAAGATCGCCGACGGTGCAGTTGCACTTTGCACTTATTATTAGGGAAACATCAAATAGCCGATGCAGCATGTCGTCAACCGACGGAACTTGTTATTTGATTATTGTAATGATAGGCATTCCATATTCCTACTTCGATGTGGAAACATTCTTTTATAACTTAAGTAATTAATTGTAATTTTGATTTTAATTAAATTAGTAAACCACATTTCGGTTTTTTTTCGATCCTCCTTCTGCTGCTAACGTATTTGGCGCAGACGGTAGGATACCCGCGGGAAGACTTCGGGACTCTTCTAATATCGATAAACGCGTCGCGAGTCACCCGGGTGGCTATCAAGCTCCATCAACGGGTATCCAGAATCTACGGACCTGCAGCAGACCGGACGGAGAATCCAAACCTTGATTCACGGAGAGAAACCAGATATGCAGTATTTGTAAGTACACTTGAATTATTCTCGTGTTGCTTCCCTTAATCCTAAGTCAATCTTAAACCTCAAGATTTACCATCCCCGAGCCTCTAGTGCGCGGAAACCTGAATCACGCCAGGCCCGCCAACGAGTACTTGATAGTTATAGAGATATAGAGTTAGATAATTTTGAATTAGATAAGTTATTTAGAATAGAATTAGAAATGGCTCATGACCCGGACACGATATTTAAGGCTCTCCGCCTCGTCCCAGAATTTGATGGTAACCCTAACATTCTCACACGTTTTATTAAAATATGTGATCAGTTAGCCACAACTTATTTAAGTACTGTCCCCGGTAGCGAGTTTCCTAATGCATGTCTATTAAACGGGATACTTAATAAGATCACCGGGACCGCTGCATGCACCATCAATTCCAATGGAATACCAGAAAATTGGTTAGGCATTCGAACTGCCTTGATTAATAATTTTTCGGATCAGCGTGATGAAACAGCGTTGTACAATGACCTCTCCCTGGCCATGCAGGGTAATAAAACACCTCAGGAATTTTATGATCATTGCCAAACTTTATTCAGTACGCTAATAACATACGTTACTTTACATGAAGCCGTACCGACTACCATAGAAGCGAAGCGCGAATTATATCGGAAAGTCACCATGCAGGCTTATGTTCGTGGTTTAAAAGAACCCTTAGGGTCCCGTATACGTTGTATGCGCCCCGCCACCATCGAAAAAGCGCTTGATTATGTTCAGGAAGAGCTGAACATAATGTACTTGCAGTCACGGAACGAGGTCCCTAAAAGTCAGCCGACCCCTAAGTTCACTCCCGCACTACCTGGGGTACCTTTTGCACCCCCGCGACCTCATAATTTCCAGATGCCATCGCCTAATTGGCCAGTCCCTGTGGGATTGCGCCCCATGAGGCCTTCGCCTCAACCTTTTAAATTTGCAGACTCAAATCAATATCGGATGCCCACAAATACACAGCGAATGTTCGCTGCACCACCACCTAACTACAACCCCCGTAGTAACGTTTTTCGTTTACCACCCCGAAATAATCCACCTCAATATCAAGGCCCTCAGCCTATGAGCGGAGTTCAGCGTTTCACTCCCAAACACTTGCCCCATACTAAAATGGCAATGGGCCATGATTGGAGCAAGTACGGAAATCCGCCGCCAACAAATTATTTTAAAACTCGCGAAACAAACATGAATGAGTGTGCGACTTACGACGACGACTCGTATTACGGCTATTACCAGGAACCGGAGTACAATTACTATACCGATTATACTGACAGTGGTTTTGCCCCCGGTTTCACTTCCGACTCAATTTATTATGACATGACTATGGATAACCAACTGCTTGACGATTCTCAACCACAAGCAGGACCTCGCCATGCTGAGCAGGATTTTCAGGAGGTTTCGACGTCACAAAAACCAACATAGAATTAAACCTCCAGACGCAGAGACAACTACCCTATATTCAAATCGCGGACCCCCCTTTAAAATTTCTAATAGATACGGGTGCTAATCAATCTTTTATAAGCCCCGAGGCCGTTGAGAAATACTTCTCTGAGTATCCCCTCAATTTTGATCCGTTTGAAGTAACCAACATACACGCGACCAGTAGGAACAATTATTCTATTACATTGCCGTGCTTCTCAGAATTTAATGACCCTGATAGCATGAAGTTATTCATTTATCGGTTTCATGACTATTTCGATGGGCTTATAGGTTTAGATTTACTGAGTAGTTGGGAAGCCCGCATAGATTTGAGAGAAGGTCAATTATTGACTCGAACTGCGTCAAATTCCATCAGAATGTACAACTCGTGTAACGTGAACTTATACGAAGATATTATTCCAGCAGGGACTTCTAAAATCATTCGTATCCCCGTGGATATACCAGACGGCGATGCTTTTATTAATGAACAAGTCCTGTGTAACTGCATAGTGCACGAATGCATAACCACTGTTTCTAATAACCGTGGCTATTTGGAAATCGAGAACCCGACTCAAAATGACGTGATTTTTTCACTTGATCGTCCAGCGCACGCGGAATTATTTAATACTGAGTGCACGCGTACTCAACAAGTTACGACACGCGCACAAGATGTAGTTTCACGTTTACGAACAGACCATTTAAACCAAGAGGAAAAAGCCAATCTTATAACTCTTTGTTCTCGTTACTCGGACGTATTTTATATTGAAGGTGAGGGTCTGACCTTCACAAATAAAATCAAACACCGGATTAGGACCACCGACGAGATGCCGGTGCACACCAAAAGCTATCGGTATCCATTCGTGCATCGCCAGGAAGTTAGGGACCAGATAGGAAAAATGTTGGAACAGGGTATCATACAACCATCTGAATCTGCATGGAGCTCCCCCATCTGGGTAGTTCCAAAAAAGGTAGACGCCTCTGGAAAGCAGAAATGGCGCCTCGTGGTTGATTTTCGTAAAGTAAACGAAAAAACTCTGGACGACAAATACCCCATTCCAAATATTAGCGACGTTCTTGACAAATTAGGGAAGTGCCAATATTTTACAACTTTAGATCTGGCAAGTGGCTTCTATCAAGTCGAAATGGACCCTCAGGATATTGAGAAAACCGCATTCAATGTCGAACACGGGCACTTTGAATTTCTCCGAATGCCCATGGGACTCAAAAATTCACCGTCCACGTTTCAACGAGTTATGGACAATGTCCTCAGAGGGCTTCAAAATGAGATATGTCTAGTCTATTTGGATGATATCATAGTGTTCAGTACATCCCTCCAGGAACACATGATTAATCTCGAAAAAGTCTTCCAGAGACTTCGAGAGTCCAACTTTAAGATCCAGATGGACAAATCTGAGTTCTTAAAGCTTGAGACTGCTTATCTAGGCCATATCATAAGCAGAGATGGTATAAAGCCAAACCCCGACAAGATTTCCGCAGTTAAAAAATACCCCATCCCTAAGACTCCGAAGGAAATCAAACAATTTTTAGGCCTTCTCGGTTATTACCGAAAATTCATCCCAGATTTTGCTCGTACCACAAAACCCCTTACGCAGTGCCTGAAAAAAGGTAGAAAAATCATTCTCGACAGTGAATATGTCCACTGTTTTGAAAAATGCAAGACTCTCTTAACTAATGACCCCATCTTGCAATACCCAGATTTTAGTAGAGAATTTAATTTGACGACCGACGCTTCAAATGTAGCTATTGGAGCTATACTTTCACAGGGTCCAATAGGATCAGACAAACCTATCTGTTATGCATCTCGAACTTTAAATGAGAGCGAGATGAATTACAGTACCATTGAGAAGGAACTCCTTGCCATAGTCTGGGCCACAAAATATTTTAGGCCCTACCTATTTGGACGAAAGTTTAAAATCTTGACTGACCATAAACCATTGCAGTGGATGATGAATTTGAAAGAACCAAATTCACGTCTTACGAGATGGCGACTAAGACTGAGCGAATATGACTTTACTGTTATTTATAAAAAAGGAAAATGTAACACAAACGCGGACGCTCTTTCTCGCATAGAAATCCATACGAAAGAAGCAATGTCCTTAATAGAAGAAATTGACGATCTTAATTCCTTGATGGGCAATCCATCTGACACCATAATCGCCCTAGCAAACTCTTCCACTGAAACGGTACATACAAGCAACGAAAATCCAATTTTAGAAATTCCTATAACAGACGAACCCCTCAATAAATTCAATCGACAGATATATTTTACTCTTGTTAACGACGTAAAGAAAAGACCCACAGTGACTAAACCATTTGACACTCACACACGTATCAGCATCCAGCTATCGGAATCCAATCTGGAGGAAGATGTGATAAACGCAGTAAAAGAGTACGTTAATCCCAAGGTCAAGACAGCTATTCTAATAAATCCACCATTGGCCATGTATTCAATTATCCCGATCTTACAAGACAAGTTTAGAAGCTCATCAATGAATCTTGTCTTAGCTAAATCTGAGTTAGAAAATGTCAAAGAATATCTCCGACAGCAAGAGATTATCCGCCACTATCATGATGGGAAAACTAACCATCGCGGAATCAATGAATGTCATTTAGCCCTTTCTCGCAAATACTATTGGCCAAAGATGAAAGAGCAAATAACAAAATTTATAAGTGAGTGCACCATCTGTGGACAAGGTAAATACGATAGGCATCCGATCAGACCTCAATTCAATGTAGTACCTCCAGCCACTAAACCATTTGAAATAATCCATATGGATTTATTCACCGCACAAAATGAAAAGTATGTAACCTTTATTGACGTTTTTACTAAATACGGTCAAGCTTATCATCTGCGTGACGGAACAGCTGTCAGCATTTTACAAGCTCTTTTGCTATACTGCACCCACCATGGCGTTCCCATGACAATCATCACAGACAACGGAACAGAGTTTACCAATCAGCTGTTTATGGAATTTACACGGCTCCATAAGATAAACCATCATAGAATCTTACCCCATTCCCCTAACGACAATGGCAATATCGAACGATTTCATTCAACACTTCTTGAACACCTCAGAATCCTCAAACTACAACATAAAAACGAAGCGATAGTAAATCTTATGCCCTACGCTATTATAGCCTACAACAGCTCAATACATAGCTTTACGAGATGCAGACCATTTGACTTATTGACTGGACATTTTGATCCCAGAGACTGCCTTGACATTGACATAACGCAACAGTTATTACAACAATACGTACAAGCCCATAAGGAACAGATGAGAAAAGTCTATGACATAGTAAATTCTTCATCCCTTGCTAATCGTACTGCACTAATCGAGCTCAGAAATAAGAACCGTGAACCTGAGAAGGAATACGCACCCCAACAACAGATTTTTATAAAGAATCCTCTCGCTAGTCGACAAAAGGTAGCTCCACGCTACACACAGGACACTGTCTTAGCTGACCTACCAATCCACATATATACTTCCAAAAAACGTGGCCCTGTAGCTAAAACGAGACTAAAGCGTGTCCCTAAAAAAGCCAATTTGTTACAGGATCCTGCTAGTAACGATCCTCCCAATGATTCGACCTCAAGAGATAATACTTGAGAGCCTAGATGACGGACCGGGACTACTACCTTATAAACTCGGACTGATGAAACTCACTACTCACCACCATACATTCCTGCAGTACGTACAATTGAATGACATCGAAAATAATGTCCACACATTACAGACTCAATTACTAAGCTATCAAGACAAAATGACAAACGACACTTACTCCCTATACGAGATTCAAATAAATTATCTTACTGACAAGCTTGGCAAAGTTTTAGATCAATTACAATCTTTAGAACCTAATCGAGTTAAAAGAGGCCTTGTAGACGGACTGGGTTCCATTATAAAAAGTATAACAGGAAACCTAGATCACACTGATGCGTTAAAGTATAATGAGGCAATTAAAACTTTGGAAAATAATCAAAATAAAATAGTAACTGAATTCAATGACCACATAAGTATGAGTAAAGAGTGGATGTTCAAACATAGTGACGTACTGGCACAGTTAGTTGACAATCAAAATAGAGTTAATAATACGATAGAATTAATATTAAGAAGTAACGCATTAAGAGAAAATAGTTTAATTAAGTATGCTAAGTTTGCCCAGCTCCTAGAAGTAATAGGCGAAAATGTAGAAGATCTTACTCAAGAGCTACTTAGAATAGAAAATAGTTTAGCCTTCATTCGTGATTCCAGTACGCACCACTCCATGATAGACATTGAGGTACTAGGGTCAATGGTTAATAAGCTAAGAAATATATATGGTAGAGAGCAAATTTTAGATTTAGAACTTAGAGAATATTACGACATTATAATACCAGGATCATACTATGCTGATAAAATGATAGTTTTCATTTTTAAGTTTCCGATAATCTCTAAAGATAGTTATGACTTGTATAGATTATCGATAGTACCTAACAAACACGCGCAGGCTCTTATCCCATCCTTTCCCTTCATAGCAACTAACGAGATGTCGATCGTGTACATAGAGGCAGAATGCCCGAAGTTGAAAAACTGGTATCTCTGTGGGAAGGGAATCACTCATCAGATTCGCACCAAATCTGACTGCATTCAAGAATTAATTATTAATCAAGTCCTTCAGGAATCCTACCAACTCACGACAGTCACCCTCATAAAAGAAGCCATGGAGAAACTAGACGACCAGCACTACATCCTGTCCTTCCCCCAACATACGAAGGTACAACTCATCTGCAGCCGAAAAGAATACAAATCGCTTCAAGGCAGCTACCTCACCACGATACCCGTTGGATGTCGCTTGAAATCTGAAGAATTCACTATCGCAAACGATAATGATGAAATCAAAGGTCAACCTCTCAAACTGACGAAGATACCCTATGACGTTGAGAAACAAGCTACAGTAACGACTCAAATCAGACTGAACTCCATCGATCTCCAAGGACTACACAGCATCCAAGATAAAATCATGCTCCAGGCCCCTCTACAAATGGATAACCTGAAAACAGATTTCTTTTATCATACGACTGTTCCATTCTATGCTGTAGTATCCAGTGCAGTCGCACTCATTATCATTCTAATGTTCCGGCGCTACATAGAACGATGTTACAGAACCACGAAGGACGACCAGCAGCCTCCAATCACTATCCAGGAGAGGAAAGAAGATCCTGACAATGTCCCGGCAACATTTTCACTGAACGTGCTAAAATAGTCGCCGTTCTAAGGGTGGAGGAATTACGTAGCGCTACCATATGAAGATCGCCGACGGTGCAGTTGCACTTTGCACTTATTATTAGGGAAACATCAAATAGCCGATGCAGCATGTCGTCAACCGACGGAACTTGTTATTTGATTATTGTAATGATAGGCATTCCATATTCCTACTTCGATGTGGAAACATTCTTTTATAACTTAAGTAATTAATTGTAATTTTGATTTTAATTAAATTAGTAAACCACATTTCGGTTTTTTTTCGATCCTCCTTCTGCTGCTAACGTATTTCGCTTCTTTTGCGTTATTGGGGCAGTGCTGCGACAAACTCCATATATAAGAGCTATGCTACCTAAAGAAAGTTGAGATAAAACAATGCCTGGCCGCGAGCCAGCCATTGCACATTGTCAAGAAACGACAAACTTCGTTTAATTTCCACGCCAATTGACAAATTTTAAAGGGAAATTAATTTAAGACGTTAACGAACTTGTCGCGTGGATGTTGCTTCCAGTTTCCAGGATTTGATGCGATTAAAATCCCGTGGCCTTTCTAATTACATCTAGAATATTATTATTAAAAATTCTTATCTCATTTGTATTCAATAATAAAATCCTTTGTTTGTAGATTGTGATCCAAATGATCCGATCAGTCGATCCCATCTCGGGGACATTACGATTTGTCATAGTTCAGTGGGGTTTGTAGCAACCGATCGCGCGATCTGTTTGGAGTGTGAATGGATAGCAGTGAGTCGTGGCAACTGATATCACGATCCGTTGCCACTTATTCAATTTTTTTCCCATCGGATCGCGCTAACCGCTGAGACTCGGATCGTGATTTGGGTTAGGTTATGTAAAATGATACATATTGCTGATATAGCTATGATATGATACATATCTTTATAGCATATGATACATAGTGTTGTTTTATGTTATATATCTACTACGGTTAAGTACATACTTGTTCTAATAAAACCTACATAATAAAGAAAAGATTTAGTTAGGTTCAAACTTTGGTCATCGTATCTGATCACAATGTACATTCGTGATCAAATAAAATATAGTATATATATATATATATATATATATATGGAGAATATGGATCGGGAACGGTATGTGTAGGTACATTTCCAAAAATACTTACTTGTTGGAATAAAGTGAAACCATAATATCGATTATTATGTCATATGTTAAAAATAAGTAATATTTTGTCATTATAAATCAAACTGATACAGAGACGCGACCACACTCAGCAAATGAGGTCCTATAGAGGTCCTATATCACATAGATACCTATATAAAGATTGAGCCAAATCGGATCGCAATCTGTAGATAAAAGCTTAATAATCGAGCTACACTCCCTTTTTTCCCGCTCGGTAGTAATCCGTAATTATGCTAATGCAACCAAAAAATGAAAAATTGCGGTGGCAGAGAAACGAGCTGTTTTCAGTTGTGTAATTAATTTTGTGTTTCGTCCAATCGCTACAATTATAATTAAGTTAGCATGACAAATGAACCGTTTGTTTTAATGTTCGGGATTAGCGAACAAGCTGTATTATTTCATCATTACAAGACGAGAATAGTTAAATGCAGAACATTTAGATTATATTTAGCCTTAGACTTGGTAATTAATTTGTTCTTAAAACTTGTAGAGAAGTATTTTGTTTACTCACAGTATATTCTGAAATGATTTTGACGCGTCATGTTCGTAAAGTTCTTTTTTATGCTGAGTGTAAGTTACCTAAAACTGTGTTTTATGCTCTAGTACATCAATGTGTTGTACTTCTTTAAATATCAATGATCTCCGGACCCGAGCTTAATGTTTAAAATAGAAAGTTTACAAAAAAGTGAAGGGAAGGAAGCCCTAATCTCTTCTTAGCAGTATTTAAATGTTTGGTTATTTCAAATATAATTTTTCATTTCCTCGCAATTGAAGTCAAAAGCAGAGATAACTCGTTTATAAAACAAGGCATTTTATAGTCGACTTCAAAATCTACCCTTGCTTACGGCTCGGGCGGATGAATGTCTCAGATAAAATGGCTTGTTTCGTTTACTTATTGAACCAAGCTTTCTTCGACCAGAATACACTTGCAGTTTGCGGCGGGTGTTTAATGGGGAGTGAAGAAGCCAGAAAAGACAGACACTATGAGCCATTCCCTGTTATGAAAAAACTAGCTTTCCCGCCCGTGACTTCGTACGCGTGGACTACTGTTTATCGTGAAAAAAGCTTCCTATTTTCTTCTAGGATAATAGGATAAGACACCAATGCAAAAGTAGGTATAGCACCTATGTATGGCACCCAATGCTCTTGATGTTTTTTGACAGACTTGTTATTTCGTTTCCATGGCAACCACAGACCATTCTGTGTAGGCAACCATTTCTTATAATTCCAGTTCCAGTTTCCCCGTGGAAACTTACAATTTTGCGGGATAAAAATCCTATGTTTTATTCCGGTGTATAAGCTATCTCCATTCCAAATTTCATCGAAATTCGTCTAGACGTTTTCGCGTGAAAGCTCTCCAAACAAACATACAAACAAAGAAACTTTTATATATTGGTATGAATCTAGCATACTTCCAAAAGTCTAAATCCAATTTCGATTAAAGTCTTCATAAAAGTGGCTCACTCACGACGTACAAAACAAGAAGCATTATTTTATCAGGCGACATTACGCACCCAATATCTCTGCTCATACCCAACCGTGCATGTCCTTACCAAATTACCCAACTTAGGAAAACAACCCTTCACGTCGGCAACTCGTAAATCATAACGCAAGTCGTACAGTCCGAATATTTTCGCTCTAATCAGCCATCACTACTTATCTCGTTATACGCTTGACTCGGCACAGATCATGTGGATACGCTCGCGCAGTTGTCGAATGGCTGTGCAAAGTTTTATTTTGGCTGTTAGTGACGACGTGGATTCGTATGGTATATACGACAATGGTATTGACAATGGAAATAACTGTCGCATGTTCAGTGTTCCGTATTTAATAGATCTTATTTCTAAAGTCGTAAAATCTCCACAATCATGATAACTCCACTTTATAAAGCGTTAATTTTAGTTTACTGGTAATACAAAATCTTAAAATTTTATACGCTTAATACGCGCGGTACTCGTGGTAACCAAAACTCAGTACAAACACCAGTTAATGCGCGCGCACACGTACTCAGCCTTCGAATTTATTTTGTAAATTTGTATTATTTGTGTCAATATTACTTGCCTATTTGTCGTATGAGGTAAAGCTGGCCTTTGGTGTCAGTTTGTCAGGCCGCCCGAGGGCCTCTGACATGTCCTAACGACAGCTATTCAAAAAAAAAATATAGCTGCCATCCGAAGCACGGAGCGATGCAAATAATATAATGTAAATGATACTCTTAAAGTAGGTTTTAACTTAAGTTTCAGTTTCTAAGTTTAACCGTTTTTCAACCCCGATGAAAAATGAGTGGTGTTATAAGTATAACGTGTATATATATGTGTGTTTGTGTTTTGTCATCGTAGCTCCCAAACGAATGAACCAATTTTGATGCAGTTTTTTCTGTTGGTAATCTGATGTAATCGAGATGGTTCTTAGCTACAGTGTATGTGACGAGTTTTATTTTTTAATTCTTGTTTGGATAGAGCCGAACAAAATTCTCAAATAATTCTGATTTTAAACGACCGCTCAAGTCTGTTTTTATGTAAAAATAAACAAATAATATTTTCGCTACGTATTTAAAAACAACATCATGTTCTGTTTTATTAATGCAATAATAAAACAAATAATCACTCTAATATGATAGAGGTGAAAGTTTTTATGTATTCGAAGGTGTGTACATGTTAGTTACTTCTTCACGCTTAAACGGAAGCACGGATTTTGATGAAATTTGGTACGGGCGTAGCTTATACCCTGGATTAACACATAGGCTACTTTTTATCCCGGAAAAAGTAAAGTTCCTGTGGGACGCGGGTGAAACCGACGGGCGCAGCTAGTATTTACATAAATTTAATGTTTATTTTTTACTTACATATTTTACTTTACTTTAATAATTGCAAATGCAACTATAGTATTTACATTAACTTGAATAATCTAAAATTGAAAATGTTGTAAGAAGCTTAAAAGAAATTTGCTACTGTTTAGTTAGAAGAATTATATATTTTTGAAATGGTATTTTAAAGACCTGTATTTTGATACCTCATTCGATAGGTTATTGCTCAATTTTTTCCGGCGGAAATACAATATGTCAGCTATAAGCAGCCATTTTAGCTTTTTTGACACTTCATATATCCCATAGCACTCTCGTGATCAAAACGAATCCAATGATACCTCATTTATCAAAATCCATAAAGCCGTTTAGGCTGTAGGACACGCCAAAGAAACGTACAAACAAACAAACAAACATACATACAACCCAAACACATAACCCTCCTCAGTCGGGTAAAAACAGCAAAATCGGTCGAGCCGTTCTCATGTTTGTTCATGATCTTTCGTTCATGCGGCAATTGATTTTTATTCATATAGATTTCAAGTATTACCACGATAACTATACTGCACAGCCAAACGTCTCTCAATGATTGTGTATAACCTACTTACTCGTATATCTCATGTGAATAAAAATTATTAAAAAAAATGATCGTGGAGTCCCTCCGCGCGGAAGAAGTGAAACTTCGTAATGTGGAAATGAAAATAGGAAGGCCTCCATGGTAGCGTTAAACGTTTAACGCAACCTTGTTGGAAGTCGCATAAGAAGTTTCACTTCAAAAACTTCGCTTACAACCTCAGGAAAGTAACTTGTCAAAAACTTGTGCTACGTACGCATTACTTTCCGCTGTGACTGCTGTGGGGACAAAACAGCATAAAGTAAGAGCGAGATAGAATATGCGAAAGACGTAAGCGAGTGAGCGAGGCAGTTGTACAATGCTGTTTTCACCTTCAACATTGGGATTGCGCCTGAAAAATAGCAGTTTGCGCAGTGACTAGCAGACAACTTCCGAGACACATACTTCCGCTGCGACTGCTGTACCTACGTGTTTTCCGATAGCCGTGTACTAGCATAGAGGTAACAAATTGAAATATGTGTCTGGGCGATTGTCAGCTTTTGTCGGCATTGTTTCAGAGAACAACGCGTGTCGTCAGAGGCATCTGGGTATTATACACAGAATTTCACAACGAGATCGTAATTTCTTCGTGGTTTCCGAAATTATTTATATTAAACTATGGGTCGAGACGAGCACGTCGTTCTCTTGGAGGTAAGCGCCAGACGTTGCCATGGAACTATATTTTTTCGTAAAGAGGAATTCATACTGCTATTATCACAAGTACATCATCAAAAAACACCACTACACTGCAAAAAACCCAACAGTTTATTTAATAGAATATGTCTCTCGGGATGATGTAAGGGTTCTAACGATACCCCATACATCCCAATCTGTTCAGGCATTTAAAGGTTATAGTTGTAAAGAACATCACATCCATACCATACAAACATAAATACTTACATGAACCCTAAAAACATTACACTTCTGTAGTCGCTTAGTATACTTCAGGAGTCACTTAGTAGGTAAGAAACGATCTTTCAAGACTCATTTCTTTAACAAAGCTTCAAGTTTTTTAATATTTTTTTATTTGTATTGCATGATTAGAGCACATTAGTGTTAATTGACGATTATGCGTGCGGTTTTTAGAATCGCGAACGTTACAATATTGTTTGAGACCGACAAGGTCTGTAAAGAACATAGTAGCTATGTGTTAAAGTCAATGAACTAAAGAACGCCTCCCAGAGTGGCGTTTCTTAGATCCTTTGATTCTAAAACCGCTCTCTAGGCACGAAATGTACGAGTCTACGAGAAAATCTAACCAATACCTACAACACTGCTATGACATACCTATCGACTCGCTGACAGACTACGCACCGGTTAACCAGGTGCACCTTGATATTTAAGTGTCTTAGAGGTGCATTAAAGAGAGATTTTTTAAATTCCATCTCTATGCTCGGAGTTTCTCTGAAAGATTGTATCCGGAACGAGGTGATCCGGCAGAGAACCAAAGTTGTCGACATAGCCTGTAGGATTAGTAAGCTGAAGTAGCAGTGGGCTGGTCATATCTGTCGAAGGACTGATAACCGTTGAGTGGAGACCGCGGCTAGGTAAACGTAGTATAGGGCGCCCTCCAGCTAGGTGCAGCGACGGCATACTCAAAGTAGCTGGCAGCAGTTGGAAGAGAAGAGCCGAAGATCGGGCTCAGTGGCGTGCTTTGGGAGAGGCCTATGTCCAGCAGTGGACTAATTGGGACAGTGGACAGTGGGTTGATGATGATAATGATGATAATTATTGAAGGGACGGGGGATGTGCGAAGATAATTGTGTTGACTTAGGGGAGACCTCCCCTTGTATAAAAGTGGTCTATGAAAAATGTTAACTTTTTTTATATATGAATGTTAAGACATTGCTTTTACAACAACTCGTAAAACAAGGAAGAGCTTTAAAATATATAATTAACTGTTTATCTATCTATCTATCTAAAAAAGCGTAGGTTGCAAAAAGTCTGTACAATAAAGGTAATTAAAAAAAAACTAGGGGACTTACAATAACCTACTGAACTAGTTATTTTTTAATTGTGTTTTTCTGTCTGTTTTTCTGTCTCGCTGTCTTTTCGTGGATCACGTAACGTAAAACATGCTGGACCGATTGCGATGCGGTTTTCCCTGTTTCGTAGCTTAAGATTTAGCTAAAAACAACTGATGTACTTGGTATCTCAATCCAATGAGTAGAAGCCAAATCGATAATAACTATATGACTGCTTATTTTTTTTTGATGAAATACTTACCAGTATACCGAACTTTTTGATCCTGGAGTAACACATGGGTTATTAACCCTGAGAAATGACCACGCAGGCAAAGCTGCCCATAGGTAGTAATTTATATTGAGATACGTCATTGATCTGGTGCCAAAAATATGTGTTCAAAGAATTAACAAAACATCAATCAACCACAATATTAGAATTGTTTGTTTTATTAACAAGAAAACTAACATGCAATCTTTAATGGTCAGTTTTATTTATTATTATTTTAGAATTTTCAGCGATACTGTTGATAAGTTGATCGAACAGCATATTCTTCAAATAACATATACGAGTATGTGGTCCAACACATATTTTGAAAAGAAGCTGTAAAAGTTTCAAGGTCTTAAGCGACCGTTACATTTGCCCAATGTTCGTCAAACAAACTCCAATCAAGGACAAATCAACTAAATGGTTAGTCCTCCAAGAAATGTGACCAACCCTCACCCGCTTCAGCTCGCTAATACTTTGAGCTATGTCGATGACTTTGGTTCTCTACAGGATCCTCTTATTGTGGATCTTGCCCTTTGAAGACACTTTAGGTCCGTACAACTGTGTAGGGGTTATCTAATACTACTACTGTAGTATGCATAGTAATATGTTGATAGCCTGTATCGTGTTCTGTTTAAATTAAACGTTGATCAATTAGTTTTTAAAAACAGATGGAGACCAACGGTCAAACCGTAGCAAATATCTAATATATAATTTCTCGCTGCCGGACGCATAAAGGTGTTAAAATATGGCAATTTTATAACTGTCTAAAGTTTCTTAATACTTCGACTGTAGTGTAGATTCAACCTCTCCAGAGCAAACTAAACGAGGGTATTTAATAGTTTACCCGCTGCAGAACTAATAAGACAACAATTTGTGCACATAGAAAATGACCAATAAAATAATTACACATCTCTGTGTTGTGAGAAACTGTCAAACATACAAACATTTACTATTTACTTAAATGCATTATCCATTAGCATCTTCTCAATAAGAGTAGAACAGTTACAATGTCAGTATTCAAAAATTAACAATAGTTCAAAAAAATAACTATAAAGTCAATGGAAGATGGACACTCTTTTTTGTCAACCCTTGGACACAGAATAACTAATAGTACAAAAAATTGGATGGTCCTCTATTCCAAGAAATATTCGGCGTATTTGACCTGCCCTACGATTCCGGTTAGTGTGACTTTGACTTCGGTTCAGTAAAGCTATTTTTTAAATGGATTTAAGTTTTGTGGTGATCAAGCCACAATTTAGGCAAGTACCTTGTGAGTATTACATTTGGACAATCTCACCGAACCGATCTCACCAGCCTCAGCCTCCATCCAGTTTTTACTTGTCGCTTTTCGCAGGTCATCACTCTACCTGGCCACAGGCTGTCCCACAATACTTTTGTCTAAACGTGGTCTCCACTCGACAACTCGTCTACCCCAACGTTTGTCAGTTATTTGAGAAATGGGACTAGCTCACTGCCACATCAGCTTGCTTATCCTAAGAGCTACGTCGATAACATTGGTTCTCTCTCGGAACACTTCATTACGTATCCTGTCCTTCAGAGAAACTCTCAGCATAGCTCTCTCCATAGCTCGCTGAGTGACCTTAAATTTGTGGAAAAGTAAGTGTACACGTTACGGCTCCGTAGGACATGACTGGTAGTAGAACGCACTGATTAATCCCTTTTTTCTGGAGCCACTATGGTATGGACGACGAGAAGACTTGACGAAGCTTGCCGAACGCTGTCCAAACTTACTAAATTCTTCTACTGTCTTCCTTCTCAACGTTGTTCTTATTGTTCTTACCCAATCGCAACATTTTTCCTAGGTAGGTAAACATGAGGACTCAGCCGCACTATATTCATTATCACCTGTAATTAGTAAGTATTGAAAGAAAGTCCTCCATAATAAATGCAAGCAGTTTCGCTTGCTTGTTTTGAAGCAAACTAATGTATGCAGAGGTTGTTTCATTCTGAAAGTAAATTAACCCTCAGGACGAATAATAGAAGTCATTATTCATTCAACATTGCAAAAAATAATAAAGATAAATCTGTCGTTTACGAGTTTCATCACAAGGCACTTGCCTTTTAATTTAATTACATGAATAGAAATGTTATGTTTTTCGGAAGCCATCACAGGATAGCTGGTCTCTTGCTGGTAGGTACCTTATGTAAAGGTTGTTATTATATGTTGTGTAAGTACATAGTCGTAAACAAAAAATATATCATATAGTATGATTTGTTCTGGGAATGAGTTTCAAGTTTGTGAGTCAGCCCGTTTTTGTAATAGAGCCGTGACAAAATTTGTCGAAAAATGCTGACAATGAAAAAAGGACACTCTGGCGTTGCTAGTAAAAAGAATGTGCTCTTCTCAAACAGTTATTTTTAACGAGGACCCCATAAGCAAGTATAGGAAAAAAAACATCCCACTTTCCATATTTTGTGACCTTGTACCTTATGTAAAGAGTGTTATTATATGTTGTGTAAGTATATAGTTGTAAAGAAAAAATATATTATAAAGTATGCTTTGTTCTGGGAATAAGTTTCAAGTTTGTGAGTGAGCCCGTTTTTGTAATAGAGTCGTGAGAAAATTCGTCGCAAAATGCTGACAATGAAAAAAGGACGCTCTGGCGTTGCTAGTAAAAAAAATGTGCTCTTCTCATAAAGTTATTTTTAACGATAAGCAAGTATAGGAAAAAAAACATCCCACTTTCCATATTTAGGGACCTTGTACCTTATGTAAAGGTTGTTATTATATGTTGTGTAAGTACATAGTTCTAAACAAAAAATATATCATATAGTATGATTTGTTCTGGGAATAAGTTTTAAGTTTGTGAGTCAGCCCGTTTTTGTAATAGAGCCGTGAGAAAATTCGTCAAAAAATGCTGACAATGAAAGAAGGACACTCTGGCGTTGCTAGTAAAAAAAATGTGCTCTTCTCAAAAAGTTATTTTTAACGAGGATCCCATAATCAAAAATATGAAAAAAACATCCCACTTTCCATATTTAGTGACCTTGAAATATTGTATTTTTTTCCTTTTTAGCTCAATAAAATACATATCTTGTCATGTGAAAAATTCAGATGAAGAATTTTATCAGGTTTTTTTCTACCTTGTTTAGATTAAGGACTAAAATCCCGCCATAGACGGACGAACGGATGGTCGGACAGACAGCATTGCCACAGCGATAGGGTTCTGGTTGGACGGACGATGGATGGGTGCAGAACACTAAACAATAAGACAGTTATTTTGTTCTATTTGCTTGAATAAATCTGCTCAAATATAGAGAAAAAACGAAACAGACTAACATTTTTTAGCATATCTAACAATTTTACTAATTATATAATGGAAAACTGTCGCGTGCGGTAAGTAATTTTAAGTAAGTATAAAAAAATGGTGAAAAAAAACTTTTGTTTACAAAAATATTCACCCACCTCTATTTAGGAGGGAATAATTATGTTTTAATTACAATATTCGACTAACGTCAGGTCCTGACAAATGTCTATTTCATTAGTGTGTAAACGATGTTGGTAGTAAAATTTGACATCACTTACCACATAGTGCAATTAGCGCTAAAAGCTTCATTTTTACAGTCATAATTTTCCTCATTAAATAACGTTATTAACATAATTATTTGAACTATTTTCACACATTTTGTAATCCACGGCACAATCCATTTCAATGCACAGAAAAAAAGGTACAGCGACGAAGCAGTTCGAATTTCAAAGTTTAAAGTTGCCAGTTACAAGTAACCGATCGCGTTCGAGTTCTATCGTTGAATGGTGCTGGAGCTAGCGTGCCGCCGGCGGCCGGCGCGAGGGCTGTCCGTGTGTGTTATGTTCTTGGTTTTCCCGCTGTAAGGGGTTTACGTCATGCGCACTGTGAACTCCCCCTTTAAAGGGACCTTAAGTAGATTAAGTTTTAAAACTTTGACAATTGATAAAATGAGATAAACTTTGTTTATGTGAAATCGTTGAGTGGAAAGTTTAAAATTAAATATTGATATTAGATAATGAAATCGAAAAATGGGGTCGAACAGTTTCCAATATAGATAATTCGATGCGTAGCAGCAGAGTCTTGTTCACGTCGTGACGTTATGTGTCGTTATAAATTTTGTGTCAAATTGTTTTCATGTGTTCTATTTCTGCTTGGTGTGTATTTTGTCTATAGAAATAGTGCAGCTAAACTTACGCTGATTTAACAATGAAACAATGGAAGTTTTCGGAATCTGATGCTTATATTTTACTAGTTTTCCCGCCCGCCACTACCGTTTATCGCGTTTCCGCGCGGACTACTGTTTATCGCGAAAAAAAGCATCCTATGTTCCTCTAGGATATTAAAAACCAATGCAAAAGTAGGTATAGCACTCCTACTTCCACCACTCTTGATGTTTTTTAACACACTAGTTATTTCGTTTCCATGGCAACCGTTTCTTACTGCGAGTATTCAAAAATTTTGCATTTATTCCTGTTTGCCCGTGGCAACATCCAATTTTCCGGAATACAAAGTATTCTATGTTTTATTGCAGGGTATAAGCTATTTCCATTCCAAGTTTCATCAAAATCCGTCCAGCCGTTATCGCGTGAAATTTCCCCAAACAAACAAACAGACGTTTCACTTTTATATATTGGTATGGCTAATCGGCGTCCAAAAGGAATTAATTTTCAAGTCTGGTTTTTTGTATGTAGCACTCATAACTTTGGAATTTGTGGACCAATTTGTTTTTTTTATTTCAAAGAGTTGAAAACGTTTTTTGAAAGCTCCAGTGTAGTACATCAATATAATTTTCGACAAAATTGGATCATTAGTTTTTTTTTTTTTTTAATTGTAAATCTATACTTTGACTTCGATTTTTAATCGTTTGTATTAAAAATCGAAGTCAAAGTATACATTTACATCATAATCATCATCATTATCATGTCAGCCTTTAGGAGTCCACTGCTGAACACAGGCCTCCCCCAAAAACGGGGGTTTGCCATATTCACCACGCTTGGCAGGCGGATTGGTGGCCGCAGTGTTACAAATATGTACTCGGAGGACGCTGCTGCCCATCTTCCGGTGTGTATTCCCTTAGTCGCCTCTTACAACATCCACGGGAGGATTGGGAGGGGTCTTATTCTAAGCCGAGACCACCACGGCTTATATTTTTATTTAATTTTCGATCATTATAATTTACCCAAAACTTCCAAAATTTTAATGACTAGTGTCTCATTAATTTTCTTCGATTTATTATAAACCAACAGAAATATTTTTAATATAAGCCTTGAGAAAGATAGTTATTCGGCATATCCTGGGGTTGTCATATTCCTTGATTATTTCATCGAAATTTGACTGTCGTACCCTCGTCAATATTGCAATTATAATGTGTATTGCTTGTACATGCTATGTGAAGATATAGAGCCACAATGCTTCTCTGGACCATTTGTAGAAGAATAACTGTGGGATGTTTACGAACTTCATGAATTTACTAGGTATAAGTAATGTAATATTTTACATTTTTACGCTTTTTTCATTACACTTTACAGTCCTTGTATGATTGTTTTGTGTATTTGGCATTGTGCCATATATTGAGTTATACATTGTGTAATATAAAAAGCTGTACTCAATTAATTTCTGAAATAAAACATGTTATGTGACAAAAAAAAAGTGGGGACATTTAATATGGCGCGCAATTTTTGGTAACGTTGCGAGGTTTGCAAAAAGCCTCAACAAGCAATGCAATGTTGTTTTTCAATTGTCTCTGTTCGCAAAAAAAAAAGAACAAATATTAAGCAGCGGGAATAGTTAACAAAAATCTAATTGTAAATAAATCCTCCCAATATTTTCAGGCACCATTTGGTCCACAAAAACAAACCAATACCTCTGAGTGATTGCGAAACTATCAAAGTACAAGTTTCCCCTTCTTACAAGCAAACAATACTCGGAATGGATAAAAAGTTGCCTTTCTTTAACATTTGTCAAAAACTGGCAAAGTGCGAAGGTAATTTATTTGCCGTAAGTCAACTTAGCTTACGGGCTGTGGGATACCAGGATATTTGTATGCCTAGTGTGGTTGCTTCTTTGTTATTTTGTACGACCTTTTTTTTGGGTCACACTGCGTTTGAAGCAATTATCGAACACCTTTTTAAATGCTTTTATTTAACTTGCAATTTTTATGTTTGTTAAGGTCAAATCTTGCAAGATGAATTAGAATAACTTCCTCTTATCCTACATGAAGTTGAATTTTTACATGTCGGTTTAGTTCCAATGTCAACAGCACAGACCCGAAATTTTGTGTGCGCATTTTAGATGGTTGCTGCACTCAGGGTTGGATTCTGACTAGGACAAGGTGCAACTGCATGCTGCGAAAAATGCAAACTATACGCTTGCAAATATGTGGCATATTTGCTATTTTGGCAAACACAATAGTGCAGGTCTATTGTTTGCAGTTTCAGGAGTAGATTTAATGCAAATCTGCGATACATCTGACCAAAGCGTAGCATTCCCGTCATAATTACTTTATTATATTAATTTATTTTTGTTGAAACTGCGGCGCTTTGCCCGCGTATTATATTCGGGAGCAAAAGTATTATATGTACAATACACCGAATTACAACAAAATTCGTTCGCCGCTAATGCATTTTATTTTTAAAATCTTTTATTTAACTTCACCTGTATGTATCTGTCTGTCCTGGAATCTTGCAGCTCAAATTTTGAGCACTTCCCGATTAGCTATCCGGCTGAAACATTCAGGGTAGCTCACAACACGAAGTAGAAGAATTAAAAGAAATGATTAGAAAGCACCCTTTTTTAAACTTATGTTTATTATTGCTCAGCTTCTATTCATCGAATTGAGATGTAAAGTACCTACACCTGATTTTAAGCAAAATCTAAGATATCCGCAGAATTCACTGTAATCGGTCCAGTAGTTTTTAAGTGATGCGAGAACAGACAGACAGAAACCATTTCAAAAAAGTAGCTTATTTTGAGTCCCCTGTTTTCTTTTTAAACATATCTTCATTGTAATGTATTTTTGTTAGGTATATTGGGAGAGTCATAAGAGTTCCTATTTCAATTAGGGTTGATACATATTAAATTGACGACGTCTTGACGACCGATTGGTCTCGTGGCTAGAGATCCTAGGTACTTAATCAAACGGTCGCGGGTTCGAATCCTGCAAGGTGCAATCATTTGTGTGCTGAGCAGAAATGTTTGTTTCCGAGTCATGGATGTTATAATATTCGTATCTATGTATGTTTATCCGTTATCTAGTACCCATAGTACAGGGTATCCTAGTTTGGGGCTAGGTAATTGGTGTGGAATTGTCCCGAATAAATATATAAAAAAAAAAAAAGGGGTAAATTAGGGTAGGGTACTCGCTGCCCCCCTAACTTGGACACAAATTAATGGTGTATATACTATATATACGGTGCGGGTGCGGTGGCCAGTGAACACATGATGTAATCCAATCCAGCTGACGTCAGGCTTTAGTGAAGAAAGGAGAGCATGATGACGTAATGCAGGTGCTTCACTTATTTTATTAGTTCGTTCACACATAGCTAAGTAGTTAAGTGCAAGTTTGAAGTGCATATTCTCTATGAGTAATGAATGATCGAGACTGCGGCACTTGGAACACACAACCATTGGTGGTTTGCTCGAAGCTACGCCGTGATTGCCCATCTAGATCGAGAAAAGTTAACATACGAAACGTTATTGAACCAAATGCTAAGGCACGCTTCGGCACGGAATGTTTTATTTCTTATTTTAAGCTGAAACCATTGCGCGCTACAGCGCTTTAAATAAATGAATTTTGAATATGGGGGTAAATTTTGGGGAGCAAGTTAGATAATTAAAATAGTATTGCAAACTATATCTAGCGCGTGACAAATAAAAAAGGGCTTTTTGTTTGGTTTATAAACAGCCCTTTATCCAACCCTTTATCAAAATTGAACTACCGTAAAATAAAAAGATAGGCCAACAGGCTTTATCTACATATTTTACTTCCTACGCAATATATGAAACCCAACTATATATGCAATTATTACTCTCTCTCCAACTTTCCATATACCACTGTCTGACAGTAATATTAACAGAGTTTGTAGAATTATAGGCGTGGTGAAATAGAATGACAAAGGTTCAGAAATAAATCATTGGTAACATTTAAACAGAAGGTACTTTTATTTCTTCTTGCAAAGAAAAACTCCTATTGACATAGTCAAAACATAAAACCGTATCTAAGGTACATCTGACATCGTCAATCGTCAAATGTCAGTAAAACTACCGAAATGTGTTGCATAAAAATTACGTAAAAAACAAAACACCGACAATTCATTCAATGAATTGCCAAAATATCACCAGTGTTTCATAAAACAATAGTAGTGACCGGCAGTCAACTCACAATTGTCATGAGAAAAACTTTTTATGAAACGGCGGTTGCTTACACCACGATTTGTAGAACTGTAGTGACAAATGTGACAGCCGAAGTTCTACCCGTCACTGGTCGGTTAATCAAAATAGTGAAGGTTTTTTTTTACTATGACTGTGGCAAGACTGGCATTGTGAAATGCAATATGACTGCCAATAATCAGTCACGTCGTGTTTTTTTGATATATGAAACGCAGGTTTGGCGCATTTGACTGACATTCGTAGTTTTATTATGATTTTTCGCTTTATGAAATAAGGCCCAGGAGTGACAATGCACTTGGGAATGTTTGAGCTCATTTTTCTCAGCTAAGTGACTCCTTTTTAGGCAGTCTTTTAGTAACTGTGTAGGTCATGGATGTAGAATCAGAATGGATAGAGCTATAGCTCCGCCGGCCATTCGATCGCCTCGTGTCCAGTTTTGACCTCCTAGGAGGCCACAACATTGCAGCCTGTGTGCTTATAAAGTGAAATTCTACTGAAATATCTTTGCTAAGACTAGACATTCTAGCAAAATAGTGAAACTATGTTGTGTTGTGCTGTGTTTTGTCCATCAAGAACAGCAAAAGGTGGAGTAAAAGATCCGGAATTATGGTTGCACAGGTATGTTTTTACTGGCTATTATTATCTTAAATATCGAAGTTTCAAAGCAAAACTGTATTTCACATTAAGAATATACATTAATTACATACAAATATTATTATTATGAATATATCTAAGTGTTTTCCTGTCTGTATCGTTTTATTTGCTTGGTGTCAATAAAGAGTTAATCTATCTATCTATCTATCTATTATTAACAACATGAAATAAAGTCGTGGTGATAATTAACTGAGGATTTAAACTTTTCATAGAAATTACACCAGCGTAAAATGGACACGCTACCTTAGCATTCCCTCCGTCCATTCTGATTCTAGGTATATGGTGTAGGTACATAAGTACCTTCAAAATATTTGTCATAATATTTCTTAGCCGACATGGATTGTACGGTATATTTTTCAATATTTATCAACATATTTATACATTTTTAAACTACTCTATGAGATAGGCTTTAAAAGAGTGTTCTACACACCACACCTATACTATAATTTTAAGTTCGGTAGGTGAGGTATCCTCCCAACCTTTCGACTGAATTTAAGATGGACTATGGAAGTTCCTTTAATTCTTAACGAACATAATATTTTTCTATCAACCTCACGCTCCACTAATCATTTTATGATAGCCTTTCAACAGCCTATCGCTGAGGCCATTTATTATGACAACAAATAAAGCAATGCCGAAATTGGACGGTGGTATTCGACAAAATTGAATTTTGGTAAAATGATTATTATCAAATGCTGGCTGTTTTTTTGTTTCGATTGACTCGGGTGGTTTTAAATAAATAGCTTGTAGGATTATTGAATGTGAATAATACATATTTCTGTTTGTTTCCACTTTGGGAAATCCCATAACTGTGTGAGATCGTCATTGAAATATTGGTGTTAAGCGAATGAAAAAATAATTGGAAAGGGGTTTGACAGGCGGTCGAGGTTGTTATTAGGCTCGCGGGATCGACTGGTGTCGATGGCATTTACCGAACTCAATTTAATTTAGATGCAAGATGTGGCCTTCCTATTGCTATTGCTGATTCACGTTCTGTTATTTTTGAACACAAACGCTCAACTAACTATCATGCTTTGGATTTTATTTTTAATGAAAGTTGAAACACGTATGAAATCTGATTAGTATGCAATTAACTGAATAGTGCATAATGTGAAATTGTGCAAAGCACATAATTATATTCTTTGCTATCCTACAACTTAGCATAGCAGGCTTGCTATCTTAAAATAGGCTATTGAACGAGAAAATAACATATTTTAAATCGTGTCTGTCTATTTGTCTGTATGTTTGTTCGTGCATCACGCAAAAACTACTGGACGGATTGCGGTGTGGTTTTATTGGTTGATAGCTTAGAGTTTGTCTTAAAATCTTGGGTACTTGGTATCTTAATGCAATGATTAGATGCTGGGCAATCATTAAAAATCTATTTGACGCCTGAACGAATTTTGAAGAAATGTAGTATATTGTACTTTATAGATACCTTTGGTACTGGAATAACACGTATGGGCTACTTTTAAATGAAATGGCTACGCGAGCAAAGACGCGGTCACGGCTAGTATACTTATATATATTTTTTATATACGGGACAATTCCACACCAATCACCTAGCCCCAAACTAGGATGCGCTGTACTATGGGTACTAAATAACAGATAAACATACATAGATACGAATACGAATACTCGTATTATAACATCCATGACTCGGAAACAAACATTTCTGCCCATCACACAAATGATTGCACCTTGCAGGATTCGAACCTGCGACCGTTTGATTACGTACCTAGGATCACTAGCCACGAGACCAACCGATCGTAAACTCCGCAGTTTAGTACAAAACAAATTTAAATTAGTTATGAATCTTTCTAAACAATAAATATAATCGAGTAGAACGTATCATCTACTATAATAAAAATCCAGAACGCGCAGAGTCGTATCACGTAAAATTACCAAATAGATGTATAACATGCTTTCCGATCCGACTCATTAAAATTTATGCATTTACGCATGAACCACTTGAACAGTGGATGCAAATTTTATTGCCCTGATAACCAGAGTCGTGGGTAAACAATCAATCTACTTTGTAAATTGCCGTATAACATTGTATCACGGCCCGATACCTACCGGACATGGTGTCCAACCATGAACCAATCAAATCACGCGGGGAGTGTGGATGTCAATTTATGAAGAAACATTTATGTACCTATGTTGTACTCCTTTGCAGTCTCATGCATACCTACGTAGTACCCAATTTTTGACTCGGATTCCCTATATCTAAGGAATCAAGAACTAAGAGGACCCTGTTCCCTCAAACACCCAAACGCAGTTGACGAGGTGCGGTGAGCCAAATTCATAAAGTACCCAAGACTGACTGTTACTAGAGAATATCTACAAATACAAGTGTTTTTTTTTTGTGTAATCTCGCCCAAACTGTTGAATCTGAGAATAAAAATATTAAACAAACTTCAAATATAAATCTGGATATTTAACAAAAATATTTAAAAAAAAATTGAACGCGCATTACTGGAGGCAAACGCGCCAAACGTGCCGAAGGAGCCAAATTTTCGAATTCTTTGTATGAAATGAAACCCCGCTCAACAATACGAGAAGAACGCGGAAAATCGCCAGCAAAAAATCGGAAGGCAACTAAATCCCGTACGGGTTCTGATGATGTAATCAATGTAATCATCCGATGCAGGCTCGAAGCAGGCTGTCTCTGTCTGCCACACGAATCTATATTGAAGAAAAAAAGTTTTATTGCGAAATGGTATCCATATAAGATAATTCGTCCTGACGAATATTTAAAACCTTTGAAAACTGTTAATTAACTTTATTTATTTTTTGACTAATAAATGTTCACAAAATATTTTATCCGGATGTGGTTGCCGAAACACCATTAAAATAAATTGGCTCCATAGAATAAAAACGTAGTTTCCTAAAAATCATCTGTTGTGACGGTCCCGTCGATGGAATGAATCAATTTCATTCAGTTTCTATCCAAGACGTTTTTACAAAAACCAAATGTGTGTAATCCCAACAAACATTCAAATACTTCTGTGGAAATAGTTTTTTTTAGAAAAATCGTAAGATTATTAAAACAAGTTAAATTAAATTGATAATATTAACTAAAATCGGCTCCCGAGATGCATCACCTTTCTTGCTTACCCTGGACCATGACGAGCGGGACAAAAATTTGGAGCCCATAGCGTCTTAAGGAGCAAAAATTAATTTTGTGTTTTTCTTGAATACAGCACAGATTTCAAGGTGAAACTTACTAGGTATTAAAGAGAGAATAATTATTCTAGACATTAAATGCGACAATACCAACTTTTTATCTTTTCTGCTTTAAAAACGGCAGGCCTTCAAATATTTCGAGTAATGGATTCGAGTTACGTGTCCATTTTGGCCTCTTCACGGCATAAACTATGTATGTATGTAGGTTTAGGTCAAATCTTGTAAGCTGAATTAGAACCATTTTCTTTTATCCTACGGAGTTGAATTTTTGCTTGTTGGTTCAGTTCCGATTACAAAACATTTTTATGGAATCGACATCCAGGAACAGTTCCAGATAAAGGAACTCCTCAACGGTAACGGTAAACAGCACTGACATGAAAATTTGTGTACGCATTATATTATGCTAGCCGGTTTGAAGTTTTACTATGACATGTTGCTGCTCTCCAGATTGGATCCTGATTAGGGAACTCCTCAACGGTTAACAGCATAGACACGAAATGTTGTATACGCATTTAATTTTGATAGCATGGTGTAAGTTTCATCATGACATGGCTACTGCATTAAAGCTCTTTTTAAATGTTTTTGGTTATTTTATTTAAATAGTTAAAGGATCAGAGTTACGTTCTTATGAGTTTCAAAAAAAGCATAAGAATCACTTTTGCTCCATTTCTTAGGAATGGATTGGTTTTTCAAGAATAATATCATCATTTAATTTTATTCGGATACAAAACAGGGCAATACATAAGCTTCGATAGTTATGTCCACGATTTTGAGAAATGGGACCAGTGTGGGCAGTAAGAAACTTCGTCTCCTTCGGCGCGTTCGGCGTTTCCGCTTCCGGTAGATGCGAGTTCAGCTTATTAGTCATCTACCTACGTTTTCATCGTCATCATCGTAAGCGTCTAATCGTCCACTACTAGACATCATTCTCTTCCAATGAACGCCACAGAGCCCGCACGTCGGCTCTTCTCATCCAGTTTCTGCCGACTGCCTTTTGAGGTCGTCACTCCACACCTGGCAGGTGGGTGTCCTGCAGAACGCCCACCTGGCTTAGCTACGTTATCGTCTAGATCAAATTAAGCGGATTCAATCTTTTGGAAATATGCTTTGAAAACTTCTCGCATTCAATCGCTTTTCTTTTCCCTGAAGAGAAGATTCGAAAAAGTATCTCTGAACCAATCATTTTTCTGGCATTGGAATTGTGTGATATCACACAACCGCAAAATGGTCTAGCCTTTATTAAACAAATACCATAAAATACAACCAAGTAACTACTGCTTATAACATTCTCACATTCTACCAGCATTATAGTATAAATTTGTAGGTATCCCATATTTTTAGTCTACGAATGGTTGGCAGCGTACCTAACATGCAATACAATACTCAACATCTACCAAAAATGGTCTCATAGCATATTATTTACATAAAATCAGTAATTATTTCCGTTGATGCGTGTTGTGGTAATAATAAAGCCAATATTGTATCAGTCATCAAGACTGCTACAATATTAGCGTTAATCGTAAATGGCGTAATCTAGAGAAAAATGTATGCCATTACTAAACCATAATAGACATGCACTGGTTACTTAGGTAATTTTACGCAGACTTCAGAGCACTAACAAAATATTTTGTTACGTGACTACAGCCTTATTATGTGGTTACTGGTAAAATCAAATAGCAGGAAAAACGTCTATCATAAACATCAAATACGTTTTAGGCACACGAAATAACACACAATTTAGAATAACCTCAATCGACCTTTTTTTGTCGGTAATCACGAGATCATAGAAATAATAAAAAAGTTCGAAGTTTCGCATTCCCTTATTTCCGCCTCCAAATCTGGATCGATTTTAAATATTTTCATCTACACTCATATCGTAAAATCCGGATTATGAACTCAAAAATGTTGATATAATGACATACTTTACGCACGGCATGTCTATAATAAGAAAAAAAAACGTATATGAAACGGTTGCATAATCAGGATCTTCGGGAAAAACAGAAATAAAATTGATTTATTTGTCTACCATGCGTAGTAAAATTGCTCGGGCTCTTGGGAGTCGGCCATCTAAGGTGGCGGCAATTCGATGACATCATTGCGGACTTGGGCTTGGTGGCCCTTGGAGACGTTACAATGATTTATCCATAGTGGTAGTGTTACACTAAGGTTGGATAAGCAATAAGGCACCGGCTCAATGACTGCCAGCACTGACTACAATTAAATGAGCTCACCGATGTACTATATCAAATCGACGGACACGGACCGTTTACTGAGATTTGCTGGAAACTTTTTATGAATTCCGCTAGCTTTCGTATGCTTTTGTACTCTATTATCGGACACTGATTGTCTTTTGTCATCAAATTTCTCATACATTTTGGCGCCCATTCACTATTTCACAGCTTCACGTCAAAGTGGTGTTCATAAAAGTTTCAAATTGTCCTTTCTTACACTAGTTTGAGTCGTATCGCTTCGCAAGCCAGTGGAGCGTGTTCCTTATAATGCGGGCAAAAACCTTTGTTTACCCTTTTACCTGACTACATTTTATCTTAACGCAGTGCGGGTGATTCCCTTTCGTTATTGCTCAAGCGTAACTTCCTTTTGCTTCATAACAATTGTTTTTATCAGCGTTCTTTGCAATTTGCGGTACTAATGAAGTGCACAAAAAGAGACGAGACAATTAGAGGGTCAATGAAGTGGCTAGGGGAAAAATAATAATACTAGGCATCCTCCAATATTTGACAAAGCAATAGTTGTTGAAGATTCTTTATAAACGCATTATATCGTCCAACTTAGATAGACGTCTGTTCAATGTCCTTTTAAATTCTGGTATGTAATAACAACAAAACAACAGATTAAGTCGTGTTGTAAGTAAATAGATGGTAATGTTAACTTTAGAATTTGAAGCTCCTTGGATTTTGTCTATTTTAGTAAATGTTACTGACTTTTACAAATTTCAAACTGGCATTAGAACCATTAAATAATGACCCACTTGAACCTGTATTATAAGTAGGCGCAGTGAGTCTTTGTGTTTGTGAAGTTAGGCTCTGTGAACGATTGCGCAGGTACTGCTGTGAGGATAAAACAGCATGAAGTAAGAGCGAGATAGAAAATGCGAAAAACGTAAGCAAGTGAGCGAGGCAGTTAAACAATGCTGTCTTCAGCTTCAATATTGGGATTAAGCCTGAAAAATAGCAGTCTGCGCAGCGACTTGCAGACAATTTCCGAGCCACAAACCGAAGTTGCGACTACTGTACCAACCTTCTTTAACATAATATTAAATGAGAAATTTAGAAATTGGATCTGAACAAAAAACGGATCTTCTTCGTAGGTATACAAATCACTAAGCTAGAACATCTACCGCGATATAAGTGGGGCGATATAAGTGGGATATAAGCGCTTATATCCCACTTATATCGATGTTCTAGCTTAGTTTTTTCTGCTTGTTCGTGTGTCACCATCGCGCCCACTACCAGTGCAGTACCAGAAGCCAACATAATATGTATATAAAATATTCTTATGTTTTACGCTTTATTTTCTAAGTTTAAATTCACGAACGCTTGTAGTTGTAATTCAAAGTCCCATTTGTTAAGCTATGCTTGAATATTCAAATAAAACTTAGTCGCAAGGCTCAACGAAGTCTTATCTTAGTAAGCACATACAGTCCTATTCAAAGCAAAGTTTAAACGGACTCATTAGCGCAACATTGCGGTGGGATCAATGAACATGCTCTTGAGAAGGACAGATGGCAGAAAACTAATGTGTGTGCATTTATAAACGGTAGGTACCAACGCTCACGCTATGTTACTATTGCTGAGGGTTTCAGACGCTCAGTAATGGTAATATTTATTAATGATATGAATGTGTCAAATTGTAACATTGAAATACTTTGAAAAATTATTATAGCTTTTCATTCATTCATTATACAATTATAATAAATTTAACAACATTATTAGAATGTTATCTGTAACAAAATACAATAGTAATTAAAAACACGAAGATGTTGATAAAACATATATAATAATAATTGTATTTTTGTAATAAAATAACAACCGTTAAAATATGTTTTGAAATGAATTCATTGACACTGTAAGATGCCATATCTGTGAGGATTTTTTCAATTTATTTTGCTTATATGGCCTCTGTGTAAAACTAAAAAATTCACCTTTTTCAAACATAAAGTACAAGATAGAAATATTTTTACGAGTAAGTACATAAACATAAAACTTGTTCAAATTTAGTAAGTTAATGTTTAACTTCAAAAATTAATTTTAAACATTGCATCGGTGTGGCTTACCCCATTCTACTATGCAAAATTTTATGGGTATCTCACAGTCCAAAATATATTTTATCTCAAAAGATAACATTAAATTAATTACCTAACTTTTCATCTGACAACAAACACTCAATCAATAATTTAATGTCATAATAGCATTGACTGACTGAGTATTATTTCTCTTTGCTTTCTAATAAAACATTTTTGTTCTCTAGACATTTTGAAAGTTTTTGCACAGATAGATAGATAAACGCTTTATTGCACACCAAATAAATCATACACACAAATAAACATTTAACTTAAATAGAGTACAATGGGCGGTATTATCGCTTAAAGCGATTTCTTCCAGACAACCGTTGAATGGAGAGGAATACATTTAATTGTCATGGACGGTGGTGCCGAATAATAAACAAAAATAAATAAATCTAAAAGGTACAAGAACTTAAACAACTAACCTAGTTCTAACTTAAACAATAACTACACATATACAAATATATTAAAATACATATATATATATATATATATAAAAATTATATATATATATATAAATTAGGTTGTTGTGTTCATTTACTTTGTTTGTATATATGTATATTTATATATATATATATATATATATAATTTATATATATATATATAATTTATATATATATATATATATATGTATTTTAATATATTTGTATATGTGTAGTTATTGTTTAAGTTAGAACTAGGTTAGTTGTTTAAGTTCTTGTACCTTTTAGATTTATTTATTTATGTTTATTATTCGGCACCACCGTCCATGACAATTAAATGTATTCCTCTCCATTCAACGGTTGTCTGGAAGAAATCGCTTTAAGCGATAATACCGCCCATTGTACTCTATTTAAGTTAAATGTTTATTTGTGTGTATGATTTATTTGGTGTGCAATAAAGCGTTTATCTATCTATCTATCTATCTGTGCAAAAACTTTCAAAATGTCTAGAGAACAAAAATGTTTTATTAGAAAGCAAAGAGAAATAATACTCAGTCAGTCAATGCTATTATGACATTAAATTATTGATTGAGTGTTTGTTGTCAGATGAAAAGTTAGGTCATTAATTTAATGTTATCTTTTGAGATAAAATATATTTTATATATATATATATATATATATAAATAATACAAACAAAGTAAATGAACACAACAACCTAATTTATTCCAATTTGCGATAAGTAAAATATTTTTATCCGTTTCTTAAATACGTTTAATGATGGAGACTGACGTATCAGGACTGGTCAACTGTTCCATAGTCTAACAGCTTGTACAGCAAACGATGCATCATAGAATGTTGTAACGTGCCAGGGTATTTTCAACTGTAGATTCTCTCAAGACCGCAACGACCGGGAATGCTCTGAGTGTAGAAAATGGAAGCATTCTTTGAGGTATGGAGGGGACGCAGGATTGAAAAGTATACTATAAAGTAGGGCACACAGCACACGGTCTAAAGTTCTGAAGTGTCAAAAGTGCCGGTAATTTGTTTTATATGATCTTATAAATGGGCAAAACTTCAAAAGAAGAAGATTTGTTTAATACATTGGCCTTCAATACTTAGTACCACACTTTCAATGTCTGTCTGTTCACGCATCACGTTAAAACTACTGGACCGATTGCAATGCGATTCCCACTGTTGGATAGCTTAGATTTTGACATAAAAACTGGTGTACTTGGTATCTCGAGCCGATGAGTTGGAGCCAAGCAATTTAATAAAAATTCTATTAATTTTAAAACTGTGATACTAAATTTTGAAGGCCAGTGTAGTATACGCATGTACTGATAACAAAACGATCGCATATATTGATTAATTGAACTGGTAAGATTCAATCAATTTATTGTGCAAAAATTGAATCAAATTCTGTTATTGCTTGTATTGTAGCTGATAGCTATAAACAAAAGCAGTAACCTTAAATTTTAGCCCGACTTATAATAGGTTTCGAAAGTTTAGAGGTGTTTGTCTATGCATGTGTGTTGAATGGAGAAAATAATTGCTCATGTAATTTAATGATGTTCAAATTACGAGTCTAGCACTTGTAACTTCGAGAATGGATGTGTCTATTAACCCCGTCTTACAATATACAGAGATGAGAGTTATTATTTGTAAGAAGTAAATTTTTTGACGGTGAATCGATTCCAAGTTTAATTTCTTTACTAGCGGTTTTTCTTTGGGTTAAAAGTAACCTATATGTTATTCCAGTAGAAAAAAGTACCTATAAAATACAATACACTGCATTTTATAAAAAAATGACGATTTCGACCAGTTTTACTATTGAATTATTGAATTAATTTTATGAATGGTACTAAGTTGTCTCATTTGTGTCACTTGTAGTGTTGTGGTGGTACTAGTTAATACCAGTTATACCATTAGACAATTACATCATGGTATAAATGGTTCAATACGTGTCCCACACGTTTACTCTAAATGGTATAAGTGGTATAGGTTGAGACCATTTATACCATTATTGCAATAAAACCACTTTATGGATTTTGTTCTCGTGCATACTTATATTTTTAGGTTTTATTTTCTTAAATAAACCAAAAAAATCTTCAATTGGTAAATAACTAAGATAAATAAAAAATAGAATGGGTTGAGACACTCGTAAACCGATCAGCACATACAACAGCAGCAAAAATGTAAGATCAAGTCATTCGTTAATCATTGATAAAAAAACGGTAGGTAGGTAGTAAGATCCTCGCTGAAACTAGCAATCTGCTGCTATGTACACCCGGAACCTTATGCACCCTATTTCACCGGTAGCCATACCGTGTTTATCTATTCTATTATCAACAAAACCATAGATGAACTGTCACACTTATACTATTAAGAGTATAGGTGGGACATGTTAATACCATTTACACCATGCCGTAATTGTCCAATGGGACTGGTATTAACTTGTAAATAAATGGGATAACTTAGTACCATTTTTACCATTATAGTTCAATGGTATAACTGGTCCAAACCTATTTTTGTTCATCCGTCAAATTTATTGATTGCTCGGCTTCTACTCATCGGATTGAGAAAACAATCGATTGGTTTTGTAGTGTGTAGTGATGGCAAATGGATATCACTGCACACTCGATTGACCTAGCGATGGCGGGTGCATTTGGCAAGTTTGATGATTGTGCATTGTTCTTGTATTTATTATGGCATCTGAATATATATTTTACATATGTAGGATGCGAATTATATCCTTCCAGCTGTAGGTATAACTACGTAACTTTGTACGAAAGCAAGATAGATGTCTCTGAGCACTGTTTTATACTTTGAAATAAAGTAACAAATAATATTTCAATTAATTTTGATGTAACCCACAATTACTATTACCCATTTCAAGCTAACGAAAATGTGACCATTCCGTTTAACACCAAAGTAAGCGTTTGAAACGCTACGCGCTACGAGCTATGAATACTACGTGCTACGAGGTATGAATGCTACGTGCTAAGACCTATGAATACTACGTGCTACGAGTTAAGAATGCGACGTGCTACGAACTATGAGCTAATTAGCTCTACGGCATTGTCGTAGTATTTACATACCAACGCAAAAAACGGCTCATGTTCATGTTGGATATGTATAGAGTTAGAGTTCAGTAGCCAGGACACTAAGTACCCAACTGTCAAATAGTTTTTACATGAAACGCCAATAAAGTTATTTTTACACGACTGCGCAGAAAAGGAGTGTTATGTTTTTAGGATTCATGTATGTTTGTAAGTATGTTTGAATGTAAGTATGTGAGTTTCTTTATTCCACCATAACTTTTAAATGCCTTAACAGATTTAGACGTATGAGGTATCGTTTGAATCATTAAGGGCTTCTTTTTTTGGTAAAAATTATTATGTCAGCTGTATGGCATCATTTAGAATAGCGGAAATAAAAAGTTCAATATTCACAATATGAGTATCAAATTGAAGGCCTTGATAAGCACATTCCAACAGTACCTAGATATATAATTTATTGGCATATGTTATTTTTTGGGAGGGCAGGCGTGTTATTTCGGTTGAATTTTGGTTCTCCGCGGGCATCAAATGCGTTATCTTGGTCGGCTATACTCGGAAACTAGTAACAACAGTTAGTTTTTTTTTTGTAAATTCGTACTACATAATCACATTGATCATGCATTGATTTTTATTGTTTCAGCACTACAACATTTTAATAATCCAAGGCAGCGTATTCGTTGCCTTGGATTATTGTAATGTTGTAGTGCTTATGAGTTAGCAACTCGAGCAAAAAGGTGACTTTAAAGACAAATATTTCATTAACGGAAGTAAATCGAAAAAAAACTGTAAAAAAACCTTATTATAATATTACAATACCTACTCAAAGAGATATGAAAATAAAAAAATGAGCCGTTGCGGGACGCCTGCCAGATGTATAAACATCGCATATGGTCGAGTTGAGCCGGAATGAGCTGAGGAGCCACGAGAGGCGCGGTTACATGTCGCCAGGCCACTTACGTTTGCCACGCCAAGAGTCGCCGTTACTCCCGTACCGCGCCATTAGATGTTTACACATCAATAAGGTTTTCATTCTGATACTCCTGCAATATGATTCCCTGTTTCGCGGGTGGCATAGACACACACACATCACAACACACCACAAATATCCAAGAACATACATTCATGCTCATCACACAAAGGTTTGCCCCGGCCAGTATTCGAACGTATACACACCAAGCTTAGAATCTAGCTTACATCATTCAACTTCATCCTAAATTATATCCACTTAATAAAGTTAGCTTAGCGATTTAAATAAATAAAGAGCGCTGCAGAATGATGCATGGGCTCTGTGAATTGAGGAAACTAATTTAAAGTTTGAAAGGCCACGTTATTTATTTGCATGTCTGAGTCTCTAGGTACCTAGATAGTTTTCAAAAGTACGCAGGTAAACAATGTTTGACGCGGTCCAATTTTTAACCGAACTGACCATGTGATTACGTTTTTCTTCAAATTCTGACTAATAAATACGAGTAATCAATCTAAAAACATAAGTTAAAATTGAATTACTTTTTAGCCAAATCGTAGCTAGATTGTAATAAAATGGAGTGCATATGTTTAATGTAGGTGCTCTAGGAATAAAACAAAACACATTTTGATCAATAACATAGAAACTATATTGACTCTTTATTGAAACACCTCGATATAGAAATATACAATTAATAATCTTAGTCTAACAAAAACATTGTAAAATTAACGGTGTTATCGCTTAAAGCGATTTCTTCCTGACAACCGTGCATGGAGAGGATTAACGTAAACAAATTACGGACGGTGGTTTTTTTATTTCTATGTACAGACTTTTTCTTCGTTCTTATTGCTTTATTAGATAGATAGATAGATTTGAGGTTTTTTTTGGTAACTATAAGTGGCGCGTGTACACTAGTGTTAAATAACACTTCTTGACCAGATTGACACATTTAGAATATTTTTGGCCTCTATTTTTACTCCCATGTCTCATCTACCACTCGGCTGATTTATCTCAGTATACAAACAAAAATAGTTATTAACTAAGTACGTACATACCAAATTTCGGATCGGTATCGGATCAAAACCTATTGTGTGTTAATGTTAACAAAGCTACATACGCGATTCGTCTATAATATAGGCTCTATATTGCACATCTCTATATAAAGGAAATCTTGCTTAAATATCGTTTAGAAGATTATACAAACGTTCACTCGCGCTCTCCAGAATCCAGAACTGAGATACATAATAAAAGATTATAAAAAAAACATGGATCGTGTTTATTATATTGGGGCTAGGAAATTGACCCGAATGTATTTATGTATATTTATCTCTCTATCTATACTTATAATAAAGCAAAATGTACGAAAAGTCTGTACAAAGAAGATAATTTAAAAAAAAGGTTTAGGGTACATGAAATAAGCTACTGAACAAGAATATAACATTTTAAAAATTAGTGTCTGTCTGTTTGTCTGTTTGTCTGTCTGTATGTTGGTTCGCGCATCACGTAAAAAGCTGCTAAACCGATTGCGATGCGTTTTTCAAGGTTGGATACCTTATATTTTGACTTAAAAACTGAGGTACTTTATATCTCAATTCGGTGAGTAGAAGCCGAGCAATCGATAAAAATAATTTTGACGGCTGAAGGAATTTTGATCAAATGTTGGTATATTGGTATGTTAGGTCCTCGAATAGCACAAAGAATACTTTTAACCTCCAGAAATGACCACGCGTGCGAAACCGCGGGCATCAGCTAGTATATTGATAAGTGAAGAAACTGCATGTTAAGGAACCTCCAACCTTCAAATGTTTCATCAACCAATCCTCACTAGATCAGCCTGATGGATTATGGCCGATAGTCTCTAAAATAAATCGATTGACGTAAGAATCAACAACATCGGCCCACGCGTTTGGTCTCTAGAGGGCCACAAATGAACACACATACCTACATTCATAAGCTGATAAACAAATAAGTTTAACTTGTTGCATCGCTGTTCTTCGCTGTTGTTCATTTTCAGTGACAGCAACATTTTTTTAATTAATGTTTATCTACTCTATTAAACTAAAGAAATAAACGAACTCTTTTTTTTAATTGAGTTTTATATGTTGAGATATCGATATAAAAGCACAAAAATTACCTAAAATCTGCATCACCTCTTCCGCACACACTGCACCTGGACGAGGAGGACAAACATTTGAGAGCGTACCCCACCTTACTATTGGAGAAGTATTTACCATTGGTGTTCTTTAATGTGCACGAGTGTAGGCAACAGACACAACCGCAAAAACACGTGCCATTTCGTGTTCTCTCCGAAACTGCCTAGGAAGTTTCAGTAAAGCTCCACCACTTTACTGAATCGTAACTTTAACTGTGACTTGGCTAGAGTTTTAACTACCTGGCTGACTGGAATTCCACAATTTGACTATATAGTCCAAAAAAAACATACAGGTTGTGTAATTGGCTGGTGCGGAGCCAATAAAATAATGTAAAAAATGTGAAAAGACATTGTATTGTGTTCTTTACAAAACATAACAAACAAAAAAAACGCTCAGAAAAGAAACGAATACGAATATATAAATCAGCACCGCCTGCGAAAGTAAAAGTTGAGATATTAACTTGCTAAGTTATAATTAGAAAAGTGTCTTATACTTTCTAAAAGCCTTTTTACCCCCTACGGGTAAGTAAATGCCTTTACGGTAAAAGATTGTTTGAACTTTTCAATTAAGTATGTATCGAATGTCGAATGCAGGAGAGTTAATAGAACTCTCCGACTCCTACCGCTGTTTTGAGACTAAACTTGTTAACATAATGTTGGCTTTTAACTTGCGAATACATTACGTGTGCTTTGGAAAGGTGGTTACTTAAGTAAATAACTTTTTAACAAATATGACCTAAGGGATGCTCTTTGTGCAAGTGTGTAATCTAAATTCTAATAGCCGTGACATGCACCGCTCCCGTAGGTTTAAATAATATGCTTTTACTCTTTTTTATACTTACACTAGCGGTGCCCGCTGCTTTGCCCGCCTTGTCATTATTCTGGATTAAATGTAATCTATGTGACCAGGACCAACATTACCTATAGAGCACAAAATACCAAATTTTGTTCAGACGTTAAATCATTTTTATCGATTGCTCGGTTTCTACTCACTGGATTGAGATACAAGTACACCAGTATTTAAGTCAAATCCTAAGATATCCAACGGCGAAAACCGCATCGCAATCGGTTCATTCGTTTAGATGATGCGCGAACAGACAAACAACAATCACTACTTTTAAATGTTATATTATTTTTCTGTTGCTTATTTTAAGTACCCTAGGCCATTTTTCTTATTGTACTTTTTTTTTAATTTACTGCTTCATTATAAATACTAGCTTTACCGCACGCGACTTCGTCCGCGCGGACTACTGTTTATCGCGAAAAAAATATCCTATGTTCTCTTCTTAGGTAAAAGTAGGTATAGGACCACTCTTGACATACTTGTTATTTCGTTTCCATGGCAACCGTTTCTTACAGCGAGTAACCAAGATTTATCCAGTTTTTTCAGTTGTCCCGTGGAACCTTTCAACTTTCCGGGATAAAAATCCCATGTTTTATTTCGGAGTATAAGCTATCTCCATTCCAAGTTTCATCAAAATCCGTCTAGCCGTTATTGCGTGAAAGCTCCCCAAATAAACAAACTAACAAACAGACAACGTTTCACTTTATATATTGGTATGGATAGATAGATAGATAGATAGGATATTAATATTTCGCAACGCTCGCACGTGGAAATGCAAGACTCAGTCTAAAGATGTAATTTGGTGTACGCGGACGTACCGTCAATTAAAGTTATCTAATTACAAGTCATTGTTATATGTAACTATACCACTCAACAATAGATTTAAAATTACGCTGTACACAATACATATTATTCGTATTCTCATCACTGTTGCAAAATGTTGTAAATCATCACGTTGGGTTAAAATAAAGTTACTTTGACTTTGAGTCAAACATTGCTTCCATTATCTTGTTAATACAACTTCAAACAGTATTATTTCCCAACAGACCCTCGTTATCCATTCATCAGACCCATGTGCTTGTTTCGCGTTTTACAAACAATATTAACACATTATCTCACATAAACACTCTATCCCTGAAGCATCCCAGAAGTGATCAAAGTGTCATCCCTCATTCCCCGAAACGTGCATCCAAACTTTATGAAAACAGACCAACCAGTTAACTGATTTACTTGTACATGTGGTGTTGTGCTGCCAACGGTTTATCCTTTTATATTATTGACCGAGTGAGCGCGAAGCGCGAGCAAAGCGTCTCCGTTTCAGCTTGTGCAAAAATGCTTTCGTTTGTCCGAATTTCCAAACCGATCTAGACAAAACTTGGTATACAGGTTCAACGAATTTGTAGATTTTTTTAGACGTCAAGGATTTTTGATTGTGGGATACTTCTCCCAAAAATGGGCAAAAAGGGGGATATCTATGCATTTTTAGATCGAATTTCGATGGTTCTTTGTTATTTGAAACGTAGTAACTTTAAATTGGTCTCATAAAAAATAAAAATAAATTATCCTTAAATTCATTATTGTACACATAAGTCACATAAACAGTAAATACATTTTATGTACAAAGGCAAGCTTAACCCTAAAACGAGTCTTATTCCAGCAATCCCTTGAGGAAAGAGAACGTTCAAACAAACAAGTAGGTTTATGTGTACATGAACCTAAATCAGTAAGAAAATCGCAACTAAATATATATAATAAATTGTAAAAGGAAGTCAATACTTATATACTATACACAACAAATATAGGTATACGTATGGGTTCTTATAGATACTTACATAAATAAATACAAACTAACATGTGAAACATATCGAGTCGGATAAAAATAGAAAGAAAATGCTCTTTTATTTTCACTTTGAAGACTTCAAAAGACACATACAACATACTATTCTTGCTAGTCCCTGCAAGAATAGTATGTTAGTTTTACAATAAGGTAACTAGATGCTACTGTGTACCGCTAGATTGTTTGCAAAAAAGTTTGTACGCGCGAGGTCTACAGCTCACAGAGCCACTAGTTACTATAAGCTGTGCCCGTGGCTTTACCCGCGAGTCATTTCATTTAAAAGTGTCATTCCAGGACCAAAGTACCTATAAAAGTTCGGGCGTCCCCGCAGTCTCCGCGCAAGCTCTCCAACGTCGTAGTTATACCTTGATTTCCGTGGGTTATCCATTGCGATATCTCCTTTGCTTTTACTCGTCCAACCTATTCACACTCATGATTCCCCCATCACCTTTCCATCACCGTACGACTAGACGATCGGCGAAGTGCCACCCTTTTATGGTTGAAATACCTCGCATTATAAGAACTGAAAAGGAGTGGAATGCCCTGCCCTCGTCAGTGTTTCCGGTAAATTATAACCCCGGTGTGTTCAAGTCAAGAGTGAATAGGTATCTACTAGGCAAGCGTGCTACACCTTCGACCACATCATCGCTTTCCATCAGCTGAGATCGTGGTCAAACGATTGCCTAGTAAGGAAAAAAACTAAAAACTGTAAATTACAATATACTACATTTCTTCATTGAGTCTTTCAGCCATCAAATAGTTTATTATCGATTGCTCGGCAACTACTCATCGAATTAACATAACAAGTACCCCAGTTTTTAAGTCAAACCGTAAACTATTCAACAGTGAAAACCATATCGCAATCGGTCTAGTAGTTTTTACGTGTAGGGCATACACACATTCAGGCAAACAAACAAACAGACAGACATTATTTAAAAAAAAGTTATTCTTGTTCAGTAGCTTATTTTAAGTACCGTAGACAATTTTTTTATATCTTCTTTGTACAGACTTTTTCGAACCTATTTCTTTATTATAAGTATAGATTAGCTGTGCCCGCGGCTTTGCTCGCGTGTTCATTTTTCGGGGATAAATCATTTATCCATAATTATTATTTTTCAGTTATTTCACATATTTTTTTCATTTATCCTATGTTGTTATTCCAGAACTAAAAGTACCCATAATATCAGTTTTTCATTGATTGCTCGACTTCTATTCCTCGGCTTGAGATACCAAGTACTCCAGGTTTTTAAGTCAAACCCTAAGCTATCCTACTGCATCGCAATCGGTCCAGTAGTTTTTACAAGGCAACGGAAACAAGCAGACACGATTTTTAAAAAGTTTTATTCTTGGTTAGTATCTTTTTTAAGTCCCATTAACCATTTTTTTATAATATACTTCATTGTACTCACTTTTTGTTGCTTACTGCTTTATTATGAGTATAGTTAGTAACTAACAGCAACCGCGGCTATGTATCATATGAAAATAGTTCAGGTCCAGATTCTAGGCAAGCGTGCTACACCTTCGACCACATCATCGCTTTCCATCAGGTAAGATCGTGGTCAAACGATTGCCTAGTCCGTAATAAAAAAAAAAAAAAAAGATTATCCATAGAGAAAAAAAAAACATTTCGTCGTCGTGAATACTAACTACATCATATTCCGAGCCGTTACGGAGCTAAGTGGCAACACACATTGTCATTTACTACGTACACAGCAGAGACTTTTGTATTTATTATATTAGTAGAAAGGGATTATGTTAATTATAATAATTATATATATATATATATATATATGATTGATTTCCGAAAATTACGAATTACACCTGTTTGTTACAACCTGTATATATATATATATATATATATATATATATATACAGGTTGTAACAAACAGGTGTAATTAGTGTTATAATATATAATTATATATATATATATATATATATATATATATATATATATATACAGGTTGTAACAAACAGGTGTAATTCGTAATTTTCGGAAATCAATCATAAATTTAAAAAAATTATAACCCCCAACAATTATAAATAAAAACCATCTCGATCACATCAGCTTCATCATCACAGCAGCCAAAGACAGACACAATTATACATACATACACACCTTAATCTTATAACACTCTCTCTTTACGATATCATGCATGACATGATATCGTAATATTATTTACTTTTGACATTCAGTATTTACAGACAAATTTACATGATAAGCTTATGTATGCGTGGTTTAAGTATTTCTACAGCCTATATTTATTATGTTTGTATTACATTAGGATCCCCTATCTGAATCCCATAGGTAATCCAACAACATTCGCTAAGCCCTAGGTCAGCCAATGTTAGTTCCTAATTATAGGTTTCTATGTTGGACTGAAAACCATTTTACCTTCCATATTGGCTGCTACGGCTACGACGTACAATGAGAGAGTACTATATTAAGTGATTACATTTTTATATGTTGGCACATTTAAATTTCCTCCTGTTGGAAGATAGAATGTATTATATTTCCACTTATTATTCTCGTAAATTTCTTATTTTGCTGGGTGTAGGCGTATAACTGCATTTTATGTCTCGAGTGCAAAAGGGTTTTTGTCTTTTTAATTTTTTATAGTCTCCAACCCGAGCCTAATAATGAATAAAATAGAAAGTAATAAAAGGTGACGTGACAGAAACCCTCTTTTTTTCTTAGCAGTATTTAAATTTTCGGTTATTAAAACATCATTGTTTAATTTCCTCGCAATAGAAGTGAAAAGCAGAGTTAAGTTAATAAAACGGGATTTTATACTCTACTTCAATATCTACCCTCCCTACAACTCTGGCGGATAAATGTCTCGGATAAAATAGCTTTGCAGTTGTTGTACAATCTATATTGTCTTTGCACTCTCTGAGTGTGCCACACGGTTTTTATTATTTCAGAAAACTTCACGCAGCTGCGAAAAATATTACGTGAAGATAATTGGTATTTAATGTAACATTCGCTATTAGCCGTCTCGGTTGAAAACGATTCCGAGACCCACCCTCCTGGTCCACGCACAACGCGAGCTTTACTCTACTATCCGAAATAGTAGCTTATGAAACGGTTGCGTATCAGGAATTTTTGAACGACGAGTGTGTGTATTTTAATAGTATCACACGAATGTTGTAATACCTAGCTATGTGCCGTTTCGTACACTAATTTATTTACACTCATGCAATATGAACATTTGTTGTAATATTTTCATGATTCTATGATGAATGAATTCTATGGAGTCAAATTCCCTTCAAATCAATGCTGTCTAACAGAAAATAAAGACTTTAAATAAAAGTGACTGATGTATTTACTGATATATTTATTTGTCTAGATCTTTGGATAAACAGTAAAGGAAATATTTTTCTGAACTTGTAGTTACGAGTGTACGGTCACATTGAACAAACAAACAGTACAATAACTACAAAATAAAGGCCTGATTTACTTTCATCTCAAAGGGTTGGTATTATTGTGGGCATGCTTTGTGAACCTCGTTAATATGAGCTCAGCTCACCTGAGCTCCACTCCGCTAACCTCATCTCTAGGTATCGTGCAGGATGATTATTGTCGGGAAAGCACGTCTCATCTTACATTAGATACTTAAACGTACTTAAACTTTGGCAGATACCCTTGCATTATATATTCTGTTTCCTTGCTCATCTTCTAATCTTTGGTCATTCTTCACTCTTCTAGAGGTTTATAGTGCTTGCAGATGTCGACCAGGAAATAAACTGTCAAGCCGCAGAGAGCTCGTCCGTCTTGCCGGCATTAAACTCCCCGAAGAAGGACTTCAAAATAATCTGGTTTCGGATTATTTTGAAGTCCTTCACTTCAAAATAATCCGAAACCAGGGCGCTTATTCAAGATGCCGCATGAAATTCCTTGCCGAAAACGTGTGACGTCAGTACGGCAATTGCCGTACGATTCCACGCAGATATCTTAACGCGGCGCGTAACGTGTCTTATTGGCAATAGAGAATAATGGCCCTGGTATGTCCGATCTTCTTGTTGGTAAGTTTTGAACCGTTTCACAAACTTTTAATGTTATGAACATCACTCGCGAGTTTTTTGCCCGTACATTTAATGCAAGACATGGCGAGGTACTTCTCTGGACTTTCCCTATTTAGACCACTCACTTTATTTCACTGTGGTAGAAAAGTATTTATCCCTTATCTTGTATCATTATTTATTTAGTTTATATACCTATTTACACGTATAAGTAAGGTTTTTTATGATATATGTGGAGGCGTCGTGTAAATGGTGCCGAGTGCTTAAACCATGTACACGTTTTTGCATTGTATTTATATTTCTATAGGGAGAAAAACTTTCATGCTCAGTCTTCGATTAAATACTCACTAAAAAGTATCTACCCCCTCGTCCGCGTCCATTTTAAGGAAGTGTTTTGTGTAATGTCACCTTTAGAATGTTCTGATTCCAACAGGCCATTAGCTAATTACTTTTGAGGTCCGCAAATTACGCTCAATTTGTGAAAAGCCGCCAAAGATTTCGATGGTTGGGATGGAAATGCTAATAAGCTTAATAGATGATTGCTACTGTTTAATTAAAAGTATCATCATCATCATCATCGTTTCAGCCTTTAGAAGTCCACTGCTGAACATAGGCCTCCCCCAAAGAGCGCCATGACGAACGATCTTGTGCCACCTCCATCCATCGACTTCCTGTGATCGCCACAATGTCGTTGGTCCATCGTGTGGGGGTAATTTTTTGTTCCTTTGAAATTACAATATGGCAGCTGTAAGCCACCATTTTGACACTTCATATATCCTATAGCACTCTCGTAATTAAGACGAATGCAATGATACCGCTTAAGGCCGAGATATATGTGAATTGGGCTCAATTTGGGGACATTAAAACCTTTTTTATCCGTAATCTTTATAGAAAAAACTTCAAATAAAATATATGTTAATTTACATCATACAGAGCATCTTCTCTTTAGCTTAAAAAAATGAAAATACAATTTTAAATATCAATAATAAATACGCAAAGTAGTTCGCCTCTGTTTTTGTAGTTATTACCGTTTTTCTTCTAAACTAACAATCACATATTTTCTTAATTTCCTTTAGCATATTCAATAATGAAACGCTGAGGTAACCTTGGAATTAGTTTTGCAAATATCTTTCCTAATTAATTTTAACATTTTTTTACGTAATCTATACTCGCTAATCGCATGGGCAACCCCTCTGTCGCCCAATAAATCAGTGCGGGACGAGACGTTGTGCTGAACGTACCTGCGACACTTTTCTCCGCAAAAGGTACCTATTATTAATCTGTGGCTTGTCTTGCGCATAACCAATTTGGAAATCATATATTATGTCGATTTTTAGTTGTAGGCGGGATTATTTGAGTGTGTAAATATAATAATAATGATATTTTTTTAGTTTTTTGTTATTAGGCTGTACATAATAGTACGAGTATAGTCTTTTATTATAGTTATTAATTTACCTATTCGTGATATTATAGTAATTATTATAGTCAATTACAGTCAGATTATAGTAATTATTATTTAATTAAGTATCATATAATGTTTATAAATTATCTATTATTATAGTTATTAATTTACCTATTCGTGATATTATAGTTATTATTATAGTCAATTACAGTCAGATTATAGTAATTATTATTTAATTAAGTATCATATAATGTTTATAAATTATCTATTATTATAGTTATTAATTTACCTATTCGTGATATTATAGTTATTATTATAGTCAATTACAGTCAGATTATAGTAATTATTATTTAATTAAGTATCATATAATGTTTATAAATTATCTAAATAAATAGTACTGGTTCCATATATATTATTTTTATTATTATAGTTAATTACTCTCACATTATAGTAATTATTATTTAAGTAAATTATTTAATTCTATGCGTGAGTTTATGAAATAATAATATTTTTTCAATAACTAGTTTTTGGGTTCTGTATGATAATAATATGGTAACAATTCTATTGTCCCAATCAGGGCTTGATATCGGTACGAACAATACTAGTATCATAGCAGTAAATACCGGTATTTTCCATTTCGGTACTTGAATACCTAAGAACCGGTATTTTCCCCTCAAGGTACCGGTAGATAATTCAGGTTCTTATGCTACAATACTAGAATGCTACCATACACTCGTGCTAACGCAGCGGATGTCTACGGATTGCGACGTTGTGCCTTAACACGAACTATTTGAGTCACACGACGTGACGTCACATAAAATTAAAAAGGCGCCCTCTAGAGAACGTAAAGAAGTGAACAAAAATATATTTTATTTTTTCTTCTGTGATCCCGTGTTTGGTATCAAATGAAAGCGCTTAATTAGCACATTTCGAAAATATATATTTTAAATCTCCAAAATAATTTAAATAAAAATATAATTTAATAAACTATAAACCCGACTACGGTCTTAGTGAACTTAAAAGTCACAAACAAGAATATTCAAACGTTTCAGAAATTTAAAACTGTAGTAATGTGCGAACGAACATCCAGACAGACAGACAGACACGATTTTTAAGAATTATAGTCATATTCTTGTTCTGTTACTAATTTTAAGGCCTCGAGTGTATTTTTTATTTTCTTCTTTGTACAGACTTTTTGTAACTTCCTGTTTTTTATGTATAGAGTGATAAATAAAATATATGATAATGATAATGATAAATAAAATAAACCTATACAGATGCAGTCTTACTTAGCCAACAGATCTCAAGTAGTAACAGTCAATGAGAAAACCTCTACAATGGGCAGTGTTGATATAGGCGTACCTCAAGGATCTATTCTAGGACCTGTACTATTTTTAATATATGTAAATGACCTTGTTAACTGCTTGCCTGAATGGTGTTTTGTAAGTGTATTTGCTGACACATGTTGGTATAAAAGACAAGTGCAAAACTGCTTTAGAGAACAAACTGGTGGAAACAATAGCCACTCTTGAAAAATGGTTTGAAGCTAATGGTATGCTATACTTAACGCTGACAAAAGCATAATTATGCGTTACCAATCTAGAAAAGGATTGGAGAAAAACTTGTCTGTAAAAGAAAATGTGTTCCTAGGGTATACCATCGATTATACGATGTAAAAAGATAGCTAGTACAAACTACGCACTGCTTAAACTTAAGCCGATTATAGATAAAAAAAGCCCTAGTTACGGTTTATTATGCATATGTACATTCCCTCATAAATTATGCTATAACAGTTTGGGGAAATGCTGCTGATATAAACAGAATCCTGAAATGCCATAAAACGTCAATAAGGATCATAAATGGTTTAAGGAAACGCATGTAAGCAAAAAAATATTTTAAATCTAATAATATTATGACTGTTATATCAATTTATATATTTAACAGTCTTCTAGAAATTCATAGTGAAAAGGATGATCTGGCTAAAAACATGGACATGCACAGTTATAATTTGAGGAATAAAGAGAAACTTTATCAATCAAAGACAAAACTAGCCAAAGTAAAGAAGCAAGGTAAACAAAATAAAATAACTATGTATAATAAGTTGCCTATTAGCATAACAAGACTTCATTTCATTTAAGAATAAAATAAAACATTTTTTCGTAGCTAACCCATTTTATTCACTTAATGAATTTATGACATTGCGTCTGACGGAGTCATCATTTTTGAACGAGGATTAACGAAATAAGAGTTTGACTTAGTTGAAATTGTTGTAATTCTTATAGATATTAATTTGAATGCATTGAATATTTTTACAATTTGTTTTCAATTTCCATTTTATTTTATTGTTATAAATTCTTTCTATGTATAATCAGTGTAATATTAAGTTTGCGAAGTGTGTACTATTTGACTTGCCTTGTGTAACAGACCAAGTTATATGGCCAATAAATAATTCTATTCTATTTTTTCTAGTCAGTTTGGGGAAATCCTAATCTATAGTACAAAGGGAAATTTTAAGCACTAAATCTTCTAACTTGAGCAGTTCTACCAAAAAATATACCGTATATATCTACATTTTACCGTTTAACTCATGATTGTTCGGAAGCTATCTGTCCCCATATAAATTAAAAATGTAAGTATTTTCAAGAATTAAGGCTCTCAACAGTCTCAAAGAGGTCGGGCCAGGATACTCAATTATATCGTATTTCAACGTAATGGCACTGAGAAGTCGTGAAGTACCATTAACTGCGATTTTATAGTTCTTCAGGATCCCCTCTCTCCTTGGAGTCTGTGGTCAAACTTTTCCAATTATACCATAGAATTAATGGTGACAGCATAAAATTGTGACCATTACCATTCATTTTTTATAGACAAGGACGGATACATATCACGGACGCACTGAGTTTAGAGGTATACTTTTTATTGTATGTTTTGTTTGTTACACTGTCTAGAATTGATAATTCCATGTTTCTTGTTGGATTGATAATCCATGTTAAGCATCTTTACCTCGGTTAGGGCTGAGCTTAGAGGTATACTTGTCGTAGTATGTTTTGTTAGTTACAATGTCGTAGTATGTTTTGACGACTGGTTGGTCTAGTGGCTAGAAACCCTACTACGAAATCAAACGGTCGTGGGTTCGAATCCCACAAGGTGCAATCATTTGTGTGCTGAGCAGAAATGTTTGTTTCCGAGTCATGGATGTAATATTCGTATCTATGTATGTTTATCCGTTATCTAGTGCCCATAGTACAGGGTATCCTAGTTTGGGGCTAGGTAATTGGTGTGAATTGTTCTGAATATTATTTTTATTATTATTTATTATTAATTGATAATTCCATGTTTCATTGATGGCCGCGCTAAAATAGAAATTCGCCACTTGCCCTACTAACTACTATGCCTGCTACATTATCTCAGTTTGTACTGAGATTAGAGGTATACTTGTTAAGTTTTTGTTACACTGTCTAGAATTTTATTGATAATTCCATGTTTCATCGATGGCCGCGTAAAAAACATTGACTGACTTACAAATTTAATATGTATGGAAATATCTTAACTTCAAACCTCTTTATTTCGGTACGGACAGACTTTAGGTATACTTGTTCTAGTATGTTTTGTTTGTTACACTGTCTAGAATTGATAATCCTAAGTAAAATTGAAAGACGCGCGAAAAACAAATTACGAAAAATTGTGCAAATTTTGGTCATGGTCTTTTATCAGTATTGTACTTACAAAGATACATTTGAGAAGCTCGGTGTAGGCCATTGCCAAGTATTTGTTCAAAAGATAAAGGAAAATCAAAATATTGCGCGCATGGTGGAGCTGAGAACAATCGAAATGTAAGTTTTTTTTTTTCTGAAAGCATAGTTACATGAAATTGTATTATTCTAACAAAACAAAGGAAATGGCTTGTTCTTACGATTTTCTATTATTTTCACACGTTATTTATAACCCTGTTTGTGATTTTTACGTGGAATCACGAATCAAATAATTTCACGAAGGTACTTATGTTTTTGCCGTGGCGGTCTCGGTTTAGAATAAGACCCCTTCCAATCCTCCCGTGGATGTTGTAAGAGGCGACTAAGGGATTACACACCGGAAGATGGGCAATAGCGTCCTCCGAGCATATATTTGATACACTGCGGTCACCAATCCGCCTGCCAAACGTGGTGACTATGGCAAACCCCCCCCCCCCCTCAATTTGATAGGCACACCACAAATACGGCCCCCAATCCCCGGCGGCTCCATTATTCCTGGCACCGTTAGCAGCCATGGTAACGGCGGAGCAGAGGGTGCTAAGAATCCCCAGCAGAAACCCAGCTGCCAACCCCCACGATCTCTAGACCTGACAACTTATAACGCACGCACCTTGATGACCGATGATAAGTTGATAGACCTGGAAGAAGTGGTAAGTAAGTTGCGCTGGGGTATTATAGGATTATCAGAAGTCCAAAGAGAGGGAGAGGATACGATGACCTTCAATTCCGCCAACTTACTCTATTACCGGGAGGGCGACAAGCAGTCTCAACACGGTATCGGGTTTCTCGTCCACAAGTCCCTCGTCAACAACTTAGTGAAAGCGTTTCGAGCAGAGTGGCATACCTTATACTCAGAATTACCGAACGGTATTCGTTGAAGGTCATACAGGTGTACGCCCCATACTCGAAACACCCGGACGATGAAGTGGAGACTATGTATGACGACATTCCTAATGCCAAACATGCCCCAAAACACACTTCACAGTGGTGATGGGGGACTTCAATGCACGGCTGGGCATGAGAAATGGAGATGAACTGAGAGTGGAGCAGTTTGGATTTGGACAGCGGAACCAAAGGGGGCTGCGATTGGCCGACTTCATGGAGAAGGAGGAACTCTTTATTATGAACTCTTTTTTCAAGAAGCGCCAGTCCAGAAAATGGACGTGGCTGCACCCCGGCGGTCATAAGATAGATTTTATTTTGACGACCAATAAGCATATATTCAATGTTGTCTCTGTGATTAACAGGGTTAAGACCGGCAGTGATCACCGCATGGTAAGAGGCTCATTGAATATCAACGTAAAGCTGGAGAGGTTTCGTTTGATAAGATCTACTCTTCGCCCAAGTCCTGCCCAAATCCAAAACCCCGAGAGCTTTCAGTTGGAGCTCCAAAATCGCTTCCAAATTCTTACCGAATGGACAAACTAAACAACGGGCTGGTGAAAATTGTTCACGCGGTCGGATCGGAGTTCCGCAAAAATAGAACATAGAAACTCTCTGAGCATACACTCAATCTTATGGCAGAACGAGGCGAGATGAGGCTGCAGTCTTCAGCGGATATGTCGAGTTACAGCTTGCTTAATAAACAGATCTCAAAGTCGATACGACACGATTTGTGTTCCTATAAGTAATACAAGTAGTATTCTACTTGTATTCAGAACGCAATAGAGCGGAACAAGGGCTCCAAAGTGTTTGCAAGAGATCTGTCTATTAGGCAAAGCCTGTTGACGAAGCTGAAAACCGACAGCAGCAGCATCGTTTCGTCGAAGCCAGAGATTTTGAGTGAGCTCGAGAAGTTCTATGGACAATTATACACCTCATTGCGTAGTCCTCTTAGCACGACTACCGATGCAAGAGCCCGTTTGACCCGACATTATACGAGTTCAGAATGGCTCTCAAACAGCTTAAGAGCAACAAAGCACCAGGGGAGGACGGAATAACTACATAGCTACTGAAAGCGGGTGGAACAACGGTACGTAAAGTCCTTCAGAAGCTGTTTAAGTCTGTCATCCTCGAGGGTACTACGCCAGAGGCGTGGCATAGGAGCGTAGTGGTTTTATTATTTAAGAAAGGTGATAAAACCCTCTTGAAGAATCGTAGGCCCATTTTGCTGTTGAGCCACGTGTATAAGCTGTTTTCGAGAGTAGTTACAAACCATCCCGCTCGTAGGTTTGACGACTTTCAGCCTCCCGAACAAGCTGGATTCCGGAAAGGTTTTACAACCGTAGACCACATCCATACGCTCCAGCAGATTATACAGAAGACCGAAGAGTATAATCGGCCACTATGTCTAGCGTTTGTGGATTATGAAAAAGCCTTTGATTTAGTCGAGACCTGGGCAGTGCTAAAGTCTTTACAGCGGTACCAGATTTATTGCCAGTATATCGAAGTGTTGAAGTGTTTGAACAGCAAGGCCACCATGACAGTCCGTCTTCAGGATCAGAGCACAAATTATATTCACGTGCAAAAAGGGGTGAGACAGAGATACGTTATTTCTCCAAAACTGTTTACCTCTGCACTGGAAAGTAAGCACTGCACTGCTAAGTATTCAAGCTTATGAAATGGAACGGATATGGTGTTAACATCAATGGCGAATACATCACTCACCTTCAATTTGCTGATGATATAGTAGTCATGGCAGAAACCCTGGAAGACCTAAGCACAATGCTCAGTAACCTCAATATTGTTTCCCAATATGCTTTCCTTGCACTTGAACCTGTTCAAGTACTCGGAAAACCCACCGTGTCCAGTTAAAACCTGAGTAATGACCCCCATTGGGTTTAGTTTTCTTACAAGTTTATGACCTTTTACAGCGTCTGGGAGAGACAATTTTGTTATTTTAGCGGTTTCGCCCGACATATATCTCCGATTCTACTTGTCAAGCGTTTCCTTACGGATTTGCCGCTTGACGAATGAAATTGGACACTGATTGTAATCGGGCTTTGTTTTGGAAAAGTTGCACCGATTTGTTCTGTTCTTTACACTCCTTTAGGTGACTGCGGATTTCGACTGCGAGGGGATTGAGAGAGCGCTGATTTACGACAGTTTCCAGTGACGACAGCGAGTCACTATAGACTCCGAAGCTGGATTCGGACCGCTTTAGGATCACCCTCATGGCACTGCATATAGCCAACAGTTCTGCCTGATAGACCGAGCAGTAGGACGACAGTTTCAATTTTTGGCATTTGGTTTCGGCACTATTGCTCCATAGAGACAATGATGCTCCAACCTTGCCTTTAATTTTACTGCCGTCCGTGAAGATCTTCACTGCTTGGGTATTGTGGTTGTCCACCTGATCTTGGTCTACCAGACATATGAATTGCTGGTCTATATGTTCCGCCGGGTGGGGTATATCAGCAAAAGCAGTCTTCCGCTCCACCTCCCTATCTCCTAGCACCGGCTGTGCCACCCCCTTCTTGGCCTCGTACAGAGCGGCTACTTCTTGAATCCTGAGATCAAGAGGCAGTAACCCAGCCAGTACCAGTGCTGAGTTTAGGGAGACGGTGCGGTAAGATTTGCACAATTTAGGTGCAAATCCTCTTTGGACTTGCGATCTCTTCTGACCACCAAGGTAAGGTTATTTCATGCCTTGGCTTTAATTTCGGAATACTGAGAATTGCTGTATTTTTTAGATCTTTGTAATGAAATTTTGAAAACAATAGTGTTGTGGTCTGAGCTAGTTATTCCCTCATCAGTCGTCCAGTCTTCTACCAGGTCGAGCAATCCCGCCGTACATGCCGTAATGTCCACAAAACTGGTGTACGTTTTCCCCCCTCTGATCGTACTGAATGTTGGGGTGTTGCCATTGTTCAGCACCTGCAAACTCATATCTTTGAGAGCACCAGCCATTTTCTCCCCTCTCTGGTCAATATTTTTGCTCCTTCACCAGGTTTTCTTCGCATTTGCATCGTCAGCCATAATGATGTTCCTACCGAATTTCTTCTCGATCCTATTAAGCTGCTCCAGGTATGGCTCTATCGGTTCCGGTATGGGTTCAAAATAAAATGATACTACTACTATCTCCCAGGTGCTAGTTCGAATTTTTACCACCGAGATGTTTGGGGTGGTAAATTCAGAGCACTGCATGACATCCAGGTCGTGATTAAAGCAACGATTGCTGCTTTGATAGTGGTGTCTCCTTGCTTTGTGCTCTGATATATCCTAGCGCCCCTGTAGTTTTTCATCCTTCAAATTCCTCCGACATATGGCTCCTGGAGCAGTGCGAATGCCACCTTTTTCTTGTTAGCCTCAAGCATAAGCTCATTCGTTGCGAGTGCCTTCCTTTGCAGGTTGGCTTGGGCTACTAAGTATGGCTTCGCTGCTTGGTTAGGATCCGAGTTTATCCGTGGCACCGCTATACGCTACGTTGGATCTGGCTAATGCCTCCCATCTTTTCCTGATTGGACATTCCTGTCTGAAGGCATTATGGTCTGTTCTCTCCATTTTGGCGCTTACACAGTTGCTACAAGACGGGGCTACATCAGCAAGGCAGTCCGCACACTGTGACCTCATATGAGGGCCTCCACAGTGACAACATTTCTCTAGTGTCTCCTTGCAGAAACGCCGGCCATGTCCATAACCGAGGCACATCGAGCATTGGACCAGTGGTGACTGGTCCATCACTCTCAGTCTCTGCAAATCGACATGTAACGTCTCTGCCTCGACCATACGTTGCCACAGTTTGGGGGAGACCCTCATCACGACGTGACTAGTGTGCGGATTCCTGGTGCGCTTCTTGTAGGCTATTTGGATCCTGTCTTCTTCCTTTCCTAGTCCATCAAATATCGCTCGATTTTGGTTCCTCAGGGCTCGCAGCACCTCTTCATCACTATTGTACTGCAGTACATCCCTGAGGATTACCAAGGGATCTTTGTTTTTAACCTCTTCGACTTGGAGGTGATCTTCTGTTATTTTCAACCTTTCCTTAACCTTCTCCCTTTCCTCTTTCGTCTTACACCCTACTATTATCTTTCTGTCCTTCGCTTTCCGAATCTTTTCCACCTTCACCCAGCCTTCTTTTGCATCCATCACGTTCCGAATCCTACTCAGTACTTGTTCCCCAGTTTCCTCTTCATCTCTAGAGGTAACGACTATGGAATGAAGCGCGGTTTGTATGGAGGGCTGCCTCCCGAAGTATCCAGCCGCTACGCCCGCGTAAGTCGTCCTCTCCAGAGCTTCCTTCTGTCTTTCCATTACATCTTTTAAGTCCTTCATCTTATCTTTGTTCTCTCGCACTAGCTGGCTATGCTCAGCCAGTGTCGAGAACAGCTGAGAAAATGTTTCCTTATCTGTCTCTTTATCTCTTGTAGTCTCCGGTACATGTTCTATCTGTTTGTTCTGTGCTCTGTTACCAAACTTCTCAATCTCTCCTTGATGTTCTACGGGTTGCTTCTCTCTCTTGGGAGAGCGTGCCTTTCGGTTTTTGCTTTAGGAAGCCCGTCGCCGCTACCACTGCCTTTTTGGAGGAGATTGAGAGTTTGGGGAGTGTGGCTTTCCCGATTCCCAAGCTCCAATATTTTTCCTCACTTTTGAGGCTTTGTCAGTATCGTTGGAAGGACCGGCCCTCCTCGTCTGTATTGGAGAGCCTTGGGACATTGTGAGTTCCTCGTTCACCTTCTTGGCGGGGGGAGTTACGAACATAGTTCAGAGAGATGAGTCAAAATATATATAATAAAATGTATAACATAATACAAACTGAAAAAAATAAAATAAAAAAATTATGTATTATAAAAGAGTCGGTTATCAACGTAGAGAAAAATTTTTAAAGTTGTAAAATGTCATTTAAAAATTTAGGTATTTTATACCTGTGTCGCTTATATGTAACTAAACTATATATTAAGAAAGTTTGAACCAAATTGACCCAAACTCCGTCTAATTGTGTTATTTCTGTTTCAGTTGGCGATTTTTTCTAAATATCTTCGGCCACAGATATCCACAAAACACTAAAATGAGACCCACGTGGTCCACGCGACCACACCAACAAATACCGCAACAAAAAGAAAAAAAAATGTTCTGCCCTTCTACTGCAGACTTCAAATTTTTACGAAAAATTCTAGCTTTAAAATTAGTCGAAATACGATGATTTTGTGTTTTTATGAAAAATTTAGTGTTAAAATAATAATTTTGTGAATTATAATTTTGAAATTCGTCTCGGGTTCTCCTCAGATCTAAAGAGGAGACGCCGAGACGAATCCAACGGTATATTACACTCTATAGTCAGGTTGTAATTAACACGTGACATAGTAAAATGTAAAAAGAGAGCGTGTCATCACCTATATAAGATCGGTAGTAACAGTAGTAGTGAAAATTATGTAAAAAAAATGACAAAATTCGCGTTTTCGCGTATGGGGCGCGATGCGCGCTCACTCAGTGATGTCTAGAAAAATAATTAGAAAATTTGAAGTTGTTAGTCCGAAATAAACAATGTTAAATTAAATGTAAGATTTTTCAAAGAAAAACTGAAAAATCTAGTATAATTATAATGTTATTTAAATTTTTATTACAGATTCGTGGAGGGGTCGTCGAGACGAAGCTAACGACGTATCACACACCAGGATCGGGTTAAAACTTATGCACGTGAAAAAGTTCCAACTATGTCTACTTAGGTCAGACGATCCAACTGGGTAGATCCAACTTCGACAAAGAGGTCAACCAACGAATCTAATTCGGATGGGCAGCGTTCGGGAAATTACACCATATATTCTCCTCGCAGATACCGCAGAGCCTCAAGACGAAAGTTTTTAACCAGTGCGTGTTGCCAGTGATGACATACGGCACTGAGTGGTGGTCGCTAACTATTGGTCTCATACACAAGTTCAGAGTAGCGCAATGTGCAATGGAGATAGCTATGCTCGGTGTTTCACTACGTGATAGAATCAGAATTAGAGTCCTTACGATTCCTAAATTATGCCTCGGGAATTTACGCCTCGGATGCGGAATATATTATTCTAAATAGGTGAGTAAGCAAGAAAAATTGATACCACGCGAATGTGAATTATGAAGTTAACACTCTTCTAGTATGAACTTTTTTAGGTTGGAATGTGGTACATTAGTTGGAGTGCGAAGCATTAAGTAGATTTAGCTATGAGTCAGATATATTGCGGGTCGTCCAATGGAGCATTTGTCACATGTCCGTAATTTGCGAAATAGCACAGTTTTTTTCCGTTTTCTTCATATAACAGTGAAGTAATCCTCGACTGTGATTTGTCAAAATTTCGACATTGCAGGCCTTTTCCGTAAGTTAAGCCGGCTGGGTAAGCTCAACGTGGTGTTTTATCTCACGGCCCTTTCTGACTCTGTTGAATCTGCGTCAGTTTTTGCTCGTTTTGTTTGGGTGTATGAAATGCGAATAAGAATTTTACTTGCATCATTTTTTATGAGCATTTCGCGGACAAAGAGAACAAACGCTTTTTACATTTTGTTATGCCACACAATTTAAGCTAGATTTTTCAGTCTAATATCAATTACATTTAGGTATATTTTGGATTGAAAAGAGGAAACAGAACAGAACTTCACTATACATAGCACTCGTAGAAACATAAATATATATTGAAGTAGGAGAAAACAATGCAGGTACCTAATTTACTGAATGAAAGTTAATGATACCGTAGAATTAATAAAAGTTGAAAGGAAAGAGAATTAAATTAATTTATAAAGTTTGTTTTGGAAGTATTGCTCTGAGCTCTATCTCTTTTCAAAAGAATTTCGAGCAACTGCATTGAATTTCAACATTCAGTGAACTATATCTACCAAGACGAGCAAGTCTAGAAAATCTCTACAGTATTTATAATTTCGGAAGTGCAATTTGTTGTTTGTTTGTTTTTTACTCCTTCGCGAAAGGAATGAAATGAAAGGCTTATTTCCTACGAATCTATACTTATAATAAAACTGTAACAGGCTAATCTCATCGCCACGATTCTCATCGTCACCTTCGTGGCAAATTTGATTTATTGCTTATTTGAACTATTTTTGCAAAAAAACTTATATCACTTGATAAGACGAGTAATTCATACATAAATTAATCAAATCGTAAGTCTCGTTTGGAAGAATAATGGTTTTGAACTTCTAGATACCACGAAATTGATGCAATGATCCACGAAAGTGACTCAGTAACTTTACAGACATTATTTTCTCACAATTTACTGAGTTATTAGTAACGGTTTATTCGAAAAAAAATCATGAAATTACCACTTAATCTTATTTTTATAATTGATCAGGCAAAGACATGATTATCAATAAACAAAAGAGACAATTATCAGTTCGATCTTAAGTTCGGTCATCCTACGAAATAGGTATACTTATATGCTACGTCAGTTAAGACACATTTTTAGTGAAAGTCTTTATTATAAACATTATTAATGTAGGTGACAAACAGGAACTTTGCTGTGATTTTATTAACCAGGTACTTATATTTCATGGTATATTTTTACTCTAAAAGACCCTCTGAATAAAATATTATCACATACTTACATAGTAACATCAACGGATGGATAGAAGATGAGGACGGACGAAAGGACTGACGGATTAACAGACTTACAAACTTACAGACAGTCAGATACAGTAGCCAGACTATAAGGGTTCCTATTTACCACCTTGGTTCGATAAAAACGTTACTTTAAAATTCAAAAACACTGTCTTACAACATCTGTCTTCTTTCAACTACATGATTTTGTAAATACATTCACACCAGTCGCTATATTTCAAAATAAAACAATGCAGAAAATCACTTTGGTTGCATTAAACTACCTTCATGGATAAAATGCCACGAAGGTGACAAAAATAACCCTTTTTATAAATTGCTGCAGAGTTTAGGTGTAACGTGTTAAATCAAATACTACATAATTATATAGCACATTTTAGGGTTTCGATGAGCTAACTTTGATTTCAATTGCTAAAATACAATGCACAGGAATGTTGTCCACGCAAGTGATCATTACACCTGTGAATAAATATAAACTTACCATATTTTTTTCTCACGGCACGATGTGCCGTACCTCTCACTTCTGCAATGCCGGAACACGACTGACGTTCGACAGAATCAAACTCTGTGTTTGATTGCTGATGTTATGTTCATCAGACAGCCGTTATACTACGCAAATCTAAACTACCTAAAATCGTGTGACCGACGCTTATGTTGTTTTAAATTCAAACTAAAAATGAAAATATGTTTCTTAGATTAAAGGTGTAAAGTGTATTTAATTATGATGTCTTTAGTATAAGTAACATACAAATATATTGAAATTAGGTGAAGCAGTAACTAAATGGTTTACTGCAACGGGAAGTGTGACACGATGAGAATACGAAAAATGGTCCCTTTTTTGAACATTCGTGTTAATTTTTGGTATTAGTTTTGCTTCTATTATAACAAGCTTTATTACTTGGAACTTAGCAGGGTACTTCCCGCACCAACTCGTAATCCCCGTAGAACGGACAAGGTGATCTTTTATAATTCGATAAAACAATACCACACTTCCATGTCTACGGGATCACGCCTAACAAGCACTACTGATATTGAGCGGGCGCTAGTACAATTAACAGACAGTCTCACCAAAAGCTATGAGGAAGCCTGCCTTCTCTGCCCACCATACGTAAGTAAAGCTGGTAGTCATGCATGTACTTCTCGAGTGCGAAAGCGTGGCGATACAAAGGTAACAGTTCCTGGGAACAACTTCCACCATGAGGAAAGCCTGCGCCGGAATTCGCAAGCTGCTGGCCTTCCTGAGGGACATCGGGTGGCTGAACTAACTGTCGCCGCCCGTTTCACGCAAAAGGGGCCGATGATCGGCCTAGTTGCGGAAAAGAAGCCCGACCACCAAGCACCAAGTGCCAAGTAAGACACGCTATATTTCTTTTGTAGCTTAATAGATGTTTTATCTTCTATTTGACAAATTCTGTTTCTATCTTATACCGTTTAGGAAATATAACTATGTGACCATCAAGTTTGAGCTTCGATGACAATTACCCAACAAGTCCAATTCTGTACATTGATGATATTATGTAAATTCATTTTGGAGGCTGCTGTGTATTCCAAAACTGTTTTTTTACATTTTTGTCTGTCTGTCTGTTTTTTTTGTCTGTATCTTTGCTAGGCATCACGCCGAAACTACTAAATGAATTTAAATGAAACTTGGTATGATTTGAGTTCATACTATGAGGTTGGACATAGGATACTTTTATTCTCGAAAAATTACATGGTTCTTGCAGGATAGGGGTTGAAAGTTATTTAAAAACACACTTACCACTCTGAAACTACGGACAGATATTAATGCATTTTGGCCCAGTTATAGTTTATATGATGGGTAAAAATTGAGGACACTTTTTTATCCCGAAAAAATAAAGGGTTCCTGCGGGATAGGGATCCAAATTCTGTACATTGAAGATATTTTGTAATTTTTTTTGGAGGCTGTTCTATATTTGTACTTAAGCCAAAACTATATTCTTTCTTTTTTTTCAATTTTCTATCTGTCTGTCTGTCTATACCTTGGACACGCATCACGCTGAAACTACTGATTGAATTCGAATGAAACTTAGCATAATTTGAGCTCATACTACGAAGTAGGACAAAGGATACTTTTTATCCCGAAAAATTACATGGTTCCCGCAGGATAGGGATTGAAATTTATTTAAAAGAACACGTATCACGCTGAAACTACTTCACGGATTTTTATGCAACTTGGCACAGTGACAGTTTATATGATGAGTGAAAACAGAGAATACTTTTAATACTGAAAAAGTAAAGGATTATTACAGGATATGGGATAAAATGTTTTTTTTTTTCATTTTTGTCTGTTTTCTATCTGTCTGTCTGTCTTTATCTTGGACGTGCATCTCGCCAAAACTACTAAATGAATTCAAATGAAACTTGGCATGATTGGAGTTCATACTACGAGGTAGGACATTGGATACCTTTGCATACTGGTATTTACCAGTATGAAATAAAATACTTTAGAGGGTCCCCGCATGATAGGGGTATTTTATTTGGAGTTAGTATGTTTTACGGTTTATAGTTACTTCCGTAGTTCACCTCTAGGATACTCAAGGAATATTCCTCCAAATTTCAAATACCTAGATCCACCGGTTTAGGCTCGATGTGTTTTTTTTCAGTCAGTCAGTCGGTAAGTATGTCACGGTACTATATTAAAGGTATGATGAAAAAACACATATTTTTATTATTCTGCCCAAAAGTGAAGGACATCTATACTTATGATAAAGCAGTTAGTACCAAACAAACTGTAAAAGGAAGATATAAAAAAATAGGGTACTAAAAAGAAGCTAAAAAAGAAAAAAACATTTTTAAAACTTGTGTTTGTCTGTTTGTCTATTAGTCTGTTCACGCATCACGTAAAAACTTCTGGACCGATTGCGAAGTCAAATTTTGGATAACTTAAAAACTGACTTAATAACGGGTTAGACTTAAAAACTGGTGTACTTATTATCTCAATCCGATGAGTAGCAGCCGAGCAATCGATAAAAACTTTTCGACGGCAGAAGGAATTATGTTTAAATGTTGGTATATTGGTATTTTAGGTCTTGGAATAGTAATAGAGTTATTTTAACTTAGAGAAAGGGCTGCGAAGCCGTGGGTACAGCTAGTAATAATACATAGCCAATTCAGATTCCGAAAAACAGTCTATTTTATGTCGCTAAAAGCAAAGCTTTTTAATAAGACTATAGGTATATAAATATTTATTCTATGCTTTCGTTAACATCTTTATAACCGACGCGTAGTGCGCAACTATAGTTCAATTATATTTATCTAGTTTACTTTAAGATTTTTGTGTCGCCAGTCGCAATGTTATTTGATAATTTGATTATTTATATACAGCAACAATAAATAAGAAAAAAAAGTTGAAGATACACATTTTATAAAACTATTCATGCAACCTGCACTTTACATAAATATAATGGTTATTTTAATATCTTGACATATAAACCCACTTGTGTTGCTTTGTAAAAACAAAGTCGTCTTTACGTTAACATCTTTATCGACAGAGCGAAACGCGGCAAAATTCAAAATGAAAGGGAATACTTTCCTTTACATATATGCTACCAAGACCGCTCTGAACAGTGAACACCCAAGTATTAGGCTGAATTATTTTACTTCTAACAGCAGCAATTTTGAATCGGACTTTCAAGAGCTAACGTAACAGCGCCATTTCAGCCGAGTTCAACGGCTTTCAGACAGCAAAATACTGAAAACAACGCTGTAAGTGGCGGAACAAACCTGAATACCTTATTGTTTTTTTCGCGCGCGAGCAAGTAGCATGCTCCCTGGAAGATACTATGAAAGTTGCTGGTTATTTGAATTCCTTCATCATGTCAGCCTTTAGAAGTCCACTGCTGAACATAGGCCTCCCCCAAAGAGCGCCATGACGAGCAATCCTGTGCCATCTCAATCCACCGACTTCCTGCGATGGGTACAATGTCGTCGGTCCATCGTGTGGGGGGTCTCCCCATACTTCACTTGCTTGTTCGTGGTCGCCATTCGAGAACCTTTATTCCCCAGCGGTTGTCGGTTCTGCAAACTATATGGCCTGGCCATTGCCACTTCAACTTGCAAACTCTGAGAGCTATGTCGGTAACCTTCGTTCTTCTACGGATTTCCTCATTTCTGATTCTATCACGTAGTGAAACACCGAGCATAGCTCTCTCCATTGCACGCTGCGCAACTGTGAGCTTTTGTATGACCAATAGTTAGCGACCACGTCTCAGTGCCGTATGTCATCACTGCGGTAACTGCGACGATAAGATATGGCGTAATTTCCCGAACGCTGCCCATCCGAGTTGGATTCGTCGGTTGACCTCTTTGTCGAAGTTGGATCTACCCAGTTGGATCGTCTGACCCAAGTAGACATAGTGATCAACAGCTTCGATAATATCGTTCCCAACATAAACCGGCATGGTACGACATGGGCATTTGACATGAATTCCTTAGAGGTAAAAATTAGCTTTTGTTAGGACATAAAAATACAAATTCCGGTGCTTTTGTGCCTAATTTGGAGTCGGTACAAATTCATGTTTCTGCTACGAAGTATGACACATCATATCAGCAAATTTTGTAGCGTGCCATGTCTCCATCACTGTATTTGGATACTTACAGAAGCTCAACTTCCTCACGTTTTATTAAATTCCATGGTTCATTCAAATCATAATGCGCATGTACAATTATAATCTACCATTATAATGTAGTAAAGTAAAATGCATATCATTTTATTTAACAAAAAAAAATGTCTTAATTTTTCTGAGCTACTTACCTAGTACTTTCAACTGGAAAATTTTAGACGCATATCGCAATCGTGTACATCATTTTAACCCCCGAACTTCAATGTGTGTGAAACGTAAGAGTGGTGTAATAAGTTTAGGGTGTGTCACTCTATCACTGTATCACTGTGATAGAGTGACACACAATCACAATCACAATCGTAGCTTCCAAACTAATGGATCGAATTTGATTCGTATTTTTTTGTTTGAATTTTGATGTGATGACGGAGTAATCCTAACTCCCAAACAATTGACATTCAGTAGCCCCTTTTTGCCCCTTTTTGGTGGAACAACTGCTCCCTTCCCACCCCTCCAGACCCCAATCAAATAAACTCAAAAGACAAAAAAAAATAAAGTTTAACCTGTATATACCAAGTTTCGTCTAAAAGGGTGGATATGCGACCTGTAGAGGAGAACAGAGATCCAACCGGACAGACGGACATCCGGACATACGAAAACATTTTTACCCAAGCTGAAACGGAGACGCTTCGCGCTTGCTCGGTCAATTAAACAAAGTCATACGCAACATTTTAAGAAGCATGAGGTGTCGTATCTCGAAACATTGCGTCCTAATGTTAGCAAACAACGAAATTGAGACACTTCGTAAGCTTATCTAGTGGCGAAATTAGAATTACCCTTATCGCCCTTTTGTTTGTTCCACAGTATTTTTGTATCCCCCGTTATCGCCGTCAAGAGATCCCTTTACTCGAGGTTTCCTGTGATATGACGACAACAAAGTTCAATAAAAATTTATGTATTTTTGCGGAAATTTGGTGTACTCTATTTTTCTTTTGAAGTAACGTAGACGACATTGTGTTTTTTTGGTAGGTATACACTGATTAAATGTTGTTGATAAAAAAATGATATGAAAAATCTTATTGTATCTTAAAAAATAGGTCCCTCCATAATTCAAATATTGTGTTTACAGACATTTTTTTTTTTATTAATTCTTCATGTTGTCCCGGTTATAATTAAGGGGTACTGTTGTATGCCTTCTTACCTGCTTTCTTCCCTCAGGATGGGGGTTCAGAAATAAGGCAGAAATATACGGGCATAAAACATTTAATTTTGCCAAGGGCCGCTCAGTAGTAGGGGGTACACGAAAGTGGTGGTATCGGCCGGACACAGTATGGCTGATTCTACTTCTCTGGTTCTGGTCCAGTACTCTCCTGACTGAGGCCGCAGGTGGAAGGGGGCGCTCGTGGGAGACCAGGTTCTCAGATCGTAGCCGGTTCGAAGTGATGGCTGTCAGACCAGCAAGCCGGACGTAGGACCCTGGAACGCGCATCCAAGAACAGCGTTATGGTCTGATGGTAACTCCTGTGAGCACCCACGGCAACAACAGAAGGGAAGTACTAGGCAGTAGTTGTGTTGCCGGGGATGTTCACAATCAGATACGGAGATTACAATGATTTAAATGAAATTGATTGATTTTATGAAATTGCGAGGGTGGAATTGAAATTATTAATTAAGCCGATTTCAGAGATAGCATTTTACACAATTAAGTAATGAATTCTAATTTCAATTCAGTATGAAATGGCTAACGATGATGACCTCTCAAAAGATTCCCCAAGCAATGAAATAATAAGTTTACGAATAGTCACACTATCTACTTTACAATATTATGTGCACCGCTTACCCAAATTCCGGGGTGAAACAACAACACCAAGGTCTCGGAGAACGTGTAGGGACGAACAGTTTTATATTTGTTGTCTCTAAGATCCTGTCTTAATTCAAGCAGAGACCAATAAAATTGACGTACGTTCTATTAAATTAACCTCTCGGCGTGTGTGATGGCGGCGGTCTGCCGGTTGCGTCTCAGCTCCCTTAGTAACTCCTAATTAAGCTGCACTGCAGCGAACAGGTCGGGGTGCGGCAAATAAAATGACGCTGCGAATATATTGAGCGTATTGATGAATTTCAAAAGCTATTTAATTAATATTTAATATATGATTAGTAGGTAAGGTAATATACGTGTAGATAGTGTTTTATAGATATTAAAATTAGTTGTAACGATTTTAAGTTTGTATTTTTTTTTATAAATAATATGTAAATAATGTAAACATGTACGTATAACGTTACATTATCCCCCTCGTCACGGAAAGGGTTTTGTTCTTAAATAAAACCCGTCTACTAACCTCGAACTGCAATTAGCACTACACATTCATGCTATCATCTTACATTCAACCTAGTAAAGTTCACCTAAAAACACCTAAGCAACAACAACAGTATTAATATTTGTTGCTGACGCGCTCATTCATAAACAAGGCACCTGTGATTATTGCACAAGTGACCAATGATAATTACATATTTTTTTTTAACTTGTGGGATATATAAACTAACATATGTATACGTACATTAATATATATATTTTTAGTTTAAATTATTGATAAGCTTTAAATCCTTAACATGCCAGACTCCTATGCTTTTACCTGACATATCTTCTAGGACATACACAAGTGGTGATCGCTTTTCAGTAATCCGGCATTTTATGAATTTAGGCGCTAACTTTTTGCTAAAATATTTGTCTTTATCGCTTAGAACAAAAGTGCGTTTAAAGACTAAATCGCCTACGCTAAATTGCGCTGGTTTCCTTCGTAAATTATAGTGTGCAGTATTCTTTAAATGTGCCTGCCATAATGAAGCTTGCACATCATTGAACACGGACGAAAGGCCTCCCAGGTTTTCAGCATATATATCACGCGGCAGAAACAAAACTTCATCTCCTAGGTCAGTATCCGTATAATGCGATCCACACAAATCAAGTTCTCTACCGTATACAAGAAATGAAGGCGTATAACCGGTGGCTTCATTTACGGAGTTATTGATCGCAAACTGTATTTTGGGGATAAATGTGTCCCAAGACCGGTGGTCGTTTTCAACGAATGTGGATAAACAAGTGACAATCGTTTTATTGTAACGTTCCACAGTGTTAATTTGCGGCGTATACTTAGGCGTAAAGTATACATTAGGGATTTTATACTTTTTAAACAAGGCATCAGTTGTAGAACTTATAAACTGACTTCCGTTATCAAGATATACCGTTTGAGATATGCCATGTACTAGAAATATTGATTCTTCTAGAATTTTGACTACAGCATCAGAAGTAGCACGACGTAATGGAAAGATATGGCAATATTTCGAAAAGCAGCAGGTTATCACGAGCATGTAACAATTTTGTTTGCGAGTTACTGGAAGAGGTCCGACAAAATCAATGGAAATCATTTGGAATGGCCTCGAACATTGTTTAGGCCGACCCATTTCTCCCAAAGTCATGTGATTTTGCGCCTTGTAGGACAAACAGATAGAACAAGAGCCTACAAACTTTACGACGTCTTGATGCATGCCAGGCCAGTAATATGTCAGTGATAAACGCCGATATGTTTTAAAAATGCCAAGATGTCCAGCTGTCGGTTCTGAGTGGTTCTCAGTTATAATACTTTCATAAAATTCGTGGGGTACGACTTCCTTCCAAGCAAATTCTGAAGTTAGTGGGGATTTGGTTTTCGAAAGTCGATACAAAGAGTTATTTTTAATTAGGAAATTTGGATAATTGCTCGGTGTATTAAGACAACCATTATAAATTTTCTTGTACCAAACATCGTCTGTTGTTACTACAGAATTGGAAAGAGAGATAGAAGCATTAGGAAAAGCGCGTGAGAGTGCATCAGCAATGATGTTATCAATCCCGCGGCGTGTTTTTAATTCAAAATTAAATGAAGACAGCCGTATTCCCCAACGTGCTAATCGTCCTGTCGGATTATCTAGTGATAAAAACCATTTTAACGCGGAATGGTCAGTGTACACCGTAAACGTCTGTCCATTTTCGAGATAACAGCGCCAGTGCTCAAGAGCAGTCAATACAGCGAGGGTTTCCCTTTCGGTGACGCTGTAGTTTTTCTCGGCACTGGTAAGAGATCTACTCATGTAGGCGACAGGGTGTTCTTTACCGTTTAGTGTCTGCGTTAACATTGCGCCAACTCCGTAGTTGCTAGCATCCGTATGTACTTGAAATGGCATTGTGTAAACCGGACAAGAAAGTACAGGCGCGGAGACTAAACATTCTTTTAAAGCATCGAATGCTGTGTTAGCTTCTGTTGTCCATTTAAAAGGTGGTGATTTTTTACCATTTGCAGTAAGCTTGTTAAGAGGACCAGCTACTGTACTGAAATTTGGAACAAAACGTCGATACCATGTTGCAGTACCAAGAAAGCGTTTTAGTTCCTTTCTACTGGTTGGTGTGGGGAAGTTAATTATGGCTTCCACTTTATCTGGGTCTGTGCGCAGACCACGAGCATCAACCACATATCCAAGATATTTAAGCTCGCTTATAAAAAACTTGCACTTTTCGAAATTTACCGTTAAGTTTGCCTGTTTTAATTTGTCCAAAACGCGCAACAGACGTGAGACATGGTCCTCAAATGACGAGCTAATAATAATAATATCATCAAGGTAGGCAAAGGTTTTAAAGTCCATGTCACCGAAAAGAGAGTCTACCAAACGTTGTTGTGTAGCGGGAGCGTTGGTCAAACCAAAAGCGGTGGTCTTAAATCGCAAGGTGCCTCTACCTGGTACATAAAATGCAGTCTTATCACGGTCTTCAGGTCGTATAGGGATCTGCCAGAAAGCTTTAGAAAGATCTACACTTGACAGATATTTCGCATCTCGAAGGTTATCTAATATTTCTGAAACGTAAGGCAAGTTGTAAGCGTCACGCTTAGTTACGGCATTCAACTTTCGACTATCGAGACAGAATCTAGGCTGTCCGTTCTTTTTATTAACGACGAGTACGGGAGAGGACCACGCACTCTCACAAGGTTCCACTACATCAAGTGACAGCATCTCGTCAACCTGTTCTACTAAGATACGCTGTTTTTCTGGGGACATTCTATAGTACCGTTGTCTTATAGGAAGGGCGTCGCCAGTATCTATGTGATGGGTAATTATATTAGTTCTACCTAAACCCTTCTCATCAGTTGAAATTGACTCGAATTGTGAAATAATATTATCCGCTATAGCTTTTTGTGAGTCTATTAAATTATCATATGAGTGAATAAAGGTTTCCCCCTTGTTTATTATTATTTCTGCTAAAGATGAATTGGATAATTTAATACTGCCTAAATATTTAGGACAAATTTTAAAAGCACGCCAAAAATCTACGCCTAGTATTATTGAGGTCTCGACTTCGGGAACTACGTATGCCTTAATAATGTGAAACTGGCCTTCAAATGTTACAGGCAAATTTACGTAGCCAATATTTTTTAAGGATTGACCGCCGGCAGCTAACATTTTAATTTTGTCATCCTGGTGCAAAGTGCAGTTGGTTAAATGTTCATGGGAATTATTTCCCAGAATAGATACCGCAGCTCCAGAATCAAGCAAACCGCAGGCATCAATATTATTAATTTTAATATTAACATAGGGCCTTGAATCGTTTAAAGGTTTTGATTTCAGAATTGTAGATACTCTATAACTAGAAGAAAATGTTCTTATAAATGCAAGCCAAGTTTCCCAATCTTGCTTGTCAAAATTACTACAATTCTGATTATTTAGTTTTTTTGAATTTATATTAACTTTACTGCATTTAGGGCAGTGAGGTGTTTTAACATCTTTCATTCCGCACTTAAAACAAAAAATGTCGCGTTTAGCTTGACATTGATGAATGTGGTGTGAATTATTGCGACACCTAGGGCAATAAGGTTCATTTTTAGTGACATCAACAGCATGCATATTGTGATTCTGATTTTTATACTTACTGTAATTTTGAGTGTAATTTTGATTCTTTGTATAAAAATCTTTATTGTTATTGTAGTTGTTAAATCTATTTGTTTTATTCTGATCTTTAGTGTATGCAAACTCTGGTGCTAGAGTGTCTATAGTAACCTTAGGAGGTTCTTGAAATTTTGCAAAACGAGCTTGAATGATCTCGTAGTTTCGACATAAAGAACGCAAAACGTCAATTGTCGTGATTTGAGCCGCTGAAGCTAATGTGCTAGCATAACAGGGCCTAATATTGTGGAGAAGAATCTCCAACTGATCTCCTTCAGATAATGACTTGGATAAACGCGAGAACATCCCACTCATGATCGAGAGATAGATGGTGATGTTTTCTCGTTCACCTTGAGTACGTGAGCGAATTTCAGAAATGAGCCGATAGTCGTAATCTGACTGATCAAAATCCTCCTATAAAAGAACTGCTAACTCAGACCAAGAGTTGACTCTGTCTTTTACCGCACGAAACCAATGAAGGACATCGTCTTGAAAAATTTCGGTAGAAAAACTTAATATTTTCGCTGAAGGAATATTTCGAGCTTCTATAAATTCATCAACACGCTGTATAAATGATCGCACACAAGTTTTACCGTTGAACTTTAATTTATTTAATTCAGCTGAGCCACGATCACACGTCACCGAAATCAAATTTTGTAAGTTTCGTACATTTGGTAAGGTATCCGTACTACAACCAGCGACCGCGCTAGAGGAAGTGCTAGGCTTGGGTAAAATTGCTGAAAGCTTTCGGGATAAGATTTTAAATCCCTTGACTACATCTTCGTATTCTGTTTCTGTTTCGTCACTACACGTTATCCTTGCTATACGATTGTGCAAATGGTTCAACATGTTCTGGGTTCTCATAATTGAAGGCTCACTAAGATTAGGTACATCGAGATTTGTTTGTATTTTTGTGAGAACCTCTAAACAGCCTCTAAGATCCTGTCTTACTTCAAGCGGAGACTCCAATATGTGTTCGGATGGTAAATCAGGAGTTATTTTAACGATTTGTTTCCGTAATTCTTCAACTGAAGTTGCAGGAGTAACACCTCGAATCCGAACTTCATATTCTAATTCCGACTTTTGAAGTGAAAGGTACTTAATAGGTAACATGGTGACCGGTTATAAAATTAAACGATGTATAAGTGGTGATAAGTGCTGACTAATATAGATAAGTGGTGACTACTAAACTACTTTAAAAAAAAAAAACAAAAAACGTTCTCCGTTCTGTTACAAAAATTAATTAGTGAACGTTTGTTTTTTTTTTTATTTATTTTTATTATTTTTCCTGAAAATAAATGTTCAGTTAATAATAAAAAATAACGCTACCAATGTGTAATTACCAATCAAAAACAAAATGTGTGTAATTGTTTTTATGTACAAGATTTTACGAAAGCGCCATTTTAGGGCCCAAATATGAAAAAAAAACTTGAAGTGAGATTTGGCTCAGATAAATTACTATTATTGGTTTAAATTGAATAGTATGTCAAAATATTGACTAATTAATATATTTAATTAGTTTTAACCAATAATTTACTTGGGTAAACACACTTTAGTTGCGATAAAAACCAAGAAAACAACTACGTTCTACAAGAATAACAACCACTAACATACACAAACCACAACCAAGAAGAAAAATAGAATCAGATGTGTGCTTTTACCACGTTCAGGGGCGCCAGTGTCCCGGTTATAATTAAGGGGTACTGTTGTATGCCTTCTTACCTGCTTTCTTCCCTCAGGATGGGGGTTCAGAAATAAGGCAGAAATATACGGGCATAAAACATTTAATTTTGCCAAGGGCCGCTCAGTAGTAGGGGGTACACGAAAGTGGTGGTATCGGCCGGACACAGTATGGCTGATTCTACTTCTCTGGTCCTGGTCCAGTACTCTCCTGACTGAGGCCGCAGGTGGAAGGGGGCGCTCGTGGGAGACCAGGTTCTCAGATCGTAGCCGGTTCGAAGTGATGGCTGTCAGACCAGCAAGCCGGACGTAGGACCCTGGAACGCGCATCCAAGAACAGCGTTATGGTCTGATGGTAACTCCTGTGAGCACCCACGGCAACAACAGAAGGGAAGTACTAGGCAGTAGTTGTGTTGCCGGGGATGTTCACAATCAGATACGGAGATTACAATGATTTAAATGAAATTGATTGATTTTATGAAATTGCGAGGGTGGAATTGAAATTATTAATTAAGCCGATTTCAGAGATAGCATTTTACACAATTAAGTAATGAATTCTAATTTCAATTCAGTATGAAATGGCTAACGATGATGACCTCTCAAAAGATTCCCCAAGCAATGAAATAATAAGTTTACGAAAAGTCACACTATCTACTTTACAATATTATGTGCACCGCTTACCCAAATTCCGGGGTGAAACAACAACACCAAGGTCTCGGAGAACGTGTAGGGACGAACAGTTTTATATTTGTTGTCTCTAAGATCCTGTCTTAATTCAAGCAGAGACCAATAAAATTGACGTACGTTCTATTAAATTAACCTCTCGGCGTGTGTGATGGCGGCGGTCTGCCGGTTGCGTCTCAGCTCCCTTAGTAACTCCTAATTAAGCTGCACTGCAGCGAACAGGTCGGGGTGCGGCAAATAAAATGACGCTGCGAATATATTGAGCGTATTGATGAATTTCAAAAGCTATTTAATTAATATTTAATATATGATTAGTAGGTAAGGTAATATACGTGTAGATAGTGTTTTATAGATATTAAAATTAGTTGTAACGATTTTAAGTTTGTATTTTTTTTTATAAATAATATGTAAATAATGTAAACATGTACGTATAACGTTACAATGTTAAGTAATGCTTCTACTAACTCAATAAATTACGTTATAGCAAATCGAATTTAACAACACAACACATTTTATTACAATTCCCATGAGGCTTTTCGGTGGTTTATTAAAGCACGTGTTTATTATACACACCACTAAATGTGGGTGCCTGGATTATGCACTAAATTGACTACAACAAAAACGTAGGGATGCGAAATTGACCGACAAATCCTTTACAAAATCCGGGCGCCTGACGTGAATACGTTTTCACTACCGCGGATCTTTTGCCCCTTTTCTTTGTTATGTAAATACCAGTTCAAAGTTTCCCCACGAACTCCCTTTGCACCGATCCATTAGAAAATTAAACAACGTTCGCTCGAAAACAAGGACCCAATAGCGCATCACACTGCTACTAACAGATACTCTGAGAGTTACACGCAAAACTCTTTGTTTATATAACACAGGTTAATATTAGTTTAGGACTAATCATTCATTTGCCCATGACTCGATAACTCGAACAACAATGGCTTCACAATTTTGCTTTCAATTTACCAACCTTCGTCTTCACTACAGACAGGCATTATTAATTTTGCCAAAGAAAATAAGAGATATAATTCATTCCAATCAACTTCACTCGTTATAATGAAGGCATCTGCCAAATCTGCATCTAGAGTTTTCTTCTCAAGAAGGTAAGCCCATTAGATTTATCTCTGGGATGAAACTTGTGCAAAAGTTAGGCCAGAAATACACAAGAAGTTGTAGAATTCTCTTAATTTTTTGGATGGTCTAGGGTGTCATTAGTATCGATTGTAACTTTACAGCGACATTTACCTTAGTAACTGTAAAGCGCCACTCTTTTATAGTTGAAATACCTCGCACGCTTCTTTATTTTTTTATAAGAACTGCAAAGGATTGGAATGCTCTGCTCTCGTCAGTGTTTCCGGTAAAATATAACCCAGGAGTGTTTAAGACAAGAGTGAATAGGCATCTACTGGACAAGTGTGACACCTTCAACCACATCATCGCTTTCCACCAGGTGAGATTGTGGTCAAACGATTGCCTAGTAGGTAAATAAAAAAAACTACAAATAATGTTTAATAACATTATTTGTAGATTTTTTAGCAGTCGCAGCCAATCTATATGTTTGTGAAGTTAGGCTCTGTGTACGATTGCGCAGGTACTGATGTGGGGATATAACAGCATAAAGAGCAAGATAGAATATGCTAAAAACGTAAGTGAGTGAGCAAGGCAGTTATACAATGCTGTCTTCACCTTCAAAATTGGGATTGCGCCTGAAAAATATCAGTTTTTGCAGCGACTAGCACACAACTTCCGAGAGACACACTTTCGCTGTGACTACTGTATGTGATATATATTTTTTCTTTTTTATGAGTGCGTCAGCATTATTAGTTATTCTGTGACAGAACATCCAATGTCAACGACAAATTTGTGTGTATTGCGACTATACTTATACTTTGCATGTGAGCGTAATTACATTCGAGAGGCGTTCAGTTTTAAAATAGACGATATCTACCTACCCATAGCCTCAAATATTACATCACTAGAAGCATGTAGACCCTAGGTACGGACCCTAGAAACTATCTAGAGACACTACAAAAGCACAGTCAAGGCTCGTTTAAACCTACGTATTATGAAACTAATAAAATGTAAAGCGCTTTCCTCTTTACTACGACCGTAAATTGAAATACCCATAACCTGAACATATATGTTTCCTGTAGCAAGAAGCGTCCCGTGTTTGGAAGACATCCCTTTGTTTATGAGCCCGCCACGCGCCATGGAGAACGTCAGAGCTCGATCCGCTATTCAAACAAACATGTACGTACAGACTGACGGTGTAAAACAGTGACAAATTAAGCTAATGCGAAGTTCAGGCTAGTGTTGCGCTCATTTTCGAAACACACAGAATAGCATAGAAAACAAAATTACGACTGACATTGGCAAGAGAAAACGCAAAAAAATAATTGATTATTAAAAAACTGCAAAAAAATTAACGGAATAATTATAAGTTATTTAAAAAACTTTAAATACCTCTTTTATGCAGTAGCCATGTCAGGGTTGAACTTACAACGGTTTATCAGAATTAAATGCGTATACAGGACTTTGTGTCTGTGCTCGTTTTTTGGGCGTTTCCTCGTGGCCTAACTAGGCAGTCTAACTGATTCGGTCACGAGGAATTATTTTGTTGATGAGTTCCCTAGTTAGAACAGCAACCATGCCATGGTAAATTAATTTTATTACATCGATGGGTACCTAATTATCGCGTGCACTTTCTAATGGAGTTTATGCACAAAACCAATACTTGAAAGATTTGGTGATATCGTTTATTACAAGAGTAATATAATAACTGAAATCTTCCAAATGTGTAACTCTAGAATAATAAAGCTATAAGGATACCTGTTACACAGCTTGACTCAGCATATAAAAATATAATACCTTATGAACGAAATAGTCTGCACAAAGAAGATAGGCAAAATGTTGGTCTAGGGTACTTAAAATATAATACCTTATGAACGAAATAGTCTGTACAAAGAAGATAGGCAAAATGTTGGTCTAGGGTACTTAAAATAAGCTACTGAATAAGAATAAAACATTCTGAGTAATTCGCAGAGTAAATCGTGCATCCCGTAAAAACTACTGGGCGCTTATTCACTATGCCGCATGAAATTCCTTGCTGAAAACGTGTGACGTCAGTATGGCAATTGCCGTACGATTCCACGCAGATATCTTAACGCGGCGCGTAACGTGTCTTATTGGCAATAGAGAATAATGGCCCTCGAAAGGTTTTAAGCTCAAGATGACAATATTACATAATATTGTGATCAAAATTCTAAACATGTTAATAAGCCAACAATAGAAACGGGATATTTACCATGAATATATTTTGTATTGGGTTTTCGATATTTCAGCACCAAACATGGCAAATATCCCGTTTCTAATGTTTTTGTGATACTGACCATGTCAGTTTAAAACATGTATGATAATGAGCATTTCTAGGTTGAATATTTTATATTCTAGCGTAGTACATGGTAGTACTATTATTTCTTCAGTGATTCTAGTCTTGCTATAACAGCTGTTGTAAGACAGAAGCAACCTTTGCCTTTTAGAATAATCACTGATTGTAAAGACAAACGGTTGCGGCTGTAAGAATGTAACAATATCCGGTCTAATAAACAACTATGGAACTTTTGTAACAGCTTAATAAAAAAATATTTAGTATCATAAAACAGAACTAAATAAAAATAAAAACGATATAAAAAAAAATTGGCAAATTGTAAAACAAATTAAATACACAGAAACATAAAAAAACTGACAATAATTCCCTATTACATTTGAAAACCAAGTCCGGAAAATTCAATCAATTTTGTGAATAATTATTTTACAAATGTAGGCAAAATTCTTGCACAAAAAATTACTAATAGCTCTGGAAACATAGGTATTGATCAGGCATTGGTTAATTTAAGCAAAAATATACCATCTCAAGTTAACTCTATTGGTATGCTAGCAACAGATGACATAGAGATCCTCGCTATAATTCATGGGTTAAAAAATGAATGTGCGGTAGGACACGATGGAATATCAAATAACATAATTAAACAATCTGCACCAACACTGGTGCCTCTGATCACACACCTGTGTAACGTAAGTTTGTCATCTGGACGTTTGTCCACGAGTTTTAAAACCTCAATCATAATTCCTATTCACAAGGGTGGAAACAGAGACAGTGTTAGTAACTACAGGTCAATATCAATTCTACCTGCACTTTCTAAAATTTTGGAGAAGTTAATCAACGTACGATTGGTATCCTATCTCGAAAGATTTAATATTCTGTCACCTAACCAGTTTGGGTTCAGAAAAGGAAAATCAACAGAAGGAGTAATAACTTATCTTTCTGATGTTATAATAGAATACCTGGATAGCAAAAAGAAAGTTTTTGGAATATTTTTGGATTTAGTTAAAGCTTTTGACACTGTCTCTGTTCCTATTCTCTTGAAGAAACTAGAAATAATGGGTGTACGGGGAAATGCACTGACTCTAATGGAAGACTACCTTAAAGACAGAACCCAGAGAACAAGGTTAGGTAACTCAACCAGCCATGATGAAGTGGTAAGCTATGGGGTGCCACAGGGAAGTGTACTGGGACCAACTCTATTCCTTGCTTACGTAAATGACCTGTGCAATTTAAATTTGGATCATGGATAAATATTCTCATATGCTGACGATACGGCTTTGATTTTTGTGGGAAACACCTGGGAAGAAGCTCATGAGTATGCTGAATCAGAACTAAAAAGGTTTATAAGTTGGCTACAGGATAATTTACTGACCTTGAACGTAGATAAAACTAAGTTCCTAACTTTTTCAAATGCTCGAGGTAGGTTACCTAACATTGAAATCAAAGCTCACTCCAACTGTTCTTCAAACAACTGTGACTGCACGAAGCTACAACGCGTAGAAATAATTAAATATTTATTTCTTCACATTGATTACAGAATGACCTGGAAGCCGCATATTGATATTTTAAGCAAGCTAGTACGTAAATTAATCTTTGTATTTAAAAACCTACGTGAAGTGGCAGATCGAGACTTACTTTTTAATGTCTACGATGCATTGTGTAAATCAATTATAACTTACTGTAACACTACTTGGGGAGGTGCATGTAAAACTTACTTGTTGACACTTGAACGCGCTCAGCGTGCTAATCTCAAAGTCGCCACTAAGAAACCCTTTAGGTATCCTACCCGTGAACTTTATATGGACTGTAAGGTGCTCACTGTTCGACAGCTGTACATCTACAACCTAGTACTGGCGCAGCACAAAATAGTTAAAACACTCAAATTACAGGAAGACATCTATTTGAAAACAAGGAAAGATAGAGTTTTCTACAGGTCTAAGTTCAATACCGAGATGGCTAAGAGACATAAAATATTTCTTGGTCCGTATATGAACAATAAAATAAGCAAGCTATTAACAATTTTGTTACATTAAATAATCCGGAGTCCAAGAGTGAATTAATTAAATGGTTAGCTTATTTAAATTATGAAGATACAGAAAATTTATTAAAAGTTATATCATAACAATTCAGCTTAGTCCTCATTCCAAAATTATTTATTTTTCACTCATTCGTTTTAAAATCACACATACCCACTCTCACACTTTAGCATGCTTTTAATTAACTAACTTAACTATTATATAACATAGTATATATTTAATATTTATTATTTATATTATTAATATAAATTATAATTAAAGCAAATTTAAGTTAAAATAATAATGTGCTTTTTATTGTGAATCATTAAGTGTTTATCATGAAATAAATAAATTTGAATTTGAATTTAACTAATTTCACTATAGGGCAAACAGAAACCAATACTGTGAATATCTGTCATTTTCACTTATTTACTTGTTTGTATGATAAATAATCTTGATTTGACCGTGATTTATGGTTAGTGACGATGTGACGAGATTGAATACGCTTTTTCACTCTAGGCTTGGAGATTCCCAAGTTGTATTTAATTTTGTAGTGGTGGTGTCGTAACCCTATATTTATATTTAGGTTCTAGATAGTTATATGTACCACAAACCCACCGTTGTTTACCGAAGTCCAATTGCGACATATTTAATCATACAAGTAGGTACTAACTTAGATTGTGAAAGTACCAATTAAGCACTTTTTGTACTTATGTTGTTTTTCTATGAATAATGCGCAGTAGAGGTACTCTACATGTTGATTTGATTTAATTGCGCATAGCTGAATAAGCATTTATGTACTTAGATGTTTTTCTCGTTAAAGTATGAGAAATGTAACTACTTAGTTGTTATTGCAAATGAAGAATGTACTAGAAATCGCCTACGCATTTATAAAAGTTATATAAGGAAGTTACTAAGTACAAATTGTCATTATTTTATCTTCGCTTGAATTGTACGGTCAAAAGTAAGACCAATAAAATTAACTTCAAATTTAATTTGTTGTTTATTTTATTAAAATCTCGGCTCCGTCCAATTTGTCTGGCGCAGCCGGTTGTATTTTTTTTAAAGTCGTGGAAATTTAATTTGTCCGGCGCTTACTTCAAAAATTGTGAAATATAATTTGTCTGGCGCAACCTACATATCTGGTGCAGCTGTCCTGAATAACTTCGTGTGTTCCTGACAAATCCACGTAAAAAAATACCCGAACCAAACAAATACGACTGTATTGGAAAAAGGAGTTGAGAAACAATTCAGCGAGTGGAATAATCACCGAGGCATGGGATCGAGCGGTTTTAAGTGAGTCGAAAATCATTCACTTTCCGTATTCTTGCCCTGCTATTCGACCCTTAGTGTTTTTGGACAAAAATTGCCAATACACTTGTTATTTTTGATTTATTGTATGCGAATTTATGATTTTTATGTGAACTTATTGATTTTATGTGTTTTTATTGATTTTTATGTGAATTTTTTGACGTTTTATGCGTTTTTATTGATTTTTATGTGAATTTTTTTGACGTTTTATGCGTTTTTATTGATTTTTATGTGAATTTATGTGTCTTTATTGATTTTTATGTGAATGTATTGTCATTTTATGCGTTTTTATTTGAATTTTATGTGAATTTATTGATTCTTATGCGTCATAATTGATTTTTATGTGAATTTATTGACTTTTATGCGTCATAATTGATTTTTATGTGAATTTATTGATTTTTATGCGTCATAATTGATTTTTATGTGAATTTATTGATTTTAATGTGTCTTTATTGATTTTTGTGTTTTTATTGAACTTTTATGTGCTTATATTTAATTATATTTTGAATTTTTGTGTGTTATACGTGTTATATTATACAAACGCATACTTTATTTTAATATTTTGAATTGATTTTAAATAATAATTTAAAATGGAACCTATGAGGATTATAACGAATAAAATTGTGAAATTGATTCCTAAATTTGATGGGAATGAAAAATTATTAAATTTATTTATTTCAAAATGTGAATATGTGCGTAGCTAAAGTGGATCCGAAGTAACAGCAGCACAATTATTATATTTATTTTATGTAATTTCAAGTAGAGTTGTAGGCAGAGCAGCCCACTATTAAATGAAAGTAGCGACATGGCTACAATTGAAAATCTTTTTATTCAAGTTAATAATATAATTGAAAATGGAAACAGATTGTGATTTAGATGATATATTATCTGAAAATCTAATTAAACTTAGATTAAATCGTATGCATCAAGAACAAAGATATGCAATTTTTTATTGATGCAATCAAGATGAATTAATTATTGATATTAAAACTAAGATGCTATTTCACTAATACTTCTTATTATAATTTTATACAATTTGAGAATAATTTAATTGATATAGAGAAAGCATTGAATAGAAGTAAAATAAATGATTTTGAAAATAAAGTTACTCATGTTTATAGTTTGCTAACTCATAATTTTCAAATAATTCTTTCTAAGTTAGATGAGATTGATACAGCAATCGCATTAAGTAAAAATAAGATATTACATAGATCAATAATTGATACTAATGAATTATTTGAATTGTTAAAAAATATTGAGAGAACAGATAAGTTAATTTTCCCTGTTAATTATGAAAATTTAGTAAACATAGAGCAAAATATAGAGATAAAAGCTTATATTAAGGGTAGGCAAATTACATATGTACTGGCAATTCCAATTGTACGCAAAAACACTTACAAATATTACCAGTTATTCCCCTTACTTATCCTTGATACTTTTAATAATATTACATCCTTGATATTTCATAAATATCCTTTTATCCTCGTGAAGGATTTGAACTCTATTACATTGCTCTCCAAGCCATGCGACGAGATTGATGAGAAATTATTTCTTTGTAAAGAAAGTTGTGCAGTCGTATTGGAACAAGATAAATGTATAACTGATTTAATGAAATTTACGTTGAATATTACGTCGTGTTCTCCAATTTTAATCGAAACTTCAGAGATAAAAGTTCAACAAATTGAAATGAACATATGGATAATTTTTGCAAGTTACCAAACGTACTTGACAAAAACCTGTGAAAATGAGATTACTCGAGAGAAAATCCTTGGTACTTATATTTTAACCTTGGACGATAATTGTAAAATACAAGTTGAAGATATTACTCTACGGAAGAAATTGTTCAGAGGAATGAACTTACATATTCCTAAACTACCATTGATAAATTTACCAAGTGTTCCAGTTACAAATAATTTCAAAAGAAAACCTGTTAACCTAGATGGAGTAAACATGGAAAATCTCCAAATGCTGTCTTATATTTTGAAGAAAAGTGAAAACAGTGAATATAGTGAAATAAGTGAAATGGTCAATAAAGTGCAAATAAAAAGTGTTAGTTTATGGACATTAATACTTTATATTATAATGATTTTTACTATTGTATACTTTATTATGAAATATAAAAATGAGATTTTAAAATTATGTAAAATTGAAAATAATCTGAATTCAAGAAATTAACTTTCAGATAATTTTCAATCTCAGGGTGGAGAAGTTATATGTACCACAAACCCACCGTTGTTTACCGAAGTCCAATTGCGACATATTTAATCATACAAGTAGGTACTAACTTAGATTGTGAAAGTACCAATTAAGCACTTTTTGTACTTATGTTGTTTTTCTATGAATAATGCGCAGTAGAGGTACTCTACATGTTGATTTGATTTAATTGCGCATAGCTGAATAAGCATTTATGTACTTAGATGTTTTTCTCGTTAAAGTATGAGAAATGTAACTACTTAGTTGTTATTGCAAATGAAGAATGTACTAGAAATCGCCTACGCATTTATAAAAGTTATATAAGGAAGTTACTAAGTACAAATTGTCATTATTTTATCTTCGCTTGAATTGTACGGTCAAAAGTAAGACCAATAAAATTAACTTCAAATTTAATTTGTTGTTTATTTTATTAAAATCTCGGCTCCGTCCAATTTGTCTAGATAGACCACAAGTTTACAAAACTATCCTACCCGTGAACTTTATATGGACTGTAAGGTGCTCACTGTTCGACAGCTGTACATCTACAACCTAGTACTGGCGCAGCACAAAATAGTTAAAACACTCAAATTACAGGAAGACATCTATTTGAAAACAAGGAAAGATAGAGTTTTCTACAGGTCTAAGTTCAATACCGAGATGGCTAAGAGACATAAAATATTTCTTGGTCCGTATATGAACAATAAAATAAGCAAGCTATTAACAATTTTGTTACATTAAATAATCCGGAGTCCAAGAGTGAATTAATTAAATGGTTAGCTTATTTAAATTATGAAGATACAGAAAATTTATTAAAAGTTATATCATAACAATTCAGCTTAGTCCTCATTCCAAAATTATTTATTTTTCACTCATTCGTTTTAAAATCACACATACCCACTCTCACACTTTAGCATGCTTTTAATTAACTAACTTAACTATTATATAACATAGTATATATTTAATATTTATTATTTATATTATTAATATAAATTATAATTAAAGCAAATTTAAGTTAAAATAATAATGTGCTTTTTATTGTGAATCATTAAGTGTTTATCATGAAATAAATAAATTTGAATTTGAATTTAACTAATTTCACTATAGGGCAAACAGAAACCAATACTGTGAATATCTGTCATTTTCACTTATTTACTTGTTTGTATGATAAATAATCTTGATTTGACCGTGATTTATGGTTAGTGACGATGTGACGAGATTGAATACGCTTTTTCACTCTAGGCTTGGAGATTCCCAAGTTGTATTTAATTTTGTAGTGGTGGTGTCGTAACCCTATATTTATATTTAGGTTCTAGATAGTTATATGTACCACAAACCCACCGTTGTTTACCGAAGTCCAATTGCGACATATTTAATCATACAAGTAGGTACTAACTTAGATTGTGAAAGTACCAATTAAGCACTTTTTGTACTTATGTTGTTTTTCTATGAATAATGCGCAGTAGAGGTACTCTACATGTTGATTTGATTTAATTGCGCATAGCTGAATAAGCATTTATGTACTTAGATGTTTTTCTCGTTAAAGTATGAGAAATGTAACTACTTAGTTGTTATTGCAAATGAAGAATGTACTAGAAATCGCCTACGCATTTATAAAAGTTATATAAGGAAGTTACTAAGTACAAATTGTCATTATTTTATCTTCGCTTGAATTGTACGGTCAAAAGTAAGACCAATAAAATTAACTTCAAATTTAATTTGTTGTTTATTTTATTAAATTCTCGGCTCCTTCCAATTTGTCTAGATAGACCACAAGTTTACAAAACTATCGCGATTATGTACAATGCGACAGGCTTACGTACTTTTTTTACGGCTATTTGGCTGTATTTTAGCTTGCGTTTACGAGGAACGTTTATGAGAAAATGTTTGCGTGTAGCTCAGGCATTTTTGACGAACTTAAGTAATGAAGATATGAAAGTGACAGAGATGTAGACGTAAAAGTTATTGCTACAAAACACAGCCCCATTCTTGATGTTATATTACACTACTTCAGAATAATGGTTACTATTTACCAGCTATTAACTCGGATATTGACATCTAAGCGTAAATGGAAAACTGTTTTAACTATTTCGTCGTAACCTCCAACCTCGCTATACGTAATCTACTCGTAATTTATACATGTGGCGATTAGAAGTTTTTGTATAACTCTATAATGAATAAGGCAATCCAAAAGAACGGTTGTTCAAGATACGAGCGAACCTTGGGGTTTATCTTTTATATTCAACTTACATACTTAATTACGTACCTAAGATACGATACAATGCGACAAAATCTTCAGCACTATTAGGTTAAAAAACTACTGTAGTAGTAGTAATAGTAGTAGTAGTAGTAGTAGTCAAAGGAACTACACAATCGGATGATGGAATTCCTTCGAGTTTGGGCTCATTTGGTTTGTCTTGATGAATTCTCTGGTGTTATGTGGTATCCAGAGTCTGATGACGGAGCCGGAAGGTAGTCACAGGAACTCAACCACAAAATGATGAAACCCCTTCGAGTTTGGGCTCATTTGGTGTGTGTTGATGAATCTGGATACATTTTCTAGCTTTATGTGGTAACCAGGGTCTGATGATGGAGCCGGAAGGTAGCCATAGGAACTCAACAACAAAATAATGAAACCCCTTCGAGTTTGGGCTCATTTGGTTTGTCTCGATGAATTCTCTAGTGTGATGTGTTATCCAGGGTCTGATGATGGAGCCGGAAGGTAGTCACAGGAACTCAACAACAAAATTATGGAATCGTTTGAGTTTGGGCTCATTTGGTTTGTCTTAATGAGTTCTCCGGTGTTATGTGATTTTCAGGGTCTGATGATGGAGCCGGAAGGTAGTCACAGAAACTCAACAACAAAATGATAGATCCTTTTCGAGTTTTGGCTCGTTTGGTTTTTCATGATGAGTTTTCTGGTTTTATGTGGTACCCAGGGTCTGATGATGCAGCCGGAACGTAGTCATAGGAACTCAACAATCAAATAATGGAACCCCTTCGAGTTTGGTTTCATTGCGTTTATCTTCATAAGTTCTCTGGTCTAATGAGGTATCGAGGGTCTGATGCTGGAGATGTAGTCATAGGAACCCATTACCCAACCATCAAATGATGAAACCCCTTCGAGTTTAGGCTTAATTAATTGGTCTCGATGAGTTCTCAGGTCTTAAGTGGTACTGATGATGTCTCGTAAAAGACTGCTTTAAAAAAGGGACACATACATAATTACAGCATTTACAACTTATAAATCCATTTGTTTTAGGTTTGTTTCCTCATATCTATGAGATGTATAACCCTTTTTTTAAACAGTGCCATTTCATTCCAGTTAAATCTTAGATAAATTTCGTCATAACTAATTCAGTTGTTTAAGATGTAGGATTATTCATCCTTGGTTCTAATTTACCAACGCTTTGAGTCTAAAGTGTGTTGTAATTTTTTTGGCATATATCCTTTCCGACGTTTGCTTAGGCCACTGAAAATCAAAATAACTAAAATATTAAAAAAAAAAAAAAAAAACTTCATAATAAAGATGTAATTTTGTAAACAGCCACTAAAAAGAGTAAAATAATAACAATTGAGCCAGAACAGTATCACCTTATCAAAATTACCAAATTTTTTGAAGGCGGTGCCAAACCCAGGCATCATTTAAATGTAATATCTTTAAAAAGTTTTGAACCATAATCCTAAACTAACTATTAATGAAATAGATATACCTATGGAATTGGACGCGACAAACATAAGCCTAATAATGGATAGCGAAATGAGGTTTGTTAAACATACTAATGAAAAGATTAAGAATGCGTTCTTTAAGCTTAAAGTTTTATACACTATAAGGAAAAATCTTTCAGAACAGGTCAGAATATTACTTTGTGACTCAATAGTGCTCTCTCTACTTAATTATTGCAGTGCGGTGTACGGGCCTAGGTTATGGGCTAAAACAGAAAGTGCCATCCAACGAGTTCAAAATGCATGCGCTCGGTTCTGTTTTAGTATACCTAGGAGAGAGCATGTTACACCCTACTTAGTTAAAAAATGCATACTTAATATGAAGTCCAGAAGAGAGCTTCATTTAGCATGTACGATTCAAAAGATTATTTGGAATGGGAAGTCAGAATATCTTTTAGAAAAATTTACATGTATCAAGGATGTTCATCAATTAAACACACGCTCTAAGTTCCATAATAGTCTAGCCATCCCCAAACATAATAGCAAGGGTTTTAGGGGTTCTTTCAAATATAGTGCCTCTAAAATCTGGAATAACCTCCCGCCACCTTTGAGGAAAAAAAATGTATTAGTTCTTTTAAAACTACACTGAAATTAAACCTATTAGTGCGACAAAAACACAGTTTTGAGGCCACTTTTAAAACAAAGGGCAGAAAATTTATGCAATCGTACACTTTCATGCAACCATACACACACTCATACGCACCCTCACACACACCCTCACAAACACACGAACGTTTTGAATTTGTTTTGAGTCGGTGGCATTGTGTACTTTTTTTTTTGTGTTTTATTCTCATTTTTTTTTTTTTATAATTATGTTAACCTAGTTATAATGTAACCCGCATTCCTCATATTTCGGCAAATACCTCAGTCCGAAAAATGGGTATATTTAAAAACAGCGCTGCGGACACATGAAAATGTGAACGCAGCACAAGCTGAAGATACCCAATTGCCCTATTGTCGTCGATGTTTGTAGCTGGACGCATATTTATATTTTTTCTATTGTACTTTCATATAATGGATTATTATGTAGTAGTGTATTTATGATAGTGGCAAAAAAATTTTTTTTTTATTTAATTTTTCATTTCATTTTTACAAAATTAATACATACCTATCTACGTACGAAGTAATATGCAGTTGTCTATGACACACCCTCATACAAAACACGAAACAGAAAAGACAAAACAAGAGACTCACATGAGCAGATTTTGACTTTCACACGTTCACAAACCAATTGACACGAATACACCAATCTAGTAAATTATATATTTTTTATAGAAATTGAATAAGTTCAACCATATTAATAATTATGGCTCGGTTTGGCACCGCCTTCAAAAACTCTTTCTTATCTTATGTTGTATTTTTGCAGTATTATTACATTGATAATTTCGAAAAAGTGATACTGTTCTGGCTCAATTGTAATTATTTTTTTCTTTTTAGTGGATGTTTACAAAATAATATTGTCATTATGAAGTCGAATATATTTTTTTTGGACAAACGTTTTATTCAACCAATTTTTGCTGTGATCACTCGTAGTGTGTTATCGAACGGATATTTGAAATAGACGCAACCTGCGGACATTGGATTATTTCATTTCAATGTTACTAGATTTATTAAATGGAATTTATTATTAGCATGATCACCTTTAACTTATCAATAAACTTATTTGAGCTTTCGATTGCGCGTTTAAATCCAACTATACCGGGTTCAGTCCTCGGCTCGGCGCCAATGACTTTGCTACGTTATGTGCGGATTTCCATCGCTCCGCGCTTCGGAGGACATGTTGAGCTGTCGGTCCTGGCTGTTATTTATTAATAGCAGTCGTTAAGCCAAGTTAGACGCCCTCGTGTGTCCTGGAAAAATCAGACATGCATGTATTAAAGGGAAAATTAAAGAAGATCTAAATGGTTAATTTTAGTGATTTAGTAATTAATTAATTAAAGTTAGTGATGCTTCTTCGATATAAAAATCAATATGCATGCAAAGGTATATTTAGATAGGTGACGATTTTATTTGTGTTGCATACAAGTATCTAAGTCTTTGCTTAAATACAACTTGTTTTACTTACCTGCTTGTAAAGTGCACAGTTAGATATATTGATGTGCAAAGTGTCACTAACCATCTCAGTGAGCGATGGCAGTCTAGCGGTTTACATTAACGTAACTAATAGGTTTTAATTTGTATCTTCAGGATAAGCCCAGGCATTTATTAACTCATTCAAATTCAGTTACCACGCCGAAACAGGCTAATGATGACGTCGCGACAGGCACCTCATGCTCCTTTACAATTCCACCAGCAGAGAACATTCCTTATATGTTAATTTCGAATCCTAAATAATCAACGCTGAGAATCCGCCTTCGGTAATCCAAGATTACGACGTCTGTAAACTGATTTTGGGTTCTCGTTAGGTGGTGCGAGCACTCTGAATACAAAAGCATGCCATTCATGATTAAGCAACCGTATCGTACGTGACTGGTGACAAAAACAAGCCAAGAGAAAATAATTCGGGACGATCGACGAAGACCTAAAAGTACGTCGTGAGGACGAAAACACAAATAAGAGCCCCCTAACAGCCCAGAGACCTGCCTCTTAGGAATTAGCGGCAGCCAACCGGGAAGGTAATGAAGCTTGCAAGGTAAACGAGAATTGGCGGCTGAGGATGTTACTCCTGTTACGTCAGCTAAGTAGGCGGTAGGGCATTCCCCAAATAAATAACTAGCTTTAAAGCTAAAAAAAAATCTCCTGGCGTGCCCAAAACGAAATTAAATTATAAACTGCTGGAATGTGCTTATCAAGGCCTTCAATTTGATACTCATATTGTAAAAGTTTTTATTTCGCGTTTGTAAATGGAGCCATATTTCTATGTGTTTAGAGTCGAAAGTCATCGTAACAAACCGTATCTAAATACATTCTTGACAGAAACGAAGCGATTTTGCCAAACAGATGGATCAAAAAAAATCGATAAGTGACCAATTATTGCGAGTGGGACAATTTTGCCGCAATTTTGTGCCTTTTTTCATGTTTTAAATTAAATAAAGTACTTCACTTTAATTAAATCGATTTTTGTTTTAACGGTGACTTGTAAAACGGACTATAGGATTAACGTAAAAAAAATACTCGTGTCGACCTTAATTTTTTAAGCTTTTTTTGGCAGTCGTTCGCAAAATACCATTTACAAAATTTCAATTAACGTGCACATAAATATTATTACAACAAAACCCATTAAAATAACACACCAGTCTTTGTTCTTTCTTTGAAAAGCTAAACAAAATAGTCAATTGCTAATATAAGAACCACTTTATTCGTAGTAACAGTAACATATACAGGTGGATTTTTGAGACGGGACAGTAAGGGCAGATACCTTATCCGTCATAGTTACAGGAAAACGTTCCAAGAAGACCTTCCATAACTTTTTGAAATATGTTGAACTTCACAGATTTTGCAAAAAATGTACAGTCAGCAAGAAATGGTAATTTTATACAAAACCTTTTTTTAACGCCAATCGATCCTGTTTCTTATAAGAATCAAAAGTTTCTATTGGACTGACTGAGGTTTGAGTACTAGAAATGTCAGAAATTGCGAAAATCTTTTCCCATACATTTTGTACGAAATTACCTTATCCGTAATAGCTACAGAAAAACGTTCTTAGGAGACTCTCCTTAACTTTTCGGGATATTTTAACCTGCAATCCTAGATTTTTGAAACGAAAAAGTCAAAAAAAAAAAAAACAAAGAAGATAATAAAAATAAGCTAATGAATATGAAAAACATTTTTTAATTTTTTGTTTGTTTGTTCGCGCATCACGTAAAAGTACTGGACCGATTGCGATGCGGTTTCACTGTTGGTTAGCTTAGGGTTTGACTTAAAAACTGGGGTACTTAGTATCACAATCCGATAAGAAGAAGCCGAGAAATCGATAAAAACTTATTGACGGCTGAAGGAAGCAGCTGAAATAAGTATAATAGACGAGCTTATGGTCGTGCCCACTATCAGCCTTTTTATGTATGTTTGTTCCTTTGTGGCTCTATATAGACCAAACGCATGGACCTATTTTGATGATTCATACGACAATCGATTTGTCTTAATTTTGCAAGTTTCACTAAAGACATGACATTAATCAAAATTCAATATAGAGATAAATGCCATATTGTAAAAAAGAAATAAATGAAAGTCGACGAACTATGTTAAGACCAAGCTCTGCTTTTAAAGGGTTTTTTCCATACATATGCTGGGTCAACTGTGAAAATTAACATACATGTTTTTGAGATCTTTATCTCTCTAAGACTAAGACAAAAACATGATTAACAGAAGTTCATTCGATACATTTTCTTATCAAAAATTACGTTATTTTCAGTATTGTTTACATTTTCTACTCAACAGCTTAAGTTTTATCTCTAAAATAAATATCACAGCAAGAAAATATAGTTTATCATCTAATGTTTAGTCTGCCAATAAAATAAATAATTTTTGAGACATACAAACGTCATTTAGTTCCGAGCTAAATTGTGTGTTCAAATAGCGCTCGCGATATTCAATCTTGTTACGCAGGTACTTCAGTGCTTATTGCGAGTAGCGGGTGGCAGAGTGCAGGGGAGGTGGCTGGAAAGTGGGGAGTGGGAAAATGTAATCTTGGAGCCTGGCCTTAAGTGGGGTATCATTGAATAGGTTAATCTAATCTTTTATCGTATCGAATGATAATTTAGGATCTATAACGATTTTAAGTTGATTAGCAACCAGTCGAGGTTTTTCTTGTTTTGATTCTCCATAGAAGGTACATAGGTATATTATATATAGGTATATTTATATCCTCATGTAGAAACCTGTAAATTAACACATTAACTAATTCGCAAGCCAATATCCACGTAAACCCTCATGGACGTTGAAACTTTCCTCTTTAGGTCGGGTCACAATCACTGCACTGTCACTGTGTGAAGTCACCGCAGTGCAGCGCAATCGTCGGCAGGAGACGTATTGGGTAAAAGACGGAAATACACATTGCACGGTCTGTGGCTAAATAGGAAGTTTCACCTGCGTGTTGTAAATTTATAATGTTCAAATTTTGTTCCAAATGTTACTATAATTTCACTGCTTGTTTGTCGAATGAGGTATTGCTGGCCTTTGGTGTCAGAGTTTGTCAGGCCACCCGAAGGACTCTGACATGGCATAACGACTGCTATTAATAATAATCATCATCATCATGTCAGCCTTTAGAAGTCCACTGCTGAAAATAGGCCTCCCCCAAAGAGCGCCATGACGAGCGATCCTGTGCCACCTCCATCCATCGACTTCCTGCGACGGCTACAATGTCGTCGGTCCATCGTGTGGGGGGTCTCCCAAAACTTCGCTTGCTTGTTCGTGGTCGCCATTCGAGAACCTTTATTCCCCAGCGGTTGTCGGTTCTGCGAACTATATGGCCTGCCCATTGCCACTTCAACTTGCAAACTCTGAGAGCTATGTCGGTAACCTTCGTTCTTCTACGGATTTCCTCATTTCTGATTCTATCACGTAGTGAAACACTGAGCATAGCTCTCTCCATTGCACGCTGCGCAACTCTGAGCTTTTGTATGAGACCAACAGTTAGCGACCACGTCTCAGTGCCGTATGTCATCACTGGCAACACGCACTGATTATAATAATAATAATAATAATTCATTTATTTCAGATTATCAAATCCATAATTAAATTAAAACACAAATTAAAAATAAAATAAAAATTTAATTTAAATTATTAATCAATAACAGCCAGGACTGATGGCTAAACGTGCCCTCCGAAGCACGGAGCGATAGAAAACCGAACATAACTTAGAAAAATCATTGGTGCGGAGTCTAGAACCGAACCCGGTATCGTTGGATTCTAAGTCGCACTATTAAACAGCTAGGCTGCCACTTTGCAAGTCAATATATCTAACAGTGCACTTTGCAAGCAGGTAAGTAAAACAAGTTGTAAATAAGCAAAGACTTAGATACTCGTATGCAACACAAATAAAATCGTCACCTATCTAAATATACCTTTGCATGCATATTGATTTTTATATCGAAGAAAAAGCATCACTACCTTTAATTAAATAAATACTTAATCACTAAAATTAACCATTTAGATCTTCTTTAATTTTCCCTTTAATACATGCATGTCAGATTTTTCCAGGACACACGAGGGCGTCTAACTTGGCTTAACGACTGCTATTAATAAATAACAGCCAGGATCAACAGCTTAACTTGCCCTCCGAAGGACGGAACGATAGAAATCCGCACATAACGTAGCAAAGTCATTGGTGCCGAGCCGAGGACCGAACCCGGTATACTTGGATTCAAACGCGAAATCGAACGCTCAAATAAGTGTATTGATTAGTTAAAAGATGATCATGCTAATAATAAATTCCATTTAATAAATCTAGTAAAATTGAAATGACATAATCCAATGTCCACAGGTTGCGTCTATTTCAAATATCCGTTTGATAACACACTACGAGTAACAAGATCACAGCAAAAAATTGGTTAAAATAATATTTGTCCAAAAAAATTTAAACCGACTTCATAATGAACATGTTATTTTGTAAACATCAACTAAAACGAAAACAATTATTAAAATGAGCCAGAACAGTATCACTTTTTCGAAATTAACAATGTAATAATAATGCAAAAATACAACATATGATAAGAAAGAGTTTTTTGAAGGCGGTGCCAAAACGAGCCATAATTATTGATATGGTTGAACTTATTCAACCATACCTTACCATATCTTATTCAATTTGACGTGCTATATAAAATAATAAGCTTTTAAAGTAAATATCTATAAAAATAATATCATGTACTAAATTTCTGTATTCGTGACAATCGGTTCTTTCTTATCTTATGTTGTATTTATGCATTATTATTACGTTGGTAATTTCGAAAAAGTGATACTGTTCTGTTTCAATTGTAATTATTTGATTCTTTTTAGTGGTTGTTTACTAAATATCATTTTTATTATGAAGTCGTTATTTTTGTTTGAAAAATATTTTATTTTTTGATTTTTGGTGGCCTTAGCAAACATCGGAAAGAATATATGCTAAAGAAAATAGTAGACACTCACTCACTCACACTTTAGACTCAAAGCGTTGGTAAATTAAAATCAAGGATGAATAAAACCTACATATATAACAACTGAATTAGTTTTGACCATTTTCCATCATTTTGTATTTGCGTTCCTGTGACTACCGTCCGTCTCCATCATCAGACCCTGAAAACCACATAACACCAGAGAGAGAACTCATCAAGACAAACCAAATGAGCCCAAACTCGCAGGGGTTCCATAATTTTGTTGTTGAGTTCCTGTGACTACCTTCCAGCTCCATCATCCCTGGATACCACATACAACCAGAGAACTCACCAAGGCAAACCAAATGAGCACAAACTCGAAAGGGTTTTATCATTTTGTAGTTTCTGTGACTACCTTTCGGCTCCATCATCAGACCCTGGATACTACATAACACCAGATAACTCATCAAGAAAAACCAAATGAGCCCAAACTCGAAGAGGTTCCATCATTTTGTTGTTGAGTACCTGTGACTACCTTTCGGCTCCATCATCAGACCCTGGATACCACATAAAACTAGAGAAATCATCAAGACAAACGAAATGAGCCCACACTCGAATGGGTTCCATCATTATGTTGTTGAGTTCCTGTAACTACCTTTCGGCTCCATCATCAGACCCTGGATACCACAAAACACCTGAGAACTCACCAAGACAAACCAAATGAGCCCAAACTCGAAGGGATTCCATCATCCGATTGTGTAGTTCCTTTGATTACTACTACTACTATTACTACTTCAGAACTACACCCATGTGCAAAACTTCCGCATCTTTGGAAGTCCTTAAATTGTTCAAAATTTACTTGCAATCCAGTTCTAATCATTATAATACAGTGAATTAAATTAAAGTTTGTTAAATGCTACTAAACCAATTTTGATAAAATTTAAGCAGTACCACACTAGAGGTCTTCTTACTCAAGTAAAAACAATCATCTAATTCGGTTCAGACATCCTAAGATATTAGAGAACATAAACTATAAAAACAAATAGATTTTCTCATAAAACTACTGAACCAATTTTGATGAAGTTTATATGTGACTACACAGAAAATTTACCCTTTTCAATAAAAACAACCATCTCATTAGATTTAGAAATCTTAGAGATAAACACAAAATCAAGGCAATATAAACACAAAAACGAAGGGATTTACTCAAAAAACTATTTATACTCCAAAAACTGCGAAACCAATTTTGATACAATTTATGTGGGACCACCTGGAGAGTATACCATTACAAACAAAAAAAGAATTTTCAATATCGGTCCGCAATTGACGGAGATATCGACGGACATACATAAAAAAACATACATGTAGTCGAACATATAACCGTCTCCTTTTCTGAAGTCGCTTAAAATGGTGAGCTAATTGCCCCTTGGAATCCATTTAAAAATTTCTAGTTTCACATGAAAGCAAATAATCTAAAAACCTAATTGAAAACATGACGCTGCATATGTCATTTTTGCTTTGTTAGTAAGCATAACAAAATAGAGTAACAAAGTTAATTGTAAAAAAATATGGAAAAGAGCATAGGTAAGGTAATAAATAAAGTTAATTATAGAGAAACCTTGCGCGTTAAGTGAACAAATGAAATTCTTATATAAAGGCCCAGTCTGTCCACACTGGCGCTGTTCATTGAAATGACAAAAATCAATTATTAGTCGTTTTAATTGGAATGAAAAATGTATGTACTTTAGAACCAGTCACAGCAGTTTTTTTTAAGTAATATATTTTTGTATGTCTTTTAACCAAATTTTTACCTTGGAAAACATTTCACACTAATTTTCACGATTTCTAATTGCGAATTTTCACCTCTGCCGCCGTGCTCACGGACGATATATATTTTCATTTTATACGCTTCTACCGTTGTTAAAACTGTTAGAAGATTTTCCGTACTCTTTATATTATATTAATTAATGTATTAATTATTTTATTTATTTATTTATTTAAATAAATTATATTAAATTTAATGAGCAGCAGATTTTCCCCTTTTCGAGCGCGCCATAACAGCGCTTCGAGTTGGACTTCATGTATTCCTTCCCCCCTCACGTCTCTACATTATTACGCGCGGCACCAGCACTACAGTGCGACAGAGTGCGCGTGTTCGAGTTACGCGGCAACGTGTTTTAACTTAGCCGGTTTATACTCAGTTCAGCACACCACACTAAAATCACAGAAGAAATATTAGTACTAACTAATATGTGCATGTATTGACATATACCTATACCAACCTACATGAAATAGTTATACTTACGTTATGTTGCAAATAAATTGCTATGGAGACCTTATGAATTTTTCGACTAATTATCTACCAATCAAGATTAGGTGCAGGTAAATCTGTGTTACAAATAAAATTCTGTAGGTAGGGATATATTAAATACTAGCTGTACCCGCGGCTTCGCACGCGTGTTCGCTTCTTTAGGTTCAAAGTACCATAATGTGCTATTCCAGGACCAATATACCAACATTTGAACAAAATTTCTGCAGCCGTCAAAAATACTTTATCAATTGCTCGGCTTCTAACTCACCGGATTGAGATACCAATTATACCAGATTTAAATCAAACCCTAAGCTATATAACAATGAAAACCACATTGCAATCGGTCCAGTAGTTTTTATGTGATGCGTGAACAAACAAACATACAGACAAACAGAACGAAAGACCGACTAACAAAAAAATTGTTCAATACCTTTTTTAAGCACCCAAGAGCATTTTTTTCATTTGAATTCATGTAGTAGTTTGGGTGCGATGCGCGATCAAGATACGGACAAACAGACAGACAAAATTAAAAAGTAAAACAGTTTGGCTTCAGTATTGAATATAGAGAACCATCCAAAAAAAATAATTAATTACTTAAATATTAACATAACTTTGGACCCATATCCCGCAGATACCCATTACTTTTTCGGGATAAAACGTGTCCTCAATTTTAACCCATCATATAACTTAAGACAGTGCCAAGTTGCATCAAAACCAGTCCATTACTTTCAGTGTTGTACGTGTTCTTTTAAATAAGTTTCAACCCCTTAATAATAACCCATAAATTTTTCGATATGTAAAGTATCCTATGTCCTACCTCGTAGTACGAAATCAAATCATACCAAGTTTCTTTTGAATTCTACCAGTAGTTCCGGCGGCGTGATGCGCAGCTAAGATACAGACTGACAGACATACAGACAAAAATGAAAAACATACAGTTTAGGGTTCATAATAGAAAAAAGAGTAACTTCCAAAAAAAAACACTATATCTTTAATATACAGAATTTGGACCCATATCCCACAGGAACCCTTTATTTTTCAGGACAAAATGTATCCATAATTTTCACCTATCTTATAAACTATGTCTGTGCCAAGTTGCATCAACATCCGTCCAATAGTTTCAGCGTGCTAAGTGTTCTTTTAAATAATTTTCCACTTCTATCCTGCAGGAACACTTCATTTTTTTGGGATGAAAAGTATCCACTGTCCTACCTCCAAGTGTGAACTCAAATCATACCAAATTTAATTTGAATTCATTAAGTATTTTCGGCGTGGTGTGCTGCCAAGGTACAGACAGACAGACAGACAGACAGACAGCCAGACAGAAAGACAAAAATAAAAAAAAAATACAGTGTTGGCTTTAGTATTGAATATAGAACGACCTTCAAAAAAATTACATAATATTTTCAATTTACAGAATTTTGATAAAAAGTCTCATCAATTTTTACCCATTATATAAACTATGAAAGTGCCAAGTTTAAAAAAAACCGTTTAGTATTTTCAGCGTGATACGTGTTTTCTTAAATAACTTTCAACGTCTATCCTGCAGGAACCCTTTATTTTTTCGGGATGAAAAGTATCCAATGTCCTACCTCGAAGTATGAACTCAAATCATATCAAATTTAATTTGAATTCACTGAGTATTTTTGGCGTGATGCACTTCCAAGATACAGACAGACAGACGGACAGACAGACAGAAGACCAAAACTTAAAAAATACAGTTTTGGCTTTAGTATTGAAAATAGAACGGAACCAAAAAGATTTTTTCGGGATGAAAAGTAGCCTATGTCCTACCTCGTAGTATGAACTCAAATCATACCAAGTTTCATATAAATTCATTAAGTAGTTTCGGCGTGATGCCTAGCCAAGATACAGACAGACAGACAGACAAAAATGAAAAAAAATACAGTTCAGTATCGAATCAAGGTACGTTCCAAAAATTTTTTTCCGCGGGCACACCTATAACTGTGTTTTTTAATTTGAAATAATCAAGAAGCTACGTTGCCTGTTTGTCTGTCTGAATAAATCGTCAAGAGCGTGTCGCGCACGAATTACTTTGGCTTCCGATCTCATAATATCATGTCCACTTGCCTGTCTTTCTGTTTGTCCGAATAAATCGTCAAGTGCGTGTCACGCACGAACGTGACATTGTACGACGAGACGGAATAATTCAGGATTCCGATCTCATATCATGTCCACTCGCATGTTTTTTTGTTTATTTGAATAAATTGCCAAGTGCGTGTCAGAGCACAAAAAAATTAGGGTTCCGATCTAATATCTTGTCTATCTGCCTATTTATCTATCGGTCTGTTTGATAGTCTGTCTGTCTAAATTGTAGTTATAATCACACTGATATTATAAATCAGAGATCCGTTTACCGTCGTAAACAGGCTACTCAGTAAAATAATTCTCTCATATCGAGCGGAAAACTTCATTTGCGCGTTGCAGAACTCCATACATTAGAACTGACAGTCCATACAAAACGTCATAAAATGCATAAAAACCGATTAGCACCATCTATCTTAATATGTTTGTTTGTTTTTACGCTTTCGCGCCTTTACTAAACCAACTATCATAGAATTTTGCACACACGTTGTCACGGATGCAGAAAAGGACTAGTGTACTTTTCATCCCGAATAAGGCTAAATAATAATAAAAGAGAATCAAAATTGTTAATTTGGTATAGGAATTACAACCTCGATGTCAAAGTGACAGATAGATTGAACCCTGGCGAAGAACATAGGATGCTTTTTTGACTGACTTAAAAAAAATAGGTTCTCAAGTTGCTGTGTTTGTATGTAATATTGTTGGAAATGCATAATATTCACATATGGATGGTAATATTATGTTGAAAAATTGTAATTCAATACAGAAAAATTTTACAGGGGACGGACAATTTTTTTTAATATCTGTTAGAATTTCTATTAAAATAAAACAAAAATGTAGTTGGTATTCAGTTTATTTTTTAAGGAAATTAAAATATGAGAAGTCTACTTTGGCTTTTTTTCCAATGAAACGAAAAAAAACTACATACGAGGACACACTTTAAAAAAAAACTCACGAACGTCTAGTTACAAAATCAGTTCATCAAGTTCTTAAATCAGTTCAATCATCAATGAGGCAAGTTGACATAAAAACTGTGTTAACCTGCAGGCATTACACTATTCATAATCAGCCTATATGTGTCTACTGCTGGACGTAGGCCACTTCTAATGCACGCCACTGAGCTCGGTCTTCAGCTCTCCGCATCCATTTTCTACCAGCCGCTTTTCGCAGGTCGTCACTCCACCTGGTCACAGGAAGTCCTACGCTACGTTTGCCTAGACATGGTCTCCAGTCGAGAACTCTTCTACCCCAACGGTTATCGGTTATTTGGGAAATGTGACCAGCACACTGCCACATCATGTTGCTTATTCTTAGAGCTATGTCGGTCACTTTGATTCTCTGTCGGATATCTTCATTACGAATCCTGTCCTTCACAGAAATTCCAACCATAGCTCTCTCCATAGCTCACTGAGGGAGCTTAAATTTTGTGGACTAGTTTGATCGTGAGTGTCCATTTTTCGGCTCCTAAGGCCTGACTTCAATGTACGGCTGGGCATGAGGAATGACGATGAACTGAGAGTGGGGCAGTTTGGATTTGGACAGCGGAACCACAGGGGTCAGCGATTGGCCGACTTCATGGAGAAGGAGGGACTCTTTATGATGAACTCCTTTTTCAAGAAGCGCCCGTCCAGGAAATAAATGGACGTGGCTGTACCCTGGCAGTCATAAACAAGAGATAGATCTCATTTTGACGACCAATAGGCATATATATATATATATTCAATTATGTCTCTGTGATAAAAGGGTTAAGACCGGCAGTGATCACCGAAGAGAGAGTTTCACATTGAATATCAACGTAAAGCTAAAAAAGTCTCGTTTGATAAGATCTACTCTTCGCCCAAGTCCTGCCCAAATCAAAAACCCCAAGACCTTTCAGTTGGAACTCCAAAATCGCTTCCAAATCCTTACCGCATGCGATACAGTGAACGAACTAAACAACGGGCTAATGGAAATTGTTCATGTGATCGGGTCGGAGTTCTTTAGGACCCAACCCAACCCAAAAATAGAACACAGACACTGTCTGAGCATACACTCAAACTTATGGCAGAATGAGGCGAGATGAGGCTGCAGTCATCAGTGGATATGTCCAGTTACAGCTTGCTCAATAAACAGATCTCCAAGTCGATGCGACACGATTTGCGTTCCTTTAATACTAATTGTAGTAAGAATGCAATAGAGCGGAACAAGGGCTCCAAAGTGTTCGCAGGAGATCTATCTATTGAGAAAAGCCTGTTGACGAAGCTGAAGACCGTCAGTGGCAGCATCGTTTCGTCGAAGCCAGAGATTTTGATTGATCTCGAGAAGTATGCAATTTATGCAATCTATCTATGGGCAATCATACACCTCATCGCGTAGTTCTTCTAGCACGACTAGCGATGCAAGAGCCCGTTTGACCCGACATCATACCGAAGATATCCCGGATGTCAGCCTATACTAGATTAGAATGGGTCTCAAACAGCTTAAGAGCAACAAGCAACAAGGCACCAGCAAAGGACGGAATAACGACAAAGCCGCTTAAAGCGGATGGAACACTGGCACTTGAAGTCCTTCAGAAGCTGTTTAACTCCGTCATCCTTGAGGGTACTACGCTAGAGGCGTGGCACAGGTGCATAGTGGTTTTGTTCTTTAAGAAAGGTGATAACACCCTCTTGAAGAAATATAGGCCCATTTCGCTGCTGAGCCACGTCTATAAGCTTTCGAGAGTAGTTACAAACCGTGTTGCTCGTAGGTTTGATGACTTTCAGCCTCCCGAACAAGCTAGTTTGGAAATGCTTTAGCACCGTATACCACGTCCATACGCTCCGGCAGATTATACAGTCTTCTGTTTAATCTGCTGGAGCGTATGGATGTGGAGAGAAGAGTATAATAAGTATAAGGAGTATAATATATGGACTGAAGAGTATAATCGTCCACTATGTCTAGCGTTTGTGGACTAGGAGAAAGCCTTTGATTCAGTCGAGACCTAGACTGTGCTACATCATTACAGCGGTACCAGATTGACTACCGGTACATCGAATTGTTGAAGTGTTTGTACAGCAAAGCCACGATGAATATCGGTCTTCAGGATCGGAGCACAAATACTATCCAGTTGCAAAATGGGGTGAGACAAGGAGGCGTTATTTCTCCGAAACTGTTCACCTCTGCACTGGAAGATATATAAAAGCTTCTGAACTGGAACGGATATGGAGTTAACAGCAATGGCGACTACATCACTCAACTTCAATTTGTTGAGTCAACATGGCAGAAACCCTGGAAGACCTAAGCACAATGGTCTGTGACCTCAATATTGTTTCCCAACAGGTGGGTCTTAAAATGAACATGGGTAAGACGAACATCATGTCAAATGCCCATGTGCACCCATGCTGGTTCATGTTGGGAACGATATTATCGAAGCTGTTGATCACTATGTCTAGTTAGGTCAGATGATCCCACTGGGTAGATTCAACTTCGACAAAGAGGTCAACCGACGAATCCAACTCGGGTGGGCAGCGTTCGGGAAATTACGCCATATCTTCTCGTCGCAGATACCGCAGAGCCTCAAGACGAAAGCTTATAATCAGTGCGTGTTGCCAGTGATGACATACGGCACTGAGACGTGGTCGCTAACTATTGGTCTCATACACACCCTCAAAGTCGCGCAGCGTGCAATGCAGAGAGCTATGCTCGGTGTTTCACTAAGTGATAGAATCCGAAACTAGGAAATCCGTTAAAGAACCAAGGTTAGCGACATAGCTCTCAGAGTTTGCAAGTTGAAGTGGCAATGGGCAGGCCATATAGTTCGCAGAACTGCCAACCGCTGGGGTATAAAGGTTCTCGAATGGCGACCACGAACAAGCAAGCCAAGTGTTGGGAGATCCCTCACACGATGGACCGACGACACTGTAGCCATCGCAGGAAGTCGGTCGATGGAGGTGGCACATGATTGCTCGCCATGGCGCTCTTTGGGGGAGGCCTATGTTCAGCAGTAGACTTCTAAAGGCTGAAATGATGATGATGATGATGATGATGATGATGATGAGGCCTTGACTGGTAGGTTGCACTGTCGGAAGACTTTTGTTTTCAGGCACTCTGTTATGGATGACGAGAAGACATGACGAAGCTTGCCGAATGCTGCCTAACCCAGCTGAATTTTTCTGTTAGCTTCCTCCTCATGGTTGTTTTTACCTAATTGCAATAATTGCCTACGGTAAACTTATAGTTGAACCACTTCAAGAGGTACACCATTGACTGCAGTTGGTACCGGGTCAACAAGATCGTTAAACATGATCTTGGTCTTGGTTTTCTTGCATTTAAATTTTGAATTTGTTAATATACCTAATCTGTTTTCTCCTATTAGTTCCATATTAACTATACCACAAACAAAGGTTATCGAGTGGTTAGGCATAGTTTTTAATTCATGAAGAAATAATCTAAATCCACGATTCTTCTTTCATCTAATTCTCCACTGAAGTCTTTACTGGATGTCTCCACAACGTCGTCTTGAAACCTACTGTTTGAATGTTATATTATAAAATAATCAACACACATTTCCAATTACAATCCTCATCATGGACAGTGGACATACTCATATTTAAACTCAATACGCAGTTTAGCTAGAATACCAACTAGGGAGCTTAGTAAGAGGTAAGTCGGAATATTATGTTTTTTACATTCTCATTTATTGCAATTTGAGTTATCATTTCACGTGTTGCAAGCCCATCGCCACTTTTTGACTATGAAACCCTAAAATATTTGAGTCATATGTCCCATTTAGTATGTAGGTAGATAATATGTTCCAAAATAAACTAGATGAAACTAAGGATGTCTAGTTTGTCCACGGAACACAATAAACATTGAGTCAAAGGCACTATTTAGTAATTAGGTAAGTAATTCGTACATACATAAATTTGATAAATCTGTAAGGGTTCCTATATTGGTTACGGAACCCTACAATATATTGAATCAAAGCTACTAATTAGTATATAGGTAGGTAATTAATTCCAACATAAACTTGATGAAACTGTAAGGCTTCCTATATTGGTTACGGAACCCTACAATATGTTGAATCAAAGCTACTAATTAGTATATAGGTAGGTAATTAATTCCAACATAAACTTGATGAAACTGTAAGGCTTCCTATATTGGTTACGGAACCCTACAATATGTTGAATCAAAGCTACTAATTAGTATATAGGTAGGTAATTAATTCCAACATAAACTTGATGAAACTGTAAGGCTTCCTATATTGGTTACGGAACCCTACAATATGTTGAATCAAAGCTACTAATTAGTATATAGGTAGGTAATTCATTCCGACATAAACTTGATGAAACTGTAAGAGCTCCTAGATAGACTTCGGAACCCTAACATATATATAGTCATAGCACAGAATAAATAATTGTACTACTGGTCATTGGTATTATTTAGTATGTAGGTAGGTAAGTCATCCGACATAAACTTCATAAAATTGTAAGAATTCCTAGGTTGATTACGAAACTCTAAATTTTAGATAGGTATTTCGGCGTGTTGACAATAGATTCCAGTAGCGGCGAGTCCTCAGCCGTCATCTCCGCACTCTGTTCTGAAGACAAGGTCAGCGACCCTGCCACCGCCGTCGCTGTCTAGTTCCTGCTATCCGCGCCACTTCCAGCTCCTCGAGTGCTTGAGCAGGCTCGTTCGTCGTCACATTCACAAACTCAATGAGTTCTGGTTTTCTGTATTCAGTTTTAGTCGTATTTAGTAAGTACACATTACATTACACATATGACTTTTTTTTGGGTGACATTAGGTAAGAAACTAAGAAAATTGAAGTTGTTACATACTGTATTGTAGGTAATTAAATTATTTAGTAGGTAGGGCTTTCTCCTTCAAATTATTCTTTTGCAGGCATATTTCTTGTTTTCGCCATCTTATCTGCACTACCACAAATAAAATAAACAAATCTAATATTTATTCTATGCTACTACAATAAGTGTAAGAAGTTTTAGAGCGCAGGCCGGCAACGAAATACAGGTCCGCTTCGCACAAATGCCACAGGCAGACTGATTGAACAAATAGAAAGTAACAGCGTCCAATGATTCCGCATGCGAAGAAGAGACAGAGTGTGAGAGCGCGCGCGTCTTTGTAAAGGTCGTAAGCGCCAAATCAAATAATTGATTCTTACAAGAAATCTAAAAACTAGTTTACAGAACTGAAGAAGTAGTTATTATCTACGTATCAAAGAAAAATCATCTTGAAATATTATAGCGTTCCTGAGATCCACATCAAAACGTGTGCGAAACAGAGATTTTTCATATTATTGTTTTATCGAGAATTTTATTTACAATCGTGTTTCTACGTTTATGGAATCAAATAAAAATGACAAAATTTCATATATTTGTCATTTTTAACTCTTAACTCCCGTAGATATCGAGTTCTAGGTCGATTTTGGTAAGCAAAATCACTTAATACGGCTTCTTAATATATATCAATAAAAAACCTGAGAAGCCCTAGTAGATGGAACAAAAACACTTTGACTATGAATTAAGCTTAAATAAATAATACTAGCTTTCGCCCGCGAATACGTCCGCGCGGACTTCAGTTTATCGCGAAAAAAGCATACCTACTATGTTTTTCTAAGATATTAAACTCAATCAATGCAAAAGTATAGCACCAACGTATCGTATTCTCTTTGGCACCAAAGCTCTTCGTGCTTTTTGACAGACTTGTTTTTATTTCGTTTCCATGGCAATCGTTCCTTACAGCGAGAATTCGACATTTTCCTATTTTCCTGTGGAAAATAAAAATTATCCAATGTGTTATTTCATGGTTTAAGCTATCTCTATTCCATCATCAAAATCTGTCCAGCCGTTATGGCGTTAAAACTCCACAAACAAACAGACGTTTCACTTTTATACTGGTGTGGAATCCACTTCAAGTCACAGAACTATATGAACACATAATCCACTTTAGCCCAAAAAGTTTTACACCAATTTATGGAAAACGATCTCAAAAGCTATGAACACAAATATTAATCAAGTTTGCTATAAGCTATAAAGCCGAAATATCCACCTCTAAAAACTAGTCCCGTCGTAAGCCCGAGGGCAAAATTGATAAAAGTTACCTCAAAAACATCAAAGACTAAAACGCCCTTTACGTAGTTTCGTGATAAAATGTACCGCGTCGTAATACGAGTAAACTGAGTAAAATGTTCGTTAGCACGTTATCTTGCTATCTAGTTACTTTGGTGACTCACTGGCTGGAAAATGTTTAGCCATGCTCAGACTTGCGATTTTTACGACATATTGTCGCTGTAGACAGATGGTCTTTTATAGTAGTTTATGGAACGGTTGCATATTAAGGGGTATTAAAAGAAGAGACGGAGTTTAAAAAAGGAGCCGTAGGCGAGATTTGTAATAGTATCACTCGAGTGTTTTAATAACTAATTGTGTGCCGTTTCATACACTATTTTATCTACCACTCAAGCAAAAGCAATAGGAACTTACATTTTATGAAAAAGAAAAATGAGAAATTCTTTCTTGATTTTTCTGTTAAAAGCTCGTTCCTGTTTTCGTGATGTCAGGAGTCAAATTTTCAAATTTTCAACACTATTGTCAGTGAGGAAGTACCCCCCCAATCAAAAAACCCGACGACAAAAAAAATCTAAATACTCGACAAACCTCTATTTGGTATGCAGGTTTATCGAGTATTTAGAATTGTTTAGATCAGTTGAGAAATGCGACCTGTAGAGGAGAACAGCCAGAATCACATACGACAGAATTTTTGCCCAAGCTGAAACGGAGAAGCTTCGCGCTCGCTCGGTCAATAACAAGGTATTCGAGAGTCGCACAATTTTACCGCAAGCTTGGAGCTCGCCTTCTCTCAGTCATCCTTGGCTCTAGATACCTATGTAGCAGGTTAGTTGACAGATAAGACCGAGCCAAGCCGGGCGATTCCGCAGCGTAATTCTGAGGTTTTGCCCTACGTGCCTATAGGTAGTTGGTAAACCTTTGTTGGTTTCTTATCTCTAACCGCCGGCTGCTAGTGACAGTGCACCTGAACTAAAGACGTATGGCTAGCGTCCTATCCTACTGTTATTTATTCTAAATTTTATAAATGCAGACCACAATCGGCGGCATTCATACCTGGACACTATCAAAACATTTCTTTTGCATGTTGATCTATGCAAGCCCCGCCCTTTATTTGCGGTGGGATTCAAGGGTTGAAAGAACAAAGCCAGATGTCACGCGCGGAACACGGCGGTGAGGCCAAAATAGTTGATTGTATTACTAGGGAGCAAAATAATATTTTGCCGGCGAGGGCGCTATTTTGAATCCAGAGCGGAATGAAGGATTCTAGAGTAAAATCCCGAGCAGAAATAGCATAAATATAGAAATCCGAATAGAATCAGCGAGGGATTCTTAAGTAGAATCCTGAACGTAGTGAGGAATCCCTCGATGCAATATACTTTTCTCGAGGAAAAATAATATTGCATCCGAGTGATACACTCTACTTTTCATCCCCCTCTATGATAAAATTAAATAAAACGCGCTTCAAGATACTTTACAACTCATATATTAATTTACAAGAGCAAATTAAACATTTATATAACCGCCCACCCACTCCTAAGTATCTAGATCACATCAGTTTTCAAACATAAAAACCGCATCAAAATTGGTCCATTCTTTTAGGGCCTATGACCCCACCCTCATTCGTCGTACTCGTCTACGCCAGTACAAATTGCGAGTTATACCGAATTAAAGATCACGAAAACATCAATTTGTCTGGTTTTGCTTTGTGCGCTCAGTTACCACAGAACACCTAATAATACTACGCTGTTACTACAAACATACAATAATCAAATCTTTTCTCATTAAAAGGTTTAACGCCAGCAAGCGTATTCAACCTCCTTTGATTTAATAAACCGATTGTCTGTGTTTTTGAGTTGATCGGTAGTGCGCAACCCATTGCAAATTTCTTACTTTTAGTATTTTTATACACGTCGTTACTTCTGAAAAAAACGCCAGTAAGCGTAATTCAAAATCATTGGCAGCAGTACTTTTGACCATAGACAACTGCATTATTACTCACGTACGTGACAGACTTGTTATTATTTCGTGTATTATTAGCATAGAGCATTTCCTACATCAATGATTATTGTGCGTTGTGTACCGATTATTGTACCGAGTGTGCGTTCGGCTGCTCAGTGTGCGTTCGGCTGCATCCGCGGCCGCACGTATCCACTACCCATTCCGTATTTTTCCGTACCGGTCCAATACAACTAGTGATGTCTTAAGTGCATATCGATAACTTATGACGATATGGAAAAGTTCCTAAAAAAGTCGTCGTCCAACCCCAATGTGTCTGGTAAAAGACCCCGAGATGAAGCGCCTGCAGCAGTAGACCAGTGGAAGCAGCCGAAGAAGTTCGCATCTTCCAAAGATATTTCCAAAGTTAAGGACAAAGAAACTTCAACAAAGAACCGCTTTAGTGACCTACCGGTGGATGATATAGCCACGGAGACTTTCATTAATGCTACGAAGAAGAAGTCGATCGGTCAAATCCCACCAATCCTTATTGAACTTCTTGGTGATTGGAGTCACCAAAACATCAAATTGGTCATAGAAAAATATGAAAAAGGATTCCACATGCAATACAGAGGACGTAACAGGGTAAAAGTCCAATGTTACTCATCTAAAGGCCACCAGCTCCTAAAAGAGGGCCTCCTTAAGGAAAACGTAGTCTTCCATACATTCTCACGAAAAGACGAGAAGTTCCCGAAAGCTGTCTTGAAAGGTTTGCCCAAATTTCTTCAAGCAGACGTACCCGCTGAACTTGCTTCAATTGGATTTGCTGGAGCAACTATCACAGAACTGAAGTCTATGTACCCTACAGAATGCCCTCCATTGCTCGTTCAACTGCCAAATGGCACGGACATGGGCAAATTCAAGCAGATAAGGTATCTCTCAAACTGTGTTGTTGAGATTCAAAGATACAAGCCAAACAACAAAACAGGTACACAGTGTTTTAGGTGTCAAGGTTTTGGGCATGCTTCAAGAAATTGTAACCGGCCTGCAAGGTGTGTCAAGTGTGCTCTAGACCACCCTACTTGGGAATGCCAGAAAAAAGATAGGGAAGAACCTGCTAAATGTTGCAATTGTCAGGAGAATCACCCAGCCAATTTTGCCCAATGCACTGAAAGACTGAAATACCTTGAGCGCATCCAAACTAAGCGCAATTTTGTTCATAAAACAACCTTAACTAGGACTGAAACCACTCACATGCCAGCCCGTACACCGGATAATAATACCTGGGCTCAAATGGCAAGTACCAGCAATGGCCAACAGCAAGTTTCGCGGCCCAAAACAGGAGCTTTGCCACGACTGGATTCAAAATTACCTGAAAGGAAATCAGCAAAGCTTCCAAATCCCAATTCAATACCCACCGTTTCGCTTTCGAGCCCAGCAGAGGGAAACTTGATTCATTCTACATTCATCGATAAGATGCAAGCTCACGATCTAGCAACTGCTGAAATGTTGGAAATACTAAGTACCATCAAGTCAATCAAACAAGAATTTATCAAGTGCAAAACTTTTATGGATAAAGTAATATTAATATTAACTCACTTGGGTCATTATGTCTGATCACATCAATGAACTTCGTATACTTTATTGGAACGCTGACGGCGTTCGCAGTAAGCAGCAAGAACTTTCAGACCTAGTGGTAAGAGAACTTAATATTGACGTAATAGCATTATGCGAAACTAGATTAACTGAACGTTTGAATCTCGAAATCCCGGGATTTGCTTGTTACCGAGAGGACAAACGTTCGAATGGCACGGGTCAAGGTGTAGCTATGTTGGTTAGGTCGGACCTGGATCACAGCCGGGTTCCTTCACCCCCTACTCTTAATCTCGAAGTTGTAGGAATCTCCCTCAAACTAGGCAGTAGTAGCGCTATGTTTTTCTCTGTCTACCAGTCCCCTAACTTGCCACTCATAAAGAACGACTTTGACTTACTTATGGCCGTAGAAAACCGAGTGATAATCATGGGTGACATTAACGCCAGACATCCGTGTTGGTCATCTGGGTCCGTTAATACTCACGGCAAATGTCTTTATGAACACATGATAAATAGTGAGTTCGTTATTCATGCTCCCTTAGACTCAACCCTTGTCCACTATCGGGCTGAATTGAAACCATCTACTCCTGATCTGCTTCTAACTAAAAACGTCCTTACAGTCAACGACATAGTAACAATACCTGCTTTATCTTCCAACCATCTGCCTGTTTTTGTTAGTCTTAATGATAAAATTATTCGTAAGCCAATCATAAAGTTCAATTATTCCAGAGGCGACTGGTGTAAGTATCGACAGTCGCTAAATGATCGTGTGTCTCTGTCTTCTCGGGTTTATCAAACCACTGAAGAGGTTGATTCAACTATCAGACTCTTTCAGAAAACTATAATAGAAACTAGAAAATTATGTGTTCCTACCGTAACTCATAAGCCCTCTAAATCAACGTTACCGCGACGTGTTAAGAGATTAATCCAGCAGAAAAATCGATTGCGTAGATATGCTGCTGTTGAAACTACTCTTATTTTACGGAAAGAACTGAACCACAAAATTAATACACTTCAGGCTGAAATAAATGCCTCACTTAAATTTTACCATGATAAGAAATGGAACAACAAGCTAAAAAGAGTTGACAATCCTAGTGCTGACTTATGGCGGGTCGTAAAGGGTTTGCGAACTAGTTCTTCTCCTCCCATCCCTGCGCTTAAAACTAATGACGGTTCCTTAACTACCAATTGTCAGGAACAGTGCGATGCTCTTGCAGGTGCATTTTTAAACAACATGCAATTGACTCATACTTGGACAAGTGATGAGCAGTCAGCAATTGACTGCTCATTAGCAGCTCTAAGTAACTACCTACCCGACAAAAATACTTTACCTCCTGTTCGTCCTGCTGAAGTTAAGAGATGTATTCTAAAATTGAAAACTCGCAAAGCTCCAGGTCCGGATGATATTTGCAATTTACTCATCAAAAATTTGCCTCAAAAGTGCATTGTATTGTTGACAAAGATATTCAATGCTTGCCTTACCCTGAACCACTTTCCTTCGGTTTGGAAAAAAGGAAAAGTAATTGCGATACACAAGCCTGGCAAACAGACGTCTAATCCTACTTCCTATCGCCCTATAAGTTTACTTCCATGTTTAGGCAAATTATTTGAAAAAATCATATATATTCGACTGAATAAAATTTCTGAAACTTTTATCTTGGACGAACAATTTGGGTTTCGCCAGGGCCACTCAACTGTTCAACAGTTGGCAAGAGTTGCTGAAGCCGTGTCGTACAATCTTAACCTTAAAGTATCAACTGGCATGTTTCTACTTGATATTGAAAAGGCCTTTGATACAGTTTGGCACGATGCTCTTTTACATAAACTTATAAACCTGAATATGCCAATGTCGCTCGTCAAATTAATAAAATCATATTTATCCAACCGTTCCTTTCAAGTCCATATTAATAATTGTTCATCTTCTTCTAAACCAGTCCCAGCAGGGGTGCCTCAAGGATCAATCTTGGGGCCTCTCCTTTTCCTCATCTTCTTAAATGATATGCCCATACAGACACGAACAAGTTTGGCTTGTTTCGCAGACGATACTGCATCATTTACTTCATCAAAAGATATTGATTTAATCACTGATCGCTTGCAATTATCTATTGACCTTCTTCTGAATTTTTTCTTAAAGTGGAAACTTAAAATCAATGCTTCCAAAACTGAAGCCATACTATTCACCAGGCAGCGCACGCTTCCCACACGTATGTTAAAGGTTGGCGGTTGCACGATTCCGTGGAGTCGCTCTGTTAAATATTTAGGTGTTGTCCTAGATAATAAGCTTAATTGGACGGATAACACTGCAAAATTATGCATCAAAGGGATTATGGCACTTAATTCACTAAGCACAGTATTAAACAGACGATCATGTCTCAGTAGCAAAACTAAGCTAAACATTTATCGCACCTTAGTTCGTCCTTGTATCACGTACGCATGTCCCGTCTGGAGCAGCACTTGCTCAACAAATGTGAAAAAACTTCAAGTTATTCAAAATAAAGCCATTAAGTATTCGTATAACACCCCCTTTTATACTAATCTCAGTAGACTACACTTAAAAATAGGCTTACCAAACATAAATACGTTTATTTATCAATTATCGAAAAGATTTTATGTATACAGTAACCCTAATAACAAGAACAAATTTATTAGAAACATTGGTAAAACACGTAAACAAGATCTCACCTTTATCGATAAATATAATCGTTACAAACTACCTCACCACTTATTCCTTGCCTGCGATGAATAGGTACAGTCGCCCGTTAACGGTGTGCGCGCGCCACTCGTCGCTGCAGCGCGCCATACTCGCCCGTATTATCTAGTGATATGAAGAGTGGACATGGCGTGCGCGACACGTAGCAGCGCGCACGCTCCTTTCGAGGGATAGTCAACATGCATAACAAAGTTCTTGCTGCTAACTGCCTATTGCTGTGCGCTTTGCGCTTGCACTTTATTTTTGTTTACCGCCCTAGGTTTATTATTTATTTTCAATTCAAGCCAATTAATGTATTGTTGTAACTAAAACGTGCATAAGTAATTAGTAAGATTGTAGCTTAATAGGTACATTACATTATATTTGATTTGGATAATTATAAGATATACATACCATGCATAAAGATTTATGAAAGCTATGTAGTAGCTTGTAAAATGAAATATTAACATTATTACTTGTCTTCTCTAGGAAATACTTACACTAGAAATGTACAATACTTTTCTTCATGGTTAATAAAGATAATTTGAAATAAAAAAAAAATGATTATTAGATTTTCTGTGATTTCGTTTCCATGGCAACGTTCCGTAATCAAAGTAATCTAATTTTCGCAAAATTTGATACCTCGCGTCAAATTATTGCAATTTTGGAATAATAAAATATTGCTAGTGTTACTCCCTGATAGTTTAGCTTTCTTTATGTAAAAGATTTTTTTAAATCGGGTCAGTATTTTTTGAGTTTATCCATTGCAAACAAACAAACAAACAAACAAACAATTTTGTCTCTTTATAATATTAGTGTAGATGTAGATAAGCTTTTATATTTTTTGTAGTAGCCAGTAGCCATGTCAAGATGCAACTTAGAACGGGTTATCACAATTTTATTAAATGTGCTTACAACAATACGTTTCTATGCTGTTAACCCTTGAGGAGTTCCCTTGTCAGGAGCCAACCCGGAGTGCAGCAACCATGTCATGGTAAAACTTCAAACCGGGTAGCATTATAAAATGCGTACATAAAATTTTGTGACTGCGTGCTGTTGACCGTTGAAGAGTTCCTCAGCCGTTTCAGCGTGAAGAAGTAAAACACATACACACACACACTCACACACATCCTCTCTCTCTCACACACACACACACACACACACGCGCGCACACGCACACGCACACACACACACACACACACACACACACACACACACACACACACACACACACACGCATAAACACACCCTTCCATATATACAAACTTTCGCCTTTATAATATTAGTGTGATTATGTTTGCGGTTTGTTTCAATAATTTTGTTCGCAGTCGGGTTTTTGTATTTTTAAAGTAATTTTACTTGTAACCTATTTACACATACTATAAAAAGGGACATACATAAACATGAACCGGTATGGTCCCGAAAACTTTTCAACTCTTAAGGTATGTGTACTCGTATAATAAAGTGGAAATGTTTGTGAATGAGTTTGTATATAGTTCGAGGAGATCTTGCAAACTTCTTGACCACTTTGTATGGGTTGTTCAATGCATTGCGGCTTAAAGTTGTTCCCGATCTCTATAGTATCACCCATTTGAAGAAGCTAGTCGAATTTGCGGTTGGGTTGAAAACCTTCGACCAAACATGAACTTTTTATCTTAAAATGCTCAAATTTCCATTACAAAGTTTCTTGGTGCCAAAGATCCGCTTGATTCAGAATTAAATTAAATTTAATCAAAGCTAATACATATCTTGAGGATGGAGGAAGCCCAAGATAGGGAGAAATGGAAAGGACTTGAGGAGGCCTTTACCCAGTGAGGGGTCTTAAGCTTACTAATATAACCTTTTTTCATATTTTTTCTCTATGTAAGTACATGTTAAAAACGAAACGTTTTAGATAAATAAAGGCTTATTAATATTATTGTTATCTTAATTCATTTCATATCTCGGTTCTATGCATGGACCTTTAATAGGCTTTAGTGGTGCCATAGCCAACACTAAGAAGCCCTTTTAACTTAAAAGATATACAAAATACGAGTTGGGGATACAAAGTTATGAGGAACTATTGTTAAATAGCTAACATAAACTGGACTTTATTTTTTGTGAATTATAAAACCGGTCTATGGTAACAGACTCCAGCACCTACCAATTCCGTCTCATGTAAAAATATGAAGGCAGGTGCCACCCACTAAACGGGCCCCCTATAAGTGCCGCCAGCAATGGCGATGTAAGGGGAAAAATTAGTGTGGAAGGCTAAAGGGTGTCGAGAGGTGTGCTGCAGTTTGCTTAGCGCTACTCCCGGCGTTATGCCCTTTAACACTTCCACCCTTTCTTAGCTCTTGCGTCTCCACTCCCAGACGGCCAGTTATTAAGGCAAGCTGAAGAGGGCCTCATTTAGCCCCAGGGAGTGTCTCGGGGTCCGCAGTGTCGCTACGCACTGACAGCTCGCCACAAAGCCGCCCCTAAGGTTTTATTATTATTTTTATTAATACATACCTTAAGAATAACTGCACCGATTTCTTCCATACATAGCTCAGAACCATCTTGCCAATTTTTTTCTTTATTTAAATCATTTTTCTCTTTATTTAAATCTTTTTAGCTCCAGACTAATCACAGCCCCAATTGTGATTCAGCTGGCACTAGCGTTACCTTAACTAAAACAATGGCGTTTAAAAATTTAAGCAATAGTAGCAGAGATCTGCGGCATCGCTCACAGCTTTTACTTTTTTTACACGGGAATATTTCATTTTATGAGCGTTAAGATTGTTTTAAGAACTACGGTACATGACTACGTATAGCGTAGATACGTCTAAGTAATTGCTTGAAACTAACCGTGAAAGTGTAATAAATAGATATACACAGTACACACTGCATGAGTTATGTTATGTAGTTTTGATGGTAACATACGTTCTTGGCGTGATATGTTTTTGGAATGCTCTTTTAGATATATTATGCTTTCTAAGGCGCTTATAAATATTTTCGTTGATTTCTATTTCGTATTAAATTCCCAGTAAAAAAATTACAATCTTTACAAAATATGTAACTCTAATGTCACTTAATCTATATATATATATATATACATATATATACTTATAATAAAGCAATAGAAACGAAAAAGTATGTACAAAGAAGATAATTAAACAAGAAATGGTCTTGGTCTTACTGAACAAGAATATAACATTTTAAAAATTCATGTCTGTCTGTTTGTCTGTATGTCTGTATGTTTGTTCGCGCATCACGTAAAAACTAGTAGGCCGATTGCGATGTGGTTTTCACTGCTGGATAGACCTGCTGACCTCGTCAAATTATTATGCGGACGTCCGCACAACCGGGTAAGTCCGCACAATCGTGGTTCCTGTCACGGTAAAGACCGCATAATGTTAAAGCCGTAAATACACCCTCACACACACACACACACACACACACCCACACACACACACCCACCCACACCCACACACACACACACACACACACACACACACACACGCACGCACGCACGCACGCTCGCACGCACGCACGCACACACACACACACACACACGCACCCTCAAACAGACACACACACAAGTGATACACACCCTAAACTTATAACACCCGTCCCTTTGTTCGGGGGTTAAAAATTTAAAACAGTAAGCAGTTTGGTTACCAATAAAAACAGCCGCAAAAAGTCGCTTTTTTATGAAGGATTGTAAATTATTAAAATACGTTCAGTAGGTCCTGACTAATACCTGTATGCTTTTTCGCCATGGGCAGTTACCAACGATGCATCGGCCGGGAATCAATCAATTATAGCCGGGCATATAATAGGACAGCGGACTGTCAGCAAGCTTCTCAGGGATTTGACTCAAGCAATTGTGCAAGGAAGTCATTTTTATATTATTTTACTAAGGTACTTGTTACTTTAGGTTAGGTTCAAGGAACATACTATCTACGCCAGTAAGCGTAATGGCTCGTTCGTTAGAATCGGTATATGTACATTTGTACTTCGGGGAGGGGAGGGGGTGGGAGAGGGAGGGGAGATAACCACCTCGGCGGAAACTCAATGTTTTTTTAGAAAAAGCAAAAAAAAAATAGGTTTTAGGTATGAAAAACGTCCGAAATGGATCGTTAATGTGCTTTTCGCTACATGTTTTGACAGCTGTGGGCAGCTGTTTGTAGCGGCGTTTCGTTATTACAAGTATGTTATTTAGCAAAACATTCATAGAATAATGAAGCTAGAGGCGCTAAGCGAAAGCCCGATTTGACCATGATAGGTTAGAAGACGAAGGTGGGAGTGAAGCGTAGCGTAGCTTTTGTCCTCATGTTTTTTTTAAGCTTTGAAAACCTTACGTTTTTTCATACCGAACCTCACATATTTTTTGCTTTTTCTCTCAAATTATGGGTTTCCGCCACCACCTCTTGCAGGGGGAGAGTTATCCCCCCTCCCTCTCCCACCTCCCACTCTACTTAGTACTTATAGACATATACTGATTCTAAAGTCCTTCCAGCGTCATTCAAAATCTTTGATATAGGTAGAATTCGAAACGTTTTTCCGTAATATGTCAAAAAATAAGAATCGCCAAAATTATGTCAAAAATAAATGTTTAGTCGATTAGTCGCCTATCTGATCTGTGGTACAGTCTAATTCAATCAGTCAGTTTAATCTGTTATTAAGCAAGCTGTAACTCGACATATCCACTGAAGACTGCAGCCTCATCTCGCCTCGTTCTGCCATAAGTTTGAGTGTATTCTCAGAGAGTTTCTGTGTTCTTTTTTTGCGGGGGGTCTTAAAGAACTCCGACCCGACCGCGTGGACAATTTTCACCAGCCCGTTATTTAGTCCGTCCACTGTATCGCATTCGGTAAGGATTTGGAAGCGATTTTGGAGCTCCAACTGAAAGCTCTCGGGGTTTTGGATTTGGGCAGGACTTGGGTGAAGAGTAGATCTCATCAAACGAGACCTCTCCAGCTTCACGTTGATATTCAATGAGGCTCTTACCCTGTGGTGATCACTGCCGGTCTTAACCCTGTTGATCACAGAGACATCATTGAATATATGCCGATTGGTCGTCAAAATGAAATCTATCCCGTGCTTATGACCGCCGGGGTGCAGCCACGTCCATTTCCTGGAGGGGCGCTTCTTGAAAAAGGAGTTCATCATAAAGAGTCCCTCCTTCTCCATGAAGTCGGCCAATCTCTGACCCCTTTGGTTCCACTGTCCAAATTCAAACTGCCCCACTCTCAGTTATCGCCGTTCCTCATGCCCAGCCGTGCGTTGAAGTCCCCCATCACCACTGTGAAGTGTGTTTTCGGGGCATGTATGGCATTAGAAATGTCATCATACATAGCCTCCACTTCATCGTCCGGGCGTTTCGAGTGTGGGGCGTACACCTGTATGACCTTCAACGAATACCATTCGGTAATTCTGAGCATAAAGTATACCACCCTGCTCGAAACGCTTTCGATCTTCACAATGTTGTTGACGAGGGACTTGTAGACGAGAAATCCGACACCATGTTGGGACTGCTGGTCGCCCTCCCGGTAATAGAGTAAGTTGCCGGAATTGAGGGTCATCGTATCCTCTCCCTGTCTTCGGACTTCTGATAACCCTATAATACCCCAGCGCAACTTACTTACTACTTCTTCCAGCCCTATCAACTTCTCATCGGTCTTCAAGGTGCGTGCGTTATAAGTTGCCAGGTCCAGAGATCGTGGGGGTTGGTAGCTGGGTCTCTGCCGGAGATTCTTAGCACCTCCTGCTCCACCGTTACCATGGCTGCTACCGGTGCCAGGAATAACGGAGCCGCCGGGGACTGGGGGCCGTCTTTTTTGTGTGTCTATCATATTGGGGGGGTTTGCCATAGTCACCACGCTTGGCAGGCGGATTGGTGACCGCAGTGTAGCAAATGTGCTCGGGGGACGCTGCTGCCCATCTTCCGGTGTATAATCCCTTAGTCGCCTCTTACGACATCCACGGGAGGATTGGGAGGGGTCTTATTCTAAGCCGAGACCGCCACGGCAATTTCAGTTTTAAGTTTATTATTATCGCGATGTGTAGTCATGTTCTAACCTAACCTACCCTAGTCTTTGGGCAATTTTTAACAAACTTAAAACTGAAATATCTCATAAACTAAGGGACTCCGCGGGGGGGAGGGGTAGCAGGGGGGTAGCCCTTCACCTTCACCTCCCCCATCCACCCCTCACCTTTAATTATTGTTTTTTTATTACTTACTAGGCAATCGTTTGACCACGATCTCACCTGATGGAAAGCGATGATGTGGTCGAAAGTGTAGCATGCTTGCCTAGTAGATACCTATTCACTCTTGACTTGAACACACCGGGGTTATAATTTACCGGAAACACTGACGAGGGCAGGGCATTCCACTCCTTTGCAGTTCTTATAATAAATGAAGAAGCGTAACGCTTCGTTCTTGTGCGAGGTATTTCAACCATGAAAGGGTGGCGCTTTGCTGATCGTCTAGTCGTACGGTGATGGAAAGGTGATGGGGGAATCAGTTTGTGCAGTTCTTGTGCACACTCTCCATAGTGCAATCTGTAGAATACCGCCAGGCTTGCTACCTCACGTCGATGCGCCAGACTTTGAAGCTTACTCTTTACCAGAGTGTCATCCCCAATGAGCCTGATAGCACGTCTCTCAATTGAATCCAAAGACTCGAGCTGATACTTGGCAGAACCGTCCCAGAGGTGGCAGCAGTACTCCTTACAAGATCGGACCTGTGCTTGATAAAGATTCAAAAGCTGTCCCGGTGTGAAGTACCGCCTAACCTTAGATTTTGCAGCTGCCTTGGCTTTGGATTCAATGTAAGACCCAAAATTCAGGTTCAATGTGATTTCGACACCCAAAAGCCTATTGGTATTGTTACACTTTGGAAAGACGGAGATCGGTTTAGAGGACTCTTTTTAGCAGAAAACAAACACGCCTGCGTTTTAGTAGCATTAAACTTAACCAGGTTAGCATCGCCCCAATCAGTCACGGCTTCTAAGGCTAAATTTAAACGGTCTACCATAGCCTCTCTCTGAAACTGGACAGCGTCACAGCTGGCTTGAGCATTGGAAGTGTATCTCTCAACTACAGTACTGTCATCAGCATACCCAAAGGTACCGGGCTTCAGAAGGTCATTAATGTGCAGTAAAAACAGTGTAGCCGAGAGAACCGATCCCTGAGGTACACCGTCATTGATAGCCATTTGATCAGACGAGCAGCCCTCTAAGACTACTCGAATAGATCGTTCCCTCAAGAAATCAACTATCTAATTGCATAAGCCAACAGGTAAACCATATGAGGGAAGCTTGTTTAAAAGGCCATAGTGCCAGACCCGATCAAATGCCTTCGATATGTCAAGGGAAACGGCAAGCGCCTCACCATGCATCTCTATGGCTTCGCTCAGTACGTGAGTGGCATACGCAAGAAGATCCCCAGTAGACCGGTTTCGGCGAAATCCGTATTGCCGGTCACTGAGAAGATCATTGTCTTCAAGGTATGCCAAGAGCTTAATGTTTATGACACGCTCCATACACTTACAGAGTAAGGAGGTAATCGAGATGGGACTATAATTGACCGGATCAGCACGACTACCCTTTTTTGGTACTAGTTGTACATTAGCAAGCTTCCAGGTCTTCGGAACTTTACCTGAGTGAAGAGAGAGGTGGTACAAACGCGTTAAGATGGAAGACAATTCGGGCGAACATTAGAAGTAAATTTGAAAGTAAGGATAGAAAAAAAAAAACTCGGAAAGAAGGGTGGGGGGTTTGCGCAACTTTTCCTACATCCCCCAAAATCGATTGTATATATTGTACAGTTTAGCCAAACCCTCTGGCGAAAAGATCCACGACAGTTTGGCAAAGTTATGGTTACCGATCCTGTGGAAAAAAATGGAAAAGGATGCAAGCGATAATGTATTCAAACAATATTTTATACCAGATAACTGTACTTTATTACAAATGCCAAAATTAAACCCCGAGATCTCGACGACTCTATCCAAAACCAGCCTCCACCGCCGCAAGCGTATAGAGAGTTAGTAGCGGCAGCTGGGTGATGGCATCACTGCTCTAAATAGAGGACTTGAACTGCTGTTAGATGACGACACAACCTGTAAAGTGTTATAGTGATAGTTATCGGATACTGTTCTGTGCATTACAATGATACGGAAGCCTGGCAAAAGTTTATTACGTGATAAATCGTTTGTAAACTTTATCAAAGACATAGAGATGACATGCTGTTCAGAGATAAAACTTCGAACAAAATTAAAGCCTTGAAGCCCTTAAGGTAATTGAAAAGCAAGGTTTTCAAATCAAAAGAGTACTGCTATCGTCAAGAACGCTATGGCTACTACTTCTACTTTTCAACCGACGACTAGCCACTCTCGCCCCCGGTTAAACTGAATGGGCTCAACACGCTACCAGTCCTCGAACAGGGGTTGGGACCGTGGAGGGTCGTGGAAGACTGCTCTAGTAGGCCGAAGAGGCCCTCCGGTTACTCAGCTGAAACCATCGAGATTTCTTAAGCAACATGCCCCAACGCAGCGTCAATAGAGGTACATGCCGGCATTTTTATGCAGCATTTTTACAAATGTTTGGTTAAAGCCACATAATATCCTTCCTGAGGATATACTATCCCTTTTTGCAGTGAGGTTACACAAAAATGTTGAACCTCGTTTGACATTTTCTTCGCAAGAAGAAACTGACACGTCTATTGCTAAACAAAACTTTTAGATTTAGGAGCTGTATCGGTGTGTAAACGGTATTATATATTTCAAACATATTTATTTTTTGTTGCCTGATCGGGACATAAAGATTCTAAACCATAAGGGTCTAAAGAAATTAATTCCCAAGGCTCATTTTAAAATTGACCATAGGACCGCCGGTAAACTCATGCCAAGACCAGGGTTTTTAGCAAAGATCGATCTAAAAGAAACTTGTCTCTAAGGCACATCGAAAATATTTACGTTTCGAATTTGGTCAATTATATGAGTTTAACGCTATGCCCTTTGCTTATATGGTATTTCTATTGTTTCTAGAGTAGGTATTCACTAATTGAATGAAGTTGATGAAGGAAGTAGTGAACTATTTCAGAAACATGACTATAAATCAGTTATATTCCTAAATTTTTTAGAATGTTCGAATGCTGTCGTTAGAATGCTGTCACATTAGAAATTAATCTTTAAGGTAACTAAAATAACTAGCATTTGTCATAATAGTACAAGTACTTTAGCTTACTATCTACCTTGCTCGCGCGTGAAAAAGCTACCACGCGCACGCGTAGCAAGCGACTGGTTAGGTATGCCTACAGCAGCTTGTCCAGCTGTAAATTATGAGTGGCTGGTTATATGTACCAATCAAAGAAAGTCAAAAACTAACAGCATAAAAAAAAACTTTTTCACCCGATCTTCTGAGGTGGAAACAAAATTTTATGAAAGAAATAAAAAGAAGATTTTCAGTTATAATTATATAGCGACGCTTCTAGTACTGGCTGAGGCGCTGTTTGTGATTGAAATCGTGCTAATGGAGTTTGGAAAGAAAATGAGATCTCCCATCATATTAATTAGTTAATTGGAGCCTAGGTTGGAGCTATTTACTTTTGGGCTTGAAATGTTTTGCAAAGAATAAACGAACTGCACTATATTGCGTCGTGTTGACAATACAACTGCCGTAAGTTACGTCAAGCGTATGAGAGGTTTACAGTTTCTATCTTAATAATTTAATAATATAAATACAGCAGTGGTGCGACAAAAAACTATTCTATTCCCTTCTTACATCAACACACATGATTACGTGATACGGGTTAATAATCCTGGAAAATAAGCGTTGACACAGAGTGAGGACTATCTGATTAGGCCTTCTAGTTCAAAGTCTGCGTCAACCTAATATAGATCTTATTTGCCTCTCGCACCAACGTCAAGTGCCCTCATGTACTGGATACATCTCATGGAAACCGGACCCTGACGCCTAAGCGGTTGACGCTATTACAGCTGTTTGCAGCCGACCTTGTCTTGGTTATGTGTATTCCCGCCAATTTCGCTTATCTTCAAATGCTTACGAAAAATTCTCGTCAACAAAGCTACGGGTACATTTGTTTTCTATATTGGCCGGGCAACCAATGTTTCCAACACTTAAAAGTATGGTTCTTTCAAAAATTATTTTCTCTAAGCCTAATAGGGATCTGTTACGCTCTCGCTTCAGACCCCACCCGTTGCACCGCCACCTGGCGGCCGTCCGGCTCCTAGGATGGCTTTCACAAGACAAAATATTCCCTCAATAGCATAGATCTCATGTTAGCTTCCGTTTCCGAAAGCACTATGAAACAATGCGCGGTTACACATTGGCACATTGTAGCGGTAGTATTGCTTGGACAATGTTGTAAACATATTTGACCCTTCAATACCATTAGTAATTACATTTCTAGTCAATCAGTTTAATAGTGGAGCTTCCTATGGCACCATAAATACTCATCATTCTGCCCTAGCCTTACTCCTGAGGAATTATGTAGGGTCAGACGAACGAATCAAACGAGTTTAAGAAAAGTATGAGGCTAAGGGTATGTTCAAAAAGAAACCGTCTCGTCCGAAATACTCTAACTACTAGACTATATTTCTATATTTCAAATTCGTTTCCAAATAGTAGTTTAAGCCTTAAAATAATTAAAAAGTTGACTATCGTACTTGCCTTGTCTAAACTGCTCACCGCGGTCAAACATCAGTAGCCGCCCGCGAACAACCTGTTCTATTCTTGATACTGTTACGCCGGTCGATTCTTAGAAAAACAGTAGGTACTAAAATGACGCAATACATACATTTAAAGGAACATTCTGGAACACACTAGTAGAGCGTAGGTACCTACAGAAGTTTCCAGAGCGCGCGGTAGGTATATACCTACGGGCACCTACGGGCGCGGCAACATCAAAGGCGCCGCCGACGTTAGGTACCTACGGGTGCGGCGCGGCGCAGCAACTTGTAAGGGATCTAATACAAGCCCCTAGGAAACGAAAGCTATTTTTTTGTTGAACCAAAACATTGCAATCTAATCTTAAAAACGATAAATACGAAAATAATGTGACGTGCTAAAATATTTACACAAACACAAAATAGAGGTTGAAAATAAGTCAAAAACTAATGGGAACCTATAAATATTCAAATTGATTGCCTGTCAAAGAAACATGTAACATAGACCATAATTTAAAATGGTATCAAACAGGACAAAGAAACACAAACACTCAAACGATAATAAATAAATAGTTTAATGGCAGAACTTCAAATGATATCTGATTTAGTATAGTTTTAAAAACACTTGAAACCATTCAAAAGTTAAGTGAGTTTTTGCATGTCTTTCAATACCATGTGAAAGTAACGACAGATTTGGGACAGGACCGCATTAGGGGGAGCAAAGTAAATATCGAATGAATGTTATTTGTAAAAAGAAACATAAAACCAATAATACATTAGATATTTTAAAACATAATTAGTAATTATTGATTATAAAATAATCCATAATGGTTGCTCTTAAATGAATGATTATATTGTTCAGAATATTGACTTATATATATATTATGTACTTTCTAAAATAATATGGTCAAAAGTACCATCATCGGACTTATCGCCAATGATAGAATTACTACCAGAAAACCTTAGAGTGGAGAAGATAATAGACTAATTATCTTTTGTATAGTATTATAATAAATTATCAAACTAATTAACTGCCAAGGTACCTATAAAACCAAATTAAAATAACAATACATGTTATAGTAAACTCTATTTAAAATATAAATTTATTTCTTGAAAATAATCCTTAATGCGACCCTGTATCCCAGAGCAGACGCCGATATAAAAGGACTTTGGAAAATTTTGGGGCTACTATACGAACAGGTTCGGACGCGACGTGGTGTCCTTATTAAAAAGAGAACACAACAAATACGAGTGATTTAAATAATTAATAATTCGCGTTTATTTACTATTAAAATAAAGTGTTAAAGTATAGTTTTTTTCAACATACGTGTCCAATATGTAAAGCGAATTTAGTGCTGTGTTTGAGTGCTGTATAGTGTTTATTGGTGCCTACATGCAGAAATTAAGCTAAGTATAGAAAACTTGGTGTTGATCGATTTTCTAGATAAACTCTTATATTCTAGAATACATAAAACTAAATATTAAACTTAGCGCTGGGTGCTTTACTGAATAAACTGTCATTTATTTTAAATCAAATAACTGAGTATAGAAAACTTAGTGTTGATCGATTTTCTTCTAGATAAACTCTCATATATTTTAAATTACGTAACTATGTTTAAAACTTGATGTTAGTGATTTCCTGAGTAAACTTGACATATAATTATAACTAGAAGATAGATTCAGAGTTGCGATTCCTAAACAGTTTACCTTATTTAAATTATAAATAATAACTGAGTCGATGACCTTTTATATACTCAGCATATACAGTTCGAAACTTAACTGATTTAACCTAAGTATCTAAGCTAAAGGCTATGTTACTTTGTGTATGATGATTTTAAATGAATCGCTAATTAAAATTCAATAACAACTAAGTCTATAATCGATGACTGTTTTATACTCTATACAATTTTCAACTGAACTAATTTAACTGAGAGTATAAACCTTACTGCTGTTGGATCTGAACATCGTACCATATTTAAACTTCAATCGCTATTAAGTATATAAGCCATAACATTACTTATATACTAATAGAACTAAAAACTTATGAACTGATTTTATGTAACAATATCTAAGTAAATAAGCCACAAGTTGCTTATTTATAAGAAGAACATATCTAAGTAGAGTTGGTTATTTATTGAACAAGTGGATTCCATATGTTTTATAGAGTACGAATAACCTGAACTGATTTTGTATACTATTGAAATATAACAGTTGTGAATACTGGGAGGGGAAGATAGAGTCCGCAGTGTAGATTGTTGATGATGTTTATATCTATTTATTGATGTGGATCTTATTATAATGTAAATGACGAGTTATTTACATACAGTGAAACTCTTATGTATTATAAATTGACAAAACCTTATATACTACAAGTTTATATAAAGTGATTATTTGCGAATTTATGGACGATGACACACATTATATTATATTATACAAAAGTATACAGAGAAATTCTTATGTATTATAAATTGACAAAACCCTATGACATTACATGATTTGACAAAGTGGTTATTGCTGATTACTGACAATGACATATATATTATATTATGTTAAAGTATTACTTTGTTTGTCTTTGTTTGTTCAGATACATTAAAGAGAAGGTTATATACCTACCTTTAATGACAAATAAATTGATTGAAATACTATGTTCACATGAGAGACATTACGAATGCATAACCCTTTTGTTTTGGTACAAAGATGTACATATTTTATAATCAATTACTATGGAGGTAATTGTTATTATTGCATATTTTAAAGAAATAGCTGAGAGAAGGGAGATTGTTTCATCCTGAGACACACTAAATAGCCCATGCAAGCATTACATCATATACATATTATCGTGGAAAACACGCAACGTGGGATTTACATTAAAGCAACATTTAAAATGCTTGAGAATTCTGAAAGATTTGGTTCTTATTTATGCTAGGAAGAAATTATCTTCTTTATGGATTCTTGGCAGCCTTGTAAATATAAATAATGATTTAACTTCACTTCTAAAAGGAATATTATACAATATGTTTTCGTGGCAGGGTTTTAATTTCAATCAATGATACTGCACACTTAGGGATTTCCTTAATGTGTAGGTAGCCCAAGACATACCTTGAAATGGTATCACCGTTGGATTCAGACTTTGGTACTTACCCAGGAGTTGAGATTGAAAATCACCCTAAAACCACCTAAATATATTATTCCAAGACAGACACTGACGCCAATTCTGTTGAGCAACTCACTAAACTAAACTAAGCTAAAGCTAAATTTATTTAATTTTAGTGATTCCTAAAATTTTATCAGTTGTTGATTTCCACTAAACTAGGACATCATTGTGACGATGAAATGAGCGATTAAATTTAGTCGTTGTCAAAATCAAATTAGTCCTAATTTGATTTTGACAACGACTAAATTTAATCGCTAGTGTTGCCTACATTTAAATAATGAACGAATGTAATCATAAATTAGTGTTTTATTATCTATGTTATTGAGACGTTTGTATAGAATTTTTCTTATGCCGCTATGCGCATGCGCGATCGAATGTTTCGAACAGTCTGGGAGTTTTGAAATGAAACGTCAGTAAAGTCATTCGGAAACATAGGGGTTTATACCAGGTTTTAAAAGTGGACCATCACGAAAAAGGCTATATCGTCTCGCCTTTATAACTGTGTAACTATGTGAGCCCCAGAGATCGAATGTAGGTGTCATTTTTCTGGGTGGCACTGAACTGTTATGGGCTAGCGTGACGCTTACCATCAGGCGAGTGACTTGACCGTATCGTCACAAAAAGTAATTACAAAAAAGATATATATTTTTGCCCTCTATTGTCAGCTCGATGTTGTAATGTTAATATTTGTCAAAAGACAAATATTAAACATTACGGGGGGAGGCAGGACGCGCAGAGCAAAATCAGCGAAATTGATGTTTCTGTGATTTTTAATTCGGTATAACTCGAAATTTAGTAAGTATATTGATTCCGGTGTTTTGGTAAAGATCTCGTTGAAAAAAAAAACGATTCAATATGAAAAAGTTTGCAAAAAGGATAACAAATTTAAAAAAAATGGGGTCTAATACAAAAGTGGCTGCAGCACCCGGAAAGTCCGTACTAAAATAAAGATTATACACATTTTGAACTCCAACACAGGGCAAACGAGAGGTTTTCAGGACCGGATCAAATTGTACGTGGCGTTAACGTTTCACGACAAGCAAACGGCCATGCACCCCAACACAGCCATCCGGTTTTTCAAAGAAACTAGTACATTTATGTAACGGAAATCGGGTTATGTTTCGATGGTCACGCATGCGCATAAGGGCTGTTGAAAAGTTATATTTTAATCTTCGGATCTTATTTTAAGCATCTCCATCACATCAGCTTTCAAACAGAAAAACCGCATCAAAATAGGTCCATTCGTTTGCGAGCTACGATGCCACAGACAGACACACGGATAGATACACACACACACACACACACACACACACACACACACACACACACACACACACACACACACACACACACACACACACACGCCCCCCTCTTTTCAAGTTCGGAGGTGATACAGATTTTATAATAAAGCAGGGAGTAACAAAAGGTCTGTACAAAGAAGATAATAATAAAAAATGGTCTAGTGGATTTTAAATAAGCGAATGACCTTAAAATAAACGAATATACTTAACATTTTTCAAAATCATGTCTCTCTTTTTGTCTGTTTGCGCATCACGTAAAAACTAGGTTTAGAATTAAAAAAGGTTTTGGTGTTAAAGGTTTTGGTGTACTTGGTATTTCAATCCGGTGAATAGAAGCCGAGCAATTGATAAAACATATTTGACGGATGAGTGAAATTTGTTATTTTATACCTTAAAGGTACTTTTGGTCCTAAAATACCACATAGGTTATTTCTAACCCAGAGAAATTACCACGCGGGCAAAGTCGCGGGTGTCCCGCTCATAATTAGCAAAATTTACGTAATTGTGATCTTTAATTCGGTATAACTCGCGATTTGTACGTGGAGTAAACGTTTCACGACATACAAGCGGCCGTGCGCCCTGACACAGATCACGCTTTTTGTCTATGGTTTTCATTTCTTGCTGAGAGTTTTCGGCACGAAGGTTATGTGGAGGCACCTTTATACATAAACTGACGTACAACAGAATAGAAAAATACCACTAAACTGACAAATTAAAATCAATTTAGGTGTGTCAAACTAAAATTTGTTTTAGTGTATTGTTATCGGCTTGGAACAGGACTAAACTTAATTTTAGTGTAGTTTAGTCTAGTTCGAGCCAACCGAATCGGTACCACTACCGACAAAATCTTGTGAATTTCCCGAAACAGACAAGATATGTCATTACACCAAAACAAATCATAAATAACGCTTTATACCTTCAAGATTGTCTTTCATATGAATGTTAAATACATAAATAAAGTTACTCATTTACAAAATATTAACATTGACCAAGTGAATTAAAACACTAATAAATATTATGACAACATGTTTTATACTCAAATACTACAAACCATATATTCATATTTCTTAAACCATCTGAAGAAACTAAATACAAGATTATTACCTTTTATAAACAACAATCTATTTTATTAGGATAGGGAATTTATTTAGAAACCGCTCAGCAATTTTCATATTCCAACAGAAGTCGGAGGTCTAATCCTTCAGCCTGGAACAGAGAGGTACAACGCATCCTCAAACATCGTGTGAAGTCAACATTCAAGTTAGTCGCTTTTCACATTTTCTTACACAATTTCTATATTTTCCTAAATGTTTATTTTACATGTTTTCTCCTTTAAAACAGCTCAACCAAAAATATAACAGAACACCTTTAACCAAATACGTTAATTTTCAGCAAACTGTTCATTTAACTTAGACGATCACATAAGCCGTTTAAATATTAAACTTCTATAAGCAATTATGATTATAACATTTCAATAAACTTAAATTTTATTAGTAATCTAGACGATCACATTGTGACATGTTAAATCATGACTCCAAGTTAGATTTTTGTTATAGATCTCGATTAAATAAAATCTATTGGGTACAACGCCATCTGGCGAGGAGCAGCGTCTTTTCTATTAGATCAAGTTGTGTTTTCTCCGTATCTGAGAACCAGACGCCGAGTTTGTAAAAAACGCCGAACTCCACCACGCGTGCGCCACTTTCTTCGTTAAAGGAATAATGAAAGCTTTTCTTGTTGAAGACAGATGGATAATTTCGCCTATCTAAGAATCAAGAAATAATGGTTGAATTTGCCTCTGCGAGTGAAAGGGAAAAGTTTCATCTACTGTCTCAAAATAGATAAAATGGTTAATCCACGCAGCGACAGCTAGCGACAAAAGGCGTGAACTAGAAGGAAGGTGGAAACTAAGCGGTGGTCTCTGTCGGCAAGTAGCGAGCTTCTGAGTGTTGCTATTAATAATTGACGTTCCAGGAATATTTCGGGCTCTGAATAACATTGGACGAGGAACGGGTTGTTTAAAAATCCAGAATAGGTCGCATCTTTAAGTTGGCTAACAAATAATAAATACAGAAGACAGCGTTTCATATGTCGAAAATAATTTAAATCTAGAAATCGCTTGCGATGGTCACACCATGGAAGGTTTTGACATAATGTCTAAATCGCATGAAAGTTCCGGAAAGATGGTTTTTTTTATATGAAGTTTTTTTTATGTAAACAAGGAACCTGGCTGGTATGTACCAGAACTGGCTGGAGGACAGTGACCAGTATTACTAGGCCGACAAGGTCTGCTTTACGAAGCAAGTTGCAGAGTTCTTTCTAGAATTTTCTGGATACCGGAAGTTCGAGATCGGAGTAGAATGCTACTCGAAGTGCAAACCAAAGTTCGTATATATACAAGAGAGAAGCCTGTGGATTGGATTTTGATTTCGGACGTGAAACTGAATTTAGTTTGCATAGTTGGCACGTAATTAAGATCGACGCAGGCAGCAGAAAAATACGCAGTTCTCTTGTGTGAACAAAACGACCGAGGCACGCTGTCCAGAACGAAGCTGCCCTGTTACTGGCGAAATAAGTATACAAGTGCAAAAGCCACGTTAGTGTGATTTCCCGTGATTTCAGTATTGTACTAACGAAATATCTGTTTTGATTTTGCACCGCGTCTATCTAAGGAGGTCCGTTTCCTTAGCTGGGCAACGGCCCTTTCAATATCTGCTCATCTTTAAAAAAAGAGAGACCACGGGGCAGTTTGAAAGATACTTTCATGTACACCTGTTTGCTTGTATTTATTTTTAAGCGTTGTGCCTATTACCTATTACAAGAAATCCTCTCTGATATATGATGCAGAAAAAACCAACAAATTTACATTGAACGCCACTGTGCCTGAGCGCCAGTTTGTAAGAGAAAAAATAAATGAATAAAATATATGTAAAATATAAAAAAAAAATGTGAATTTATTCAGTTGGGCGCCATTGAAAGGGCCGTTGCCCAGCTAAGGAAACGGACCTCCTTCTCAGGTAAAGGCGAGGAATTAAAACAAGATGGTAAATTCAACAACAAAGGGCTTTATTACAAAAAAATAGAAAAAGTACAAAACAAAACCACAAAATGAAATTAATCCGACAAATAACGCTCAAACACTCTTTAACTTGACTGCAGTATTTATATACTCTTTGACTTGACTGTACACTCTTATCAATTATCACTGAATACTTGCTTCGAATCACTTTGATCGTTTCGTTCTGAAATCCAAGTCAATACTGTCCTAGGCAGTCGATGCGCGCTCTATACCGCGACGGACATTTCTAAAAGGTACTTGTAACTACTCGTATGTTATAACAGTAGTCGGTAGGTATTTGAACTGTCAAGGTCAGCGGCGCCTTTGAGTTTGTAAGGTTCCCGACCCTGGCCTAAGTAAAAAATGCTAATGAATAATTCCTATTTTACTACGGAAGTAAAGTTCCGTGAAACGCTGCTATTAAAATTGCTGATTTAAAGAATAGATGTAAAGTTTTTATGTTGAAAGGGCCGTTGCACGGCTAAGGAAACGGACCTCCTTCTCAGGTAAAGGCGAGGAATTAAAACAAGATGGTAAATTCAACAACAAAGGGCTTTATTACAAAAAAATAGAAAAAGCACACATGAGTTATCAAATATTGGTACTCTCCCCTTTACTGAGGAATTCAAAAAGAAATATTTTACACTTAATTTAGTTTGTTCTGCATCAAAATAATTATAAACAGCAAGATCTTATAATAGGAAATATTACTAACTTAATACTCAAAACTCTCAAATATGATTACAATTTCCTCAAACATATAAATTTTAGTACATAACTCCGGCCTGTATGATATGAATTTACAATAGAAAAGCTGTATCCTAGGCTAGTAAAACTTAGAGAGTCTGTGCTCAGCAGATCAACATGTATTGGTCACAACGCAACGGAATAGTCTTGTCTTTGCCTTAGAATGTTCTAAATTAAAAGAGAACTTGGGCAAATAAAGTGTGTGTGTGTGTGTAAGATTGTGTTTCCCAGAGGGATATTAAACTCTAAAATAGAAAGTAAACAGAAAGTAAGACAAAAAGTAAACAGAAAGTATATAGACAAATTGGACGGAGCCGAGATTTTAATAAAATAAACAACAAATTAAATTTGAAGTTAATTTTATTGGTCTTACTTTTGACCGTACAATTCAAGCGAAGATAAAATAATAACAATTTGTACTTAGTAACCTTATATAACTTTTATAAATGCGTAGGCGATTTCTAGTACATTCTTCATTTGCAATAACAACTAAGTAGTTACATTTCTCATAATTTAGCGAGAAAAACATCTAAGTACATAAATGCTTATTCAGCTATGCGCAATTAAATCAAATCAACATGTAGAGTACCTCTACTGCGCATTATTCATAGAAAAACAACATAAGTACAAAAGTGCTTAATTGGTACTTTCACAATCTAAGTTAGTACCTACTTGTATGATTAAATATGTCGCAATTGGACTTCGGTAAACAACGGTGGGTTTGTGGTACATATAACTATATAGAAAATAAACAGAAAATATCTAGAAAATAAACAGAAAGTATCTTCCAATAATATATTAACACGTTAGAAGGCGAAGACTTCCCTCGCTACCGTAGCTCGCTGACTCAAAATGATTCGGAGTGGACCAACCTGGAGGCTTCCTGGGACGCCGTACCGTCGTCTCGCGTACCGCCGCGGAACGCCTCCTTACTCCACTCGATCAGCTCCTACTGCTTGACCACGAACGGTGCCTGGTATCTTCTACTGGACAGGTGGTGCGTTGGAGTCCTTCCGGAGTCCCTCGTAGACCGGCTTCTTCCACGAACGGTGGTGAGCCCCGGGTGATCGCGCACAGCAGCTCGCAGTGGTGACGACAATAGCCGACCGTAGATGCACGATTTAACCTGAAACCCACGTTCCTTCGTGTTCAAATGTGTCTCGAGATGCCCGCCTTAGATAGACGCGGTGCAAAATAAAACAGATATTTCGTTAGTACAATACCGAAATCACGGGAAATCACACTAACCTGGCTTTTGCACTTGTATACTTATTTCGCCAGTAACAGGGCAGCTTCGTTCTGGACAGCGTGCCTCGGTCGTTTTGTTCACACAAGAGAACTGCGTATTTTTCTGCTGCCTGCGTCGATCTTAATTACGTGCCAACTATGTAAACCAAATTCAGTTTCACGTCCGAAATCAAAATCCAATCCACAGGCTTCTCTCTTGTATATATACGAACTTTGGTTTGCACTTCGAGTAGCATTCTACTCCGATCTCGAACTTCCGGTATCCAGAAAATTCTAGAAAGAACTCTGCAACTTGCTTCGTAAAGCAGACCTTGTCGGCCTAGTAATACTGGTCACTGTCCTCCAGCCAGTTCTGGAACATACCAGCCAGGTTTCTTGTTTACATAAAAAAAACTTCATATAAAAAAAAACATCTTTCCGGAACTTTCATGCGATTTAGACATTATGTCAAAACCTTCCATGGTGTGACCATCGCAAGCGATTTCTAGATTTAAATTATTTTCGACATATCAAACGCTGCCTTCTGTATTTATTATTTGTTAGCCAACTTAAAGATGCGACCTATTCTGGATTTTTAAACAACCCGTTCCTCGTCCAAAGTTATCCAGAACCCGAAATATTCCTGGAACGTCAATTATTAATAGCAATACTCAGAAGCCCGCTACTTGCCGACAGAGACCACCGCTTAGTTTCCACCTTCCTTCTAGTTCACGCCTTTTGTCGCTAGCTGTCGCTGCGTGGATTAACCATTTTATCTATTTTGAGACAGTAGATGAAAACTTTTCCCTTTCACTCGCAGAGGCAAATTCAACCATTATTTCTTGATTCTTAGATAGGCGAAATTATCCATCTTTCTTCAACAAGAAAAGCTTTCACTATTCCTTTAACGAAGAAAGTGGCGCACGCGTGGTGGAGTTCGGCGTTTTTTACAAACTCGGCGTCTGGTTTTCAGATACGGAGAAAACACAACTTGATCTAATAGAAAAAACGGTGCTCCTCGCCAGATGGCGTTGTACCCAATAGATTTTATTTAATCGAGATCGATAACAAAAATCTAACTTGGAGTCATGATTTAACATGTCACAATACACCCTCGTTTGATAAAAACTACAAAAAAATATATACTCTCCCCTTTACTGAGGAATTCAAAGATATGAATGATATGATATGATTTTTAGATATGGGTAGCCCTTTGTTATTGAATTTACCATCTTGTTTTAATTCCTCGCCTTTACCTGAGAAGGAGGTCCGTTTCCTTAGCCGGGCAACGGTCTTTTCAATGGCGCCCAACTGAATAAATTCACATATATTTTTTCATATTTTACATATATTTTATTCATTTATTTTTTCTCTTACAAATTGGCGCTCAGGCACAGTGGCGTTCAATGTAAATTTGTTGGTTTTTTCTGCATCATATATCAGAGAGGATTTCTTGTAATAGGTAATAGGCACAACGCTTAAAAATAAATACAAGCAAACAGGTGTACATGAAAGTATCTTTCAAACTGCCCCGTGGTCACGTGTAATATTACTCTATGTGAAACTAAACTATAATATCTCTTTGTGTATTGAACCTATAATATTGTTTGTGTTATTTTGAAAACTTGGTATGTTATTTGACTGTTTTAGGAAAAATATTATGTGTATTTAATGGTGAATCATGTGTAATTGATTGTATTTTTTTCTTTCATTGGATTATGTATTGGTGTGATATTTAAAACAGTATAGATCTGTTAGTAGAGTGACTTTTACTTTGTAGGTAGGTACGTACCATTTTATTGCAAGTGTGTCACAACACAACAGTTTTTTTTTAATATATTTGTTTGACATATCGGTTCCAAAACATTATAGAACAATTTAATTACACAAAACACATACACACATTTTTCCTTCTGTTCATTGTATTTTAGGGTTCGCTCAAAATATTTGTGAGGTTCCGTAGTTTTTTTTTTAATCTATTGGCAGTAGATTTTTTCAGGATTTCATTTACCTTTTATTCATTGTATTTTAGGGGTCGGTAAAATATATGAGGTTCTGTAGTATTTTTTTTTTTTGGATCGTTTGTTAGTTTTTTTTTTAGGATTTCATTATTTATTTTGCACAACAGTATGCAGTAACACAAATGGAGACACGCCTAATGACGCTATATTCTTGTTTTAAAAGATGAGCAGATTTAGTAGGGTTCTATTTGTTTGGCAGGTTTTAAAGTCAACAACCACAAAGAGATGTCCGTCAATTCAAAATCGATAAAGCGGTGATTGGGGGTTAGTGCCGTTCTAAATCTACCTCTATTGTGAAGCATTGAACAATTTCAGGTTCATTGCTTATTTCCAGTTTTGTTTTAGTTAGGTTGTGATGTTTTCGTTGGTTGAATAGATTAGGTTTGTCTAGTTTGTTTTTTTAGTTCCATCGGCTAAATCTTTTGTTAATTTTTTGTATTTGTTGATATTTTGTAACCCTTTTTACAGTTAGTAGCAGTTTTTTGGATAGGATGGAACTTTGTACATAAGTATATACATAGAGGACGATGTTCATTTGATCATATATTGTGAAATACACAATGATCATCTTTTTGTTGATACGGTTGGGTTCGGAAAACAGATAGTACAGATCCGAACACAACATATCTTCTTCCTTTCAGGCCCTAGCGGTGTCGAAGTTTTGAGGCACATTTTTATGCGCCATTATGGTACCGGTGATGACTTGGAGAAGTTTTTTGATCATGAATTGTGGACAACACATTGATCATCCTTTTGTGGATATTGTTGCATTCGGGTAATGAATAAAGTTAATCCATACACAACATATCTTATACTTTTCAGACCTTAGTGGTATTGGAGATGTCGGTAGATGGTATAAGAGCTGAGGGCAGCTCCATATTTTCAGAGGAGGGGTAGGGCCGCTTGTGCTTTCTCTCGCTCACCTCTCATTGTCAGCGTACGATACACATATTTTGCGTATGTACATGAAGAATGACTAATCCGAGGGTTTTTTTTTTGTTTTGGTGATCGCATTTGATCGTTTTTTTTTTAGATGCTGTTGTGTTCGGGAGATCGGTAGAGTTGAGCCGACCACAACAGGTCTAGTTTGATCGTATATTATGAGATACATAATGATCGTTTTCTATAGATTCTGTGGTGCTCGGAAAATCGGTGGGGTGGAGCCGGTCACGACAGATCTTGTTTTTTTTGCACGCCCTAGTGGTGTGACAAATTTTGTACCACATATGTTTATGCGCGAATTTCAGGCAAGAATAACCTTAGCCGGGTTAGACTGATGGCCGGATACATGGGTGCGGATGACAACACCTGAACTAAAGAAGCCTGGGTCAAAACATGGATTTTTCATGAAAGTTTTTTGTGGAGAGAATAGAAAAACCCTGGACCGCATGAGGTTGCGTGAACATCTGTCCTGGGGAAGGCTCATTACTAGGAGATGATTACTGGAGTAATAGAGAAAGAAAGATTTAATGGGTAGTCCAATAATATTTTGTACATATTGTCTTTGTTAGTTCTATTTTTCATGCAGAGCGGGGTCAGACCAAACCCTGGACCGCATGAGGTTGCGTGAACATCTGTCCCGGGGAAGGTTCATTATTAGGAAATGATTACTAGGGAAATAGAGAAGGAAAGATTTTATGGGTAGTCCAATTATTATTTTTTTAGGTATATTTTTGGTGATTTTTTGTTGTATTGTTATTATCTGGCGAATTTTGCAGAATAAATTTGGTTTAGATTCTCAGGTTTTGGTTTCTTGTTCTAGGTTTAGGTCAGCCGACTTAGAATTTATGTATTAGAATATAAGATTAGCCCGGACGAGACAGGAACTTTTTTGTGTGTAGAACATTGGTCCTGGCAGTTGGAATAAAAAAAGGAATGGCAATCTCGATAAGGTAAAAATGTTTAGAATTGGGGTAATCACTCATGTGACATTTTCTTTAAACGATTTAAAGTACATTATTTGTGTCAATGTTTGGCATGTTACTTTGATCGAAATTTAACAGTAAACTTTAGAGACTGTCTAGGTAGTTGGATATTTTGTTCAGGCATATTATGTTATTTTATTTAGAAACATATTTGATCCTAGTCCAGCATGTTATATTTTTTTTTTTAGTTTATATCAAACGAGCGCACAGGTGGTTTAGACTGGTCTTTAAACTCAAGCCTAGAAACTAGTTAACAAAACAGAGGCGGCTTTTTCTGGTGACCTCTATAAATGAAAAGCCTAAAACCAGTAAAAGCGCGAAGAGGCGGATTTCCTGGTAACCTCTATAATAAAAAGCCTAATTACCAGTAACAGAAATTCTAAAGCGGGTTTTCCACTCAATACTTTTCTTTACAAGGGTTATGGGAGTATGAATGTTTTACCAAATGTAGCATAAGTCCCAACAGCTAAATGTTCGGTACTGTGTCTATATAGGTTGTTTAAAAGGAAAGTGAATGCTCACAATTAGGTGTGTAGCAGGACTTATGGTATGAAAGAAGGATATATAGCGACTTACTTACTGACAATACCAGATTTGTAGTGATTGATTTTTGTCAGAGATTTTGTAAATAAAAGAAGTGCAATGTAAATGTATAATTTTTTTAGTTTCCACAAATAGATTCACCCGAATAGATTGGCAATATAACAAAATGATTAGGAAACACATAAGAGGAAGTATGCTAAATTAGAGATCTAGATAAATATATTGTACCCGGTTGAAATATCACATGAAGGAGGGAAGGACTTAGTGCATAGGATAATTTCTTTATTTTATTTTATTTTATTTTTTTTAGTTTTGAGAAAAAATTTGTTGTTAAAATTTTAGTTCCAGGATTGAAATTATTGTTAACTTTCGGCCTGCTCCTGCAGCAGTGAACTTAGAACTGCGATATTCTGTTGGGGAATTTGGTCATGTTTTTTGTTTTCATTCTTCGTTAAAGTTTGCGTTTCAGAGTTTGTTTGATTCAATATATTTTGTTTGGGGATTTACAATATACCCAAAGAGGTCCAGGAAGTTTCTTTGGTTTCCACATTGTCAATGAGATGTTTTTTTTAGTCTGGTTCTGTTTGCTTTTAATCTCTTGTTGAAATAGTTCCAGTGACTGTTATCGCTGAGGGCAGCGAGTGTTTCACATTGGCATGTGAAACTTTAGCAGGAGAGGGTGTATTGTGACATGTTAAATCATGACTCTAAGTTAGATTTTTGTTATAGATCTCGATTAAATAAAATCTATTGGGTACAATGCCATCTGGTGAGGAGCAGGGTCTTTTCTATTAGATCAAGTTGTGTTTTCTCCGTATCTGAAAACCAGACGCCGAGTTTGTAAAAAACGCCGAACTCCACCACGCGTGCGCCACTTTCTTCGTTAAAGGAATAATGAAAGCTTTTCTTGTTGAAGACAGATGGATAATTTCGCCTATCTAAGAATCAAGAAATAATGGTTGAATTTGCCTCTGCGAGTGAAAGGGAAAAGTTTTCATCTACTGTCTCAAAATAGATAAAATGGTTAATCCACGCAGCGACAGCTAGCGACAAAAGGCGTGTACTAGAAGGAAGGTGGAAACTAAGCGGTGATCTCTGTCGGCAAGTAGCGGGCTTCTGAGTGTTGCTATTAATAATTGACGTTCCAGGAATATTTCGGGCTCTGGATAACTTTGGACGAGGAACGGGTTGTTTAAAAATCCAGAATAGGTCGCATCTTTAAGTTGGCTAACAAATAATAAATACAGAAGGCAGCGTTTGATATGTCGAAAATAATTTAAATCTAGAAATCGCTTGCGATGGTCACACCATGGAAGGTTTTGACATAATGTCTAAATCGCATGAAAGTTCCGGAAAGATGTTTTTTTTTATATGAAGTTTTTTTTATGTAAACAAGGAACCTGGCTGGTATGTACCAGAACTGGCTGGAGGACAGTGACCAGTATTACTAGGCCGACAAGGTCTGCTTTACGAAGCAAGTTGCAGAGTTCTTTCTAGAATTTTCTGGATACCGGAAGTTCGAGATCGGCGTAGAATGCTACTCGTAGTGCAAACCAAAGTTCGTATATATACAAGAGAGAAGCCTGTGGATTGGATTTTGATTTCGGACGTGAAACTGAATTTAGTTTACATAGTTGGCACGTAATTAAGATCGACGCAGGCAGCAGAAAAATACGCAGTTCTCTTGTGTGAACAAAACGACCGAGGCACGCTGTCCAGAACGAAGCTGCCCTGTTACTGGCGAAATAAGTATACAAAAATAAGTAAGTAAGTACAAGAATAAGTATATTACAAAGCCAGGTTAGTGTGATTTCCCGTGATTTCAGTATTGTACTAACGAAATATCTGTTTTGATTTTGCACCGCGTCTATCTAAGGCGGGCATCTCGAGACACATTTGAACACGAAGGAACGTGGGTTTCAGGTTAAATCGTGCATCTACGGTCGGCTATTGTCGTCACCACTGCGAGCTGCTGTGCGCGATCACCCGGGGCTCACCACCGTTCGTGGAAGAAGCCGGTCTACGAGGGACTCCGGAAGGACTCCAACGCACCACCTGTCCAGTAGAAGATACCAGGCACCGTTCGTGGTCAAGCAGTAGGAGCTGATCGAGTGGAGTAAGGAGGCGTTCCGCGGCGGTACGCGAGACGACGGTACGGCGTCCCAGGAAGCCTCCAGTTTGGTCCACTCCAAATCATTTTGAGTCAGCGAGCTACGGTAGCGAGGGAAGTCTTCGCCTTCAAACGTTTTAATATATTATTGGAAGATACTTTCTGTTTATTTTCTAGATACTTTCTGTTTATTTTCTATATACTTTCTGTTTACTTTCTATTTTAGAGTTTAATATCCCTCTGGGAAACACAATCTTACACACACACACACACACACTTTATTTGCCCAAGTTCTCTTTTAATTTAGAACATTCTAAGGCAAAGACAAGACTATTCCGTTGCGTTGTGACCAATACATGTTGATCTGCTGAGCACAGACTCTCTAAGTTTTACTAGCCTAGGATACAGCTTTTCTATTGTAAATTCATATCATACAGGCCGGAGTTATGTACTAAAATTTATATGTTTGAGGAAATTGTAATCATATTTGAGAATTTTGAGTTTTGAGTATTAAGTTAGTAATATTTCCTATTATAAGATCTTGCTGTTTATAATTATTTTGATGCAGAACAAACTAAATTAAGTGTAAAATATTTCTTTTTGAATTCCTCAGTAAAGGGGAGAGTACCAATATTTGATAACTCATGTGTGCTTTTTCTATTTTTTTGTAATAAAGCCCTTTGTTGTTGAATTTACCATCTTGTTTTAATTCCTCGCCTTTACCTGAGAAGGAGGTCCGTTTCCTTAGCCGTGCAACGGCCCTTTCAACATAAAAACTTTACATCTATTCTTTAAATCAGCAATTTTAATAGCAGCGTTTCACGGAACTTTACTTCCGTAGTAAAATAGGAATTATTCATTAGCATTTTTTACTTAGGCCAGGGTCGGGAACCTTACAAACTCAAAGGCGCCGCTGACCTTGACAGTTCAAATACCTACCGACTACTGTTATAACATACGAGTAGTTACAAGTACCTTTTAGAAATGTCCGTCGCGGTATAGAGCGCGCATCGACTGTCTGGGACAGTATTGACTTGGATTTCAGAACGAAACGATCAAAGTGATTCGAAGCAAGTATTCAGTGATAATTGATAAGAGTGTACAGTCAAGTCAAAGAGTATATAAATACTGCAGTCAAGTTAAAGAGTGTTTGAGCGTTATTTGTCGGATTAATTTCTTTTTGTGGTTTTGTTTTCAGAAAGAAACGATCAAAGTGATTCGAAGCAAGTATTCAGTGATAATTGATAAGAGTGTACAGTCAAGTTAAAGAGTGTTTGAGCGTTATTTGTCGGATTAATTTCTCTTTGTGGTTTTTCGAATAAAGGTGTTAATTTTTGGTGTAATTAGCGTACATTAATTTTATCCGAACCCCAGCTCGTAACAATACTTCACAGATAATCCCAAAATATGCCCGGCTGCGAGTTTTGATTATTTGTCTGTCACGGCAGAGTAACATCAGAACAATACAGAGAGCATATTATTGACATTCAAAAGGCCACATAAAAATGTTTTTTTACACTCCTTTTTTTGGACAGTCGTGTAAAAAGCTACAACCTAAACCATCAGTAAATGGATTAGGCAGACTCTGGCAGAGTGTGGAGTCGTCGTGGCAGTATTCGGCGCACATAGCACGCGACTGCGTCCATGTCGGCAGCAAAGAGTATATAAATACTACGTAAGAAGAGGCGGGACTGACGTATATTGGAACGGATGTTGTGAATTTTTAAAAAGTGCGCTGAGAATAAGTGCAATATAACAAAACTAATGACCAAAGGTAATAACACTCTATATCGAGCATGTTAGCCAACATGACAAACAGAAAAGGATGTCTGCAAACATAGCACATTTTTATCGATATCGATATTTTGAGAAAAAAACGTATTAGGACTATTTTAATTTATATGGGGCATATAATAATAATATGTTTTTTCTGAGCATGTGGTTTTTATTACATATAAAAATAATACATTATATAGTACACAACACAATTTGTGTCTTTTTCCCTTAAAATAATGTCTAATCTTACCTTACTCCTTACTTAATATTACAAACTAGCAGTGGTCCTTGATTAATAGCAGTTAAGGAGTAGCATTTTTTTTTAATTGGGTTGTTTTTTTTGTAGTCGGTGTTTCGAAAATGTTTGCCACAGAAATATTTAATTCATGTAGCTTTTCGATCGGTATGAATGTCAAGTCCTCTTTATCGGTCACTTGTATCCAGTTTTTGTACCTGAAAATAAGTTTTTCAATGAAAATTAGAAGATTTTAGAGAGGTTTTAGGCTACGCGACATTAGGTATTCTAAATTTATACTTTTACTACGTTTACTATTATATAGCGTGGAATGCAGAAGGACTTAGAATAAGATTATGAACCAAATGTCGAATAACGGGTTAGATAAATATCGATAACACCGGCACCGCACTAGTGCTAGCAAGGCTATGTTATTTTGTTGAATATTATGAAAGAAAAATCATTATTTTCTTGTACCTAATAGATTACTAGCATTAGATTTACCACTTACCTATCTTTATTCAGTGGAAATTTAGCCATATGTTCGTTTTTGACCCATCGCTCTAACAGATCGCAAACCACAAATTTCGCAAATTTTATAGCTCATTGCATATAAAACTTTCAAATTCAATCACACTATTATTTATTTAATGTAGAAACAAACACCTTCAAAGCATTAAATACATCAACAGACGGTAATTATCACAAAAGCAACTTGCCTAATAATTTTGTAAGCAAAGTTAAACCACAGAACACATATTCATAGCGAAGGCGTGCAAGAAGGTCATGAATATAGTGAAGTAGAAAAGATAGCCGCCATAGAAATTAGCTCACGTTTGATACAACAGTTATGAACAGTTTTTTATTAAGCTGTTTCGCCTGACTGGTCGGCAGTAGCCGTGCGCAGAATGTGTCTAAAGTTAGGGGACTCGTTCTCGAACGAACGTTAGTATCTCTAAGTAATCTGTGTAAATTCGTAATCGAGCAGCCAAAGTTTGAGTGAAACCGAAAATTACTTCAGCAGCCCGATTCCATAACTTGGCTTCAATCGAATTCTCAGTATCGCAACCACTAGTGCCTTGCGATAGAGTCAAATTTGCTATGGAAAAAGTGATAATCCGATTGTAGCCAAGTTATGGAATTAGGCTACTGTACCTACAACAGAGCGTGACAGAAGCTCGTTCGGCGCTGTCATCGGCAGCCCGATTACAGAACTTGGTTACAATCGGATTATCACTTTTTTCATAGCAATTTCGACTCTATCGCAAGGCATTAGTGGTTGCGATACTGACAATCCGATTGAAGCCAAGTTCTGTAATTGGGCCACTGATGACGGTCGGCAGTGTTCGGCTCGGCTCGGCCAGCTTGTTTGCGGCAGTGGACTACTCATCTGCAGTGCGATTACGTAATGTTGATCATGACGGTTTCAAGCCGTCAAATTCAATAATGCTTTGCGATAGAGTCGATTTTCCTATGAAAACAGTGAAAATCTGATTGAAGCCAAGTCTGTGTTAATTAGTCTGTGGTTGGGCCCCTGTGGCCCGATTACAGAACTATGAAGTACTTGATTTGTAACTGGACTAGAGAAAGAAGGACGGAATATAACTGAAGTAGTCCATTTGAAGGATTCATTCGCGAACGACACATGTCTAGTCGGCAGGCGCCTCTGTTGGCGTTGATATAAACACAACGAGGGTCAACTCTTCTTTAACTTTCGCTAGATTCTACAATCGCCCTATTTTTAATCAAGGAATCTTTGCGTGAAGCATATGTTCAGTAGGTAATAAAGAGCTAGGATAACTTATTGAATGTATACCTACCTAATTAACATTTAAATACGTTTTGTTACTTGTCGTAAATAAGTTAATTTAAATACTTCTTTGTGAAGTAGGTAATATGTTTTGTTATAAAAGTTGATTTGTAAGCAAAACTTAATAAACATTATTATACTTGAAAGTTTTATGTCTTACTAACAAAGCTTTTGATAAAGCATAGGGCTCTTTAACATCTACCTGGTTAAAATTTATCTGAAGAATGAAGCAACGAAGTATAATTGATGATCAAACGAACTTCTAGAAGTGACCTTCGATGGATATTATATCAGTTGCTTTTGCTTCATTCGAACATATAAAGCACCCTCACACCCTTATCCTAAAGATATAAATGTTTGTTTATAAATAAATGATATTCTTTAGAGAAATGAGAAGTCGACAAGCGGACGATAGTGAGGTGACAACTAGAAAAATTAAAATCGATATGGTAATCGATTGTCTCTAAAACCATGCGAATTATGCCTGTAGGATAAAAAGACAACTGGTTAAAAATATCTTCGAATGAAGCAACTCATATAATATCGATCGAACTTCACTTCTACAAGTTGGTTTGATCATCAATAGTTTCTTAAAATACGGATTTTTATCCAATAAATATGAAGCATATGATATAATAAACTTTTCAACACTTACTTTTGCTTTCATAATCGTCAACTTATGCTAATCTATACCAATACACCGGGTGTCCCAGGAAGTAGTGATAAGCGGAAGTCCTGAGGTAGAGCACTCTCAGGCGCACCCAAACACCACCTCAGTACTCCAAGTCAACCTCACCTGCCCGTGGTGCATCCTACCGAATAACGAACGAGGCTCTGACGACCGACAAATGGCGGTATAACCATTCAGAATTAGCGCAGTTAAATTCTACAGACCAGTGACGGGCAGCAGCGTCATCGGTGCAAGAAACTGTGCTCTGCGATCGCCAACTCGCCTGCCCAACGTGGCGGTTATAGGCATGTAGGCTATTGTCGGGAACGCTAAATAAGCATAATATTTCGCGTGCGGCATCGACGCCGCCCCTAGCACCGGCAGTCGTCTCCCAACTTACGCGCATAACACTTGTAATAGTCGTTGTAATAATATTTATTTCGTGTGAATCTAATAAAATGTATTATAGCATAACCCTATGCGTTTCCAATCAGCACCCCCATTCACAACACACACCTAAAATACTCTTACAGGCATTGAATAGAATAGTCGAACATCTCCTCCTGTTCCTGTGCTCCTAATTGTTCCTGTACTTTTGTGTCCACTGAGGTTTGGTCCCTGGGCTAGTGGAACAAACCCAAACCCTAGGACCGCCTCGTGATACCTCCAAGGCTAAAGTGGGAGTACAGGCTTGCAGCGAATCGGTAGTAGGACCGCATGGTTTTGGCAGCAGAAATCCTAGGGGGCAAATGCTCATCAACTTCCTAGAGAAACAGGGGTTGTTCTTAATTAACTCATTCTTTGAGAAGCAGCCCCAACCGAAGTGGACGTGGCAAAGCCCCGATGGTATGATGAAAAATGAGATCGACTTCATCATTGCGGACCAAAGGCGCATATTCAGAGATGTCTCAGTGGTCACTAGGTTTAAAACTGGAAGTGATCACCAACTTGTCCGAGGCACTCTGGATATTGATTACAAGCTCGAACTTTTCCGTTTGATGAAGTCCACTCTCCAACCAAATCTGCTCCAGAACGTAGTTGGATCCGAAACGTTCCAGTTAAAACTGGAGAACCGATTCGCTGCTTTGGGAAGTACAATGGACGTTGATGTTGACCAGGAACTTGGCCAAGAGGTAGGAATACTCCGTGAAGAGGGTACAAAGTTCTGCGAGATGCGACGTACTGCTGACGTATCTAAACTTTTGGGAGAGTCTCTGAAACTAATGGAGAAACGACGCGAGAATCCAGAAGTCACTTCGTCAGAACAGCGGGCTTTGAGCAAAAAAATAAATAAGCTGGTGAGACGAGACCTCCGAAGCTCCAATACACGCTCTATAGAAAAAGTGATTGAGCAAAATCGGCGGTCGAGTCTTCGTTCAAAAGCTGGGTCGGAGCCATCTGACGAAGCTGACCACATCTTGTGGGGAAGTCGTCGTTTCGAAGCCAGAGATTCTCACAGAAATTGAAGATTTTGATGGCCATTTATACACGTCGCAGGCATCCAGACTAGAATCCAACACTGAGGATTCCAGGGCCACCCTTATACCCGCCACTTTAACGAAGATCTGCCAGAAGTCGGCCTTGATGAAGTTGTGATGGCTCTTAAACAGCTTAAAAATGGAAAAGCCCCTCGGAAGGACGGAATTACCACGGAACTCTTAAAAGCAGGAGGTACACCCACGCTCAAAGAACTGCAGCGTATATTTAATTCCGTTCTCTTTTCTGGGAGAACTCCATAGGCATGAAACAAGAGTGTAGTCATCCTGTTTATCAAAAAGGGTAATAATACCCTGTAACCCCTGAATTAAATAAATTTAATTTTATTGTATTGGCAAAAAGATGTTAGGTCCAATTCCACATATTTTAATAATGTGGTAAATCTCTAGTCTCACCATACAATAAAGCTTGTGAATGTAATAGTCAGTGGCCCAATTCCATAACTTGGCTACAATCGAATTATCACTTTTTTCATAGCAAATTCGACTCTATCGCAAGGCATTAGTGGTTGCGATACTGAGAATTCGATTGAAGCCAAGTTATGGAATCGGGCTGCAGAGGCACAGAATAAGAGTTAATGAGTTTTTTTTTCCTCTTTCGAGTATTTGGCGTCACACTTCTCGTGTATTTTCCATTGTCAGGTTTTTCATTTTCTTGCCAGTTTCTTCATTTTTCTAATGAGCAGTTTTCCATTAGACATTGTCAGTTTAGTTCTTTCATCGTCAAGAGATGGCGCTCGCGTAACTTTTGGTATTTACTCAACGTAGTAATCGAAAGCAGGTGAAAACAGCGTTTTACCGTAAAAATACACAAACCACGAGCGAATCAAACCAACGACAAGTTGTTTGTGTAGTGAAATTTGTTATTTGTTATTTTTTTATTATGACATTGGCAGTTTTGACGTATTCAGATTTTATTTACCCCTTTATTAAAGTAGATATTTTTAAATCTAAATAAAACGGTCCATTTTATTATTAGCTGTAATTTATAATCTAGAATATGAAGAATCTAGAAAGAACTACCAATAAATACTATAAGTAATGAGTTTCTTACAAAACTGACGCATAACTTGCTATAAACAAGGGAATGCAGAATGAACACTCGCCAGTACGCGTAATTCAAAATCTTTGGTCATACCCAAGAAAGTTCTATGTACTTATAGAACTTCCTTGGTCTTACCAAACTACAATACTGTTACCAAAACTGTCATGAACGCCATCTAGCGAGAGATAAATCATGCTAAAATGACACTTGGAAAACCGCTCATTAAAGATCTTTTTTTCTTTTGCTTTCTTTTTATTTATTTTATTAATTATTGGGGAAATCAGCAGTCATTCTGACTGTTTTCTGACATGACGTTTCTCATTGATGTTGCCAGCTTTGTCTGTGACCGAAACGAGTCGGAAACTAACAAAGCCTTGGGGACACTGGGTAAAATATTTCTATTTTTAATGACCCGTGACTGAAATGATCTGCGAATAGCCATTGCCAGTAATTTTCCCTTTGTTCCGAAGCTTGAAAGTTGTCTGGTTTCCGATTCCATACACAACAGACCAAGCATCGAACATCAGGGAGTATTTGGTCGGGATTGTTAGCAGCCTCTTGGATGACGATTCGGTTTTCCAAAGATTTTAGCCAATCGGCTTCATCAAAATCGAATGGAAATACGCAGAACGGCCGAAATAAGCAGCTCCTGAGGCCTGACAACGGCTCGGGCTTCGACGTGGGAGGGGGCACTGAGAGAGGGCACTTGTAAGAGTGAACCCGACGATGTTGTGCGATTATAAATACCGTTCGCAGGGAAGCCGCCGAACATGTGTGCTTACTTGTGGCCACCATCCTAGATTGACTTATCATAATCTCGAGGTAAGATTAAACCATGGACTTACCAATGTATTTTGTTGGCAGTGTGGTCAGCGCCCTTCTCGTTCCCGGGTTCCCCTCGAAAGACAAAGATCGCCAAGGCGATCTGGTGGCGTTTCCCGCCTTTACGCGTGCCGAAAGGAACCCCAATACGGGTAAGTCGCATCGCACGTCACCATGGTTGAGATAGGAAGCTAGGCCTTCTGTACTTATTTGATTTTAACGGAATTCATTCTGTCCTCGGCAGGGTTCCTTTGGTTACGTAAGAACTAACGTTCTACACGGCGTCAGTGGACTCCCTACGATGCTCAAGGGCTGCGTACCTGCCATCTGGCACTATCACTCACATCAGTGGATGGCAGCCCTGATGTGTATCGGCCTCCGTCATCCTGGCGGCCATCACCGTGCCAGGGTTCTCCCTAGTACGGCTTCCTACTTGCCACACTCCGGGGTCTACTAGCTAAACATATCACATACACAAGCAGTACTGTAGTCTGGGAATACCGAAGACTACCTTTCATTATTATGTGCCGTACTCACTAACATACGTTAGGGATAATATTATAACTTGGTTGCAAGGCAGGAAAGTGTAGGCCGAACACATATCTCCCCTGAGATCTATATCCTTGTGGACGAGGCTTAACCTCGGTCTGCAACATTTTGTAATTTAAAGGCGCCCAACTTGTTGTACATTAACTGTTTTATTCTAATAATTTACCTGTGTTTTTTTATATCTATTTTATACTGTTTTTCCTATTTTAATAAATGTGTAATTCAACCATTCTTATTGTCTCATTCCTCTCCGTCCTACCCCACTGGCTAGGCAGGTCACTTATATAGTTCAGCGTTATTTAAATCCTAACTAAGGTTTAGATAACGTTGACTCTTTTAAAACGTTACAACCCTGCTGAAAAACTATCGGCCCATCTCGCTCTTGACCCATCTATAACTGTTTTCAAGAGTCATCACGAATCGTCTCACTCGTAGACTCGATGAATTTCAACCACCGGAACAAGCTGGGTTTCGAGGAGGATACGGCACCATAGACCACATTTACACAGTGCGGCAAATTATACAGAAAACCGAAGAGTATAATCAGCCCCTGTGCTTAGCGTTTGTGGACTATGAGAAGGCATTTGACTCCATCGAGACCTGCTTCCTGGAGTCCCTGCAGCGATGCCAAGTCGACTGGCGATATATTCAAGTGTTAAGATGCCTGTATGACGCCGCAACAATGAACGTCCAAGTACAGAATCAGCAGACTAAGCAAATCCTCCTGCATCGAGGAGTGAGACAAGAGGACGTTATTTCCCCGAAATTGATCTCAAATGCATTAGAGGATACGAGTATGTGTAAGACTCTGGCCTGGATAGGACGTGGCATAAACATCAACGGCGAGCACAATTTCACACTTGATATTTGCGGATGACATCGTCATTATGGCAGAAACGTTGCAGGATCATCAGGTGCTGAACGGCCTAGCTGATTCATCTCAACACATCGGTCTCCGGATTAATTTGGACAAAACCAAGATAATTTGTATGCGAAAAGAACGGTGCTTTATGGCCTTAGCGTTTGCTGAGTTGGGCCCTGTTTGTGACAACACACAGCATTAATTTCATACCTTTTATTTTTGTTTGTAATTATTGATCTATGTTTTTCTGTACGATGTTGTGTGTTGTCATAAATAAATGTATTTTCTTTCTTTTCTTTCTTTCTTTCATGATGTTCAATTAACGTGTCTTTCCGGAACCGGTTGCTGTTCACGGTTCTCCTCTTGAAGTTGTTCAAGAGTATGTTTACCTTGGGCAAACGCTGAAGTTGGGTAAAAATAACTTTGATAGAGAGGCCCGTAGAAGAATACAGCTGGGCTGGGCAGCATTTGGTAAACTTCGTCGAGTCTTTTCGTTACCAATTCCCCAATGCCTGAAACTAAGGTCTTCAACCAGTGCGTCCTGCCTGTTATGACTTACGGAGCTGAGACATGGACTCTCACGGTACGACTAGTTCACCAATTCAAAGTCGCTCAGCGTGCTATGGAAAGGGCTATGCTCGGAGTTTCTTTGGGAGATCAAATCCGGAACGAGGTGATCTGACAGAGAACCAAAGTTATCGACATAGCCCAAAGGATTAGCAAGCTAAAGTGGCAGTGGGCTGGTCAAATTTGCCGAAGGACCGATAACCGTTGGGCTTGACGTGTTCTTGAATGGAGACCGCGACTTGGCAAACGTAGTGTGGGACGCCCTCCAGCTAGGTGGAGTGACGACATACGCAAGATGACTGGCGGCGGTTGAAAAAGAAGAGCCGAAGATCGGGCTCAGTGGCGTACTTTGGGAGAGGCATATGTCCAGCAGTGGACCGATGCGGGCTGATAATGATGAAAAATAGTATTCAGTTGATTTTTTGAATGTTGGTAGTCCTTTAGTGAACCATTTATGAGACATCAAACCCATATTAAAATTATTAAAAAACAATAAAAACATAAAAGCATAACTTAGAATTTTGAAATATCCCTTCAAAGTTTGGAGGTCCTTAAAAAGGTTTTTTTTTTTGTTCCTATCTTACAAACTTCTTCAATTTACTTTACAATAAAAGACCTCACACTTAATTGACCTAAACTTATTATAACACAGCATAAAGTGACTTCAAAAGTAGAAAGGTCGACATTTTCATAGTACCGATATAGTGGGGTTAGATTAGGTTTGGATATATAGAGATGTGTGGGGATAGTTGGAGATTGATGGGAATGTGTAAGGATGAGTGGAGTTGGGTGGGGATGGGTTTGGATTTGACCAGCTCCAAACCGTCATGGGATCAGAACAGTACCAACTTCATCTGGAAAACAGATTTGCTGCTCTGAAAACCGCAAATGACGTTGACGAGCCCATGGAACAAGTGGTAGGTATCCTAAAGGTTGAAGAAGGGTTGAAGTTCTGCCAGATGCAGCGTACAGGTACAAAGTCCAAACTCTTGGCAGAGACTCTTCAGCTAATGGATGTGAGACGGGATAATGTACAGGTGACTTCGTCAGAGAAGCACGCCCTCAGTCGAAATATCAGCAACGGGACTTCCGATACTCCAACACACGCCGTATAGAGAAAGCTATCAAGCAAAATCGGGGGACCAAAGTTATTGCCCAGCAATTGAGAAGGCCCCATCTAACGAAGCTAAAAACATCATGTGGCAATACCGTCACCTCACAGCCTGAGATTCTCGCCTAGATAGAAGACTTCTATGGCCGACTGTATGACTTGCATGCTGTACGACCCGAACCCAGCAATGAGAATTCCCGAGTCACGTTAACCCGTCGCTACACTGACGACCTGCCGGAAATCAGCCTAGACGAGATGAGATAGCCCTCAAGCAGCTTAAAAATGGAAAAGCCCCAGGTAGGGGAAGACGGAGTTACTTCGGATCTTTTGAAAATGGCAGGAAGACCTGTACTTCGAGAGTTTCAGAAGTTGTTTAACTCAGCTCTGAATGAAAGGAGAACTCCAAAGGCGTGGAACAGAAGCATGGTAGTTCTGTTTTTCAAAATAGGAGATAAAACGATCCATAAAAACTACTTGTCTAGGATTATTAATTTCAGAGTTATAGCCCTTTTAAGTTTGACAGCTGTCACGTAAAACGAAGATATTGATGAGATCTATCACTTCTGTGAAGAAACTACTAGTCTGGAATCATTAGTTTCAGAGTTATAGTCTTTTTAAGTTTGACAACTGTCATGCAAAACGAAGATATCGGTGAGATCTATCATTTCTGTAACAAAACTACTAGTCTAGGATCAATAGTTTCAGGGTCGCATGCTCGCATTTTGAATTATAGTAAGTATTAAGATCTTGAACTTTATTTGTTTTCTACATCGATGGTTATAGCCCTTTTAAGTTTGACAGCTGTCACCCAAAACAAAGATATCAATGGGGTCTACCACTTCTGTGAAGAAACTAGGTACTAGTCTAGGATCATTAGCTTTAGAGTTATAGCCCTTTTAAGTTTGACAGCTGTCATCCAAAACAAAGACATCGATTATATCTATCACTGCTGTAAAGAAACTACTTGTAAGCGATCAATAGATTCCGAGTAATAGCTGTTTAAAGTTTGACAGCTGTTATCTGACTTCACACTACTAAAGGTAGATAAAAAGGAATCTGACATGGTAAGGTAATTATGTTTTTCTTTTTCTTATTTTATTCTAAATACGTTTAATACCAAGGTACTTAGCTCATGTCAATAAGGTCGAACATTTTCTGTCCCCCCACTCCCTGCCTTCTCTTCTGCCTACCCCACAAAAAATACAGTGTTGGCTTCTCTCTCTCTATAGTCGATCCTTCATGGCTGAAGATCGCGATCAGCATTCTTATTCCAGTTGTTTATGAGGCGTCTCCATCGGTTGCTGTCTGTGGCCACTCGGACTACTGTTTCGAACTTGGACGTCTGATTTTCCTTAAGCTGGTCTGACCATCGCATCAGGGATCTACCACGCGCTCGCTTCCCCTCAATGTTCGCGCAGATGATCAGTCTTTCCAGGTTTTGGCCTTGACGTCTAACAGTACAGTATGCCCGAAATAACTAAGAATGCGACAAGTTATGTAAAACAGATCTTTTGTTCTTTTTGGGTGACATATTGTGGACAATATGTCACGGTCTTTAATTGCAAGTTCCGTGAGAATAGACTCATTTAGGTGGGAGGCCGTCCATGGGTTCCAGAGCATGCGCCTCCAGCACTACATTTCAAATGCATCTATTCTCTCTCTCTCTCTCTCTCTCTCTCTCTCTCTCTCTCTATCTCTCTCTCTCGCGGATTGTCCGCGTTTCCACTGCGTACGTGACTATGGTGAAGACAAGAGCTTTGACTAGTCGGATCTTGGTCTTCTTGGAGATCCCCCTATCCTGTGTTGGCTTCAGTATCGAATATAAAGTACACTACAAAAAAAAACTTCTTTGTACAGAATTTGACCTGTTACAGTTTTATTATATGTATAGATTTGTGGTGAAGTACTATCTGCATCTAATTTGAAAATTTTCTAATAAAAAAAGTAACGAGTGCTACTTTGAACTTAATTTTGATCAATGAATGTAGATGAAATAGAGTTAAAATACACACACGTGTCATGTACTTTATAGATAACCTTTCTTAATTCTTATTAAATTACTCACATATCTTCAAACAAAAACCAAAATCGAAATATTTCCATATTGTAAAAGTCCTTCGAGTACAGCAAAAACCCATTCGAACTTACGCCAACATACTTTACTTAACCTCTTGTGGGCCATCCCCATAGGACGTACCTTTGTCCCGACACGATCCGGACGCGTGATATGCGTAGGACCGCGCGCCTGAATCATCTGCCTTGGAGGATGATATATACATATACGAGGTTGGAGGAGTTAAAACAACAATGTTCAACTTGAAAGAACAAAACAGCCAAGGGTCCTACAGATAATTTATTGAGTCTGATAAATTATTATATTACTGAAAGAAAAATGTTTAGAATTTATTTTGGTACCCTAGACCCTAAAACTTTAAGTTCTAGGACTTAAAGTTCAGTCTGCGTAGACCAAAAATATCTTAGAATTTGGGTGCTCACTACTCTTGCGGTTTTTCTTTAGATATATTGTTATAAATTGGAACTAAGCCAATCGTCAGACAATACATTTAAAAAAAACGAATCAAAGTTTTCGCGTTCGATACGCTCCAGCTGTTTACTAGAGCTTTTTTTAATGATTTCGAATGAAATAATAATTCAAACCGTTACTATATGTGCTACACGGTTTGACCTGCACGGCCATCGACAGAATCGTGCTAATATCGCAGTCCACATGCGATTGCATCGCATCGCTGCAAAAAAATATTCTGCTGTGTGCTGTCGCCTTAAATACGTAGAGGTGGTTTAGCAAAGGGTGTTGAAGTGAATATTAAAGACATTTATACTGTCTTTGGTGATTATCAATTAAATTTTGTCGATATAATGAATGCACACCAGGGTGCTAGCACAACACTAGTAGCATCTAAGATACGGAAATGTCGCCCAGAGGCGTAGCCACAGCAGCCCGATTACATAACTTGGCTTCAATCGAATTCTCAATATCGCAACCACTAATGCCTTGCGATAGAGTCGAAATTGCTATGAAAAAAGTGATAATCCGATTGTAGCCAAGTTCTGTAATTGGGCCACTGAATAAATAGTAGCGTTGAGCTCGTTCCAAAATTAGGGATGTGTACAGCAGTGCAATATCAACTCTAACGCACCGTTATAAGTGCACGTGATAATGAAAATCCGATTGCAACAAGGTAGGTGCTGATATTTAATTTATATTTTGTGACACCCATAGGTTTTCTTGTGTTGGATACATAGACAACTGCATATTACTCAGTGTTTGGATGTTAGGTATCCATTATTTAAGTTTTATTTAAGTAACGTTATTATTTTACTACATCTGTTATTTTTTCTATGTTGAATCAAATGTTTTGTCCACTATCTATACTAACAATCTCGTTGTTTTTTTTTTTGCCAAATATCTGAATCCAGAATGCATGGAGCAACATGAGAAATTAGGAACTGGATGTGACGTTTATTGTTTGTCTATGGTTTTGCTACAGTGTAAGCTTAGCTTTATATCGGATATACTTTCTATTATTTTGTGTAGTTTTTGCTAGTAAAGGATTACTTTTTCAAACTTGGAAAGAACCCCTTGACTAATATTTACTTTTCAAAAGCTATAGGATAAAAATATATTATAAAATTAAATAAAAACCTTAGGGTTTGAACATGCTGGAAGTAAAAAAAAACAATTCCATCTGTCAGTCTATGGCCAATGTGGCGGCTGAGTGCATGTTTCTAGCGTGACGCGATGGCGTTTTGTGAATTAATATTATTATCTGGTGTATTCGTAAAAAAATACTAATTTTATCTAGATTTGTTACATAAATTAATATGAGTAGATATTACGATTACGGTAACGGGATATCATGGTGAGTTTCCTTCAATTTGAACACCTGACAACCATATTGTTTAAGTTTTGTATACGTTTTCGTTGTTAGATTTATTTTCATATAGAAACAATATCTATTGCAATCTCATTTTAGAGATCCGTTTATTTATTTGTGTTTTACGCTGATACATTTATAAAGTTATTGTAGATTGCCGGAATTTTTAGAAATAACTGCCTATCCATCCTACATAAAATCCCAGAACGTGGGTCGTGGAGGAATCCTGAAAAACCGTCACTGCATATACTTGGGTACACTCAAGTTTCTAGTACTGTTACTGGCATTTCACTCTCAATAATAGTGTCTCCGTTAAAAGCATATTATTATTCAATCTAAACATATACAGTTGTAATAAATGGGTACAAACTTTTGTGTTGTTGGCCATAGTCGGTTTTTTAATACGCCTAGTCCGCATAGGGTCACCCCACCTACTCAAACTCATCCCAAAATATAATATACAGAACTGTAATGTTTAGAAATTTTAAATATCTTGAAAATCCCGTACAATTTGAAATGACAATAGGAAACAAATGAAAAAAAAAAAGAAGTATTCTTTGTAAAAAATGAAAAGAATGGTACCTGACTTTAAAAAAAATGTACGCGAGTAAAGCCGCGGGGCGCAGCCAGTTTATTATAATTTTCCAAATAAAATCAACATATTTTTAATAGTAAGTTTGATATAGGGAAATGGTCATTTTGAGAAAAAGTCAATCTAAGAAAGTACATTTGCAGATAAGGAGTTCTTGAGCTGAGACGGGATTTCCATTGTTCCCTGCTTTAGATGGCTACATCAAATCCGATTGCTAACAATATCAGATAGCAATCATTATGCTATGTCAGAGGCCCTTGGGTAGCCTGATTAACTAACTCTAGAGTTTGGCACTACTTCATATGATGTACTATCTGTGTGTGTACTATCTATCGGCCAGTACTACCTGTTGTATAAAGTAGTGCTGGCCTCTGGTGACAGTTTGTCAGGCCGCCCGAGCGTCTTTGACATAGCTTAACAACTGCTATTAGTCAATAATAGCCTGGACCAACTGCTTAATAATATGCTGTACGAAGCATGGAGTGATGGAATACTGCACATAACTTAGAACAGTCATTGGTGCAGAGCCTAGGACTGAACCCGGTATTGCTGGATTCTAGCTTACACTATTGAACCATTAGGTCTAGTAGTAGTAGTAGTGGTAGTCGATTGGTCTAGTGGCAAGACACCCTGCTACGAAATCAAACGGTTGTGGGTTTGAATCCCGCAAGGTGCAATCATTTGTGTGATGAGCAGAAATGTTTGTTTCTGAGTCATGGCTGTAATATAATTGTATCTATGTATGTAAATCTGTTATCTAGTGCCCATAGAACAAGGTATCCTAGTTTAGGGCTAGGTAATTGGTGTTAATTGTCCTGAACATATTATTATTATTAGGCTACCATTGCCTAGTATAATTATGATGTACTTACACACATAGTCGGCATCACTGCTTTGCAAATGGATCTGCCACTACACTATACAAGTGATTTGTGTAATGAAAAAAAAAACTGCTTAAAATGTTGCAGAGTAGCTTCATGTAGACCTTCACTACAGCTAATATTAAGTTAATAAATAACAAAAACAAACAAAAAAATTTATAGGAAATGCTATCTGTTGAAATGCTGCCTAATTTTAACCCGACTGAGCGGAGGGTATTTTTATATCAGCCTATGTATGTATGTATGTCTGTCTCTTTGTGGCACTATGTAGACTAAATGCATAGACCGATTTTGATGGTTCAATTGATTAGTCCTAATCTCACAAATGTTTTTTTTTTTTATTAGAGGGTATTGTGTTTCACCATATGTATGTATGTATGTTTGTTCCGTAGGAGTCATTCCCGGTTGGTAACACCCTGTGGTCAACACTGATGACACTGTAAAAAAAAAAGTTATTTTCGTTCACAGAGTTGACAAATACTAGTTTATTAAAAAGTAAACTTAATTCATTTCATTTAAAAGTAGCCCATATTTGTTGTTCCAGGACCAAAAGTACCTATAAAGTACAATATACTACAATTCTTCAAAATTCGTTTAGCCATCAAATAGTTTTTTTATCGATTGCTCGGCATCTAATCATCGGATAATATACCAAGTACTTCAGTATTTAGGTCAAACTCTAAGCTATCCAAAAGTGAAAACCGCATCACAATCGGTCCAGTAGCTTTTACGTGATGCGCAAACAAACAAACAGAAAGACATGATAACAAAAAAAATTATATTCTTGTTCAGTTGCTTATTTTAAGTACCCTAGATCATTATTTTTAATAGGATTTCTAGGCCAAAAAAAAACAAAGACAAGGGTAGGAACTCACTATGCTTCGCCCCCGTCTTTGTCTTCTAACCTATCACGGCCAAGTCGGGTTTCCACCTAGCGCCTCTAGCGGTGGATAATGTAACTATTTTACAACAACTTGTAAACAAGTGATCATCAATTTAAAAGTAGTGTTCGTCAACACTGAGAACAAACGCAACTTTTTGTCCCCGATCGTCAACAGTATTGACGACTGGGTGTTACCAACCGAATGACCTCTTTGTAGCACTGTATAGACCAAACGTGTGGACTGATTTTAATGATTCTCACTTTAATCGATTTGTCTTAATCTAGCGTGTGCTACTAACACATGACATGGCAGTAATCAAAATCTAATATGGTGACAACCAGACGCAATATTGTGAAAAATAATAAAAAAGAAACTTGACGAACTATTCAAGTGCGGTATCATTGAATAGGTATTTGAAAATCATCTTTAGGTTTCGATTATCATTTTTCATTTCTAATGACCATTTAGGATCTATAATAATTTAAAGATGGTTAGAAACCTAAGTTTTTGCCCCTTTTTAGTTTTGTACAAAGTTAGGTTTTTACCACTTTTGATTGTCTTCGAATATTTTAGACAATGTAAATTCTTATTGATAGTAGTTGAATTTTTTAGTGTAGATAATTAAATGAAACCCAGAAATTGAAAAGAAGTTTTCAACTTCTACTTCTTTTTTTATAACGGCATGTGAGGGTTGCCACAATTTTGCATGGATAGAGCGTAAGACAAACTCCAGTGACAGTCGGTGATTTTAGTTTTGATCAATTTTGTCTGAGTATGTACAGACATTTATCATTTGTCTGACTAACAATTTTGGCGGAAGTAAGCTACATATTTTCTATTTTGTTCATTTTAAATATGGATTTACGCAAAGTAACACCTGATTCTATCAACTATATATCTGAAACAAAGGGGATAACATAACATACACAGTACGAAACAAATATATAAATTACTTATTACGTAAATGTAAAATATTTGTAGAAAAGTATAATTATAGTTAAATTTCATTTAACACTATATTATTTTGTTTCATCTTGTATAATACTATAAAACATATTTTGCATAGCCACCAAAGTTAATCACAGATATCAACATCCTTGCTATATATCTATTTGTGATTTATTGTTATTGTAAGAAGAACCAATTTTCTGGAAAATTTCCTTGACTGGACTATCCCCTTATTTCTCTGGCTGTCCGACCAATTTGTATCCAGTTCTGTTTAATTATTGAGTTTTACTTGCTGATGTACTTTCTCTCCTTAGCAATACCTTTTCACAGCTGCAGTGGAATAATTTGACAAAATATATTGTAAAGCATCACCAACATTTGCCCCAAATCAACAGTTACGGATCTATTGTTATCTAGTTTTAAATCAAAGCTGTAAGACTTGTTTTAACCATTGACGACTAAAATGGATAATTATTCAATTGCAGATGTACATGTTAGTGTCCTTTACCCCTTCATCTAGCGGATCTAAGAGAAATAAGGAGGCGTGTTGCTATTTCTTTCGCGTTGCCGAAGAAATTTTCCAGAAACCCTTAACAGTTGACTTACGTTAGCTCGTCCATTTTTGGACTCCTGAATTTCAGTTGACATGACATGGTTGCTCGTCAACAATGGTTAAAACACGATCTTCAGCGAGAGTAGGCAGTGCGGCAGCCAGTGCACCCGCTGAGAATGGAACGTCTTCTGAACTTAGAACGCGACTCAAAGCTACAGAGAATGGCCACCGGTCACAAAAGGCCAATAGTCATCCTAGGCAAGTCTCGTCCCGTTCAATGCGGCGCTAACTCTTGGCATGAACCTGGCATGGACATACCCAGAAATTAATACTGTGAGCAGGGAAGTGGGCAGGACGAGTATGTAAACACGATACTTTTCATGCTCCTGCCCTGCTACTCGCGCTGCCCGGCGCTCCCCAATAAGCAGTTTTTTGTGCGGAAGTTACAGGATGGGCAGCGCGAGCGGTGGTGCGTGTTTACATTCAGCTCCGTCGCTCACCCCTAGCCGAGCGCTTGGACGAATCGGACGTGCGTGCCGCCTTGTTTTATTACAGTAAAAACCAGCTGCGGCAGTATTTAGGGAAGTATAGCCGGCAGTGCGAGGAGCAGCGGCAGGGGCTGAATGAAAACGGGGTATAAGACTTAAGGGACAGTGTTTGTAAATAGATGTCATGGATATGTTCATGCCACTGTGTCTTACATGTTGTATGTTGATTCCGCTCGCTACAGCTCTGAGTCTGAAATCTGCTGCTAAAGCTGAATGTATGAATTTGTTGCACTGTTGAAGGGTTAAGCTTCTGGTGTTGGCATTTGAGGTCCATCTTCTATGCAGATGTTGATAATGTGAAGGATTACAGATTTAGCATAGTCTGAAATTTATGTAAAATAATTTGATGAAAATATAGCATCTTGAGCACATTTTTGAATGGTTCTATTAAAATCATGAGCCGATACTCTTCAACTTGCTATGTTTTTTTCAAGTACCAAGTCCGTGGACGTAATAAGGAATCACACTTATTATATTTTTCCCCTTTTTACCCAAACCTTAGTACGCCCATGGTCTTATCGCATGTAGTTTTCTGCAGGTTTTCCGCTTCCATCGGCGCTAAGTAATAACTAAAGCAGTATTACAGGAAATGCTACATTATCTACCTTCCTACATAAGGCCGTGTTTAATGCTGCACTGACGGTCAGGCAAGACTGACATACCTACGTCGTCCGTACAAAGCTATTTGGCATAAATATCAATTAATAACTATATATTATTTTATAGTTTCGCACAGGCGGAATGCAGCGCGCATACCGTATACTATATACGGTATGACGCATATAATGAGGAAAAAGCGTCAATCGGAGTTGCGGACTTGCTGGGTTTTATCACATACAGTACTAGATACGATTGTACAGGCTGTCCGGTAAGTAATGGATAACCCTACAGGTAATTGTAGGGACGCCAGAGCGAATAAAAAAAAACAGCAGGAGAAAAGTCTTGTTCTAAACAGTACGAAAATTTGGTACCCTCGTTGGTCACGTTATTGGGTACTACGGCTACAAATGTATTAATAACCAATTGATTTTCTTTAGGAATAACCGCGAATGTTTGGCCTTGCTTTCGCGCATTACAAAATGTTTCTAGTTATAACTGTATTTTATATAAAAATAAAAAGTTTTTGTTTTTTTTTTATAACAAAGTTTGATCAACTGTGCTATAAAAACGTAGATAAAAATAACGTTTGGTGACCTGTGTGGCTCACGGCTTAAAAAACATGCCTACTGCATGCAGTTTCTAAAATGGCAAAACACTCAATTTTGTTTATTGTCAAATTACTGAGTTATTGTATAGCAATTGACATTCCAGAAGAATGATTTTCACGAAATTGAATATTCATTAAAGTTACAAAAATCACTTAAAATAAATTATTATCATTGATTAGTTACTAATTTGTGATCAAACGACGGGAGCTTGGACGGAGACAGGCTGGCCTTAGGCCTAGTACTTGTACTATTATTTATTCTGTGGCCTAGGTAGCTCACCTTGAATAGTTTGATACTTGCTGCGTTAGCACATGCACAACGGGTTTCTTATTGTGTGAGAGAGATAAACAATATTAATTGAGTACGAGTAAAAGGGATAGTCTTAAAGGAAGCTTCCTTACATCCTTATAAGTATTAAAAAAACAGTTGCAACTAGAAATGTTGTGTAATGCGTGATGGCAATGCCAAACATTTATGTTTATTCCTAGAGAAAATCAATTGGTTATTAATAAATTTCTAATCATAGTAGCCAATAATGTGAACAAGGGTATTAAATTTCGTACATTTTAAAAATGTATTTCTTCCCGGCTGCTGTTTTTTTCCCCCGAGTGGCTGTGGCGCTACCCACAAGTACCTGCAAATTATCCGTTACTTACCGGACATCCTGTATACTGTGGTTTTAGTGTGCATGTATGCACATATATTTACATACCTTTACCTAGTAGATAATACGCCGGACGTACGCCCGTACAGTTACGTTGGTCAGACTGACCAGCAATATATGCGTACAGACAGCACTGACAATCAGGGTGCAGCACTAAATACGGCCTAATTCGCCGATTAGATAAAATTTAAAATACTTGATTCATGACTACGGGCGTGCTTGCTCAAGTACCTATGCTTAAATTGAAGACTGTCAAAATATATTTGAGCAAGTGACTTACTCAAGTATCGTTCACTTAATGCCGCACTCAGGGAACCTTATCAAGCAATAAACATTACCAAATTGTTAATAAAAAGGTTGATTAGCGTTTATTGACATCTGAATCTGCTTTCAGAGCAATGCGTAGGGTCCGTACGGATTGTCCGCCATGCGGGCCGTCTGCACCAGTCCGCAGCAGTGCCCTACGTGGAGCGTGTTCCGTACGGAGCAATCCGCCTCGAAACGATGTACTAACGCCACACGTGTCTCCGTGCGGACGGCCCGCATGTAAATACGCACTGCTCTGAAACCAGCCTGAGCAGTTATTTCGTCAAGTAAACTAGTTCAGGTCGTCATAACTGCGCGAGAACATCTTCGGTTGACATAAGCTTGTTTTTGGTTTGACAGGAACGGGCAGGCGCTCACTTCGAGCAGCGGGGGCCAGGGGCAGGGCAAGGACCCCCTGGCGCCCGCGCTGCCCGGCGCGCGCTCCGGCAACATGTACATCAACCAACACCCGTACACCACACAGGACACACGCGGCCAGACAATGCCTGTCTCGGTATGTGGATGATTAACAGGCATGCTCGCATAGTACAGTGACCGGCATATAAATTGAGACCTGGCTAGCCGCGCGGTTAACCGACCACGCGGTTGGCCATCCGCCTGACGCGGTTTAAATAGCGATCAGATAAAATCGCGTTCAGCGCTTGGACGCGGTTGGACCGTTCCACAGTATGAAAAATGACCTCAAAAACGGACGTCCCCTTTTTATTTCTTTATAAGGTACTGTAAACAATTTAAAATGCTTGAGTAAAACTCCCGAATGTCAAATGTACATAGAACCAGAAATATGGCCATTTCATTTTATTTTCTATGGAAGTCAGAAAAAACATAGAAATAACTGTACTATGAAATATACTTAACAATTCTTGCTTTTCTTTTTGGAATATAATAATATTATAAATAAGCTTTAGTATGGACCAATTATTATAATTTTAGCTCTAATAACAAACGATTTCTCTAACTTTTACCTTATTTTCGTAATTATTTTTTTACTCGTATTTCTTAACATATTTGGATTTTATTTCTAAAAGAAAATGTTCATTAGATACCTCCTAATATACCATTAAAATATCTAATACTAATCACGTAGGAATCGACAGTTATTAAGGATTTAAAAAACTGACTAAGGGTTGACACCAACTCTAATAAATAGTTTTTTATTATTTTATCGATATAGGCGATTAAATTTATATGTTTTGGTCGATTTACGAATGCCTAGTTATGGATGTACAATATATAAATAAAAAACAAGCTTTTAAAAAAATATCTAGTAGTACGAGAACATCATATTTAATTTTATTGCAAACATAAATTTATATTTATTGTATTTTTCTATAATGGTTCGGAGGATAATTCTTGGATCTGTAATGAGGACATTTTATATAGATTTTGGCCCTGTGCTAAAAAAGCTTAAACGCAAGCCTTTTTTCCCGGAAAGTTCCGATGTTTAAGGGATTGAGTTTAATATTATTAATATTTAATATTATGTATTAAAGTAGTGATTTGGTAACTACTACATTTTAAATTTAAGGGAAGCGATTGTTAATCGTTTTAAATTGATTTTTGTTTAACTGTCAAATATAAAAATGAATGTTGGTTTTTTGTTTGCTCGCTATGCGTTTTCATGAACTTCATCCTATTAAATTAAAGCTTTGGTGAGTTGCTGTGTGTAAATTCATAACATTTTCTACGCACTTTATAGAAGGAAAACACGTTTCCCACAAGTAAATACTTGAATGTTTACTTGTGAATTGTAAAACTGTCACAAAAAAAAAACTGTAATAACAGAAAGAGTCCAATCGAAAGTACAAGCTCATAACCAGTTAAACAACCTTTTGATAGTCTATCTTGACAGTACAGGTAAAAATCCAAAAAAAATTGTTAATACAGCAAAGAAAGAAACGCACTTTACGAACCGAAGTAAGCGAAGGAGATCTACCTATGATGTGAGCGCGCGCGCATTGTTATGACAAACAGTAAATGAGTCATCCAGGATACTCTGTTCTGATTGGTCGCAACCGTTGTGCGAACAGGGTATAAGATAAGGTGGAAAAAGACCCTTCTTGCCAAGTTATAGGTACCTATTATTATTACGTGTATCTATTACTAATATGATCCCGTTTATACTTTGTACGGCTTTTACTTGAAGTCTTTGAACACCTCAGTTATTTTTATAGAATGCCGGTCACCTATGCCGCTCCCAGGGCGTTGAAAGTGTTAAGAAAAAACAAACATACCCTACCTTACTCTTCCACGTAATAATTTTGAAATCCCGGAAAAAATGTATGAAACATTTTAAAATGCCGGAATCACGGAGGCATGCCCATATTAGCATGTACGTTTGAGATCATTGACCCTAAATCATTCTACCAACTCTGATCACTGAAAAAATATATGTGTGACACCCCTAAAACCAGAGAAATCCGGAAAAAACTTTAGAAGCATATTACTCCGAGATCCTATCAGATTCAGATTTGATTATTTTTTTAAAAATTAGTGTAGTTTTGCAGATTATGCCAACTCAAATATAAAATCCAAATATAGCAAGAAAAAAGTTTAAAAAAATAAAAACCAAAATTGCATTAATTCAAAATATATTTATTTTTATTAGAGCAATAATGATATTGTTTTGATTAATAAATTATAAAAATAAACTAATATGCAATGACAATAACAAATATAGTAAAAAGTGAATTTAAACATATTATATCGAAGAACAAAGTTTTTTTTAAGAAATAGCTAAAATCGTCATAAATCTGATTCCTATGTACATCTGACCTTCGGGAGTTTTACTCATACATTTCAAATAGTGTACAGTATCTATTGAATAAATAAAAAGGGGATGTCCGTTTTTAAGGTAATTTTCCATACTGTGCGTTCGAAGGCGTGTTGGTCCATAAACGAAATGGACGCCGTCGAGGTAGCTTGTGTTATCTATTTTTACACCAGAAAACAACGAAAGAAAAATAAAAAAGATAGGTACTGGATTCATCCTTTACTAGAAACACGCAAAGAATTTAGCCAATTAGCAAGTTCAAGTTTTCAAGCCAATTCGTTTTCAAGAACTGAAGAACGAGATTATTATTTTTGGCTATGTTAGAATGACTGTTTTGTCATTTGAAGAATTACTCATAGTTCATTAAGACACCATCAAAGGACAAGATACAAAACTTCGCGCACAAACTCATCGGCGGCTCGCCCCTATCTAAACTGTCCATGAATCGCCAGCGCGTATAAACAAGATGGCGGCCAGCCACAAAGCGGGCGGCGGCACTCCATTCAACCGTCGCGGTTGAAATTTTGTGGCGGTTTAGTGCGTACAATCACAAGCGGTTGCATATTACACTGCAAAAGCTAGCCGAGCGGTTAGCTGCCCCCGCGGTTAACCGCTAGTGCGTAGGAGCGCAAGAAATGCTGCCGTCAACTTATAGGTCTTTCACTGTACCCAGTGAAGCTACCCTTTATTCAAATAAGAACATTGGATTCGTAATTTGTTATTTCTGTTTCCACATGTAATTCGTCATCATCATTTCAGCCTTTAGCAGTGAACATAGGGCATTGTATAAGGGTGAGGGTTTAATAAAACAATTATAAAATTTATGTATAATGAAAGAAGAAAATAATTTATATCGCATTTTTATCGCCAACGAAGTCTTTAGAGAGTAGTAGCGTTTTTTGTTGAGATATATCGTAAGTTTATTAAGAAAATATAAATTATTTAAAAAAAAACAAAACAAACATAACCGCACTGTACGCGAGTGATTCAAATTATTCCTTATCTTCTTGGGCGTTCGGCGCTCGCTGCTCGCTGTAACTGTACTACGCTCGCCATTAGTCGACATTTCACCCTGAATTTTTTAGCTTTGCCCAGTCCAGTAATGCCACTGGGTGCGATGCTGATTAGTGGCAGAATATCTGACAAAACTGAGTAACAAAGAAAGATTAACAAATGTCCTACCATCAGGTAGACCTAGATCATTGGAATCCTATAGTAAATTAAGAAGATATCCCTTGGCGTAGAACCACGTATGCTTAGTTTATAATGTAGTGGCAAAATAGAACAGAAGTGCACTTGCAGGCGCGCCACCAGAGCCCTATGTACCCGCCGGGGATGTACCACAGCTACGGGGGCGGCGCGGGGGGCGCCACGCTGGCGCCCATGCCGTCGCCCTCGCCCAACACCCTGCCGCCGTACCCGGTGCACCCGGATGTTAAGTATAAGAAGTAAGTCACCTTGTACTTTATTTTTTCTTACCTACACTGCAGGACAAAGGTCGCCCCCATTTTCTTATTAACTTGTCTAAGACTTTAATTTCTCATAATTTCCATTATTTGAAGGAGTTTTATATATTTTTTACTGTCTGACTGCATGCGCAAATGGCAGACTCTAAATGTAGGGTTTTTTGAGGATTCCGTACCTCAAATGTAAAAAGGAACACTTATAGGGTCACTCCGTTGTCCGTCTGTCTGTCTGTTAGTCAAGATACTTTCTCAGGAACGCGTGGAGGTATCAAATACTCAGGTCTGCAATCCGTTAGAGCTGTGAAAAAAACAAACATATAAGTCAACGCAATCAAAAGATACGGCCGTTTAAGCCGCATATTTCGACACTCGCCATTGAATCAAAACAGAGTACTTCCCGTTGACCTAGAATCATGAAATTTGGCAAGAAGCAATGTCTTATAGCACATGTAAAGGGAAAAAAACCTTACATTTGTAGTTACATCACAAAGAAAAAAAAATATTCCCGTGATGGACGAATTATTTACATACCAATAAGTTTGTACGGAACTCTCGGTGCGCAAGGCCGACTCGCACTTGGCCGGTTTGTTTTTTTACCTAGACACTCTTTTTTCTAGGCTCCGCACCAAAGACTTCTCATTATTTGCGGTTTTTCATTGTTCCGTTCTTCGGAGGGCACGATTAGCTGTCGGTCCCGGCTGTTATTGATAAATAGCAGTCGTTAAGCCACGTCAGACGGCTGGACAAATTCTGACACCAGAGGTCAGCACTAGCTCATACGACCAACAAACAACTGTTTATCTTTGGGCAGGTTACCATTCTACGACGTCCTAGCAGAGCTCATGAAGCCCTCGACGATGATGCCACTGCAGGGCGGGCGTATGCAGGAGGGCACGTATGTCTTCCACCTGACTCCCCAGCAGGCCACGGAGATAGCTTCTGGGAAGGACGTCGTCGGTACCAGCAACAAACTGGACTTTGTCATTCAGGTAAATATCTCACACCGTAGCATTTTTCTTAGGTACTTTTAGCATTTCTATACACGTCGTAACTTCTAAAATAAATACGCCAGTAAGCGTAATTAACGATCTTTAGTTGCAACTCTGTGGTGCTTTATGACCATAGACAACTACATTATTACTCAATTTGACATAATTATTTCGTTTCCACGTCAACCAGTCATTCCATTCCGTACTTAGGCAAATTTTCGATACCTCAGGTAACATTGTTGCAATATTCGTAGGGATCTCAAATTTTTTGAAAAATAAATTACAGCCCATGTTACTCGCTGACTGATAATGTAGCTCTCTACAAGTGTACAGTAGTCACAACGAATCTTTGTGGTTGTGAAGTTGGCTCTGTGAACGATTGCGCAGGTACAGCTGTGAGGATAAAACAAGATAAAGTAAGAGCGAGATAGATGACGCGGAAAACGTAAGCGAGTGGGCGAGGCAGTTAGTTATACAATGCTGTCTTCACCTTCAACATTGTGATTGCGCCTGAAAAATAGCAGTTTGTACAGGAGTTCTAGAGTGGAGACCGCGAATCGGCAAACGTAGTGTAGGACGCCCTATGGCTAGTTCTTTTTTCTTTTTCTTTATTACCTTTTAAGTACTAAACATACCGACGACATTGTAGCCATCGCAGGAAGTCGGTGGATGGAGGTGGCACAAGATCGCTCGTCATGGCGCTCTTTGGGGGGACCTATGTTCAGCAGTGGACTTCTAAAGGCTGACATGATGATGATGATGACCTTTTAAGTATATACCCTATTTATATTACAACTTAGCCATCAATTAGGCTAATATGTAATTTAAATTTAACTTAAACTGTTAGATTTAATAGAACTAAGAATGTGTCCAATAACACTTTTCTTACAGTCTCTTTTATTACTGGATTCCGGCAAATGTGAAATTTCTTCGGGAAATGTGACCAGCCCACTGCCACTTTAGCTATCTTATCCTTTGAGCTATGTCGGTCACCTTGGTTCTCCGTCGGATATCTTCATTACGAATCTTGTCCTTCAGAGAAACTCCAAGCATAGCTCTCCTATAGCTCGCTGAGCGACCTTGAATTTGTGGACTATAGTCTGACCGTGAGTGTACTGTTTGTTTGTTTGTCGTATGAGGTAGTGCTGGCCTCTGGTGTCAGAGTTTGTCAGGTCGAACGAGGGCCTCTGACATGGCTTAACCACAGCTTAACGTGCCCTCCGAAGCAAGGAGCGATAGAAATACGCACATAACTTAGAAAAGTCATTGGTGCGGAGCCTAGGACCGAACCCGGTATCGAGAGAGTGTACTAATAAGCAAATTTGCTAAATCAATGAAGTTTCCATGTTTGTTGACAGGCACAACTGAGATTCTGCCTCCTGGAGACATCGTGCGAGCAGGAGGATCACTTCCCGCCCAGCATTAGTGTCAAAGTGAACAACAAGATGTGCCCACTGCCAGTAAGTTTATTTACATTTGTCCCTGCGGTCTACAGTTTATCGCGATCAAACAGTAAAATAGAAAAAATAGTATCCTTGTCCTTCCAACTATCTCCATCTATCTATACAAGCAATAAGTACGAACAAGTCTGTACAAAGAAGATAATTAAAAAAAAAAAAAAGGTCTTTGGTACTTAAAATAAGCTACTGAACAAGAATGTAACATTTAAACAAATCGTGTATGTCTGTCGGTTTGTCTGTATGTTTGTTCGCGCATCACGTAAAAACTACTAGACCGATTGCAATGCGGTTTTCACTGTTGGATAGCTTAGGGTTTGACTTAAAAACTGGTGTACAGTGCCACCAATTATCTATGAACTGAATAGTGGCGTTTATGTTCCAATCAATCGATAAGAAGACCAATCAAAATACAGATAATTTGAACCTCATTTGTGGCGGGTATAGTTCCTTTTTTTGCCACTTCACAGATAAGTTTATGCACTGTACTTTGTAATTGATGTAATACGATGAGTAAAGTTGAGCAATTGGTTCTCTGGAATAAAACAGAATCCTTAAATCCCAGAAAAAGGACCATGCGGGCAAAGCCGCGGGCACAGCTACTACTACATGTTATTGATTGGTTCAGCCGAGCGAGCAACTAACCAGAAGAGATGAATTGTTAGTCCGTCGCATTCCGCAATATACTCGTATTAGTGATTTTGCACTAATAAATATCACAGCAATTTTCGTAGGGATCTCTAATTTATTAACCCCCGAACAAAGAGACGGGTGTTACAAGTTTAGGGCGTGTATCAGTGTGTCACTGTGTGTGTGAGGGCGTGTGTGCGTGTGTGTCTTTCTGTGGCATCGTAGCTCCCAAACGAATGGACCGACTTTGATGTGTTTTTTTCTGTTTGAAAGCTGATGTGATCGAGATGGTTCTTAGATATATGGGAATCGTAGCTTCCAAACGAATGGACCAATTTAGCTGCGGTTTTTTATGTTTGAAAGATGGGGTAAACGAGATGGTTCTTAGCTATAATGGGGGAAGGTGGGAAAGGGGGGATGGTGAGAATCGTAGCTCCCAAACGAATGGACCGACTTTGATGCGGTTTTTTCAGTTTGAAAGCTGATGTAATCGAGATGGTTCTTAGCTATATGAAGGGGGGGGGGGTGAGAAAAGGGGGATGCAAATCCTAGCTTACAAACGAATGGACTGATTTAGCTGAGGGTTTTTTATGTTAAAGGTGGGAACGGGGGTAGGGGGGTGAGAATCGTAGCTCCCAAACGAATGGACCGACTTTGAAGTGTTTTTTTCTGTTTGAAAGCTGATGTGATCGAGATAGTTCTTAGATATATGGGAATCGTAGCTTCCAAACGAATGGACCAATTTAGCTGCGGTTTTTTATGTTTGAAAGATGGGGTAAACGAGATGGTTCTTAGCTATAATGGGGTAAGGGGGGATGGTGAGAATCGTAGCTCCCAAACGAATGGACCTACTTTGATGCGGTTTTTTCAGTTTGAAAGCTGATGTAATCTAGATGGTTCTTAGCTATATGAAGGGGGGGTGAGAAAAGGGGGATGCAAATCCTAGCTTACAAACGAATGGACTGATTTAGCTGAGGGTTTTTTATGTTAAAGGTGGGGTGGGGGGTGAGAATCGTAGCTTCCAAACGAATGGACTGATATAGATGTAGTTTTTTATGTTTGAATACTGATGTGATTGAGATGCTTCTTAGCTATAATGGGAGGTCGGGGGCTATATACATTTTTAATTTGTGCTTTTGGTAAATAAAACATAGCCCGTGTTACTCGCTGATAATATGCTTTCTTTCAGTGAAATATTTTTATAAATCGTTTTTTTTTTAATTTTTCCATTACACACAAAAAAAAACCTCTTTATAATATTAGTATAGATTACGGAAAAAAAACACAGTACCACGTCCCATCACTATAAACTCCGGGAATTGGCGGAATTGATTCCGAACAAACCATATGAAGGGCTAAGGGAAAGAATTAGCTGTCACATTTACAAAATTTTACAGGGGAGACAATTTAAATTTTGGAAGCATTTTATGGTGGACATGAAATATGCTCATACATTAGAATTAATGATTTTGAAAGGACATTTTGTATGTTGGAATGTATGTATGTATTTGTAATGGTTTTATGTATAAAATATGCCTAATAATAATAATAACCGAAATTTCGTACGGGTGTATACGTCTGACCAAATTCCAGGACTTAGCTTGTTTTTTCCGTGAATTCAAGGTACAACATATCTCATTTTGTTTTGTTATATGCAGACTAATACCTTTCTAGGACAATTATTTATCTACATTAACCATTTAACCACAGATCACGAAAAACTCAGTCACGGTCAAACAAAGTCAACGTCAATGTGACATTTCTCGAGTACGTTCCGTTTGTGGTGGTACGTTCCAGACGTGGTCAAGTCACGGACTTAGCTAGTTATTCACTATTAAAGGAGAAATACACACAAAAACTTGTTACACAACGCGATATTACCCTTGTTTTACATTTTATATTATTAAATGAGTATTTTTGTGGCCATAGACTACCAAAAATCAAAATGAGAAAAAAATATTTAGACAATTTTTCCCCTTAGCCTTTCATATGCCATTGCTACTGTTCTGGGTAGTTGCTCGAAGGTACAGCCGTTTTAGTTGTGAAAAGACAGATGGAGTTAATTTCGCTTTTATAATAATAGTGTGCTGGATATTATAGAATATTGTACAAATGTGTCGTAGGTCGTAGCCGACGGAGGCTCCGATTCAAAACTGGTTTTAATATAATAACCTTGAATTAATATGCTTATTTTTATGAAGTAACTTATAATGACGCTATGGCGCAATTGGTAGTGCCTCGGCCCGCTGAGCTTAGTGCCCCAGTGCCCGTATTCCGTAAATTTTAGCCTAAAATTTCAATCCATATTCATTTGTCTCGCCTCACTTCCATGCCTTTTCAATCGATGGTTATCAATCCATACCGATATATAAAAGTGAAACGCTGTCTGTTTGTTCGGAGCTTTCACGCGATAACGGCTAAACGAATTTTGATGAAATTTGGAATGGATAGCTTATACCCCGGAATAAAACATAGGATACTTTTTATCCCGGAAAATTGTAAGTTTCCACGGGAAAACTGGGAAATGTTGATTAGTCGCTGTAAGGAACGGTGGCCATGGAAACGAAATAACAAATCTGTCAAAAAAACATCAAGAGCGTTGGTGCTATACCTACTTTTGCATTGGTTTTAATATCCTAGAAGAACATAGGATGCTTTTTTTCGCGTTAAACTTTAGTCCGCGCGGACCTTGTCGCGGGCGGGTAAGCTAGTAAAATTATAAAGTATTAATTGACAAATTAACGATTAAGAAAATGTATAATGAAAATCTCTTGGCTTTAAACATTGATCCTATTAAAAATTAATAGGGTCAATGGCTTTAAATTAAATTTTTGTTACCATATCTGTAATCGTCACATCATCGCTTTCCATCAGGTGAGATCGTGGTCAAACGATTGTCTAGACAGTGGTTAAAAAAAAACGTAGATCGGAAATACTTTAAAAAAAAAACACAAAAGTGCGTGTTGAATTCGCGTGTAGAGGGTTCCGTACGATGAATATATTATCTCACAATATTGAAAGATCTACCATATTATTTTACGACTTCTTGTGTTCCTGTAATCTATAAGTAAAGAAGACATTTGTGTATTTTTTCAAAATTTTAGGCTCATTGGCAGCAATTCAGTCGTTTTGCTCCTTAAACTAAACTAAATTTCTTCAAATGTAATTTAAACCTTGTAGACTTTGTAACAAGGTATTTTTGCCCCTGGCATCTATTCTAAACTTACGTCAATTTAAGCTGCACTGCTTAAAATAACGTATTTAAAACTGTTTTTTAACACGCTGTCTAACAGCGTTTGGATAAATTCGGACATGTTCTGAGACAGCGTTTGGACAAATCGGGTCTCTCGCCGCGCGGAAACAAAGTTGATTTTACGCTGATAGGCTTTAGTGATAGTTTAGTGAGCGAGGCAAAGATGCCAGGTTAAAAAATACCTTGTTACGAAGCCAACAAGGTTTAAATTACATTTTAAGAAATGGAAGTTTAGTTCAGGGGATGTCCAAATAGCTACCAATAGCTATGGATTTAATTCAATTTAAAAATAAATATATAAAACTATAAATATGACCTGCTTATTCAAAATTAATTTATTTATACCAAATTTCAACTCAATCGGTCCAGAAGTTTTGGAAAAAATTGGCTATGACAGACAGACACACGAGTGATACTATAAGGGTTCCTTTTTTTTTCATTCGATCGTACGGAATCCTAGAAATATTCGATGTTATTTTCCAAAATATTCCAGTTCGTTATTGATATCGTATCTTTTTAAAAGTATAAGTACTGTGCGGCAAAAAAATAAGAAATTAAACTTATGTTAAATTTTTTATTTAAATAAGAAATATTACATTTTAATTGTCATTTTCTAGTATTCCTGTTAGATAAAATAACAATTTTTCATAAAGTTAGTTGATATGATTCAAATTTCAAGTTACTGATATGAATTAAACGTATCATATTGTACTTTTACTCGTATCATATATTGTATGAATAATATCCTATTACTTTCATTAAAAAAAAAGTACAAATCGTATAAATAAGCTTTCATGTTGCGTTCATCTTGCATAACACTTTCCAGAGTCGTCTAGTTTAGGTTTTCAAAATGTTTATTTAGTCGCATATGAAAGTGAATCCAGAATTCTTCATATACGTATTGGCTTCTACTCTTCTTTAAGACACACGACGGCCTATAAAAATAAACAATTAATACATTACATACATAATTAATAAACATCGTGGAAACTTCCCGCGACAGAACCGCACGACTCGAGTGACACGGCCGAACTGTCAGACCGCGCGGTCTAGTTATTATGCAACGCTTAAAGGCCTCAACATACCATACTGATGCGTCCGGCTGATCTGGCAGTACATTTTATACCAAACTGAGCATACTAGCCGGACGTAAGTCGTGGGCGTGACGTTGGGCCCTGCGACGTCCGGCATCCGGCTGCCGGACGCCGCGCCGTCCACCGTCCAGAATATACATCTTTAGATGTATTTGACGGAATGCGTGTCATGACTATGAGATACACTTCGTCTGCACTAAAACTTAGAAGCCTAAGAGAACGTTCAGCCGGCGCGCGAGCCGCTCTCAGCACATCTCTCACGAGTGACGTCAGTGCGTTGGGCGCTGCACGCCGCCGTGGACCTAGCGTTCATTGCATCGAGGAGGACTTTTGTGTCTCTGTTTTCAATAAAATGTCTGTGACATCAAGGCGAGGAGAATTATTTTTCATTCTCTCCTTGTTTACTATTGTCCACATAGCTTTTGAAGCATTGTTACTAATACCTATTAAATTCGAGTAATAGCTACATAAGCGATGGTAGTCTAGGTAGGTAACCATCATACGATACCGGGTCCGATCCTAAGGTCCACCAATGACTTTTCTAAGTTATGTGCGGTTTTCCATCGCTCCGTGCTTCGGAGGGATGGAAAACCGCAGAATTTAAGCGTGGTAGAGAGTGTGAAAGATGAATCCCGCTCTGGAAGGCCTTCGACGTCCACTACTGACGAAAATATTAAAAAGTACTTGATTTAATAATGGGATGCCGCAGATTAAAAACTAGAGAGACAGCCGAGATTATAGGCATCTCTTGTGAACAAACTCAAAACATCATAGTCAACGATTTGGGTTTCCGCAAGGTGTCTGCGAGGTGGGTTCCGCGACTGCTTCCAGGAGAACAAAAAAGGACGCATTTGACTATTTCACGCGACTGTTTGGAGTTATTTGAAGTCGATGCAGATGATTTTTTGAATCGTTTTGTTACTATGAACGAAACATGGGTTCATTACTGTACACCGGAAACAAAACAATCAAAACAGTGGGAAGACCTGGTTCACCACCCCCTAAAAACGCTTAGTCGGTTTTGTCGGCAAATAAGGTGATGGCTTCAGTATTCTGGGACTCGAAAGGTGTGATTATGATTGATTATTTTGAAAGTGGTCAGTCTATAAACTCTGATTCTTACTGCACCTTACTACGTAGTTTTCAAGAGGAAATATAAGAAAAACGTCGAGGAATGCTCAGAAGAAAAGTCCTGTTTCATCAAGATAACGCCCGTGTTCACACGTCTGTGCAGTCAATGGCTGAAATCCATAACTGTGGCTTTGAACTGTTACCGCATCCGCCTTATTCACCTGATCTGGCACCATCAGACTTCTTTCTGTTCCCTAACCTATAAAAGGACTTGGAAGGTCAAAGATTTTCGACAAACGACAGGTCAAAGCAGCAGTAGACGCATATTTCGACTCTAAGGAAGAATCTTTTTTTTTCAACGGTTCAATGCTTGGAAGGGAAAGTGGCAAAAGTGCATTGAACTATCAAATTCAATGCAATGGTGATTATGTAGAAAAATAAAAATATAACTGATTTAGTATGTGTTTATTTTCTTGGTTAGGCCGAATACTTTTCAATCCACCCTCGTATGATTAACTCAAAACATTGAAAACAAATCCTCAAACTTGCGTTTTTCTTTCGCAGAATCCAATCCCAACAAACAAGCCGACTCCGGAGCCGAAGCGGCCGCCGCGGCCCGTGAACATCTCCTCGCTGGTGAAGCTGTCCCCCACCGTGCCCAACCAGATCCACGTGACGTGGGCGTCGGACTACTCGCGCGCGTACGTGCTCAGCGTGTTCATGGTCAAGAAACTCAGCTCGGCGGAGCTGCTGCAGCGACTGAAGAACAAGGGGACCAAGAATCCGGATTATACTAGATCTCTGAGTAAGTATATGATGCTATTATTTTGGTCTCTAATCTATTAGGAATGCGTGCTACCTTCCGGCCAATCTTATTGACCGAGCGAGCGCGAAACGCGAGCGAAGCGTCTCCGTTTCAGCTTGGGCAAAAATGCTTTCGTATGTCCGGCTGTCCGCCGTCCGCCTGTCCGTCCGGATCTCTGTTTTCCTCTGTCTTCTCAACCGACCTAGAAGAAACTTGGTATACAGGTTAAACAATTTGTTAGTCATCGGGGATTTTTGATTGGGGGGATACTTCCCCCAAAAAGAGGGCTACTGAATATTGCCGCCTTATTAGATCCGATTTCGATGGTTCTTTTTTATTAGAAATGTAGTAACTTTAACATAGTTACATAAAAAATTGGTGAAGATCTGATGAGGATCTTCGGTGTGATGAGCAGAATTTTAGATTTCTACCAGTGGAATCAGCTCACTAGTGCTCACTAGGTAGGGATTGATGGAGCTCCTTCGTTATTAATGTTAGTGTTACAATAAGGTAATTAGATGGCGCTACTGTGCACCGCTAGATTGTTTGCAAAAAGGTTTGTACTCGCGAGGTCTACAGCTCACAGAGCCACTAGTAATGAAGCAGTGAGTAACAAAAAGTCTGTAATAAAAATGTGAAATAAGCTACAGAATAAGCTTTATTTTTTAATTTTGCCTTAAAAAAACTTCGAATTCAGCGCAATCAAAAGATACGGCCATTTAAGCCGCATATTTTGACACTCGAAAGGAAATCGAAAATACTACTTCCCGTTGATCTAGAATCATGAAATTGGTTAGAAGCAATGTCTTAAAGAACAAGTAAAGAGAAAAATGTGAAAACCTGGAACATGTTGATAAAGTAACTGCTGGTCTTGATACTCGTGATGGACGAACTATTTATATACCTACAAGTTGTACGGAACCCTCGGTGCGCGAGTCCGACTTGCACTTGGCCGTTTTATTTTTGTACGCCCAAATATGAGGAGGATACCTTGAGTCATATTTTAATATATTTTAGACAGACAACGGATAATACATCCATAACTCGGACAACAAGCATTTCTGCTCATCACACAAATGGTTACACTTTGCGAGATTCGAACCCGTGACCGTTGGTTGACCTCGCAGTCAGGGCCACTGACCACTCGGTCAACAGGTCTTGTAGCTACCTAGTTCACCTCGAGCAGTAAATAAATTACGTTTCTTTAACTTATAACCTTAATTCTGTAGGTCATTTATAGGTACCTACTTAAATCATTTAATTTGGCGCGGATTATTCGAATATGTAATGTAGGTAGTACTAGCGTTGCCAGACGTCCTGTATTTCCCGTGACGTCCCGTATATCAGGTTTAATTTTAAACGTCCCGCTGGAACAGACTCCCGTATTTCAACATTATTCGATTAATTTTTCGCACCGCGTCGCGCATGCCTTCGACAACGATGAAACAAACAACTTTTTTTTTATCTTGTTGATTGAAACAACAATAAAAATAATAGTTTAAAAAAACTAAAAAACACGCTATATATAGAAAACCAAACTAAAAAATAGAAAATAAATTTTAATAGTGTAAATAAGAAAAAAATGATTTATTTAAAAAAAAAACGTGGGGTGCATGGGTCAATAGTTATAAATATTTCATTGACAGATATGAGAAGCACGCCACGCTTTTTTTGAAATAAAACATTTATTTCTTATTTACACTATTAAAATTTATTTTCTATTTTTTAGTTTGGTTTTCTATATAAAGCGTGTTTTTTTAGTTTTTTTAATCTATTATTTATTTTCTACTTTTTTTCTTTTTTTTTCGAATTATTGCATTGTCATCGGTCTTTGACAGTTGTGCAAAATTTGAATGAAATCTGACCGTTTAAAGTGGGTCAAAATAGCGTCCAAAGGAGTCGGTTACAAACATACAAGTGAAGCTAATATAAAGCGCATAAAAATTATTCAATTCGCCAAAAAATGAAGCAAATATTAAAAGACAACTTTTTTGGAAATCAAGTAAGACATATAACTAGCGGATTATCTACTTATGCCAAAGAACCTATCGAAAACTATTTTTAACAGTTACTACACAAGTTCATATAATATTTGACACCACAACACGATTTCTCAGAAAGCAACATCCTTTCCAAAATGCTATTTTTAAATTTGAAAGTGCCAATAAATAACGAACATTTTCAATTCAAAGGTACGATTAATTAAATATGGAGGACTACGTAAACGAAGAATTTCAAATTATTAATAAAAAACCTGGAAATTCCAACGTCTTTTGATGACAAAAGCATGGGTGCAATAATGAGAAGTGGAAAAAATAATAGAAGGGCTTTTCACGAATGAAATCTCTAATATTTTTCTAATTGTATCGTTTATAAAATGAACAAATTAAAAATATGTAGCTTACTTCCGCCAAAACTGTAAGTCAGACAAATGATAAATGGTAAAATTAACACAAGTAAAACCCCACGCTAAACAAAACCCTACCCCAGATTGAACTAAACAAAAAAAAAAAAATACAAATAATATATATAAATATATATACACAATAAAAAACCCCCAAGCTAAACAAACCCTACCTGGGCTCAGTCCAGCATTCGACGAGTCAACATCACCCGAAGATGCCTCGTGCAGAGGCGAAACACGTGTCGTATTGATGTCAGACGTTTGGTATTTGGATCGAGGTATATGTTTTTCATTGTGTTTTTTTATATTATATGTATATGAATATATAAGTGTTTCGATACTTGTATTTGGGTAGGGTTTGTTTAGCTTGGGGGTTTTTTTATTGTGTATATATATTTATATATATTATTTGTATATATTTTTTTTTTTTGTTTAGTTCAATCTGGGGTAGGGTTTTGTTTAGCGTGGGGTTTTACTTGTGTTAATTTTACCATTTATCATTTGTCTGACTTACAGTTTTGGCGGAAGTAAGCTACATATTTTTAATTTGTTCATTTTAAATATGGATTTCCGCAAAGTAACGCCTGAATCTATCAATTGTATCGTTTATCTTCAGCATCCCTAGTTCCAACTGCTTTGTAGAGATTATTATTATTTGCACAATAATGGTGTTTTTAATCACATCTTGTGCGTAAACCATAACCGATAGGTACAGTAGTCGCTGCGAAACTTTGTGGGTCGGAAGTTGTCTGCTAGTCGCTGCTCAAGGCGCTATTTTGTTTTTAATCACCTCTGGTGCGTAAACCATAACAGATAGGTACAGTAGTCGCTGCGGAACTTTGTGGGTCGGAAGTTGTCTGCTAGTCGCTGCTCAAGGCGCTATTTTGTTTTTAATCACCTCTGGTGCGTAAACCATAACAGATAGGTACAGTAGTCGCTGCGGAACTTTGTGGGTCGGAAGTTGTCTGCTAGTCGCTGCTCAAGGCGCTATTTTGTTTTTAATCACCTCTGGTGCGTAAACCATAACAGATAGGTACAGTAGTCGCTGCGGAACTTTGTGGGTCGGAAGTTGTCTGCTAGTCGCTGCTCAAGGCGCTATTTTGTTTTTAATCACCTCTGGTGCGTAAACCATAACAGATAGGTACAGTAGTCGCTGCGGAACTTTGTGGGTCGGAAGTTGTCTGCTAGTCGCTGCTCAAGGCGCTATTTTGTTTTTAATCACCTCTGGTGCGTAAACCATAACAGATAGGTACAGTAGTCGCTGCGGAACTTTGTGGGTCGGAAGTTGTCTGCTAGTCGCTGCTCAAGGCGCTATTTTGTTTTTAATCACCTCTGGTGCGTAAACCATAACAGATAGGTACAGTAGTCGCTGCGAAACTTTGTGGGTCGGAAGTTGTCTGCTAGTCGCTGCTCAAGGCGCTATTTTGTTTTTAATCACCTCTGGTGCGTAAACCATAACAGATAGGTACAGTAGTCGCTGCGGAACTTTGTGGGTCGGAAGTTGTCTGCTAGTCGCTGCTCAAGGCGCTATTTTGTTTTTAATCACCTCTGGTGCGTAAACCATAACAGATAGGTACAGTAGTCGCTGCGAAACTTTGTGGGTCGGAAGTTGTCTGCTAGTCGCTGCGCAAGGCGCTATTTTGTTTTTAATCACCTCTGGTGCGTAAACCATAACAGATAGGTACAGTAGTCGCTGCGGAACTTTGTGGGTCGGAAGTTGTCTGCTAGTCGCTGCTCAAGGCGCTATATTGTTTTTAATCACCTCTGGTGCGTAAACCATAACAGATAGGTACAGTAGTCGCTGCGGAACTTTATGGGTCGGAAGTTGTCTGCTAGTCGCTGCTCAAGGCGCTATATTGTTTTTAATCACCTCTGGTGCGTAAACCATAACAGATAGGTACAGTAGTCGCTGCGGAACTTTGTGGGTCGGAAGTTGTCTGCTAGTCGCTGCTCAAGGCGCTATATTGTTTTTAATCACCTCTGGTGCGTAAACCATAACAGATAGGTACAGTAGTCGCTGCGGAACTTTGTGGGTCGGAAGTTGTCTGCTAGTCGCTGCTCAAGGCGCTATATTGTTTTTAATCACCTCTGGTGCGTAAACCATAACAGATAGGTACAGTAGTCGCTGCGGAACTTTGTGGGTCGGAAGTTGTCTGCTAGTCGCTGCGCAAGGCGCTATTTTGTTTTTAATCACCTCTGGTGCGTAAACCATAACAGATAGGTACAGTAGTCGCTGCGGAACTTTGTGGGTCGGAAGTTGTCTGCTAGTCGCTGCGCAAGGCGCTATATTGTTTTTAATCACCTCTGGTGCGTAAACCATAACAGATAGGTACAGTAGTCGCTGCGGAACTTTGTGGGTCGGAAGTTGTCTGCTAGTCGCTGCGCAAGGCGCTATTTTGTTTTTAATCACCTCTGGTGCGTAAACCATAACAGATAGGTACAGTAGTCGCTGCGGAACTTTGTGGGTCGGAAGTTGTCTGCTAGTCGCTGCGCAAGGCGCTATGTTTCAGGCTCAATCTCAATGTTGAAGGTGAAGACAGCATTGTTTAACTGCCTCGCTCACTCGCTTATCTTTTTCACATTATCTATCTCGCTCTTACTTTATGCTGTTTACCCTCAAGCAGTACCTGCGCAATCGTTCACAGAGCCTAACTTCACAACCACAACGTTTCGCTGCGACTACTGTATATTCTGATTCGAATATTGCACGGAGCTTGTATTTGCACAAGCATATAATAAGTATTTATGCAGGCCATTTTTTCCCGCCATCTTGTTTTTTTTTTTACATTTGTTAAACCATGGACCTTCTGTAAGTTTAGTTGGAGGACTAATAACTGACTAATAGTTTACGTCAGCTGATGATCACCTGTCACCACCTTCCACATTCAGGATACATTTTTTTTTCTATTTGGCCTAAATCACAAAACTTTAATTCCACCCTAATATATCAAATAACTAGCTTACCCGCCAGCGTCTTCGTCCGCGCGGACTACAGTTTAAAGCGAAAAAAAGCATCCCATGTTCTTCTAGGATATTAGAAACCAATGCTAAACTTATACAGACAGCAACATATAGACATTGGGTCGACATTGCCACCTGATAATTATTATAAGTAGGTATTTTTTACAACACTTGTTTTTTTTTAAGATTTGTGTTTGTTTATTATTATTTTTTACAATATGTGTGTAATTTTCTGCTTCAATATGGACTTGTCTGCAATAAAGAATTATTATTATTAAAGCAGGTAAACAGTCTTGATGTTTTTTTACAGACTTTTTCGTTTCCATGGCAACCGTTTCTTATAGCGAGTAATCAACATTTTACAGTTTTCCCATGGAAACTAACAGTTTTCCAGGATAAAAAGTATCCTATGTTTTATTCCAGGGTATAAGCTATCTCCATTCCAAATTTCATCAAAATCCGTCCAGCCGTTATCGCGTGAAAGCTCCCCAAACAAATAAACAGACAATGTTTCACTTTTATATATTGGTATGGTTATATGACCCTGTTGGTCATGAATTTTCAAATCTGCTTAGTAATCCGTTTGCATCCACGCAGGCGCACGCTATTTATAAAAATTGTAACTGCAATACAACAATCAACTCTCATACAACTAAATCTTTATATTTTTGATTCCTACACGTAACTGGACCTGCAGCGACCCAAGCGCCTTGTCTTAGCTTTCGGCCTCTCGCTTTAGCTTTTAGCTTTCTCGTTTATATTTATTATTATTTATTTATTATTAAATTACTTACTGCGCTTACAGTATTCACCAAAGCGCGCAGCAAGTCAAACAGAATTATTATGCATAACATAAAAACTTGTAAGTTCATATATTAATTAGATAAGTAAGTGATACAATGGTTCAAAAAGTGGTTAAATTTTGTACAAAAGATATCCATTTCTGGTTCCTGCGCAATCAGGTCATTGAGCAAATGTATGGCCTGGGCCGTGGGGGCATATTTAGCTGCTTGCGTGCGCACCGGCGTATGTTTTTGTATGGTGGACATCTTGAAAATGGTTAAACTTAAAATATGATTTTATTAATCTAAATCAGTTACTTTGGGAATCTTCAGAAATCCATTTTAATTTAGTTCGGACCATCAATCCGCCATCTTCTATTTTGTCACCAGATTATTGATCAATATATTGATAATTATAAAAATAACCTACCGCTATTTAATATTATATTTTATCGAAAATTAGACGTACCCTCTCTAGGCGAACACTGCACCGCGTCATCACGAGATGATGTAGTGATGAATACGTAAACGTACCCTCTCTAGGCGAACACTGCACCGCGTCATCACGAGATGATGTAGTGATGAATACGTAAACGTACCCTCTCTAGGCGAACACTGCACCGCGTCATCACGAGATGATGTAGTGATGAATACGTAAACGTACCCTCTCTAGGCGAACACTGCACCGCGTCATCACGAGATGATGTAGTGATGAATACGTAAACGTACCCTCTCTAGGCGAACACTGCACCGCGTCATCACGAGATGATGTAGTGATGAATACGTAAACGTACCCTCTCTAGGCGAACACTGCACCGCGTCATCACGAGATGATGTAGTGATGAATACGTAAACGTACCCTCTCTAGGCGAACACTGCACCGCGTCATCACGAGATGATGTAGTGATGAATACGTAAACGTACCCTCTCTAGGCGAACACTGCACCGCGTCATCACGAGATGATGTAGTGATGAATACGTAAACGTACCCTCTCTAGGCGAACACTGCACCGCGTCATCACGAGATGATGTAGTGATGAATACGTAAACGTACCCTCTCTAGGCGAACACTGCACCGCGTCATCACGAGATGATGTAGTGATGAATACGTAAACGTACCCTCTCTAGGCGAACACTGCACCGCGTCATCACGAGATGATGTAGTGATGAATACGTAAACGTACCCTCTCTAGGCGAACACTGCACCGCGTCATCACGAGATGATGTAGTGATGAATACGTAAACGTACCCTCTCTAGGCGAACACTGCACCGCGTCATCACGAGATGATGTAGTGATGAATACGTAAACGTACCCTCTCTAGGCGAACACTGCACCGCGTCATCACGAGATGATGTAGTGATGAATACGTAAACGTACCCTCTCTAGGCGAACACTGCACCGCGTCATCACGAGATGATGTAGTGATGAATACGTAAACGTACCCTCTCTAGGCGAACACTGCACCGCGTCATCACGAGATGATGTAGTGATGAATACGTAAACGTACCCTCTCTAGGCGAACACTGCACCGCGTCATCACGAGATGATGTAGTGATGAATACGTAAACGTACCCTCTCTAGGCGAACACTGCACCGCGTCATCACGAGATGATGTAGTGATGAATACGTAAACGTACCCTCTCTAGGCGAACACTGCACCGCGTCATCACGAGATGATGTAGTGATGAATACGTAAACGTACCCTCTCTAGGCGAACACTGCACCGCGTCATCACGAGATGATGTAGTGATGAATACGTAAACGGCTCTGACACAGATTAGGAAATAGTATTTTTACGGTGCGATGTCCTCCCACTCCAAAGGCCCGCTGTCGACAGTCTGAATTTCATCAAACACCGCATATTTATACCGTATATTTTTCCATAGAAAAATGTATGGAGATTTTTTGATGCGATTTTCTTGGCTTTTTTACCCTACTTCAAAAAAGGAGGAGGTTCTCAATTCGACCCGTATGTTTTAAAAAAATGTTTTTTACCTCGGGCCGTCCGTGATTTGTGAACCGATTTCGAAAATATTTTTTTTGTTTGCATGTATAAACTTTCAGATTGGTCCCATAGAAATTTTATCTAAATCGTTTCGGTAGTTTTTTAACCAGTTCCAATAATAAGAAAAATTTGGATCGAGCGTTCGCGAAGTACGCGCATTTGAAGTCTGTTGGTTGTTCACGTTTTTGTCAAAAAATAATTATTATATTTAAACTAAAAAATACAATTTTTTTTTTTTTTTTTTTTTTTTTCATTTTATATATGGTTTTCCGCAAAGTAACGCCTGAATCTATCAATTATATATTTAAACTAATTACAATAAAGATTGAGGGGATTTGGTGTCCGGGTGCTTTTAGAACAAACTCCAGGTTGTGTTGGTCTTTTATTGCTTCTCACAGTAAACGGACATTATATATATCCCCCTTATTATACAATGCTTCGATTGATTACTTAATTTCGACGTATGAAAATATATTTAGTTACAAAAGTGCGTGCCGGCGACGCCAAGGCCAAAAAGTAGAGAGAGCTTTCTTTTACATACCACAGGCTATAAATATATATTAAAATAGTGGTGTGTACACACGCCACACAATGTATCGTAAAAATAAATATGGCATCTTGTAGATAGGTCATTCATAATATGTAATTGACCAATTCTGCGGAACCGGGTCTTAAGTTTTAATAGCAAATAATCTTCCCAAGTTCCCTAAAGAATGGCAAGTAATGTTCTAATCACTTGACTTATGAAAGGATTTAAAAATAGTCAGAATAAATATACAATGTTTTGGTTTGTTTGCTTTTTTGTCACATGTGATAGTGCTGGCCTCTGGTGTCAAAGTTTGTCAGGCCGCAGGAGGGCCTCTGACATGCTTAACAACTGCTATTAATGAATTATATAATGAACAGCCGAGACTGACAGCTGAGCTGAGTGCCCTCCAGAGCACAGCACGATGAAATACCGCATATAACTTAAAAGAGGCATTGGTGCGGAGCCTAGGACCGAACCCGGTATCTTAGGATTCGATGTTGCACTATTGAACCATTATTATTTATTATTGCATCACTCATCAATTTACAATGATGATACCTGAATCATAATAACTAATCATTTACGTTATCTATCTTCCACAGTAAAAGAGAAGCTATCTGAAGACTACGACAGCGAGATAGCGACGACATCGCTCCGCGTGTCGCTGATGTGTCCACTCGGCAAGATGCGCATGTCGTGTCCGTGCCGGCCCGGGAACTGTCCTCACCTGCAGTGCTTCGACGCTTCGCTGTTCCTACAGATGAATGAGAGGAAGCCCACGTGGCTTTGCCCAGTGTGCGATCGTCCTGCACCTTACGACTCCCTGGTAGTTGACGGGTAAGTTCTACTAGTAGATCCGCAATGTCTGGAAACTATCCTCACCTGCAGTGCTTCGACGCTTCGCTGTTCCTACAGATGAATGAGAGGAAGCCCACGTGGCTTTGCCCAGTGTGCGACCGTCCTGCGCCTTATGACTCCCTGGTAGGTTTTTTTTTATTACGGACTAGGCAATCGTTTGACCACAATCTCACCTAATGGAAAGCGATGATGTGGTCGAAGGTGTAGCACGCTTGCCTAGTAGATACCTAGTCACTCTTGACTTGAACACACCGGAGTTATAATTTACCGGAAACACTGACGAGGGCAGGGCATTCCACTCCTTTGCAGTTCTTATAATAAATGAAGAAGCGTAACGCTTCGTTCTTGTTGACGGTTAAGTTCTACTAGACTACTAGTAGATCCACAATGTCTGGGGACTATTCTCACCTGCAGTGCTTCGACGCCTCGCAGTTCCTTCTGATGAACGAGAGGGGGGAGCCAACGTGGCTGTGTCCAGTGTGCGACCGCCCTGCGCCTTATGAATCCCTGGTAGTTGACGGGTATTTTCTAGTAGACTCCTAGTAGATCCGCAATGTCTGGGAACTGTTCTCACCTTCAGTGCTTCGACGCCTCCCTGTTCCTCCAGATGAATGAAACAAAGCCCGACCGCCTCGCACCTTATGACTCCCTGGTAGTTAATATGTTTTTACGAGACTAGTACACATTGACGCGTGTTTGAATTCCCCGTGCTTCGATTCCTTGGCATTTGACAGGTAAGTAAGCACCACTAGACTGCCAGTAGATCTGCAATATCACTAGTCTGTCCAAACCGGGAACTGTATTCACCTGTAGTGCTTCCAACCTCGATGTTCATTCAGAGGAAAGAGGAATGCTAATAATTACAACATTAATTTATGGATGGGTTAATCATTGGCTTAGATAGCTTTAGCAGCAGTGCCCTTACAAATTTCCATCCTATATACCAGCTTGGGGCCTAAAGTTAGCACAGGGAGGAATTAAGAGAGCTATGCTCAGTATCACTGAGTTTAACCACAAACGAAATGAAAGGATTCAGAGCATGACGAAGGTCAATAAGGTAATACCTTCAATAGCAAAGAAGAAATGGGCAGGACACTGTGCAAGATCTGTGTCGAGATAAGCCTTGAGTGGAGACCTAGGGCCGATACCAGATAGTGAAGCCGACTACCTCAGCGATGGGTCGCGAGAACATTAGGGTATAAGGAAGTCAAGATTAGAAGAGGAGAGGAGACAAAGCAAAGGGAAAATGGATTACCAGAATTCCCTCTTTGATGATGATGAAGCCATCTTAACACAACCCCTACACAGATTATAAAATCCTCATCTGTAGTAACATTGAAGCGATGGTGTAACATCACATCAGTTTAGATTATTTACGACGTAAATCATGGTTTTACCTGAAAATGCAAAATCGCGCATTTAGTAGAACGGATTTTTCAATATAAGATGGAAGCCTAACGGTTCAATAACCAAACCCGGTATTGTTGGATTCTAAGTTGCAACTTAGAATCCAACAATACCGGGTTTGGTTTTAGGCTCCCAAAGTTATGTGCAGTTTTCCATCGCTCCGTGCTTCGGAGGGCACGGTAAGCTGTCGGTCGCGGCTGTTATTGATTAATAGCAGTCGTTAAGCCACGTCAGAGGCCTCGGGCGGCCTGAAAAACTGTCACTAGAGAACAGCACTGCCTCATACGACAAACAAACGAAACCTAACATCGTCGCCTCCGTTCCCCAGGTACTTCCAAGAGGTGCTGGCATCGCAGCGCCTGCCCACAGACTGCAACGAGATCCAGCTGCACGCGGACGGCAGCTGGTCGGCGCACGCGCCGGTCAAGACGCAACCGCAGCAGCAGGCGCAACAGGCCAACGAGTCGGTCACGCTCATCTCAGACGATTTAGGTACATCTATGTGGCTATGTGTTACCGGACCGATACATTGTTATCTGACGGGGTCTAATTCGTAACAATATCGACTGGCGATATCTATACTTTATAATAAATCAATAGGTACGAAAAAGTCTGTACAGGGAAGATAATAAAAAAAAAAAACTAGGGTTAAGACCCTAGAATATTTTTTAAAGCTAAGAATAAGCTGCTGAACAAGAATATATACATTTTAAAAAATCGTCTGTCTGTATGTTTATATGTTTGCGCATCACGTAAAAATTTCTATACCGATTGTGATGCGGTTTTCACTGTTGGATAGCTTAGGGTTTGACTTTAAGCTGGTATAATTGGTATCTCAATCCAATTAGTAGAAGCCGAGCATTTGAGAAAAATATTTTTAACGGCTGACGAAATTTTGATCAAATGTTGGTATGATGGTATGGTAATATTGGTATTTTAGGTCCTGGAATAGCACATATTATACTTTTAACCTAGAATGCGTTTATCCCTCGTGACACTACTGCTTGGTACTACCAGTAGTGCTATAGTAATTTTACCTCTCCTGTGACATTACTGGTGTAGTGCCATGGTAAAAATAGCTGTTCCCGTGTCATAGAGAATTTGATCTCCGGTACCAGGGATATAATAATATTTTTATATGCTTAGATAGGTGGATATCTTTTGATTTCTCAATATTTAATCTTCAAGCTCTATGGGTTTCTGTTCTCCTGATACTTTGAAAGTATGTTCTACACTAATATTATAAAGAGGAAAGATTTGATTGGTTGTTTGTAATGGATAAAGTTAAAAAAAAACATAAATGATTTTTAAAAAAAACACCTAGGTATATAAAGCTCCATTGTCAGCGCATAACATGGGCAATTTTTTTAAGTAGTTTTGTTTATGAAATTTGTAATAATGTAACCCAAGGCATCAAAAATACAGAATGAAATGACGTTGCTATGTAAAAGAAATATAAATGACTCATTGCCATGGAAACGAAGTACTAACAATTCTGTCAAGTATGTCCGTAATAATGCAGTTGTCTATGGTCAAAAAACACCACGATTGTTGGTGCCAAACATTTTAAATTACGCTTACTGGGGTGTTTAGAAGTTACGACGGGTATAAAAATGCTAAAAAGAAGAAAAATACTGCGATGTGAGCGCTACCCGTGCATAGCTGGGGCGAGTCACTATTTTTAAATATAATAACTCTATATATCTTAGCCTCGTGCCATAGAGATGCCATTTTTTAGCATCCTCGCAGTGAAACATACCTTTTATTCAACTCACATATGATTTTTAGTGTCCTCGCAGTGAAACATACCTTTTATTCAACTCACATATGATTTTTAGCATCCTCGCAGTGAAACATAACTTTTATTCAATTCACATATGATTTTTAGCGTCCTCGCAGTGAAACATACCTTTTATTCAACTCACATATGATTTTTATGCAGATTACAATTTGTATTGTTAGTATTTATATTCAGTAGTGGCATTGGTAATAAGTAAGTTTAGGGCAATTTTAATGTATAGACAAGCATCTATTGGGAATACTAGTATCACAGGAGAGAAAACAGTCCTGTAGCATTACTGGTAGTGCCAAGCAGTAGTGTCACGAGTAATTTTAATGTATGGACATGCAGCTATTGAGAATACTAGTATCACGGGAGAGAAAACAGTCCTGTAGCATTACTGGTAGTGCCAAGCAGTAGTGTCACGAGTAATTTTAATGTATGGACATGCAGCTATTGAGAATACTAGTATCACGGGAGAGAAAACAGTCCTGTAGCATTACTGGTAGTGCCAAGCAGTAGTGTCACGAGTAATTTTAATGTATGGACATGCAGCTATTGAGAATACTAGTATCACGGAAGAGAAAACAGTTCTGTAGCATTACTGGTAGTACCAAGCAGTAGTGTCACGAGTAATTTTAATGTATGGACATGCAGCTATTGAGAATACTAGTATCACGGGAGAGAAAACAGTCCTGTAGCATTACTGGTAGTGCCAAGCAGTAGTGTCACGAGTAATTTTAACGTATGGACATGCAGCTATTGAGAATACTAGTATCACGGAAGAGAAAACAGTCCTGTAGCACTACTGGTAGTGCCAAGCAGTAGTGTCACGAGTAATTTTAACGTATGGACATGCAGCTCTTGAGAATACTAGTATCACGGAAGAGAAAACAGTCCTGTAGCATTACTGGTAGTGCCAAGCAGTAGTGTCACGAGTAATTTTAACGTATGGACATGCAGCTATTGAGAATACTAGTATCACGGAAGAGAAAACAGTCCTGTAGCACTACTGGTAGTGCCAAGCAGTAGTGTCACGAGTAATTTTAACGTATGGACATGCAGCTATTGAGAATACTAGTATCACGGAAGAGAAAACAGTCCTGTAGCATTACTGGTAGTGCCAAGCAGTAGTGTCACGAGTAATTTTAACGTATGGACATGCAGCTATTGAGAATACTAGTATCACGGAAGAGAAAACAGTCCTGTAGCATTACTGGTAGTGCCAAGCCGTAGTGTCACGAGTAATTTTAATGTATGGACATGCAGCTATTGAGAATACTAGTATCACGGAAGAGAAAACAGTCCTGTAGCATTACTGGTAGTGCCAAGCAGTAGTGTCACGAGTAATTTTAATGTATGGACATGCAGCTATTGAGAATACTAGTATCACGGGAGAGAAAACAGTCCTGTAGCATTACTGGTAGTGCCAAGCAGTAGTGTCACGAGTAATTTTAACGTATGGACATGCAGCTATTGAGAATACTAGTATCACGGAAGAGAAAACAGTCCTGTAGCATTACTGGTAGTGCCAAGCAGTAGTGTCACGAGTAATTTTAATGTATGGACATGCAGCTATTGAGAATACTAGTATCACGGGAGAGAAAACAGTCCTGTAGCATTACTGGTAGTGCCAAGCAGTAGTGTCACGAGTAATTTTAATGTATGGACATGCAGCTATTGAGAATACTAGTATCACGGGAGAGAAAACAGTCCTGTAGCATTACTGGTAGTGCCAAGCAGTAGTGTCACGAGTAATTTTAATGTATGGACATGCAGCTATTGAGAATACTAGTATCACGGGAGAGAAAACAGTCCTGTAGCATTACTGGTAGTGCCAAGCAGTAGTGTCACGAGTAATTTTAATGTATGGACATGCAGCTATTGAGAATACTAGTATCACGGGAGAGAAAACAGTCCTGTAGCATTACTGGTAGTGCCAAGCAGTAGTGTCACGAGTAATTTTAATGTATGGACATGCAGCTATTGAGAATACTAGTATCACGGGAGAGAAAACAGTCCTGTAGCATTACTGGTAGTGCCAAGCAGTAGTGTCACGAGTAATTTTAATGTATGGACATGCAGCTATTGAGAATACTAGTATCACGGGAGAGAAAACAGTCCTGTAGCATTACTGGTAGTGCCAAGCAGTAGTGTCACGAGTAATTTTAATGTATGGACATGCAGCTATTGAGAATACTAGTATCACGGGAGAGAAAACAGTCCTGTAGCATTACTGGTAGTGCCAAGCAGTAGTGTCACGAGTAATTTTAATGTATGGACATGCAGCTATTGAGAATACTAGTATCACGGGAGAGAAAACAGTCCTGTAGCATTACTGGTAGTGCCAAGCAGTAGTGTCACGAGTAATTTTAATGTATGGACATGCAGCTATTGAGAATACTAGTATCACGGAAGAGAAAACAGTCCTGTAGCATTACTGGTAGTGCCAAGCAGTAGTGTCACGAGTAATTTTAATGTATGGACATGCAGCTATTGAGAATACTAGTATCACGGGAGAGAAAACAGTCCTGTAGCATTACTGGTAGTGCCAAGCAGTAGTGTCACGAGTAATTTTAATGTATGGACATGCAGCTATTGAGAATACTAGTATCGCGGGAGAGAAAACAGTCCTGTAGCATTACTGGTAGTGCCAAGCAGTAGTGTCACGAGTAATTTTAATGTATGGACATGCAGCTATTGAGAATACTAGTATCACGGAAGAGAAAACAGTCCTGTAGCATTACTGGTAGTGCCAAGCAGTAGTGTCACGAGTAATTTTAACGTATGGACATGCAGCTATTGAGAATACTAGTATCACGGGAGAGAAAACAGTCCTGTAGCATTACTGGTAGTGCCAAGCAGTAGTGTCACGAGTAATTTTAATGTATGGACATGCAGCTATTGAGAATACTAGTATCACGGGGGAGAAAACAGTTCTGTAGCATTACTGGTAGTGCCAAGCAGTAGTGTCACGAGTAATTTTAATGTATGGACATGCAGCTATTGAGAATACTAGTATCACGGGGGAGAAAACAGTTCTGTAGCATTACTTGGTAGTGCCAAGCAGTAGTGTCACAAGTAATTTTAACGTATGGACATGCAGCTATTGAGAATACTAGTATCACGGGGGAGAAAACAGTTCTGTAGCACTACTTGGTAGTGCCAAGCAGTAGTGTCACAAGTAATTTTAACGTATGGACATGCAGCTATTGAGAATACTAGTATCACGGGGGAGAAAACAGTTCTGTAGCACTACTTGGTAGTGCCAAGCAGTAGTGTCACAAGTAATTTTAATGTATGGACATGCAGCTATTGAGAATACTAGTATCACGGGGGAGAAAACAGTTCTGTAGCATTACTGGTAGTGCCAAGCAGTAGTGTCACGAGTAATTTTAACGTATGGACATGCAGCTATTGAGAATACTAGTATCACGGGGGAGAAAACAGTTCTGTAGCATTACTGGTAGTGCCAAGCAGTAGTGTCACGAGTAATTTTAACGTATGGACATGCAGCTATTGAGAATACTAGTATCACGGGGGAGAAAACAGTTCTGTAGCACTACTTGGTAGTGCCAAGCAGTAGTGTCACAAGTAATTTTAACGTATGGACATGCAGCTATTGAGAATACTAGTATCACGGGGGAGAAAACAGTTCTGTAGCACTACTTGGTAGTGCCAAGCAGTAGTGTCACAAGTAATTTTAACGTATGGACATGCAGCTATTGAGAATACTAGTATCACGGGGGAGAAAACAGTTCTGTAGCACTACTGGTAGTGCCAAGCAGTAGTGTCACGGGGATAAAAGCACTAATGTATGAGATTGCCTTGCAAAGACACTAATGCCCTAGTAACCCTATGTGTCATGTAGGGGTGTTTTTTAGTTGATGTTTTGTACAGTTAGAGCGATGGTAGTAGTGTTAATAGTGATGGTAGATGGTGATAATAGTGCAAATTAGAATCCTACTATACCGGGCTAGGTCCTCGGACAATGATTTTTCAAGTTATATGCAGTTTTCCACCTCTCCATGCTTCTGAGGCCTCTTTAAGTCTGGAAGTCGTTGCTGATTAATAGCAGTTGCCATGTCAGAGGGCCTCTGACATGGCGACACCAGAGACCAGCACTATAAAATATAAGTAGTCCAATATTGTATGTTATTTATAGGTACTTTTTACACGACTGCCCGAAAAAAGAAGTGCAATGTTTTTAGGATTCATGTATGTTTGTATGTATGTAAGTTTATTTATTCCACCATAACTTTTAAATGCCTAAACAGATTTAGACGTATGGGGTATTGTTAGAATTTTTACAGAATCCCCTGAGTAACATAGGCTATTATTTTTTCTTAGACGAACAACATAGAGTAACATAGGCTATTATATTTTATTGATTTAGACGTATGGGGTATCGTTAGAATTCTTACAGAATCCCCCGAGTAACATAGGCTATTATTTTTTTCTAGACAAACAACATAGAGTAACATAGGCTATTATTTTTTATTGATTTAGACGTATGGGGTATCGTTAGAATTCTTACAGAATCCCCCGAGTAACATAGGCTATTATTTTTTCTTAGACAAACAACATAGGGTAACATAGGCTATTATTTTTTATTGATTTAGATGTATGGGGTATCGTTAGAATTCTTACAGAATCCCCCGAGTAACATAGGCTATTATTTTTTTTGATAAAAAAACTGTATATGGCTCCATTTTCAAATGCGTATTTTTTTTTCTTTGAATTTTACTATATGGGTATCAAATTGATCGCCTTGATGAGTACATTCCAGTAATATATAATTGATTGGCATAAGTTCTTTTTTGGCAGGGCAGACGTGTTTTTTTAGGTTTTAAGCTAGTTTTGATCCTGCAATAACACTTAGGATACTGTTTTATGTGTACGCAGGCAAAGCCGCCGCTTTATAATACGCCATTGAATCCAATGTCAACGAAATGATCCACAGAGGTAATACCAGTAGAAAACGGGGCGAAGCGCGCGGCTGTGGGCGAGGAGCGCAAGCCCAAAGTCGCCGAAGCCCTAGTGGACCTCACGTCAGACTCTGAAGACGAACTGCCTCTGAAGCGCAAGGTGCCGCAGCCGAAGCCCACGCCGCCCGCCTCCGAGTCCAGTGTCAAGAGTGACGATAACTACTCCTCTTCCAGTGGTATGTGGTCATATGGTTGTAGGTACTCACCTCCTTACCTACACCAACACACACACCCTCACCCACCCTTACGCACATACAAACATATCATACACTTAACCGTTAATCTATTTTTACAATAAAGCAGTATCTTTTATTTTTATGATTTTTTTATAGCAGTTAACGCCTGCTTAGCGTAAATATAAAACAAAAATAACGTAGAAAGATGTTCATCAAATAAAAATGGTTTAGGAGACTTAAAATAAGCTATTGAATAAGAATTTAACGTTTTAAAAATGTGTTTGTCTATCTGTATATGTATCGCGCATCACGTAAAAACTACTGGACCTATTGAAACGTGATTTTCACTGTTGGATGGCTTAGATTTTGACTTAAAACCTGTTGTACTTTGTATTTCAATCTGATAGCTAAAAGACTTGGTGTACTTTGTATTTCAATCCGATAGCTAAAAGACCTGTTGTACTTTGTATTTCAATCAGATAGCTAAAAGACCTGGTGTACTTTGTATTTCAATCCGATAGCTAAAAGACCTGGTGTACTTTGTATTTCAATCCGATAGCTAAAAGACCTGGTGTACTATGTATTTCAATCCGATAGCTAAAAGACGAGCACCGCTCACTCGAAAACAAGAGAAGTATTTAAAATTATTTTAATCTGCACCCCAGCGACTCAGATGAGTGAGTTACTTCATACTCGAACTTTGGGCCCTTTGCCTCGGGTGCAAAACCGACACAGTAAAGATGTCACCTGAGGAGGGGCGAGGCAACGTAGCAAGAGCGAGCTCTCTCATAACCCATCCCATAACCCCTTTACAACACCAAGTAAACCGAGATCAATGCGACTAGTCTGTAAAGGGGTTATTCAACATTTTTATGATTCCTCAAAAGTAAAAAAAGGAACCCTTATAAGATCATTTTGTTGTCCTTCTGTCTGTCTGTCTAGTCCCTTTTTCTCAGGAACGCTTAGAGTTTGTTTGTCGTATGAGGTAGTGCTGGCCTTATCAAGAGTTAGAGTTATCAAGTTGAAATTAATATCAAATACTCAGGTCTGCAATCCCTTGAAGCTGACAAAAAAACAAATTTCTGAGTCAATGCAATCAAATGATACGGCCGCATATTTTGACACTCAAGGAAATCAAAACCTAAAAGTTACTTCCCGTGGACTTAGAATCACGAAATTTGTCAAGAAGCAATGTGTTATAGAACAAGTAAAGAGAAAAATCCGAAAACCGTAAATTTATAGCTAAATGAAAAATAAAAAAAGCATACTGAACCCTCGATGCTCGAGAGCACCTGGCTGTTTTTTTTTTCTTGTGGTTCCGCGCGATTTAAACATTCTGCCAATGCTCCTATCCAGCTGTGGAGGCGGTGTCGTCGAGCGGATACCGGTCGCCGGGCGGCGGAGGCGTCATCTCGCTGGACAGCCCCTCCCCGCCCGCGCCCGCCGCCTCGCCGCTGCCCGCGCCGCACGACCCGCTGCCCGACCGCCCGCACCTCTCCATCACTCCCGTCGATCGCTGTAAGTATTACAGTATACAGGACGGATTTTTGAGACAGGACAGTAAGGGCAGGTACCTTAAGAACCGTTTTAGTTACAGGAAAACGTTCCTAAGAGACCATTCATAACTTTTAGAGATATTCAGAATTTGGAAAAAAAATACATTGAGCAAGATAATGGTCACATTACACAAAAACTTTTTTTGATGCCAATCGATCTTGTTTCTTATAAGGATTAAAAGTCTCTATGAGACCGACTGAGGTTTGTGTACTAGAAAAGTCAGAAATTGCAAAACATTTTTCCATACATTTTGTACAAAATCATCATCATCATTATTTCAGCATTTAGACTGACTTTAGACCTATGTCCACTGCTGAACATAGGCCTCCCCAATGAGCGCCATGATGAGCGATCTTGTGCCACCTCCATCCACCGACTTCCTGCGATGGCTACAATGTCGTCAGTCCATCGTGTGGGGCGTCTCCCTACACTTAGTTTGCTTGTTCATGGTCGCCATTCGAGAACCTTTATTCCCCAGCCGTTGTCAGTTCTGCGAACTATATGGGCTGCCCATTGCCACTTCAACTTGCAAACTCTGAGAGCTATGTCGGTAACCTTGGTTCTTCTACGGATTTCCTCGTTTCGGATTCTATCACGTAGCGAAACACCGACCATAGCTGTCCATTGCACGCTGCGCGACTTTGAGCTTGTGTATGAGACCAATAGTCAGCGACCACGTCTCAGTGCCGTATGTCATCACTGGAAACACGCACTGATTACAAACTTTCTTCTTGAGGCTCTGCGGTATCTGCGACGAGAAGATATGGCGTAATTTCCCGAACACCGCCCATCCGAGTTGGATCAAAAACGAAACCAATAAAATAAAATACTAACATCATTCAAATACAAACTTTTCATAAATACTGACAGTTATAACCTCACATGGTCCGATAGAGACTTTAGATCCTTATAAGAAACAGGATCGATTGACATTTTTATTGTGAAACGCCCATTTTCTTAGTGACTGTTTATTTTCTTAAATCTGTGTATTCTGGTCAAAATATCTCCAAAAGCTAAGGGGAGTCTCCTAAGAACGTTTTCCTGTAGCTACAACAGTTACGGTAATTTCGTACAAAATGTATTCTAAATTTCATCAAAATCCGTTCCACCTGCGTGAGTGATGATGATGATGAAACGTATCCTATGCGTTATTCCATGGTATAAGCTATCTCCATTCCAAATTTAATTAAAATCCGGTCCATCCACGTGCGTGATGATGAAAGTATCATATGTGTTATTCCAGGGTATTAGCTATCTCCATTCCAAATTTAATTAAAATCCGGTCCATCCACGTGCGTGATGATGATGAAAGTATCATATGTGTTATTCCAGGGTATTAGCTATCTCCATTCCAAATTTAATTAAAATCCGGTCCATCCACGTGCGTGATGATGAAAGTATCATATGTGTTATTCCAGGGTATTAGCTATCTCCATTCCAAATTTAATTAAAATCCGGTCCATCCACGTGCGTGATGATGATGAAAGTATCATATGTGTTATTCCAGGGTATTAGCTATCTCCATTCCAAATTTAATTAAAATCCGGTCCATCCACGTGCGTGATGATGAAAGTATCATATGTGTTATTCCAGGGTATTAGCTATCTCCATTCCAAATTTAATTAAAATCCGGTCCATCCACGTGCGTGATGATGATGAAAGTATCATATGTGTTATTCCAGGGTATTAGCTATCTCCATTCCAAATTTAATTAAAATCCGGTCCATCCACGTGCGTGATGATGAAAGTATCATATGTGTTATTCCAGGGTATTAGCTATCTCCATTCCAAATTTAATTAAAATCCGGTCCATCCACGTGCGTGATGATGATGAAAGTATCATATGTGTTATTCCAGGGTATTAGCTATCTCCATTCCAAATTTAATTAAAATCCGGTCCATCCACGTGCGTGATGATGAAAGTATCCTATGCGTTATTCCATGGTATAAGCTATCTCCATTCCAAATTTAATTAAAATCCGGTCCATCCACGTGCGTGATGATGAAAGTATCATATGTGTTATTCCAGGGTATTAGCTATCTCCATTCCAAATTTAATTAAAATCCGGTCCATCCACGTGCGTGATGATGATGAAAGTATCATATGTGTTATTCCAGGGTATAAGCTATCTCCATTCCAAATTTAATTAAAATCCGGTCCATCCACGTGCGTGATGATGATGAAAGTATCATATGTGTTATTCCAGGGTATTAGCTATCTCCATTCCAAATTTAATTAAAATCCGGTCCATCCACGTGCGTGATGATGATGAAAGTATCATATGTGTTATTCCAGGGTATTAGCTATCTCCATTCCAAATTTAATTAAAATCCGGTCCATCCACGTGCGTGATGATGAAAGTATCATATGTGTTATTCCAGGGTATTAGCTATCTCCATTCCAAATTTAATTAAAATCCGGTCCATCCACGTGCGTGATGATGATGAAAGTATCATATGTGTTATTCCAGGGTATTAGCTATCTCCATTCCAAATTTAATTAAAATCCGGTCCATCCACGTGCGTGATGATGAAAGTATCATATGTGTTATTCCAGGGTATTAGCTATCTCCATTCCAAATTTAATTAAAATCCGGTCCATCCACGTGCGTGATGATGATGAAAGTATCATATGTGTTATTCCAGGGTATTAGCTATCTCCATTCCAAATTTAATTAAAATCCGGTCCATCCACGTGCGTGATGATGAAAGTATCATATGTGTTATTCCAGGGTATTAGCTATCTCCATTCCAAATTTAATTAAAATCCGGTCCATCCACGTGCGTGATGATGATGAAAGTATCATATGTGTTATTCCAGGGTATTAGCTATCTCCATTCCAAATTTAATTAAAATCCGGTCCATCCACGTGCGTGATGATGAAAGTATCATATGTGTTATTCCAGGGTATTAGCTATCTCCATTCCAAATTTAATTAAAATCCGGTCCATCCACGTGCGTGATGATGATGAAAGTATCATATGTGTTATTCCAGGGTATTAGCTATCTCCATTCCAAATTTAATTAAAATCCGGTCCATCCACGTGCGTGATGATGAAAGTATCATATGTGTTATTCCAGGGTATTAGCTATCTCCATTCCAAATTTAATTAAAATCCGGTCCATCCACGTGCGTGATGATGATGAAAGTATCATATGTGTTATTCCAGGGTATTAGCTATCTCCATTCCAAATTTAATTAAAATCCGGTCCATCCACGTGCGTGATGATGAAAGTATCATATGTGTTATTCCAGGGTATTAGCTATCTCCATTCCAAATTTAATTAAAATCCGGTCCATCCACGTGCGTGATGATGATGAAAGTATCATATGTGTTATTCCAGGGTATTAGCTATCTCCATTCCAAATTTAATTAAAATCCGGTCCATCCACGTGCGTGATGATGAAAGTATCATATGTGTTATTCCAGGGTATTAGCTATCTCCATTCCAAATTTAATTAAAATCCGGTCCATCCACGTGCGTGATGATGATGAAAGTATCATATGTGTTATTCCAGGGTATTAGCTATCTCCATTCCAAATTTAATTAAAATCCGGTCCATCCACGTGCGTGATGATGAAAGTATCATATGTGTTATTCCAGGGTATTAGCTATCTCCATTCCAAATTTAATTAAAATCCGGTCCATCCACGTGCGTGATGATGATGAAAGTATCATATGTGTTATTCCAGGGTATTAGCTATCTCCATTCCAAATTTAATTAAAATCCGGTCCATCCACGTGCGTGATGATGAAAGTATCATATGTGTTATTCCAGGGTATTAGCTATCTCCATTCCAAATTTAATTAAAATCCGGTCCATCCACGTGCGTGATGATGATGAAAGTATCATATGTGTTATTCCAGGGTATTAGCTATCTCCATTCCAAATTTAATTAAAATCCGGTCCATCCACGTGCGTGATGATGAAAGTATCATATGTGTTATTCCAGGGTATTAGCTATCTCCATTCCAAATTTAATTAAAATCCGGTCCATCCACGTGCGTGATGATGATGAAAGTATCATATGTGTTATTCCAGGGTATTAGCTATCTCCATTCCAAATTTAATTAAAATCCGGTCCATCCACGTGCGTGATGATGATGAAAGTATCATATGTGTTATTCCAGGGTATTAGCTATCTCCATTCCAAATTTAATTAAAATCCGGTCCATCCACGTGCGTGATGATGATGAAAGTATCATATGTGTTATTCCAGGGTATTAGCTATCTCCATTCCAAATTTAATTAAAATCCGGTCCATCCACGTGCGTGATGATGATGAAAGTATCATATGTGTTATTCCAGGGTATTAGCTATCTCCATTCCAAATTTAATTAAAATCCGGTCCATCCACGTGCGTGATGATGAAAGTATCATATGTGTTATTCCAGGGTATTAGCTATCTCCATTCCAAATTTAATTAAAATCCGGTCCATCCACGTGCGTGATGATGAAAGTATCATATGTGTTATTCCAGGGTATTAGCTATCTCCATTCCAAATTTAATTAAAATCCGGTCCATCCACGTGCGTGATGATGATGAAAGTATCATATGTGTTATTCCAGGGTATTAGCTATCTCCATTCCAAATTTAATTAAAATCCGGTCCATCCACGTGCGTGATGATGAAAGTATCATATGTGTTATTCCAGGGTATTAGCTATCTCCATTCCAAATTTCAACAAAATCCGTTCCACCTGCGCGAGTGATGATGATGATGATGATTAAAGTATCCTATGCGTTATTCCATGGTATAAGCTATATCCATTCCAAAGTTCATCAAAATCCGTTCTATCCATGTGAGTGATAATGATGATGAAGATGAAAGTGTCCTATGTTTTATTCCATGGAATTCGCATCTCCATTCCAAATTTCATCAAAATCCGTTCCAGCTGCGTGAGTGATGATGATGATGATGGTGATGATGAAAAGTATCCTATGCGTTATTCCATGGTATAAGCTATCTCCATTCCAAAGTTCATCAAAATCTGTCCCCTTCACGTGAGTGATGATGATTAAGATGATGAAAGTATCCTATGTTTTATTCCAGGGTATTAGCAATTTCCATTCCAAATTTCATCAAAATCCGTTCCATCCGCGTGAGTGATCTTGATGAACAGTATCCTATGCGTTATTCCATGGTATAAGCTATCTCCATTCCAAAGTTCATCAAAATCCGTCCCCTTCACGTGAGTGATGATGATTAAGATGATGAAAGTATCCTATGTTTTATTCCAGGGTATTAGCAATTTCCATTCCAAATTTCATCAAAATCCGTTCCATCCGCGTGAGTGATCTTGATGAAAAGTATCCTATGCGTTATTCCAGGGTATTAGCTATCTCCATTCCAAATTTAATTAAAATCCGGTCCATCCACGTGCGTGATGATGAAAGTATCATATGTGTTATTCCAGGGTATTAGCTATCTCCATTCCAAATTTAATTAAAATCCGGTCCATCCACGTGCGTGATGATGAAAGTATCATATGTGTTATTCCAGGGTATTAGCTATCTCCATTCCAAATTTAATTAAAATCCGGTCCATCCACGTGCGTGATGATGATGAAAGTATCATATGTGTTATTCCAGGGTATTAGCTATCTCCATTCCAAATTTAATTAAAATCCGGTCCATCCACGTGCGTGATGATGAAAGTATCATATGTGTTATTCCAGGGTATTAGCTATCTCCATTCCAAATTTCAACAAAATCCGTTCCACCTGCGCGAGTGATGATGATGATGATGATTAAAGTATCCTATGCGTTATTCCATGGTATAAGCTATATCCATTCCAAAGTTCATCAAAATCCGTTCTATCCATGTGAGTGATAATGATGATGAAGATGAAAGTGTCCTATGTTTTATTCCATGGAATTCGCATCTCCATTCCAAATTTCATCAAAATCCGTTCCAGCTGCGTGAGTGATGATGATGATGATGGTGATGATGAAAAGTATCCTATGCGTTATTCCATGGTATAAGCTATCTCCATTCCAAAGTTCATCAAAATCTGTCCCCTTCACGTGAGTGATGATGATTAAGATGATGAAAGTATCCTATGTTTTATTCCAGGGTATTAGCAATTTCCATTCCAAATTTCATCAAAATCCGTTCCATCCGCGTGAGTGATCTTGATGAACAGTATCCTATGCGTTATTCCATGGTATAAGCTATCTCCATTCCAAAGTTCATCAAAATCCGTCCCCTTCACGTGAGTGATGATGATTAAGATGATGAAAGTATCCTATGTTTTATTCCAGGGTATTAGCAATTTCCATTCCAAATTTCATCAAAATCCGTTCCATCCGCGTGAGTGATCTTGATGAAAAGTATCCTATGCGTTATTCCATGGTATAAGCTATCTCCATTCCAAAGTTCATCAAAATCCGTCCCCTTCACGTGAGTGATGATGATTAAGATGATGAAAGTATCCTATGTTTTATTCCAGGGTATTAGCAATTTCCATTCCAAATTTCATCAAAATCCGTTCCATCCGCGTGAGTGATCTTGATGAAAAGTATCCTATGCGTTATTCCATGGTATAAGCTATATCCATTCCAAAGTTCATCAAAATCCGTTCTATCCATGTGAGTGATAATGATGATGAAGATGAAAGTGTCCTATGTTTTATTCCATGGAATTCGCATCTCCATTCCAAATTTCATCAAAATCCGTTCCAGCTGCGTGAGTGATGATGATGATGATGGTGATGATGAAAAGTATCCTATGCGTTATTCCATGGTATAAGCTATCTCCATTCCAAAGTTCATCAAAATCTGTCCCATTCACGTGAGTGATGATGATTAAGATGATGAAAGTATCCTATGTTTTATTCCAGGGTATTAGCAATTTCCATTCCAAATTTCATCAAAATCCGTTCCATCCGCGTGAGTGATCTTGATGAAAAGTATCCTATGCGTTATTCCATGGTATAAGCTATCTCCATTCCAAAGTTCATCAAAATCCGTCCCCTTCACGTGAGTGATGATGATTAAGATGATGAAAGTATCCTATGTTTTATTCCAGGGTATTAGCAATTTCCATTCCAAATTTCATCAAAATCCGTTCCATCCGCGTGAGTGATCTTGATGAAAAGTATCCTATGCGTTATTCCATGGTATAAGCTATCTCCATTCCAAAGTTCATCAAAATCCGTCCCCTTCACGTGAGTGATGATGATTAAGATGATGAAAGTATCCTATGTTTTATTCCAGGGTATTAGCAATTTCCATTCCAAATTTCATCAAAATCCGTTCCATCCGCGTGAGTGATCTTGATGAAAAGTATCCTATGCGTTATTCCATGGTATAAGCTATATCCATTCCAAAGTTCATCAAAATCCGTTCTATCCATGTGAGTGATAATGATGATGAAGATGAAAGTGTCCTATGTTTTATTCCATGGAATTCGCATCTCCATTCCAAATTTCATCAAAATCCGTTCCAGCTGCGTGAGTGATGATGATGATGATGGTGATGATGAAAAGTATCCTATGCGTTATTCCATGGTATAAGCTATCTCCATTCCAAAGTTCATCAAAATCTGTCCCCTTCACGTGAGTGATGATGATTAAGATGATGAAAGTATCCTATGTTTTATTCCAGGGTATTAGCAATTTCCATTCCAAATTTCATCAAAATCCGTTCCATCCGCGTGAGTGATCTTGATGAAAAGTATCCTATGCGTTATTCCATGGTATAAGCTATCTCCATTCCAAAGTTTATCAAAATCCGTCCCCTTCACGTGAGTGATGATGATTAAGATGATGAAAGTATCCTATGTTTTATTCCAGGGTATTAGCAATTTCCATTCCAAATTTCATCAAAATCCGTTCCATCCGCGTGAGTGATCTTGATGAAAAGTATCCTATGCGTTATTCCATGGTATAAGCTATCTCCATTCCAAAGTTTATCAAAATCCGTCCCCTTCACGTGAGTGATGATGATTAAGATGATGAAAGTATCCTATGTTTTATTCCAGGGTATTAGCAATTTCCATTCCAAATTTCATCAAAATCCGTTCCATCCGCGTGAGTGATCTTGATGAAAAGTAGCCTATGCGATATTCCATGGTATAAGCTATCTCCATTCCAAAGTTTCTCAAAATCCATTCCATTCACGTGAGTGATGATGATGATTGCTAATATCCTGGAATAGGGTATTAGCAATCTTCATCAAAATCTGTTCCATCTACGTGAGTGATGATGATGATTTATTTATTTATTTAGGTTTCCCATTGATAATTACATTAGAACTTACTCTATTTATTTCTAGGTTAAGGTTAATGCATTATCCATTGAAGGGAAACACAGCATGCATTATACCAAATATAACTAAGTAACTTGTTTTAACAACCAAGAAGGAATTTAAACAATGGAATTAATGATGAAAGTATCCTATGCGTTATTCCATGGTATAAGCTATCTCCATTTCAATTTTGACCGTGAAAGCGAAACAAACAAACAACCTCACTTTCGTATTTATAATAGTACCTACTACTAATAGTACAGTACTAATAGTAGTATATACTTTATAATAGTACTAGCTTTCGCCGGCGATTTCGTGCAGTATATCCCGAAAAAACATCCTATGTTCCTGAGCATTGGTATGCTCTTGATGCTTTTTGGCAGACTTGTTATTATTTCGATTCCATGGCAACCTTCCTTACAGCCAGTAATCGACATTTTCCAGTTTTCATGGAAACATACCATTTCCGGGATAAAAATATCCTATGTACAGTACCTATTTGCAAAGTTTCATCAAAATCTGATCAGCTGTTTTGGCGTTAAAGCTCCCCAAACAAACAAACAGACAAAGTTTCACTTTTATATACTGGTGTGGATATAAAGGAATAGGATTGTTTACAATTTCTTTTTGATAGGTAACTATGTAACTAAAGCATAAATAACTTCACTCCAAAGCTTGAACTTTAATAAACTGTAGGTAGGTACTATAACTTCCTAGGTATTTATGAAGCGTTCCAAAACAGGTACTTAATAGGTAGGTAGGTCGGCTTTATTAGGGACCATACGTATTTTTAAGGACCATCTTTCATTGAGTGAGGTTGATAGGCATTCTTTTATCTCTAATAAATATGAAAGTGAGTTTGTCTATCTGTATGTTTGATACTAAACTACTGTACGTGCATAAAACGCTTGACTCCTATGTCACAAACAATGACAAACGCGCGAAAATCTAAACACTCAAATGTGCGCCATCTTCTGTTTTTTTTGTACAACTGCATGCTCCTTCAGCTAAATCGTGATATTGGTTCAATAAATCAACTGTTAAAAATACCTGATTATGAATTTGCAATTTTCGTTACTAATGTTATGAATTTTTTGTATTTTATACTCAAAATAAATAAATATGATAAACCAGAACAGTAAAATGCGATATTTCGTCGATTACAGGTAAATTTTAGTTCTAGCGAGCCAAGTATCGCCATCTAGCAACATTTTTAAACTACTGTGAGTGGACTAAGGAGATAGCAATCTTTCCTACTATAATTTATCGATGGTGATACTTAGAATCCAACTACACTAGGTTCGGTCCTATGCTTTTTGGCTTGACCAATGACTTTTCTAAGCAATGTGCGGATTTCACACGTTAAGCTGTCGGTCCTGGCTTCTATTGATTAATAGCAGTCTTTAAGCCACGTCAGAGGCCCTCGGGCGGCCTGACAACTCCGACACCAGACAGAGGCCACCACTACCTCATACGACAATCAAACAAACAAAATAATAAACTGAGCGAACAACGTTTGCAGGCACAAGCAACAACAGCGAGCGCGAGGAGGGAGAATTAGCGACGCCGACGCACTGGGCGCCCTACGCAGATAACGATGATGACAACTTTAGGAAGTAAGTACGTCTGTTTCGTCATCTTCAGACAGTATTTGTCCACTGCTGGACGTAGGCCTCCTGATGCACTTCACTGAGCTTCTGCTTATTGTTGTGTCTTTAATGTAAGGAGGTTTTTGCCCATAATCGCCACGCTGGGAATGCGGGTTGTGCGCAGGGCGTAGCTTCTCGCACCCGTGACGCTACTACCCGTCACCGGCCTGTGTAATTTGGCTACGCTTGTTTTGGGATGGTTATACCGCCATCTGTCGGTCGCCAGAGTCTCGTTCGTTATCCAGCAGGATGATGTGCAGGTGAGGTTGGCTTGGAGCAGTTTGAGATTGTGTTTCGCTCCCTTACATCCCCGCCCCGACAACTACTTTCAAGTGGTTTCTTATTCAGATGGTTACCATGTAGATTCAGGTGGTTAGTTTGCAGAAATATGTACAGCATCTGATGATGCTATTACAGACCGCATGCTAATCCGCTGAGAACACTACACATGAAGACCTTTACAGAGACATCGCGAAAGTTGTTTGTAAGAGGAAATTCTAGAACTACTGACTGGCTGGCCACCGCCTAATTCAAAGCTATAGCGATAGTGATATCAATGCATTGTCCGTCCTTGTCATTGTTACCACATGACAAGGACGGACATTGCATTGACGTCATAAACGATTACAATTCTATTACGATCGCTGAACCGCGGTCGCCCTGCTGATCTGATTCTGGTAATTCTTACACTGATAGAAAGCTAAACCATACTACATACATACATATTCCATAATATGGACATAGGCTATATTTCGCCCCGGGTAGGGCGGAAAAATGCAAAGTTTCCAAGGAATAACCGGTAAACAACGGGTGGAGCCGTAGAGCAGAGCAGCTACTTTTAAACATCAAATAAAATCAAAATAGGGTGGAATCTATTTGAAATGTACCAACAAAGCCCTTTCATATGACAGCCACCCAATAATTCCGATATCTCAACAAGTCTAACCGATTTAGATCATATGCATTTTTAACCCCCGAACAAAGAGACGGGTGTTATAAGTTTAGGGTGTGTATCAGCGTGTGAGGGTGTGTGTGTGTGTATTTGTCTGTGGCATCGTAGCTCCCAAACGAAAGGACCAATTTGCATGCGGTTTTTTCTGTTCGAAAGCTGATGTGATGGTTCTTAGATATATGGGGAGGGGGAGATGAGAAAAGGGGGGGGGGAGAAAATCGTAGCTTTCGAACAAATGGACTGATTTAGCTGCGGTTTTATATATTTGAAAGCTGAGGTAAACGAGATGGTTCTCAGCTAAAAGTGTGGCCGGAGCCACACTTTTAGCTGAGAACCAATTTCTTATTCTTATTCTTCAAAAATAATTTTGAATTAAATAAGAAAAAAATGATTTATTTAAAAAAAAACGTGTGGTGAATGGGTCAATAGTTATAAATATTTCATTGACAGATATGAGAAGAAGGATTATCATTTCGATAATATCTTAAAAAACACCCCACGCTTTTTTTTAAATAAAACATTTGTTTCTTATTTAGTTCAAAATTATTAAAATTTATTTTATATTTTTTAGTTTGGTTTTCTATATAAAGCGTGTTTTTTAGTTTTTTTTAAACTATTATTTATTTTCTACTTTTTAGTTTGGTTTATTTATAAGTTTTTTTTTTTTTTTTTTTTTTCGAATTAATTCGAGGAGTCGGTTACAAACATACAAGTGAAGCTAATATAAAGCGTATAAAAAGGACAATAATGTTTATAGGATTCATGTATGTTTGTATGTGACTTTCTTTATTCCACCATAACTTTTAAATGCCTGAACAGATTAGACGTATGGGGTAGCGTTAGAATCCTTACACCCCCTCCCCCCCCCCCCCCTTCCTCCACACAGAAAAAGTTTTTGGCGGCAGTTTCTCCATTTTCAAAGGCGAAATGTATTATTTCGAATTTTTCATTATAGGTATCAAATTGACGGCCTTAGTGAGCACATTTCAACAGTATATAATTTATTGTTTGTCAGGGCAGCTTTTAAGCTAGTTTAGTTGCCTTGTCATGTAACCTTATGGTTTATTGTCCAGATACTGACCGACGGAGAAGGATGACTGCCCGCGGCCCGCCGGCGGTCATTCTTCTGAAGAGGACCAAGACCCGAACATTGAGCACAACTATGCAGAAGTTCCCGTCGTGTACGAGGACATATAAAGCTGAATATGATGGCGAACGGGAATCGAAGAATATTCTCTCATTTGAAAACTATATGGCTGATGGACAATCACGCCTAATTCTTCGAACCTGGCGAGCGTTGTATTCCACATACAAACGTAGTTACGCTAAATTAATAAAAACTAGTAATCAGATTTAAAACAAAACAATCGTTGCGCCCGTTGCAATCGTTAAACAAAATAATGTTGATGGTCGTATGTATTATGATGGCCGAGTGGCTAGTAGTGACCCTGACGGCGAAGTCAACCAACGGTCGGGGTTCGAAAACCGCAAGGTGCAACCATGTAATAGGCAGAAATGTTTGTTTCCGAGTCATAGATGTCGATTCGTATCTATGTAAGTTCCCTGTGCCCATAATATATATAGATAGAGTATCCTAATATAATTATTCCGGCGGAACATTGATAATTATATATCTTCAAAGTTAGTTTTGATCTGATTTCTAGTTTTAAAATTAACACATTGTATGAAAAAGTGTAAGTTAATTTGAAATTTTGTAGAATGTCATACATCTAGCTCAAGGAGCGTTATTCTATCTATAGGATCATAGATTATCTTTGTCCAACATTTACCAAAGTTCAACAAAATGTTGGCCTGAGAGTACTAAAAACATTTAAGGCCTACTGGGGATCATTAAAATACGGTTAGGATTCCTAGTCGTCACGTCGCTGTTCCTCATAGTCACATTCACTGATACGTCAGTTTGTTTATCTAGTCAGTTTACTCCATTCTTCTCAAGTTCTAGTACATCAGTATCCAGTTGAGATGTTTTTTCTGTTTGTGTATAAGGCACACAGACACGTGTAATTGTTTTCAAATTTTGATGTATTTACTGAAGAATTGTTCTCCATTGTACATCGTAGAGTTGAGCATGAGACGAACTGAGGTAAGTGACTAGTCATACAAACTATACGGTTGAATGTGACTTATCAGGAATAGCGACGAAAAAGCTAACGTGACGTCTCGGATTTCTAACCAAAATAGGACAAAATGTGCGAAAGTGCAACTTGAAGTTAATCAATATTGTCCACTATTTAGGAACTATGTTTTTTTTGTCCTGCCGAGTTGAAGAGACCTTTTCCTGTATTGTTTAAAACATACATTTTTCTATTCATAATATGCTAGCTAGACAAATACAGGAAGCTCTTTTTAATTCGCTGTATAAATGGCCTATATTTTCAATTCGCTGGAATTATTGATTGTGAAGCAAAATTATATAACATTTGTCAAAGAACTTATAAATTATGTTAACTAATTAGTTTGAAAAGAAAATTTCCCTTTCATGTGCCGTCACTAACGGTGCTCCGGATATATGCCGCAATTAAAAAAAACATAATCTTACAGTGATCATTAAACCTTCATTTTATATCAATAAAATCCAGTGTAAATTGATTCTAATACTTGTAACAAATTAATAGATAAGATGTTCAACGTGTGTTTAAGACATGCTATGGTGATTTAACGAGGAGAGAATGTCGCCAAAATCATATGAAAACGTAGCTTAAGCTTTTATTACCAAATATGGGTTTATTTATTGGGATTGTAATGTTTCTGGTAAAATATAGGTTTAAAATTGCCAGTGAACATAATGGCCGGGTACGCGTGCTGTTTGGTAGAATTGATGGTTGATTCTACCGGATAGCATCATGTATTGCGTAGCTACCATGTTTAGGAATTTAAGTCTCAATCGAAATGGACAATGCAAGTCCCAAAGATGATAAATAATTAATACTGTCGGTGAAAAATCTGTGTTAAATATAAGGCCTTAGTATCAAGGCACACTGTGACCAAACATCCTTGCAGCGATCAGTGTATCACAGTGTTTTGTCTCGGTGTGTTTTGGCACTTAGTTATTTAGAATAGTTTAGGGAATTTCATGTATAAATCATTTTAGAATTTAGACGCTGCTCCCTTACCACAAAATTGTAGGCGATTGAAATGGAAACCGTGGAATTGTTAGAGCAAGCTTGTTACTGAGACGGGGCTAAGGCTTTTAAAAAAAAAGGAAAAATTCAGGCCTAGCCGAAATTAAAATTTGTATCTAACAGGAACAAGACTACTATTTTGTATTTCTGACTAAGCCTAGGTTCGACCATACGAGAGTAAATTTAATCTTAGAATAGTGGCATAGAAATGACGGAATAACCGTCATTTGTCTATGCTACTATTCTAAGGCTGGGTTGCTTCATTTAAAATTACTGTTATAGTTTAAATTAACTGTAACTTTAAACCATTAAGTTTAGTCAGCATGTGTACCATCATATTTGTTGTTACAGTTAACTGAGTATGCATCTGACAGATATTTAACATAAACAATAACACTAACCAGCGAAGCGTGGGCAGTTACGGTTAACAGTTATGACGTCATTTAACAATTGACAGGTGGTGCAACTATTTTTTTGCCTAACCGGTACTTTAACTGAAATGTTGATGTTTGTTATTGCTAAAGTAAGATGGTGCTACCCATACTAAGAATAAAATTGAGTCTCGTTTGGTCGAATCCAGCCTAAAAGAAGTAATAAATAGAAAATCTATTTATGACTTCTTTTAGTATCATAATAATAATTTAATTGTAGGCTATGGACCCCACTGTTATCCTTTTGCTTCGATTTCCTTTCGCTCCACACATTTGTCGAATAGTAGAGAATAGTCCACGTGAAGGTGAGATGCTCTGTTGATTCCTTCTGGCGCGGACACGCAAGGCAAACATTTTTTGCTTATCTTGAATAAGCGTCCAATACTATATTGAATAGAGCAATAATAAAAAAAATAGTTAAAATGAAAAGCTTGTATGTGCATTTTAACTTTTTTTTTATATCTACTTTCTTCGAGTTGTGAGCTAACCTAAAAATTTCAGCCGGATAGCTAATCGGCAAGTGCTCGAAATTTGAATTGCAAGATTCCAGGACACAGATACATACGTACAAATGTAGACAAATAAAAGCTTCGCGCTCGCCGACTCATTCAGTCAGCGGCTGATCGAAGACGCTCTGCGTTGATTTAGCATGAGTCTGCCTCCATGTGCAGAGTCAATCAGTCAGCCGCTAACTGCTTTAGTCTCCTTAAATCTGATTTAGCTGTTATTGGGCCGGCGGAGGATGACTTGCCCATACAAACGAAATACCAAAATCATTTGGTACCTAGATAAATACTATCCGAATTTGCAAAATATCATATACTCGTATGGCGGAAATATGCTTCAGTTAAAAAAATTAAGATTTTGGTACTAAGTTTGTATGGACAAGACATTCTCCGCCGACCCCTCGACATTACGTTTGTATGGACAAGTCATTCTCCTCCGACCCCTTAACATTACCTTTGTATGGGCAAGTCTCTGCCGACCCCAAACATTTATACATTTCAATTAAGATATTGAGCATTTATACATATTTGTTGCTTCAATAAATGCTCTTTGAAAATATTTGTCTTTTTCTACTAATTTTGTAAAGTATGTAACAACAGCTGAGCGGTTAAAATTGTATGTATTGTATAGTTTATTTCATTGCACATAACATTTCATTAAATTTATGCTCATGTACGAATGTTTGATCGTTACTTGATAAATGCTTCAGTTACCTCAAATATAAATAAATAGTTATTTCTTATCAATCGCATTTTGCTTTATCTATCTTAAAAAATGTTAAAAATAACTCATGATAAATATGATAGATTAGAGCTATCCTACCCCCGATAAGCTAAAAACACCTTTTTTACGATAGTATTAAATAACCGTACTAAATTATCAAACATACAAATTAATTATTCTATTCTTATTTTAAACAAATAAGGTGATTCTTACGTGAGGTGTAGAATAATTTATAAGCTGAAGGGCACGAACTGGTAGTGTCACCTCGATTTTATGAAATTGTTTAGACTATGATGGTAGGTTAATAATAAATGTAAATAATTATTGACTCTTTATTTTTAAATGCCTCATCCAAGTCCCGCACGGACATTAACTAACATGATAACCTACAATTTAAATGATTAATTCATTGAAATCGGAAAAAAGTGTACATTTTCATTTTTTACACATACCGAGTATTTTTTCTTGATCCACTTTCATTCCGTTTCAATCGACAGGTTGCATTGTGAAGTTGTTACCGATTTCAATGAAAATTCACATTGAAATTGATTAGAAACATTAAAACAGATATGTACATATGAATTTACTAATAAAATTATCATTACTATCTAGCTAGGGCTTACTAGTTTAAGAGCAATGGCTATAGCCGACAGATTACTCATTTTAAGCCCGCTTCAATTTTGAACAAATTCCATACTGTGAGACAGAATCCAACATTAAAAACTACTGTACTGATTTACATGCGATTTTTATATTTGGGTAGCTACGGAACCCTAAGTGTACGCGTGTCCGACACGCACGTGGCCAGTTTTGTTTTTGTCCGTATCCGAAACCACATTTATATGTTTGTTTGATGTCTATGAGGTCTTTGAGAATATAGTTATATATTCTCAAAGTGTGAGGTAGTGCTGGCCTCTGGTGTCAGGCCGCCCGAAGGCCTCTGACATGGCTTAATGACTGCTATTAATCAATAACAGCCGTGACCGGCAGCTTAACGTGCCCTTCGAAGCACGGAGCGATGGAAAACCATAACTAAGAATAGTCCTTGGTCAAAAGCCTAGGACCGAACCCGGTATCGTTGGATTATAATTTGTACTATTGACCGTTAGGCTACCATCGCTATACAGAATAAATAATAGTACCGAAACTCCATGTTATCATCCCTAGAACTGACGCGGTCCTCACCCTTGGGTCACGAATAGCGGCGTTTGCGGGTCAAAAACCACTAGGACTACAAACCTATAATAAATAACACTGCTGCGAATCGGAGAGTCGCTTGTTCTGTCCGTCCCAAATAGTTCCATGTTGTTGTCTCCCATGGTGAGAATGCGGACACTTTTTCGTCGTCGTGGATAGTAAAGCCAATCAATATTTTATTTGATTTTCGTCTCACTTTATTATGGTTCTGAATTTCTAACCTGCCTGTTTTAGTTGTAATAAAAAAAATCAATGGCTGCATTTTGTTCCCTCTGGGCGATTCCGCTATAGACGATTCCCGACATATATTTTCTAATCACGTTATTATTATTTTTTTGAAAAGAAGAAAGTCGAAATTTAATATTAAATTATTATTTTTTCGATTTTACTCCATATTAAATTTTTTGGAGCGTTTGAAAATATTACCATCCAAAGCTGGTACAAACTGAAAATCATACCTAGCAACTCTGACGCGAAATAGCTGTTGCTGACAGTTTGAGGTTATGTTTTACCTGTTAAATTTGAAGTGAAAATATTCATTTATCTTTCTGTTTCAAAAAATGTAAGTATATGTTGTTATTTATTAAAATATTATTGAGTGCTAGAATATATTGTTAACTTGTTGCACCCGCGATACAAAAGATAAGAATGTTACCCTTTTTCACAGAAATTAGGAGCTAACATTCTGAAACTTTGTAAAAGTAAGAAGAAATCAAAACTCAACTTAAACTAATAGCATTTAAGAGTGTAATGATTGATAGGTTAAAATAAACGTTAACTTAAATTGGTTGCACCCGCAATCTTAATTTCAGATCGCGGGTGCAACTTTTTGTCACTTAACCTTTTTGTGTGATTAATTACATATTTTGTTGTTTTTATATGCCTTGACTAATAATACTAAAAACTAAAACACACAGTAATCGTACTTAATACTATTAATTTCCTTGAAAAGAGATTGCGCGTTTCTAATGTTTACAGTGATTCAGACAATAAATTTATAAATGACGAAACTCCATCAACGTCTCTTCAAGTTTCAAAATTATCACCAGAAGCATGTCCTGAAATTGCTACTGTCCAAGCTGCTGTCTTACCAAAAGATAATCGCGCTGGTTTGTATGTGCTCGTACAATTGTTATGCAAAACCGGCAAAAAAAAACTCAACATCTTTATGTGGGGATATGTCAGAGCGATATGGATGAAGATGGAGAAACCAGAGTACTATTTATGACGACGATTGATGGCAAACTTTTCACAGTAATCGTAAATGACATAGCAGATGTGCAATTTGAAGATATTATCGCGAAATTGGAAGCGCCAGAGAATAAACTGATGTAAATAATACGTTCACAGAATTTCCGGCTAATATTGACGTACTTATTTGAAAATAAATCATTAATATAAGCGACAAAAAATGTACTAGTTAGTAATAAATATTGTTTGATCTCTTATTTTGTTCCTATATAAGTAAAATTGTCGTTAATATTCACTTCAATTAGACTGGTTGCACCTGCGATAATTTGATGTTGCACCCGCGATTCGGTAAAAAGTTACTAATTAATTGTTTATTTTTGTTTTCTTTAGAGTTTTTATCTTATGTTCATGGTTACTTAAACATCTTACAAAATATAAAGGCATAATAAATTAAATGTATCACAATTAACAGATTTATAAGTTTTTTGTCTATGATCTGGAATGGTACGACCAAATCTGTTGCACCCGCAATGTCAATTTGGACCTTCCTCCTGGCTTTTAAAACATTATTTTCAAATTCTTGTAAACGAATATAACAAGAACATATTAAAATGTAATCTTTCAAAGTTTAATTCAATTAAAAATGTTTTTTATTTAATTACATGAAACTAAAACATGTGTCTAAATGTTGCACCCGCGATAATGGAATGACCCATCTGTAATTAGAGGTACTTTCCAACGAATCTCGATTGGTAGGTATAAGTACCTACTTAAGGGAATTGTGATCACGTAATAAATTCGGCAATACCTAGGTCATAGAATAACTAATAATGTCTTATGCAGTAAATATAGACTGTAACTTACTCATACTTTATTAGGCATACCTAAGTTAAAATTGAACTAATGAGACACAAATGTCTCACTCGAACAGTCAATGGAATTGGTAACTGTACAAATGGGAACAGAGGTAAATTTAGCATGGCAAGGAAATCTATTCAACATAAATATATTTGAATGATTGATGAGCGGTCTAATAGGTACTCAATGGCCATGGCACAGCGTCTATCTTTGTTGAGTTTTTTTTCTGACTCCGGAAACATAGAAGAGGTAGCAGTAAATAGCGTGCGTGGTGAATCGACGACAAGCGCATCCGACTCCGAGAGCGCCAACAACCTCAGCTCAGCCGCAGCGCTTAATTGTCGGATAATTATTGTAATGAATGGGCGACTGTGTCGTTGCCGCCACAAAATTCATTTATCTATTCACTCGCTGGATCAATCCCAGATAGCTGCGGTCTGCGGTATCGCATCGCCGAGTAAACTGTCTCTAGTGTACGTGTAGTCTCTGTAGTATGGTCTGTCTGTATACGGGCCCTTCTCACATTTTTATGCCGCCCCATAAAATCTTTGCCCTCTCTGTCTCACTCCAAAGCTCAGCGATAAGGCATCTCGTTCTTTCGTACACCTCGTGTAACGGGGGGACATGTAGCGTGCCTCGCTTCAACTTCAATCGAGTTCCGCGGTCGTCCGCCGACTCGACGCGGCGCTGACGTGCGTTACGTTCTACAAAATCCTGTTTCTCCAACTCAAATCACTAGTGTACCTATTTGTTTATACTATAAACAGCAAAACATTGCTCTTGGATTGAACTACGTTATTGCGAGGATTCTGACTGTGAAGTGCACTTGTTTTTGTGAGAAGCGCTGTTGTGAAACGGGTCGGCCGTGTTCGTTTATGTGATGAATGGTGATTAAAGTAATTTGCTTTGGTTTACGGTGCTAAAGAGTCGGTGGTTATCGATCTTGTTGAGACGCTCGATTGTAGCGCAGGCAGTGGCCGCTGCAACCAGAGGTAAGTGCTGGCATGGTGTGGTTTTACTTATATACTGTAAACGGGCCGGGCTCGGTTGACCGGTAAGCAGTCACAGAGTAACCTAGTACAGAAGCGCCAATTGGTTTTATTTGCCTACAGTCACTTGCCGAATGTGAACAAAGGAATTGTAGCTTTTGGTAGTTAGTAAGAGAGTAGGTAAGTTATAAGTTACAGGAAGCAAAGTAAGTGCTATGTTTATCACTGTTTATGTTACTTTGATAAGTTATAGCCACCTCAAACACCCGTCTCAACCAAACACTAGCCGTACCGAGTACACTATAGGTATAATCCATGACCAACCCACAAATTAATTACCTACATTTCTTTCATGCATGTAGAAGGTACTATTTATACCCACCTAGCTTCTTAGAAGTAGGAACCTTTACCAACTATTACTAGTTTATTGAAACACATCTTGTAAATTCGCCAAACTACGAGAATTTAGTACCTACCATTCCTATCACCAAACTAAACCAAACCACAGAATAAATAATACAAAACCTACAACGTTTTGAGCTAAAATAGGAAGAGTATACATAGGCAGGAGGTATATCTTCCTATTTTAAAAGAATGGGTCCCTCAATGGATTTTATAAAAACAGTTTCATTATTCTGTGGTAAAAGAGGAATTATCCTAAATGCCTTTGAACAGGGTCACATTATCACATTCCTACATTGCCTTAGTAAAACGCTTAGGCTTTTCCAATAAAAAGCCGGATTAGTCATGTAACTAAAGTCATGTAAAAAAAAACTAAGCGCCATGACATAGGTACTATAAAAAAAATGGACGCAAGAATATGCCAACACAACTAGAGAAGGCGCCCACTCTTCTTGTTACAGCATCTGACAGAGGTAGGTAGTAGGTAGGTACCTAACGTTTATCCCTTTATAAACCTTTGATATGTAATAATTATAATATTTATATTTATGCCTACCTGGTAGGTACCTACTTTTCTACGAAACTTTTGCCGTACCTACTTATTACGGTATGGATTGATCTCCGGTTATGGCAGTTCAGTAAGCTCGAAGAAAAAAAAAAAAAAATAGCTGAACTCTCTGTAAAAGCTGTCGCGGCAATATCTAGATAAGTACCTAGGTAGCAAGCTAGCTAGGTAGGTACCTATCTCCTTTATTGCAGCTACAACAGGGGTAGTCATAGCTACGTGCCGTTGTCGTCGCGGCGAACATCGGTTAATAGCTTCACATTCTGAGTGAGTAATGCCCTTCCCTAATGGGATAATGGCACGCCGCACCGCGCTCGAAATATTTATAAAGCGGTAGAAACGCCGTGTCAACAATGTCCGACCGACTGTTTGCCCTCCCATTTAGGCAGGCATCCGATAAGGCGGCCTCGAGAGCCGCCAATCGGCATCTGGATTACACAGCCGAGCACGCCGTAGTTTGTGAAATGTTTGTGAAGGCGGCTCTGTTACATTAATCTTTGACCGTTTTAATGAGTCGAACACATGGTTTGCTACTCGTTGGACTCCCTCCATGCGCATCGCATCGACGTTTATTTTGACGATGGCAGCAATTTAATTTCTGTAAATTAATTTTATATCGTGTTACCTATTCATGTATGATCTACCTAATCTGCAGTAGGTAGGTAAAAAAGATTATAGAATCGATAAAAAACCCATGTTTTATCAAAATAGTTTGATCGCATTTTTACTTGCATAGTCGAGGTCTCCGAGTACCTAGGTAGGTAGGTACCATAAATTGGCCAAATAAATGGCTAACAGACGTAATCCCACAGTAAACCACTCAACACAACGCAATGTAGGTAATAATAAAATACTTAAGACAATCGTATAAACCTGCTGGTATTATAACCAAATAGGTACCTAGTGCTCTCTGACAAAAATTGAAAGAAATATGAAAAGATACTCATGGATAAGAAAACACCTCATTCTCCAAAAAAAGGCTCAAAGACTAAGCTCGAGGCCACGTTAGAAAAACCTATTATGAGTGCCGCATGAAATCCTTACGACATTAAATCGACTTTTTACAAAGGAAATTGAAGAGGCTTGAGGGCCCTAAACCACGCTTTCGAGCTCAATAGCACTTGGAAATGATGAGTAAACACCCGCCACCTACCTTCTCGAGATATCTAAACAGTCATGTAAACAAAGCTTTTACATTTTCACCCCACTCGATGGGGCAAAACGGTTAGAAGTTGTAATGTAAGGGCGGTGTCTGGCAAGTTTACGGCCGGACAACTGCGCAAGTGTGGAAATTGCCGTTTTCTCATTTCCTTTTATGAACTGCCATTTCACGACGCATACAACGTCGTCAGAGAGTTTATTTAGGCGCTCGTTAAACATCGCATCTTTGGCTCTGACGCCGACTAGATTCCCGCAGTTTAAATGTTTTTGTAAACAAAATGCATCAGAGCTAGGTACTTGATTAAGAAACCATTCGAATGGCATTTACGATCAAACAATCAATAAAATGACAAATTGTTTGAGCCAAGTTTTACGTCGCTGCGTGCGGGACGAGAACCGGTATTCGCTTAGACGTGGACTGCCTGTATCCGATGTCATTAAAATTAGCCGAGTTCACGCTGAGTTAAAATATTGCAGACACAATCCAATTAAGTTTAGAGAGCTTAAACTGAATGTAAATATTAAAGCGTGCTTTAAAGTACTAAAATGAGTCTAGTTCTCAGTAAAGATGAACGTGCCAAAGAAGCCGAATTTTAGGAAATGCTATGAAACCCCGCGCACCCTCCGAGCCGAACGCGGCGAATCTCGAGGAATTCGGAAGGTGAAATTCTTTCGGCGCGTTCGCCTCCACGTAAGCGCGTTCACCTTAAGCACCCTTAAGTAACCTAATAGTACTTGTACTATTATTTATTCTGTGCTAATAGTTAAATAACGTAACTACGTAAAAAGTAGAAAAGATTGGATTACCTAGATATCTATACTTATAAATAATAAAGTAATAAAAAGTATGTTCAAAGAAGATAATTAAAAAATATATATATATATATAATATATTATATATATTCGGGACAATTCCACACCAATTACCTAGCCCCAAACTAGGATACCCTGTACTATGGGCACTAGATAACGGATGTTACATCCATGACTCGGAAACATTATACATTTCTGCTCATAAAACTACGCTAAATTTAAGTTTAGTGCTGTCAAACAGATTATTTACACAACTGACTAAAATAGCCTAAATTTAACTTTCCGACTAAATGTAAGTTTTGCGACGGAACTAAGGGACTTAGGAGAGGGGTTGTTGTGTAATGAACGGCCGGGGGAGGGGAAGGGTTTAGGGGGAAATGAGGGAGGGTGGAGAGAAAGTCGGGGGAGGTGGGGAAAGATGGAAAAACGTCAAGGGTGTGTGGGGAAAGTCGGAGGAAGGTGGGGGGGCAGTTGATAAAAGTGAGGTCAGGGTGGGAGAAGTGGGGTAGGTTGGGATAATGTGAGAAGGGGAGAATGGGGTAAGTCGGGGATGGATTGGGGGGAGGGTGGGGGTATGTGAAGGGAAGGTAGGTAAAAAATATGTGAGGGGTGAGTGGGGTACGTAAGGAAAAAGTGAGGGGGTTACCCTATCCGCCCCTCACTTTTTTCTATCTTTCCTCACCCTCTCCTAATCGCCCCTATACGCTCCCTCCTAATCCCTCCACCACTTCCCCGCCCTCGGCCGTGCACAATACAACACTCCCTCCTCCTGCAAGTTTTACTTTACTTGAAATGATCAAATAGGTTTTAGGAAACTAAATGTAGTTGTAGTGAGTGAATAACAGAATTGACACCAATGTCTAGGGGACTTAAAATAAGCTAGGTACATACTGAACCAGAAATATCATTTTTACCCGACTGAGCGGAGGGTATTGTGTTTATCAGCCTATGTATGTATGTATGTATGTATGTATGTATGTTTGTTCCTTTGTGGCAATAGATAGACCAAACCCGTGGAAATTTTGATGAGTCTTATGTAATCTTGCGAGTGCTAATAGAGACATGACAGTATGATGACAGTAATTAAAATTCAATATGGCGACAACCAAACGCCATATGGCGAAAAAGTAAAAGTTGTCGAACAGTTGAATGTTAGGTGTGGTATCATCATTGAATAGGTATTTGAAAAAAAACCTTAGCTTTCTTATCTTTTTTAATCTATAACGATTTAAAGTTCGCAGTCGGGTTTTTTCATAATTTTCTTGTTATAAAATCGTGTCTGTCTGTCTGTTCGCGCATCACGTAAAAACCACTGGACCGATTGCGACGCGGTGCACTGTTGGATAGCTTAGGGTTTGACTTAAAAACTGGAGTACTTGGCATCTCAATTCAATGATTAGATGCCGAGCAATCGATAAAAACTATTTGACGGCCAGGAGGATCACTTCCCCCCAGCATTAGTTTGAAAGTGAACAACAAGATGTGCCCATTATTTATATTTACTAATAGCTGCGCCCTGCGGTTTCACCCGCGTCCCTCAGGAACCCTGCATTTTCTTTTCGGGGTAAGAAGTAGCCTATGTGTTAATCCAGGGTATAAGCTACCTCCATCCAAATTTCATGCAAATCCGTTCAGTAGTTTTTGCGTGAAAGAGTAACAAACATCCATCCATCCATAGCTATATCCATATCTAGCTGCGCCCCACAGCTTCGCCCGCGGTCAATCTTTGCCACACCCACCACATTAGAAAACGCATTTAATAAAATCACTCCTTTTTTCATCCCTAGGGTGTCACTTTGACACCTGCTACTTTGACACCTGTCACTCTGACACCTGTCACTTTGACACCTGTCACTTTGACACCTGTCACTTTGACACCTGTCACTTTGACATCTGTCACTTTAGTGACACTTATCATTTTGAAAATTCCTTCAAAGCTTCCGTTTTCTTCCTTATTTTGGTCCCATACTCCTCCCACTGGCCCCGTCCCCTTTAAAACCACTACCAACAACCCTCAACTTCCACCCCCACCATGTCACTTTGACAAAAATTTGCAAAAATATATTAATGATGATAAAATTTCTGTTTCTGCTCTCTTGGTACTTTTTAAAAAATATAATCACACTATTTAACGTTCATGGGGAGGTATCATCATCAGACCGTGTCAGTCCACTGCTCGACATAGGCCTCTCTCAAAGCACGCCACTGAGCCCGATCTTCGCCTACTACACTCTCGAGTAGGTATACTCACTTCTAATAACTTTATTTGTCAATGTAATATCTCCAACTTCTTAAGTCTTTCTGATCTCATGGTACTTTGTTTTATATTTTAATATATTAGTTTTTCTGCTCTCTTGGTACTTAGAAAAACATTTTTTAAATATAATCACACTATTTAATGGGATTATTCATGGGGAGGTTATATTCCCTTTCAATAACTTTATTTGTCAATTTTGTATTTTTTTAAATATTCATGGGGAGGTATACTTACTCACTTTTAATAACTTTATTTGTCAATTTTATATCTCCAACTTCTTAAGTGCTTATGCTCTCCTGGTACTTAGAAATAAAAAAAACCATATTTTTGTTTCGTTTTTTTTTTTTTTCAAGTCTTATAGAAAACGATAATATTTTGTTCTCCTATTTCGGGATAAAAAGTAGTCTATGTGTTAATCCAGGATATAAGCTATCCTGGTACCAAATTTTATCCAAATCCGTCCAGCCGTTCGAGCGTGAAGGAGCAACAAACACACACACACACACACACACACACACACAAACTTTCGCATTTATAATATTAGTGTGACTACTGCACCCGCGGCTTCGCACGCGTGGTCATTTCTCTAGGTTAAAAGTACTCGTATGTGTTATTCCAGGACCTAAAATACCAATATACCAACATTTAATCAAAATTATTTCAGCCGTCAAAAAGTTTTTTATCGATTGCTATGCTTCTGCACATTATTTTGAGATATTAATAAGTACCCAGTTTTTAAATCAAACACTAAGCTATCCATCAATGAAAACCGTATCACAATCGGTGTAGTAGTTTTTACGTGATGCGCGAACAAACAAATAGACGCAGATAAACAGACACACACAATCTAAAAAATGTTATTTGTAGGTATGATTACACTAAAAATAAATCAAATTTATAAATGTGATGTCATTATAATAACATTACAATAGCTAACAGTGCAATATTAATAACAATTTACATATCTTGTAAAATCCGATTTCCTTAATTTTTCATTTTGTCCAGATTACAGGAGAACTTTTGGTCCCACAAAGTTTCACTTGTACTTATATTAAAGTTAAATAACTGTTCTACAATTATTTCTCATGTTATTCTTCGTAGAATGAGTATTATAGCCGATATTCTGCTCGGAAGGCGGCTAAAACTACAATTTCGAACTTTTTAGTAAAAATGGCCAATCTTTGAAATAAATGAACTGCGGTTGGGCTCAAATTATAGAATTTTTTGTTGTCTTTATAAGTGTTCTAAACAACTTTTCCGTGGGAAGTACATTTTAAAAGTTATAAGCCAAAATCTGAAAAAAGGCAGTAATTTTCGATGTCTTTCGAGCACCACGCAGTTAGCTGAGGTCTTTCGAAGCTGCAAATTTAGTTTTACATTACTGGTATCTATCCTAACAACATCCCATAAAAACAGGATGGTACAGATTTTTGCGTCCTAACTACAGAATAAGCCTAACGCGAGTTTTGTGTTTACATAATCATCATCATCATTATCAGCCTATACGAGTCTAATGTTAGACGTAGGCCTCTCCCAATGGACGCCACTGAGCCTGATTTTCGGCTCTTTTCCAGTCGCTGCCAGCTGTCTTTCGCAAGTCATTTCTCCACCTGGCCGGCGGGCGTCCCACACTACGTTGTGTTTGTGTCTACGGTGAACATTAATCCTATATGATAAAGTGCGAAGGCCAGCTTAAGATGAGCCGTACGTTCAAACGTTCCTGTACATTTCGAGTTTCAAGATATTTGGACATAATACTGAGGGTTGTACTATCTGTAATTTCTGAACTACAAACCCGATAACCTTGAAATATTTAACAAAAAATAATTAATGAAATTGAACTACGCGTTAATAAATTACAACTAAGTACACATTTTGATTTTGATCCCCTCTCCCAAGGGAACCATGCTAAATATCGGGATAAAAAGTATCCAATATCCTACCTCGTAGTATGAACTCATATCATACCAAGTTTCATTTGAATTCATTTAGTAGCTTCGGCGTGATGGGCGGTCAAGATACTGACAGACAGACAGACAAAAATGAAAAGTATACAGTTTTGGCTTCAGTATCGAAGAAAGAGTACCAAAAAAATATTATTTATTACTTCAAACTTAACATATCTTTGGACCCCCTCTCCCTCTGAAATCCTTTATTTTTCGGGATAAAAAGTATAGGTACTCAATTTTAGTCCACCATATAAACTTTGACTGTGCCAAGTTGCATCAAAATCCGTCCAGTACGTGTTCTTTGAAATAAGTTTCAACCCATATCCTGCGGAAACCCTTTCATTTTTTGGGATAAAAAGTATCCAATGTCATACCTCTTAGTATGAACTCAAATCATACCAAGGTTCATTTGAATTTTGGCGTTATGCGCGGTAAGGATACAGACATGCAGACAGACAGACAAAAATGAAAAAATAATGGTTTGGCTTCAGAATCGAATATAGATTACACTCAAAAAAAAAACTTCATGCTTAACATAACTTTGGACCCGTATCCCGCAGGAACCCTTAATTTTTTCGGGATTAAAAGTATCCCCAATTTTAACCCATCATATAAACTATGACTTTGCCAAGTTGCAACAAAATGCGTACAGTAGTTTCAGTAAGTGTTTTTTTTAAATAACTTTCAACTCCTGTGGGATCCCTTTAATTTTTCGGGATGAAAAGTATCCTACCTCGTAATATGAATCAAATCATACCAAGTTTCATTTAAATTCATTCAGTAGTGTCGGCGTGATGCCTAGCCAAGATACAGACAGACAGACAGATAAAAATGAAAAAATATAAACTGTTTTGGCTTCAGTATCAAATATAGAGTATCCTCCAAAAAATATTCAAAATATCTTCAATGTACAGGATTGGACCCGTTACAGTTTTATTATATGTATAGAAAGAGCAAAAATTTGACTTCGTATTCGTTTGCGCGGACTAAAATTTATCGCGATCAAAAAGTAAAATAGAAAATTTGTATCCTTGTCCTTCCCCAGGGCTCAAACTATCTCCATCTATACTTATAATAAAGAATTAAGCAACAAAAATACTGTACAAAGAAGATAATAAAAAATGTTAGACTAGACATTTTTTACTTAAAATAAGCTACTGAACAAGAATATAACATTTTTTTAAATGGTGTCTGTTTGTTCGCACATAACGTAAAAACTATTGAAACGAATGCGATGCAGTTTTCACTGTTGGATAGCTTAGGGTTTTAAAAAAAAAAAATGTTAGGACCCAGGACTCTTTCGTCAAAAAAACAACATGCTTATAGGAACAAGTTACATCATAGGTAGGTAACAGGTAGGTAGGTATTTCATTAAGCGCTTCCTATTTTTAAATTCAAATAAAACTAAAAATATCTTAAAACTTACTGTTTAACTGTAAATACTTAAAATTAAATAAATTTAAAAATTAATTTGTAAATTAATTTCTGTAAATTATTAATTTTGTAAGTATAAATTAAAATACGGTAAGTTAAGTACTTACCAAAGCAGTGGGACAAGGTTGCCTTCCTTGCCCAAAAACATTGACGCTCATTAGTGGTGCATTCAAAGCACGCTTCTTGCTTCCAATTTGTAAGTTTTTCGGCGATCGCCCCGCCACGAGAGCCCAGCGGGCGGTCCGCAAAACTCTCGCTTTGTGCAGAATGCCAGAAGAACCTCAGCCGTCCCTTTCATGGCGACGGTTATTTGTATGTACCCCACACTTATTACTCTGCTCTTTGTGGCTCGAACGTTGTTAGAATAGAATTGCGATAGCCTGAAGCCTTTCAAACATTCTCATGTTCGATAGGTTTATAACGAGTTGTTTGTAAATGATTCTATCTTATAACAAACGCTATTCTCTTTTTTTACAGCGCATTGTTATCTTTGAATTCGATCAGTGTGGGCACCGCGTGTAACGGTCTCGGAAATTCGATGATGATATCGTCGATCGACATAGGTTTAGTGGGTAATAATTGAATAAATAGTTAAGTGAACCGTTACCCGCCTTATTGTGACTGCCTGTGCCGCCGCCGGTGTCCTCGCCTCGCTCGCAGCGCACGGTCCGCGCCTCTTTGCCCGATCAGCAGCACTCTATTAAAATCACACTTGATTAGATCGAGCGCGGTTTAATAATTAAACCTCCAACGCGGTATGCTCGCCTGGTCCTCACAACATGCGAGTCGGACCGGGCCGCTCCGACCGACTGGTCCAGTCGTACAACCGTAAAGGTACTCTCGTATTCATTTTTGCTTCTTTCAACTCTCATCCGATTTTCCCTTTGGAATATTTTCCTTTGTCTCTTTTGTTGAATTTTCATATCTTTCCAGGTGGATTAATTTTGATTCAAAGACTTTTCAATTCGTCTCGATTGTTTTTATTCTTTAGATCTCGCTTTGTGGACGTTGATGATCTTTTTTTGTAAGCGAGGTACGCGATGTTGCGCGCTGGATGTAATATTTATCGCAGGGGTCGCGGGATCACGGCGCGCCGCCCACAGGCAATTTGCCGTGAGTTTGCGGCGCGCCGCTCAGCCGCTCTGCTGCAAGACATCCCGCTCCGGCTAACCGCTATGCTAATGTAATGGGCTCCATTTGATCACGGCTCACGGCTAATTTCAAATTTTCAATGAGACGTCTGTGCCAGCGACTTTATTATACGTGACTTATTAAACCGCTCTTGCAGCTGCGCCTGTAATACTGACGAGTGACGACCATTGCGACATTTCAATATCTCATAAGACATTTCAATTTGGTAGATCTCATAATTTTGTATGCTAACGTTTATTAATCAGTCGGATTACCTATGTGTTTCATATCATCGCCGCCCGTCGTGTTTTAAAAGCATTAATGAGTCAGATATAGATTGCTTGGAATCTTTTGTATTATCTTTGGATGATTCTACCTGCGAAGTTCACAATGGATCTTCCCAGAACGGTCGTTCTTTCTTATCGTGTCGTTTTCAAAGTAATTGCGGGTTTGACGTACCTCGGATGTACCCATTTGAGCATTAGAGTTTTCACTACATTTGTTCCGAGGTGGGTAACCCGGCGAATGGTAAATATTTAATCGAGGCAAATTGGTTTTGCAGCCATTGAAAGGTTTCCGTTGTCTGTGTCAGCACAGCTTGCGACGATGTCTAGTTCGGGGCGAGAATATTCGGAGAGAGCGCGCGGTGAATATTTTGTCAATTTCCGCGAAGCCATCATACAACGTTGTTTATGTAGCCATTTGTGCAACCTCTCGAACGGCATGTTTAACACTCAATTCACGTCAAATTCCCAGGCAAGCTGTCTTCGCACGGGAACGGTATAATGCGAAGCGCATGTGGAATGGAGTCGGAGTAGGTAGCCGCTCGTAAATCACAGCGCGGCCGTAATGCGTAGATAACAGCTCTCTCATTTGTTTTCCCATTTCCCAAGAGAAATTTCTTGGCGACATTACCGCGCCGCACATGACGTAACGAACAATTACCGTTCGTGTTCACATTTTATACTCCACCACACCTAGCTCCACGTCATTCCGTGTCCACAAATAAATATTCGGCCGTTCATCATACCTATCTCAGTATTGTTTGATAACACTGAGGTTGCGAAACAGAAACGTAACAAATAGCGTTTTTGTTTTTGTAAGACAGGTTGACAGTTGGAAAGTTTTCGTGCCGCGACTTGTTCTAGCGAAATTGCTTTAATACAGAAGCGCAGATATCAATCAGCACGAGCAATTGAATGAAATAATCTGAGCAATTATCGATTGCAAATGGATGAACATAGAACCGACATTGCTCTGCGCACGCCAGCTTGCTTGATTAAGGCCAATTATAGTCTTCACGCGATTATACGCCACGATTTACGGATAATCCCAACATTTAAAGAGAGCCGCACCTCTTTCATTACCGTCCCATGAATTGCCATACCATTTCCATGTTCGAAAGCATAATGACTACGAGCGGGGATTAATTTAATAAACGCATAGCTATCGTTCCGACCCGTGCAAATTACAATTTTGTCAACGGTTATGGAGAAGGAAATCTGCGTAATGACCTTTTGCCAAAACCGATTGCAAATAAGCCCGTGAATCAAATCGAGCTCAGAAATAAACGAATAGAGGACAGAACTACACGAGTGGCATTATATAAGTTTGAGCCGGACGGCGAACAAGGGCTTGGCCTCAGATCACTGCGATAACGCGCCTGCTTATCGTGAATACAAATTATTATTGATTGTCGTTTAGGTTTGGTCCAACTAACAACTAATTCATTTTATGTGTGAAATTTACGAGCTAACTTATTGTTTATTCAAAATGTTTGCTTAGCTTTCAAACAAGCGCGCCCCCACAGTCATCCTCTTAGAAGTCCGAGACAGAAGAACAAATAAAGATACAGATATTACACCGGTTTTATGCTGGTTCAAGTTTATTTACATTATTCTGAAATAAGAAAGTTCCAACTTTTGTAATTTATTATTTACGTAAACCTAAAGAGTGTTTTTTGTGGATTTGTTTTTGGAATCGTTATTATGTTTAGTACACAGGTTTAGTTTACCTGTCGGTAAGAAGATACTAAACCTGTGTACTGGAACCTTCGTGGAACCTAAATTAGATTCTAGATTATCTAGAATCTAATTTAGGTTCCACGAAGGTTGCCTGTATAAGTAAATTGGATGAATCTTTATTCTCTTCGTATCAACCTCGAATCGTTAAGCCGCTATTGGCTGAATTTGCCTGCTACAACGTTTTAATATTCATTGCTTTTTCATCATATTTCTAAAGGCGATTACATTTATTGCTTATCATTTTATGTAGAAAGAACAATAAACTATCGATAGATTTCCGATGGAAATTACAATAAAATCAATCGAGCGTGGCGATCGGAGCGACCAGGGGAGCATGACCGCGAGGAGCAAGACCGGTGAGACGACGAAGGTCGAGTTCGGAACCAGTTTGGCTGAACGACGCAAGGTGCCGCGGGCCAGGTTAAGTGCACTGTATTAGCATCATCGCCCGCCCTTTCATGTCTACTTATCTCCTGGTCTAGGCAATTTAAATGGGCCTATTGAATTGCTCCGAACCTGGACGCCTGGAGCGCTCGCCTCTCTTGATCCCGACACGTCATTATGGTTTGCGAGGCGTTACATTTTGTTTTGTTCGAGTCTATTTTGAACATATACATTTTGCGTATTGTGTCTACATGTTGACTTTATCTAGATGATATTGTTATTACTTCTGTTACATTAGAACTCTAGCGAACAAAGAATCAATTTCTGCTGTGACAAATTGGTCTTTCTTGTTGATGTATCTAATCTTTTCTGTGCTATTAACTTTATTGTTTTATTATAATATGTTACTTGCAAAGATTTAACCTGATATTTTGAATAAGTTGCATCGAAGTACAATTTATTTAGATGACATTGTAATTTTATCTAATACATTTGAATATAATGTCGAACAAGAAGCAACTCTGATGAAGTAGTTAACGAATGCAAATTGCAAACATTATCGTTAGAAATTTTCATAAATGCTCTTGATTCTTTAAGTCTGTATCTATGTAACTTTTTATTTCTTTCGAGAAAATAATAATAGAATAATAATATTAATAATAATGGTTCTACAGTATCAATAGTAAGTGTCGCTCGAATCGCAAAATTGGGTATACATGGACAAAAACAAACTTTAAAAGTGCGTGGGACAACAGTGAGTTAGTGTGCCATAGTGAGATAATGGACTTGAAATGTGTCCGAAAACTTGAAATGTGTGTGTGTGTGTGTGTCTTGAATGTGTCAAACTATGATGGCGCGATGTTTACAGTGCAAGCGCGTAGTACTAAAGGGTTAAATTTACCTACACCATATATATCGATAGATAAACTGATGTGCAGTGATGTGATTCAAAATATACAAGAACTTATTTTAAAAATAGACACCATGGGCGGTCTTATCGCTAAAAGCTATCTTTTCCGTTTCTTTAGAATGGGTTTGTCGAATTTGACTAGGTATATGAATAGACGACAACAGTATTTTTTCTGTTACTTTGGAATAAACAAAGATCAAATGACGTTGATAAACTATAACAAAACTATTAAATCATTATTATTTTAAATAACGTTAGCTGTTAGTGAGCTAAACAATAATTTAGGCATTTGTCATTTGTAGCGCTAATATTAATGTCAACCAAAATGCCACAATGAGTGATCACGTGAGGCACTGGTTAATAGTGCTAGGCCAGTACTTACAACTTTTTATGGCCGAACTACAATTTTAACTTTATTCCCATCAAAACGTCCAAAGTTATAATTAATCAAGCTAATTGAAATAGCGATATAGCCGGCTTTGCCACGCACCACATTAGCGTCGCGTTAATTGCGGCCGAGGGCAATTTATGTGCATTGCATCTGCCTGTTGTGTGTCGATGGTGAACTGGTGAATTACACGCTCGCTGAAACATTTCCCTGCTCGAGTCTCTGGAAATTTCTTGATTGACAAAATAAGACTGAGTTTCGCGGGCTTCCTTGCAATTCCGCTTTTTTGAGTACCTAACTTTGTTTCTTGTTGTTAGTGTCCACTCTCTAATTCTCTATGCCTGTTTTATAAATCGATTGTTCATGACTACTTATGCCGACTCATTTGTCTACTGGTAAACTGAAAGGTGTCAATTTTTTTACATTTTTGATTGATACGACTGGATTTTTGTTGTGCTTCGCGGGCTTCCGAACAACTTACATTCATTCTTCATCAATCTCGTTAAGACATTAGTCTACATAAACTAACTGTAACTTTAATATCTTTCAAGACACCTAGCTGAGTTGTATGTTTCGTTTTGCTTAAACATAATTATGTTCATTGTGACTCACGACATAATAACCAAACACAAAACGGGAACTTTATCCATTAAATCCCCAACATTCAAAAATGATATCTCCGATCGCCTTTGTTTAATTTGCCGGGACAACCGACAAAATCTGGAGGTGCGAGGGTAGCCAGAGCCACGGTTGCCATAACAACTCGCGCCTGGTGGTTCCCCCCGCCCCACTCACCCCGCTGCTCCCCCCTCGTTCTATCGATCCAGACCCGCCCCGCGCCTCTCCAAATCAAATTACAGGACCGAGAGAACGCGCGGCGGCCGCATGCTCGTCGACTCAATCAACGTTGTATACCGTAATAGTATTTTAATTCTATTGGCGCGCTTTTCATTGCCGCATATTAGGTATCAGTTTATAACTGCAGCAGATTAAGCTTAAGTTACATTAAGTAACTGTTTCCGTAGCATAAATAGGTAGGTATGTGATTGTTGTATATCTGCGCCCTAATGGCTTGTTTGCAGATTGGTGCGTCTGATTTGGCGCGTTTCATCGAACGCCAATTTGGGCTATAATGTTGCCGTAATTAATTTAGTTAGGGGAAATATTACGCACAAGAGAATTATTGTGTGTCGATTCGAAGTTATCGATTTCTGAGCGAATCTGGAACCTGACAAAGACTTTGTTGAGTAGCTCTTTTGATATCTTCAAAGTTTGTTTGTTTGTCGTATGAGGTAGTGCTGGCCTCTGGTGTCAGAGTTTGTCAAGCCGCCCGAGGGCCTCTGACAGGGCTTAACGACTGCTATTAATCAATAACAGCCGGGACCGACAGCTTAACGTGCCCTCCGAAGCACGGAGCGAAGGAAAACCGCACATAACTCAGAAAAGTCATTGGTGCGGAGCTTAGGTTTCGAACCCGGTATCGTTGGATTCTAAATTGTACTATAGTACCGTTAGACCACCATCGCTCTATCTTACAAGTGAGTTAGAGTGAATCTAAAATTCACATCCTTAAATTAGTTATAAACTCGATTCCACTCGACCTCTCTGCATTTTCTTTTTTGCGAATGATTCTTTTGTTTTGTTCTTCATTGAGGTTAATTTGAGGAAGTTTCCTTTCCGGAAAGAGCCAACTGAGGATTGGATGAATCTTGAAAGATGTTTCTGAGTATCTCAAGATTAGTGTGATCCCAAAAGGTCCCTAGTTAGCTATCTACTTTTTTCTAGCTGGAAAAGATCGGTTAAGCGATAGTCCGCCCATTGTACTTAAATATTTAAGTTTTTCTTTTAAGCACTATCTATTTCTGTAGTAGGTATATAGCTAGATATGTATCTTACCTATATTATTATGAGCGAATCAAATATCTACTTCACAAAGTTCTTTAAAAAATCTTTACTAAAATAACCGAAATCTATTAGTTATACTCCACTCCAATAACTCCCATTTATAATCTAAATAGAAGTCAGATCAACCTAGTGTTTTGATTATCTTTCAAAAAGTATTTTTTTGGTTATTTATCATTTAGGTTATTCATGTATTCGAATTACTTATATCGAATTAACATTTAAAGAATTTTTGCCAAATCATAAATTGCCTTTCCATTTTACGAGCAAAGAAATTTTTATTCCTATGCGGCCATGCGCAATGAAAGTGCTTTCATTGCGCATGGCCGCATAGGAGTAAAAATTTCTGCTTTAAAACAAACATCGAAAGATTCGCCGTCCGGTCGGTAGGTGAGACAGGATGACTGAAATATAACAAAATACGCGAACGATTGTACCTATATCGTCCAAAGTAGAATCGATTATCGAATCTAATCGACTAGAATCGCTACGTGTGGGGGACGCAGTGGTTTCTTTCTTTGTATTTCTGTTTGAGGGTAAATTGGGGTAAACGTGCCTCGTACTTATCCATACCAATATATAAAAGTGAAACGTTGTCTGTTTGTTTGACGATTTCACACGATAACTGCTGGACGGATTTTAATGAAATTTAGAATGGAGATAGCTTATACCCTGGAATAAAACATAGGATACTTTTTATCCTGGAAAATTGTAAGTTCCCACGGGTTAACTTGAAAATGTTCATTACTCACAGTAAGGAATGGTTGCCATCACAGAATGGTCTGTGGTTGCCATGGAAACGAAATAACAAGTCTGTCAAAAAACATCAAGAGCGTTGGTGCTATTCCAACTTTTGCATTGGTTTCTAATATCCTAGAAGAAAACAGGATGTTTTTTTCGCGATAAACAGTAGTCCGTGCGTAAGTCGCGGGCGGGACGCGGGGGTCGCGGCTGGTAATTAATAAAAAAATAAGTTATCTTGCTAGATTTTGTCTGTCTTATTTTTCACTTTTCTAAAGAACAAACCTAACTTTCAAAGCGCTTAAGATTTCCTACAAACTTTTTTTAGATTATTTCTAATACTTATGTCTAGTTTAAGAAGAGAACTATCTAGTTTGGGAAGAGACTAGTTTCCCACAACACAGGGAATCCTAGTGTGGGAACTAGTATACCCACAATTAACATAACTAACAAAATATCGTTTACTAGAAGGTTTACTATGCGATTGTTATGTAAGTAACTTGGGAACGAAATAAAAAAATATTATTATTATTAAGACTACACGGATTTTAACACATTCAAAGGCATGTTCATGTAACACGATCCAACCTGTAAGTAGTAACACTTATAACGGAACCTCCAGCTTTGTATGACTAGTCATAACGATAACGGTAAAGTTAATAATCGTCAAATGACAATGGATAATATAAAATGTCGGACGGAGCTCCGCAGGGGCGTTTAACGACGGAATGCCGTGACGGCACCCGGCGCGCGTCCCGGACGGGACATTTGTCTCCCCTCGAATAATGAAAAAGCGCGCAAATTTATCAAAACCGACGAATCTCTTCCCTCGCTTATTTTATTTGCTACATTCCATCAATCGTCACGAAACAAACGAACCAGAAGTCCCCAATACGTCCCGCATCAAGTTTTCATCACAATGCTAACGGAATGTACGCTCGTGTATTGCCCCTGAGATAATAAATAGCTGAGTATTTCAGTGACACAGTAAATTTGTCGCTAAATGATGCCTGCGTTGCGTGATTCTGACGAGCCGTTGGACCCTCGCCAGCCGGCTTCCACGAACATTTTTAAGAAATGTTTTTACCCCGCGATGTGATTCACTTCTGTTTCATTTATTACATTGTGTGCCTGTCAAACAAAACACTATAGTCTACTTTTGTTGCCTAAATAAAAGAGGAATTACTCGCCCACAAAGCTAACTACGAATAACGTTTCATACCGCTCATGCAGTATACTAAATCAGAATTGTAAATGACGTTGGATTAAAGCCAATGTTACTTTGTTTCCAACTATCCGAGCGAGTGTTTGCGACCTAATCGAAATACGGTCTCGGTGTCTTGGCGAACTCGTATCGTTTTCACACGGAGTGTGTCCAGACTTTGTCGTATAATTGGATTAATTATAATACCTCGATCGGTTCGAATGTTCACTACATTGGAAACTTTCAATTGTCTGAGAGCTAAATAATTGGGTCGTAATCGTAATCAAACAGTCCGGTCAGCCACGTGTTATTCGTGATATTGCAACGATAGCTAAGCCGGAGATCGCGGGGTAAGTCGGGCTGGGATGCCGCGCAGTCGACCGCGCACTACACGTACCTATTAACACAGCTAGAGGGCGCTAATAAACACCTACGAACCAACGCACGTACAGAGCCGCTTCGTGCGGACACAAATTGCTTTTGTTCGGCCTCGGACGTGCTGTGATGGAACCTGCTGGAATTATTGCCCTCTTGTTGCTGACGGCTGATGGACTCACAATGAGCTTCCACTCGGATAATTACTTTACTTTTACCTCTTCTAATGGCATTAGCGGTTATATCTATGCGAAGTTGACGTCCTTTCAAAACGTGCTTTGAAAGGCTCGCTCAATAGAAACTTGTACTTAGTTAAACAGTTATGCGCGTCTCGTGAGACCGGTGCTCGTTAATGAATACGTAGATGCATATTTAAATATTAACTTTATTTAAGTGTCGGTATCACAAACAGATAGTGATATATCAAAGATAAACACAATCATTATCCCTTTTATGAACTACTCTGAAACATAAATCTCAGATAAGATTTATCCTTTACGTATCTTATCTTCATTGGAATAGAAAAAGACAAGGTTACGTATCAAACAAGCGAGCTGGTTGGTTATTTCTCTTTGAGGATGGAATAGATATAATAAATACCTTATGCGTATTGTAATGTAGGCATGATATTTATTTGTACATAAATATAGTGATTTCGTATAACAATGTAGATAATGTAGGTACATTTACGTCGTAATTTACTTTTGGTGTTTTAGTTGAGCAAGAGAGCGTGAAGGTCTATTTTTCTTGCGGGTTATGAATACTTATTAGATAGGTGAAGTTGTTAGAGCTTTTACTGTTATTAAAGGGCTGTCTAATAAACAAAGGCATATTTTTTTTAGATTGTTATTATAAATTAGATGATAACAGTAAAAAAAAAACGCTTAAAAACAGGTTAACCCCAAGAATGTTTAAAGAAGACGAATCCCATGTCGCCAAACAAACGTGTGAATCATAGCAATTGGCGGCTGTGTATGTGATCTCGATATAATATGGTCTGTGTTTGTGATATTTTGTGGTTGATACGTACACAATTTCATCACGAAAGGCTGCATTGTTTTTGTGAGAACTTGACAGAATTAACACCACTAACAAGGAATCTAGCTGCGATATGGCGGCCGATCGGCGTAACATGGTGTGAGTGTGAATCGGCATATTATCTTGGGTACTTCACTCTCAATTTGGCGGTGTGGAATTTGTGGGTTTTTGAACATTCTTGGTTAACCCACACCACAGAATACAAAATAATATGCTCTTATATCAATTAGTTGTATTGATAAAACCGTAAGCCTATATCATGTACCTACATTATTTTATAAAAATAAACACGATGCGATGTTATGGGCTTGTTCTAATATTGACTTAGGTTTGTTTTATGTTATGGTTTCTGCGCGGGTGGATTTTAATTTAACATCGCAATATATTGTTACGATGTGACTTTCCCTCGCGTCAATAAACCTATTTGATATTGAAAAAGCTTAACGTTTATTACTTTTTTCTATTTACATGATCTAAATGTATAATAAAATAAATATATGTTGGTACAGACTTTGCAAACGACAAGCATTAGTCTTACTTAGTAAAAGGCGAAGGACTCTCGATATAAAGAGGCTTTAACCTGCATTCGAATATATTCCAGGGTATATCATTTCACTCGAAAAGAATTCTGCTTCAGAGGCAAAAAATATTTATATAATATCAAAAGAAAGATCAAAAGTGCTCGCAGTACGCTGCGAGCGGCGCGGCGAATATAGGCGTAGGGGAGAACGGGGAAAAGAGAACCACGAGGGATTTTATCGAGTCCCCCACATTGATGTTATGAGTTGACTTATACGATATAGCCGCGCGCGTCGGAAATATTGTAATCTAACATGAATACAAAATTCAGATATAGGTAATACGTTTTACGATGGCTTTGGGCGTAATATCGTCGGAGTTTTTACGTCTTCGCTTTCTTTATATTAAGAATATAAATTGATTTCTTTCATGGGACAGATAAGCGGTTCACGTGAGAGGATTGCGACCTGTTCTCCAGTTTATTAGCGATGTTATGGATGCTTCGACGTTGTTCAGCCTGAGTCAAATGGATAATAACGTCGGCATCAAATTTAAAGGAGATTTCTTACACATAAAATTGTTAACTAGTACCTAATAAAGTTATCGAGTTCGACAGGTCGTTTAACGCAAATTCGCTTTATCTGAGTTGCAAATCAATTCAGTTGTATAGTAAATTTAACTAAAGTTGATTATTATTATTAAATTTAAAATTACGCGATGGTTGCGGTCTTGTCTGACAAAATTAAAGTATGACTGTGTACACTTATTACGTGGAGAGAGCCGAGAGTGAGGCGAGGGGAGCCGCATTAACGTTGCAGGTGACGTTTCCTTCGGTGTATTTTAGTTTTTCTCTACATTTCCACGAAGTAAGGATAATAAAATTAAAGTATGACTGTGTACACTTATTACGTGGAGAGAGCCGAGAGCGAGGCGAGGGGAGCCGCATTAACGTTGCAGGTGACGTTTCCTTTGGTGTATTTTAGTTTTTCTCTACATTTCCACGAAGTAAGGATAATAAAATAATACTAGTTGTTCTCCTGGAACTGTGGTCTTGCGATGTATTTTTTTTTCTAGATATTTTGGCTTACAATTACAATACAACTCAAAAACAGCAAAGCCTGAAGTTTTGAAATGTTGTAAGTGCAAAACCCTATCCCGCACGTACGAGTCGATATTATATCGGCCTATACAAAAAAACGGGGTTTTAGCAACAGTTGAGGCCAGCTACGTGCGAGCTCACTATACTATATTCATGCAATTTGGCCAATACCAAATTTCGTGAAGGTCGTACCAACGAACACGAAACTTATCATCGCACAAAACGCCTCAAAGTTGATTTGAAGACCTCGCTTTGCTTGATCAATTATTATTTAATCTCGTTGAAGCTTTTGAATTAGTTTTATCGCTTTAAAACTTAAATAACGTCCCTAATTTTCTGAGAAACCACTCGAATATAAAATAAAACAACATTTACGCGTCTTATCTCGGGCACCGAGCTTAACAAAGCTTTCTAGTGAAAATAAATGTGTTGAGTGAAGAATATTTTGTGGGGAGAGGGAGCACAACACAAGCTGCTCGCTGTATTGTCCAAATTGTTCGGGGCGTTCATAATTCGTCACACGCCTCACTTCGCCGCTAACTGTTATTTTCGTGGGTAACATTTTTATTTTTAAATGTTTACGAGTCATTTGAAACAAAAATAATCAAACAAAATAACAACACCCGAGTCTTAATATTACTGTTAACAATTACAAATAATCGATCCAACCTTGGTAGGTAAAGACAAGCGATATTTATAAATTAAAATGAGACATAAACACGATCCTAATCAGCTATGTTGCTTTTGTTCACTGAATCGATTATCCCACGCGCTCTCAGATTATTTCTTGTAACGCATTTTATCGATGAACCGATCTTATCCGATATGAATCTCGATTCATGAATTCAAAATGTGGCTATATTGTCGAGAATTAAAATGAATATATTTATGTTCATAATTTCGAGAACGAATTAAATGCAGCAAGATTTAATTGGAATTCGTTTATATTTAGCGTACTCTGAAGCTGAGCTGTGAACAAAAGGGAATTTAGTTTAAAGAGCAGTTTTTTGTACAAAATTGTAATTTCATCTAGTCTGCATAAAGTAAAGTTGGTGTAGATTATTATTTAAGCCACTAAGGATAAATGTTAAATCCCCTGTTTTATGCAGCAATCTGATTGAGATAATTCTGGATGATGTAACGCAAAATTGACACTCTGCCATCCATCACTTTAGCGAGCGAGTGGGCCCGGCTGGTGTCGTATTGCAGTTGTGGTTATCGGGTACAAATTGCTGTCGCTCCAGTGATTAACAACGCGTGACTCGCCACGTCAGAAACACTGACAAACTAAAACACATATCTAAAATAGAATATTCAACAGACGACTCGATGAACGCAACGTAAGCGTGTACAGTAATATAACGCCAGTAGTCAGCGTAACACAATCGCACGAAGCGTTTCAAAACGTCAGGTAAAGTAAAACCACGTAAAACGCTTGCACAACGAATGAAGGCTTTCAATTGAAATCGTCGAGGCGAGGACAGGTTTAGATTATGGATTAAAGGATGTGACAATCCCGGGCTTAAAAGTGAGCCCATGTCGATTATAGTTTCCGGTATCTGTTACGCTCCATTGTGCGCATTGTTGTGGGTCTGGGCTGGGAGCGGGTTCCATCCGGCGGCCATAAGGTCGTTTCTCGGAAAGCCGCCTGGCGCAAACTTCCCAAAGCTCCCCGGTCTCGGGCTGCCTGTCTCGTCGCTCGGTACAATTACAATGTCAATAGCTGTTTCGTCCATTATATTGTTGGCTTGGGAAAGTACGACGACGACGAACAGCTTTCCCAAATTGCTCCCTAAATTAACTTCTCTCATATATTCGGAAGCTACTCTGAATCAATTGCATTTATAATGTTCTTTGTTTAATAATTTATTTTAAACCTGACCCCGTAGAAACTACTATAAACTAAACTCGTTATATTTGTATAATGATAATGGGTTTTGTTTGTATTCTCCTTACTCCTTATGTTCCGCGTTTTCAAATTTTATGTCTGAGCAAAGTTTCGTAGTTAACGTCCTCGACGTGTTCCGGTTGCGAGAGCGACTTTTGAATAATACTTCGGTTTTTCTTATTCAGTGAGTCTGAGTCTTCATACATATAACTCAAATAACAAAGAGCCAACCGCAGAGATCTCGACAAAAGAATATGAGAAATATCTGTGCCTCTACAATCCGAATCGCATCGCTACTTCGATTGAATTGGAAAATATTTCTTGCTTCTCGCCGGTCGGCGGCTGAATGCAGGCAGACTCTTTGAGTCTTCTAAACATAAAAGGAATGATCAAACAAAATGTGCTAATGGTTTATTTGAATTCTTTCTTAGTTGTCTTCCGTGTTAAAACTTAGAAAATAAATGAGCCCTATTCATAATTTGAAGACGCAGCTGATGCTCTGATTAAATTTCTTCCGCTTCAGAGGGCTCTTTGTTGCCAGTAACTTCTATTGCTACACAAAAGCAGTCGTCCAAAGCAGGATAATTTATTTTAAAGAGCACTTTGCCTTCGTAGACCTTAACGGCACCAATTGAGTTTGAATAAAGGACTTTCGCTTATCTTGGCATTATTTTGTACTTTAAAGTGACATTATTGATTGATAAATAATTTGATATGTCTTACGATATTCAATACGACAATATGCAGACTTTACATATCTGACCTTCGTTAGTAGATTAGTTAGGTACTTAAGTGCCTATAGCGATCGACATACGAGATAAATATAAGTAGTTAAGTAATACACAAACAAAAAATATAAGGCAGAAAATAAATGTAAAAGAGATGTTCGGAAAATGTATGAAGGCTGGTACTAAAATAATTTAAAATTCTAAACAATATATTAGATATTTGTGAAGAAAGGGAATATTTTGCTGATAATGACTAGCAAATGAAAACAAAAAAAATGCCTCCTATTTTATTTTATTCGAGTTGTGTTTTTCGTTTAGTAGAAAGAATAAACTTGCCACACTAGGTTCTTTACCTCTGGCAACTCTGATTTGACACTATGACCACAGTGACATTCAACACGGCACAATGTATATAGATCTGGCACTGACAGCTGATGGATGACAGATGACAGGACCTTAAGTATTTTTTGTATGGGCATCACACGGGTTCTTTTTTGATGACATTGCGCTATGAACGTTTTGTTATTTTATTATTATTTATATTCACATGGTATAATATAATAATTGAAATAGCAAAACATATAATATATAGAAATTTGTTTTATTTTATTCCCAGTGCACGAAAAACGCACTCAATAGAATGGAAAATATTAAAAGTTTTGTTCAAGTTTATGTGTAGGAAAATATTTTCTCTTTTGTTTAAGAAATGGAGGCTCAATAAAATATAAATTACATATATTTATGTAGCCCAGTATATAAGCTTTTAAATGAGGTATATATCATAGCTGCTGGAATTTTCTCGGAATAAAGTACCACTTCTGACCATCTCCTTTAAATAATTGTATTACTATCAATCTCTTTGAAGTTGATTATCTGTAGTATTTTTTATTATTATTATAAAAGACCTCAGCGCCTCGTTGTGAGTCATGCGTTTGCGTAAATCAGCCAGAGTTCTCGGAAAGATAAAGCGATACATTACGCCTCTAAACCCCGATTATTTAAAGGCAATCCGTAGCAATAAATTGATTCGAACCCGCCGCGCGCCGTACTCACCGTCCATAAACGCTTTGTAATTATCCGTTTGTTTAAAGAATGTATTACACAAATATAAACTTTACGAGTCCAATGTTCAAACATTACTTTTTATTATCTCACATGCTGTCTTCGACGCGCACAGAGGAATGATTCGTTTTATCCCCCACCACGCCCGCAGCGCCCGATCTGGCCACGCGGGCGCTTCGTTGAATTGCTACAAAAAAAATACACGTCGTTCGTTCCATAATTTGTCCATTATGTCAGCTGTGGTCGCCGATGATCCATCATTATTGCAGTACAAAATAAATAAATTCAATCTGCGCGGTAACATTATGTTATCCCTTCAGGCTTAAATGTTTTAGTGTTATATTTCAGAAGCCTTATATTCCAGTTTGGCCCCCTCTCCCCTCGCCGTGCTGTACGACAGTGGCAGGCAGCGGGCGAGACCGAGAACCGACGAGCGTTCCTCGTCTCGTGCGGTGCGTGCCACGTTGTGATGCCAATGCATCGAACAACCCATTAACTTGAGTTATTTTACTGTGTCTGATAATATGTATAGATACAATGTAAAACGCTGTAACGTGTGTGTAACGCTGCGTACTAAAACCACAGTACATGGTGTTCTGCGTGTGACTGTACCCGTTTTAAAAATACAAATAAAATAGGTACCTATATAGGTACACAGAAGAAAAGCTGAGTCTAAATCACAGAATAAATAATAGTCGCCTAAATACATATATACCTAGGTAGGTAGGTACTCGTTTCTCTACATCGACAGTTTGAGGTGGCTATACAATGTAATCTCTTGTTACCCCAACAATAATTCTAGTTTGTAGTCCGAATGAATGCAGTAACAAATTTGCGTGTGATTTTACACTTCACTCTCCTACACTGACTGAAGCCGTGCACTGCACAAAATCATCACGATTGTTTGGTTGGTAGCCGCAGAGTTCGACCGAGACCGAGCCGAAAGCGACCAACTCGACTCAAAAATTCCTGACTCTACTCAGTCAGTGTACGTGCGGCGTGCGATTGGGACGCGCGTCTATAACTCTATATTCCGTTCTCTGTGCGCCTATATAAACAATACTGTGCTCTGTGCAGTGCATTATATACAAAATTAATGTACTGTGCTGATTCCGTGTGTCTCTCCGTAGGTGTGGGGCCAGTCTGCCAGGATCTGCCGGGATGCCAGTGTGTCTAGTGATGGTGCATTGAGGTCGTGCCAGTACCTTGAATAGTGTTAGTGGTTATAGAGTTATAAAGTGCTGAATGGATTGTGTGTCATTTGGATTGCCATCGCGAGTCGTCGATAGACCAACTTGGGAACGGTGAGATCTATTTAATACCTACTTACTGATAAGATAACTGCTTAATTATTATTCTAATTATATTTTAACGAGCTTGTTTGTTTTCAATGGCAGTGGCACAGTAGCTTAGCAGTGTGCTCATTGTGCGTTATAAATACGTACATAAGTGTATCCTTAGAATAAGATTATTTTTAAACAGTAGGTGTTTGAACAGAAGTTAGGTACCGGTAATATGTAATACTATGGTTAATGATATACCTACCTATAGTAGGTACTACCAATATTACAGGATTACCTACTTATATATAAACCTCTACTTTTGTATAAGTTAGTAGGTAGGTTTACCTTCCTGTACCGAATAGGTACTTACAGCATTATCTAATCATACCTACCTAATTGATATTAATGATCTTAGTGCTTTCATGTGTAAAACACCTAATGGTTCGTGATAAAAACTTGTGATAACTATAAAATCACGATGTAAAATCTCTTTAACTGTCGAGCGCTAACTACTTAGGTACTTACCTAATATATATACTATACCTATACTAATCCACAATAATAATTTTAGTGCAATGCCTAAACCACAGAATACCTCTTATAAAATCCTCCACCTAAAGGGCGTTTCTTATGAATCAAATGGCAAAAATATCAGTTAAAAACGCGAAACATGATCATCTGGTATTCGTTGTTTTTTTTTTTTGGGCGAAATTAGCGTTATGTTTTCGATCACCGTTCGTTTTGCATAAAATATTACATTTACAGTTAAAAATGACATCGGAAATTCTACTTTATATCGTTGGGAATATGGTAGTTTGTCGTTCGCCTGGGAAAGATCGTTATTGACTTAAATTGCAAACGTTTTCGAAACTGCTCAAAATGCACTCATGCCATTCCGAACGTAGCATTAAAAGTACAATTCCTAAACCACAGAATAACTAATAAAAAAAATGAGCCGTCGCGGGACCCCTGGCAGAAGCACTTTAACAATACCATAAGTCTGGTTGGCGCAACAGGAGCACGTTCAACTCCTGCCTCCAGATTCAGAACCCTCCGATAACTCAGTTGTCGATCGATATGGTATTATTTATTCGGTGGATTCGGTTTAAAATGGTTCAATTCAATACATTTTTCATTCACAATATCGAACCGAATCGTTTCGGTTCGCTATCGAAAGGTTCTGAATCGGGGGGCTGGTCTTTAGTGCCGGAGTTCAATTCCCAACTGGGAGTGTTTATATATTGCACATTTAAAAAAAATGTGATGGCTTATAACTTCAATAGAGCTGAGTTATGGCGGAAAAAGATGATGGCGTGGCTATGCGTCGCGCCACGCCGCCGCTCGATAGCCAAGCAAATTAGAGACGTCGTTACCCCCGTACCGCGCTATTAGTTGTTTACACATCAAAAATCCTTAATCCACTGATTAGTAATATGTGAAGTTCAATTCCTAAACCACATCATAATCAATTGTAGAATTCCTAAACCATAGAATAATGATATTACCAACAAGACTCGACCACAAAATAAATAATAGTACACTACAGAGTCTAGGCATAATATCGCAAGGTATTCTTCTAAATAGGTTAGAATACCTTGCGTATTTTTTACTAGATAAGTATACTGCCTGGTTAGGTACCAACCCAACCTTCGTAGTCGCAGCGGAAGATATGTCTCTCGGAAGTTATCTGCTAGTCGCTGCGCAAACTGCTATTTTTCAGGCGCAATCCCAATGTTGAAGGTGAAGACAGCATTGTATAACTGCCTCGCTCACTCGTTTACGTTTTTCGCATATTCTATCTCGCTCTTACTTTATGGCAGTTTTATCCCCACAGCAGTACCTGCACAATCGTTCACAGAGCCTAACTTCACAAACATATAGATTGGCTGCGACTACTGTACCTAGGTTTTCAAGGAGTATTTTGCACATTCGTCACAGTCATAGGGAATTATATAATAACTAATAATGCTTTTAGAATAACTAATAATGCTTTTTAAAGTTGAAAAGCTACATTAATTGCGTTACATTCCTATTGTAAGAGCCGAGCCAAATAAAATATAAATATTTTGCAAATAGGTAAGTACTTTACAAATGTAAATGAAATGCTGAAGTTTAGTAAGCGGATAATATGTTGAATGGTAATGTAAGTAGGTATTATTGTACGGAAACTTTCATCAATTAGTTGCTGCGTATCGTTACATTTATAACGTAGCTATTGCACAACGGAACTAACATAAACTTTAATGTTTACTTAAATACTACGTACTTAACTTAGCTAAGTTATGCAGTAACACAAATCAAACTTTTATTTGTTATTTTTACTTACATTAGAACTAGAAGAACGCGAGATTGTTTCTAAGTAGAAGTTAGACAGACGAGACAGATTCATCGCCTTTATTTCGACTTCCACATCCGATAAACTAGTTCAATTATTCCGTTATGTAATTATACTAATAATAACATTATAACTTAGATTATTTAAAAAAATTACGTTTTTTTACTCGACTACAGCGAATTAAGGGAAGGGTAATGAGTTTAAATTCTATGTATCTTTGAATGTGGTTATGTGGATGTTCCACCATAGCGTCGTACCTGACAAACGAGGTATCAATTGATTCGTCTTCACGTAGAGAGTGTCATAGGCTATTTTTTACCCAACTACGGCAAGGCAAAGTAAGGGTTATGTGTTCAAACTAAAACCTTGGTCCGATATTGACAAGCGAGTATCAGTCAATTCGTCTTCATCGCAAGAGTATCAAAGGCTATTTTTTACCCGACCGTAGTCGGGTTTTAGTTTTTGAACTTATACAACAAACAAACAAATCCCACTCCCGCAATGGCGAAGGAAATGTCTAATAAGGAAAATTCCTTATTCTATGCACTCCCGTGACATCTAGATATTATAATTATGGTCAAAACTAAAAAAAAACAGAAGAAGTTATTCAAATCACATTTAAATTTTCTTGATGTCACATATTATTCCCTCGATTCAGGGCCTGCAGTCTCTAGTCTCGATAGTGATTGCTTTTACAATCGAAATCGGTTCAAACTTGACATCGATATCTGGCAGAAACTACCAAATATCGAAATAAAGGTGCAAGGTGCAATCATTTGTGTGATGAGCAGAAATGCTTGTTTCCGAGTCATGGATGTTTATAATATTCGTATTTATGTATGTTTATCCGTTATCTAGTACCCATAGTACAGGGTATCCTAGTTTGGGGCTAGGTAATTGGTGTGGAATTGTACCGAATAAAAAAATTAAAAAACGGACTTTGCGACCGATTTCGGTTGTAAAGCAATCGCTGTCGATGTCGAGACTTATAAAAAATAGTAGTGTAACGTAATGTACGCCCAGGTCTTCATTTACCTTACTCATCGTCAGACCCTCATATACGCAAGTAGGTACAAAGTATGTCAACCAAACTGATCATTTAGTGATATTTGAGCGCAAACTCAAACTTTCTAGCTGCAATAGTGCCCGAGATTCCTTCACAAAGAGTGATCAGATTTAGAGCTGTTTAGTTCATCCATCACGGGAATCGAGTCACGAAGCAATTTTTTTTTTATGTAACTACAAATGTTTATATGATTTTTAGCATTAACGTCGTCTTAGCGAGAACATATGTAATAAGAACACGTGTAACTACAAATTTAAGATTTTCGATTTTTCCCCTTTCAAATTTCATGATTAGACAAGAAGCGCTGTTATAGCATTGTTTATGTCAACGGGAAGTTCCCTATAGATTGTGATTCCATTGCGAGTGTCAAAATATGCGATAAACGGCCGAAAGTATGATTCGTCGACTTAGAGCTGATTTTTTTACGCTCCAAGGAATTGCGGACCTTAGTATTTGGTATTAATTTCAACTTGATATCTCCACGCGTTCCTGAGAAAAAGGGTCTTGACAGACAGACAGACGGACGGACAAAAAGTGAACCTATAAGGATTATATTTTTCATTATGAGGGACGGATCCCTAAAAAAAATTTTCGGTCACGGGACTCCTGGCAGATGTGAAACATGGAATATGTCTCTTTCCGCCTCTGCGGAAAGAACCGACGAGCCGCGAGCGGCGCGTCATCACGCCGCTCGATCGCCACGCCAAGAGTCGACGTTACCCCCGTACCGCGCCATTGTTTACACATCAAAAGTATTGAAATCGGTCTATCCGTTTGGGAGCTACGATACGATGCCACAGACAAACTGCAGACTGACAAAGCCTTCAAACTTATACCCAACACATGTCGCGTCGTCTACGTCGTAGGTAGTACAATAATATTATTCCGTGCTCGTGGTTTTAAAATTACGCATGACAGTAATACCCGTAAATTAAAACTGGTTTAAATACCAAAAACCTAAGAAAATAATAATTTACACCACGCCACGCTTACCCCGCTCTCCCCGGAATCTCCACCGAGATTTATCACCGCAAACATTTATAAAAATGCTAATGACTTGTTGAAATATTAGTGTTGTTTGTTTAAAATTTCGTGGGCAAATAAAGGTTAGTTTGTGGGTACGCGATGCTTTGCCTTGGCCTTTGTTTGATTTGGCTTCAGGGTATGCTTTTTAAAGAAAGTTTATTCCAGATTCATTTATCATGATCATTGATTATGACTACTATATCGATGATTATCATTCAATGAGCCTATTTTGTGTTCACCGCTGGAACCTTGGCCGCCCGAAAGCCAAGGTGGCCTTTGTGTCAGAGGTGACAAACTAGAGAAGAGTTGTAGAGGCCAGCACTACCTCATACGACAAGCAAACTGCTGCTGGACGCTCTGGAACATAAGCCTCTCAGAGAGAAATAGGAGGACTCTTAAAGCCACGTCTATAAGTTGTTTTCGAGGGTCATCTCAAATCGTCTCACAAGACTTCTAGCCTCATGAACAGGTCGGGTTTCGCGGAAGATTTAGCACGATAGACCTATATACAAACAGTGAGGCAGGTTATAGAGAAGTCTGAAGAATGCAACCAGCCCCTGTGTCTTGCTTTGTAGACTTTGAGAAGGCCTTTGACTCCGCTGAAACCTAGGTGGTTCTGAAGTATTTACAACGTTGCCAAGTGGAAGTGCTGTGGTTTCTGTGTGACGCCGCGAATATGAGTTTCCAAGTACAAAACCAGCAGTCTAAACATATCCAACTGCGCAGAGGAGGGAGACAGGGGGTTGTTTTTTTTTATATCCCCGAAACTGTTCACTAATGCCCTGTTTCAGACACTGGATTGGAAAGGAGCGGGCATCAATATCATCATCATCATATCATCATCACGATCTCATTGACCCGGAACCGATTGCAGTCAATGGGTACACCATTCACTGCAGACGGGTCCTCTTGAAGTTGTCCAACAATATGTTTACCTCACTTGAGCAAATATTGCAATAAGGAAATAACAACTTTGAGAAGGAAGCCAACAAAAAAATTCAGCTAGGTTGGGCAGCACTCGGCAAGCTTCATCAAGTCTTCCCGTCGTCTATAACACAGTGCCTGAAGACAAAAGTCTTCAATCAGTGCGTCCTACCAGTCATGACCTACGAAGCCAAAACGTGGACACTCGCGGTCAAACTAGTTCACAAATTTAAAATCGCTCAGCGAGCTATGGAGAGAGCTATGCTTGGAGTTTCTCTGAAGGACAAGATTCGTAATGAAGATATCCGACAGAGAACCAAGGTAACCGACATAGCTCAAAGGAAACATTTCCCGAACCACCGATAACCGTTGGGGTAAACGAGTTCTCGAGTGGAGACCACGTTTAGGCAAACGTAATGTAATACGCCCTGTGGCGACCTGCGAAAAGCGTATGGAAGAAAGTGGATGAGGAGAGCTGAAGACCAAACTCAGTGCTTGAGGACCTACGTCCAGCAGTGGACAGATATAGGCGGATGATGATTTAGCTTGCCCTGTTTGTTGTTGTTGTTTTTTGTTTATTTGTTTGTTTGCGTCAAATCTAGTAATAAAAAAGTTATCCCCTTCCTATTGACCGATTGATCGGAAATTTGGTACACACATTTAGTTCAGCAGCCCGACCACATAACTTGGCTTCAATCGAATTCTCAATATCGCAACCACTAATGCCTTGCGATAGAGTCGAAATTGCTATGAAAAAAGTGATAATCCTTTTGTAGCCAAGTTCTGTAATTGGGCCACTGATGATAATACAATTATGTATGTTCAGTACGAATTATTACAGATTCATGGTTCAGTATCATTGTTAATCCAAGTTGGCCGCCGTGACAAAATGGCGGCTAACATAAAAAAAAATAACCCGCTCAAATGAAAGGGCTTAACTAATAGAATACAGTACACTATTAAACAAACTAAATCCAAGATGGCCGCCACCACAAAATGGCGGATTACTTTTTTTTCAATTCCTGCAATATGGGTATCAAATGAAAGGGCTTGACAAGTAGAACACAGTATACTTTACAAATAAGTAAATAAAAAAATTGACAATACGGTTAGTAAAAATGAAAGGGCTTAACTAATAGAATACAGTACACTATTAAAAAATCTAAATCCAAGATGGCCGCCACCACAAAATGGCGGGTTACTTTTTTTCAATCCCTTCAATATGGGTATCAAATGAAAGGGCTTAACAAGTAGAACACAGTACACTTTACAAATAAGTAAATAAAAAATTTGACAATACGGTTAGTAAAAATGAAAGGGCTTAACTAATAGAATACAGTACACTATTAATAAAACTAAATCCAAGATGGCCGCCACCACAAAATGGCGGATTACTTTTTTTTCAATCCCTTCAATATGGGTATCAAATGAAAGGGCTTGACAAGTAGAACACAGTACACTTTACAAATAAGTAAATAAAAAATTGACAATACGGTTAGTAAAAATGAAAGGGCTTAACTAATAGAATACAGTACACTATTAAAAAATCTAAATCCAAGATGGCCGCCACCACAAAATGGCGGGTTACTTTTTTTCAATCCCTTCAATATGGGTATCAAATGAAAGGGCTTGACAAGTAGAACACAGTACACTTTACAAATAAGTAAATAAAAAATTTGACAATACGGTTAGTAAAAATGAAAGGGCTTAACTAATAGAATACAGTACACTTTAAAAAAATCTAAATCCAAGATGGCCGCCACCACAAAATGGCGGGTTACTTTTTTTCAATCCCTTCAATATGGGTATCAAATGAAAGGGCTTGACAAGTAGAACACAGTACACTTTACAAATACTTAAGTAAATAAAAAATTTGACAATACGGTTAGTAAAAATGAAAGGGCTTAACTAATAGAATACAGTACACTATTAAAAAATCTAAATCCAAGATGGCCGCCACCACAAAATGGCGGGTTACTTTTTTTCAATCCCTTCAATATGGGTATCAAATGAAAGGGCTTGACAAGTAGAACACAGTAAGTACACTTTACAAATAAGTAAATAAAAAACTTGAGAATAAAGTTAGTAAAAATAAAGTCATGTGGCGAGTCGAATTTCTATTACTCAGGTAACGATACGCTCCTCGATTTTATTTTATTTTTACCAGACTGCGCAACGCAAAGGCCCGGTAATGTGTTTTTGTGTTTATGTGCTATGTATGTATGCCTGTTCCTTTGTGGCACTATATAGACCAAACGCGGGACCGATTTTGATGTTTCTTACGTCAATCAATTTGCTTAATCTTGCGAGTGCTACTAAAGAAATGACAGTAATCAAAATTCAATAAGGCGATAACCAGGCGCCATATTGTGCAAAACAAAAAACTGAAAGTCGACGAACTGTCTCAAGCATATCTATCATTGAATAGGTATTTATTTGAAAATCATTTTTGAGCTTCTCTTATCATTTTTCATTTTGAATGACCATTTAGGATCTATAATGATTTAAAGGTAAGTATGTACCTATGTTTGTTCCCTTGTGGCACTTTAAAGACCAAACGCGTATTCGAATTTTGATGATTCTAACGTCAAGCGATTTGTCTTAATCTTGCGAGTGCTACCAGGGCGGTCGCACTCCGCAACAAGTACAAATTAATTCGAGGACCCAATATTCGGGTCCGTTCAGTCGAGTGTCAAGCGTGCGCTTGATGAGTCGCGCGCCTTGTACTTAGCGATAGAGCACCTAAGTACTTACGTAAAGTTATTGACAAACTTTATTCGTGTTTTAATTATGAGTACCAAGAAGAAAGCTAGAAAGTACTGCATAGCATTCGGCTGTTTGAATAGTGATAGAAATGACGAAATGACATTCTTTACGTTTCCAAAAGATATTGAAAAGTAATAAATCGTAATACCTACAATAGGTCCTAGTTATGTAGTTAGATATTGATATTTTTTTTATTACGTAGGTTCCTATAGTTTTATGTTATTTCATTTGTGTTCCATACCGAAGCTACGCATATTGAAGGTTTTTCCGCGCAGAAATAAAGTCGTTTATTAAATCGATCAACGTAATTTTATAATTGATTATAGTAGGTATTGTTGATCGGAAAATGAATTACTGTGCTGACTTAGTAAGTAGCCTACAACTAATTAGGAATTTATATAATATATGTCTCGTATAATACCTACCTACTTTTAATACCTTTTATTACGTAGGTAGCAATTTATTTTTCACTCATTAAAAAGCATGGAATTCAGACAGGCACATTTATTCATCAAAGTGCAATACCTATAGGATATAATCATAATCAACCAACGACACGTAGGTAGGTATCTCACTAAACTTATCGGCGGTCTGAAAACGGGATAGGTAGGTAGTAAAAATGAGGTAGTAGGTCTATTCTGATAAGAATGTCATTGTATGTAATAGAACTATTTTAATTTATAATAACAAGTAATAACATAATACATTATTACTTATTTATTCTGTTACAATATCTAAGTCATAACATATCTCAGAATAATTAGTAGTACAAGTACCTAGTCATATCTTAATACAACCCTACCGAGCGAAAAAGGGACAGCGATTCTGAAACGGTTAGAGCAATGAAAGTTCTCGCGCGTTGTGATACGGTGCATTCTAGCCTGCACGCGGTGGGCGAGCGCCTTCTAGGTAAATATAATTGAAAGCTCGCAGCGCCGTGCGAGTTAAATTGCACTTTATAGCGTTGTAGCGAGAGTCGCTATTTATTTAAATGACTTTACTCAGTTAGCCTTCTGTACTTGTACTATTATTTATTCTGTGGTGCTACTAAAGACATGAATTAATCAAAATTCAATATGGCGACAACCAGACACCATATTATAAAAAATAAATGAATGAACTACGTCAAGTAGCGTATCATTGAATAGGTAATGAAAAACATCTGCAGGTTTCTCATATAATTTTTCGTTTCATATCACCATTTAGGATCTATAACGATTTAAAGTTGGTTAGCAACCATTCTCACAATTTTTTATAAATATAAACTAAAAAGTACAAAATAAAAATAAATGATTACTAAAAAACAAAAGACCAGACTGTGAATCAAACTAAAAAGAGACAAACAAGCTTTAGATTTTTGATTTTGAAATATAAGATGCAGTCGGAGGCATCATGCATTTCATTTCTCCTTTGATCGGATCCGCTAGAACCTGGCGCGCTAGCTCTTCGTGCCTTCGACTGCATCTTACTCGTATATTTCAAAATCAAAAATCTAAAGCTTGAATGACTCATTTTATTTTTTGTTGACTTTAGGAACGAAATGAAACGGTCGCAGGTTCGAATCCTGCAATCATTTGTGTGATGAGCAAGAAATGTTTGTTTCCGAGTCATGGATGTGATATTCGTATTTATGTATGTTTATCCGTTATCTAGTGCCCATAGTACAGGGTATCCTAGTTTGGGGCTAGGTAATTGGTGTGGAATTGTCCCGAATATATTTAGTTTTATTTTTATTTAGCGGTTAGTAATTTTTTTTTAATATTTTTCTTATTCACTAGTTGATGCCGTACGTCCTGGAATTATGAAGTTTTTGGTCGGGCCAGTTTCCTCACAATGTTCTTAGCGATTCCTTCTCAAGTTCTTTCTGAAAACACTATTTTGCCTAAAAATATAAACTTTTATGGTAATCCGTTTAGGCAATCCAGTAATTAATCTAGTAAACGCTAATTTAGTGACTAGTAAAGTGTAGACTATAAAAGTTACTAAATAAACTGAATTTCGAGACATATCTACTGATTCCAAATTTCAAGTTCCTTGAAGTATTAAATAGTTTATTTTTTTATGAAATAAAAATTCGAAACTCCCAATCACACATTAAAATAAATAAAACGAATAACTTTAATTCTAGTCCGTGTGCATAAATAAACCTTTTTTGTCGGTGCGCGAAGGGTTGACCCTTTGTTTATTTTAGGAGGGTTGCCAGGTCGCCATTAGGGTTGTCTATGGAACTGGAAAGGGCTGTCCGTGGGTTATTGGAGAGGAAATTACTGTGAAAGGGATGCGAGGATTTCTTCACTGATACGGGTTCATAACACGGCGATACCTGTGTAACCTAGATTCCGTGAAAGTAGGCATGTATGTGTTTATATGTATAGTTTTATAAAGGCGAAAGTTTATATGCGTGTATGTATGTGTGTGTGTGGGTGTGTATGTTCGTTACTCCTTCACGCTCAAACATCATCATCATCATCAGCCTATATCTGTCCACTGCTGGACGTAGGACTTTCCTAATTCACGCCACTGAGATCGGTCTTCAGCTCTCCTCATCCATTTTCCTCCAGCCGCCTTTCGCAGGTTGTCACTCCGCCTGGCTACAGGGCGTCCTACACTACGTTTACCTAAACGTGGTCTCCACTAAGAACTCGTCTACCCCAACGGTTCTCGGTTCTTCTGGAAATGTGACCAGCCCACTGCCACTTAAGCTTGCTTATTCTAACAACTATGTTGGTCACCTTGGTTCTCCATCGGATATCTTCATTACGAATTTTGTCTCTCCTCTTCTAGCTCTCTCCATAGCTCGCTGAAAGACCTAAAATTTGTGGACTAGTTTAACCGTGGTTTACACGTTTCGGCTCCGTAGGTCATGACTGGTGAACGCACTGATTCAGATTGAAGACTTTTGTCTTCAGGCACTGTGGTACCGAGAAGACTTGACGAAGCTTGCCGAGTGCTGCCCAACCCAGCTGAATTCTTTTGTTGGCTTCCTTCTCAAAGTTGTTCTTTCCTAATTGCAATATTTGTCCAAGGTAAACATATTGTTAGATAACTTCAAGAGGTACACCATTAACTGCTATCGGTTCCGGGTCAATGAGATTGTTAAACATGATCTTGGTCTTATCTATGTTCATTCCGAGGCCGATGCGTCGAGAAGCATCATCTAGGTTGGTGTTCATAATTTGCAAGTCTTGCAGCGACTCCACCATTAGGACGATATCATCGACAAATTTTAAGTGTGAGATATTCTCGCCATTTATATTAATGCCCATTTCTTTCCAATCCAGTGTCTTAAACAATCTTCCAGGGCATTAGTGAACAGTTTCTGGGATATAACATCCCCCTGTCTCACTCCCCTGCGCGGTTGGATATGTTTAGATTGCTGGTTTTGTACTTGGACACTCATAGTCATGGCGTCATACAGAAACCTCAGCACTTCGACGTATCGCCAGTCCACTTGACAACGCTGCCAAAGACTCCAGAAGGGCCCAGGTTTCAACGGAGTCAAAGGCCTTCTCATAGTCCACAAAATCAAGACACACAGGGTCTGGTTAAACTCTTCAGACTTCTGTATAACCTGCTTCACTGTGTGTATTTATACCGCCATCTGTCGGTCGCCAGAGCCTCGTTAATTATCCAGTAGGATGACCGCGTCCAGGTGAGGTTGGCTTGAAGCAGTATGACGGTATTTCGCTCCCGACACACCTCACGCTTAAAAAACTGGAAAAAATTTGATTACTCGCTGTATGAAACGGTTTCCACGGAAACGAAATAGCAATCAAAAAACATCCAGAGCGTGGGTGCTATACCTACTTTTGTATTGGTTTTTAATATCTTAGAAGAACATAGGATGGTATTTTTCGCGATAAACAGTAGTACGCGCTGACGAAGTCGCGGGTGGGAAAACTAGTTTGTAAGGCGAAATAGCACACCATTTTTGTCAAATGTACAGTCGGTCACATATGGAATTGCCCTTTATAATTTATATGCCACACCTGTCACCACTATAGGAAAGAAGTTTCAAAACCCACCTTTCATTTTGATACCTGTCACTTTGATACCTATCATATTAGTTTATACATTGACATATAAAAAAACAAATATCTCCACACAAAATCAAAAGTAGCTTATGTGTTAATCCAGGATATAAGCTATGCTGGTACCAAATTTCATCCAAATACGTCTAGCCGTCATCGCGTGAAAACTCCCCAAACAAACAGACGTTTCACTTTTATATATTGGTATGGATTCTAAGACTTCACTGAAACTTCCTAGAGGGGGTTGGAGGACGCGAAATGACACGTTTCTTGCGTTTGTATCATTTGCCTACCTCGTTAACGTTTAAGGAACTGGTTAATATTCCACCAATAATAACAAGTTAGAATTTTAGTTATATTGATATTTCGAACGATATTTTAAGGTAGTTACCACGTGCTGTGGCATAGAAAAGTATATATTATCTCACCCTAATACTTTAGGTACTTGACTAGTAGGTAACCTATACTATTGTACTTGATTCGTTGATACTTAGGTAGGTACCTAAGTATACTTAGATATTGTAAAATCCTTAAATTCACACGATGCCAGTAACTCCAAAAGATAAGATAGCATAAAAATACTCGAATTTTGGCTGTAGATAATAATATTTATTTAGTACAATATAGGTACCTACAGATATAGTGTGTACCTAAAATATCTGTAGGTATAAAACTAATACACGTCATACTATTCGTAATCGGGGCGTAGTAACGATCGTAGTTATGTTGGAGACTGGTCCAGCCTATAGTAACTTTATCAGCTGAGATTATATTTGCTACTAGCTTTTCCAAATTTCATCACAATCCCTCCAGCCGTTATCGCGTGAATCCTCCCCAAACAAACAGACAACGTTTCACTTTTATATATTGGTATGGATTATTTTTATTTCAGTTTTGTAGAATCTGAGACATGTCATTAGCACTAACTGCAATATCATGTACCAGTTGCGCCCCGCGGCTTTGCTCGCGTGGTCATGGTAAAAAAGGCATATGTCCGACCTCATGATACACACTATTTCTTTGTCTTTAATCAAGATCGGTTCAGCAGTAAAGTCGTGAAAATGTAACAAACTGACACAGGGAGATACTTTTGCATTTATAATGTGGCGTATATTATATACTTATAGCACACACAGTACACACATTCAGTGTTGCACTAATAAAATGAGATTTACCAAGGTATTTAAATACTCGCTGTCTATGAATCTATGGATCCTATGAGCTATTGCAGATACAAAAGTACCAATATATAAATTTTCATAAACTTTTTTTAGATGTCAAATCGTTTTTCAGTGTTTTTATTGATTGCTTGGCTTCTTCTCATCGGATTAAAGTAACAAGTAAACCAGTGTTTAAGCCAAACCCAAAGCTATCTAACAGTAAAAACTGCATCGCAATCGGTCCAGTAGTTTTAACGTAATGCGTGAACAAACAAACAGACTCCAGTTAAAACAAAAGGTTTATTTATATTCTCCTATAAGTACCACTTTTATTTTAATTTTCTTCTTTGTACAGAATTTGTGTTACTTACTGCTTTATGATAAATACTAGTTGTGCCCGCGGCGTTGCCCTCGTGTTAATTTTTCTGGGATTTAATATCCTATGAGTTAAGTATTCCAGGACAAATATCATCAAACTTCGTGTGGAAGTCAAATCGTTCTTTATCGATTGCTCGGATTCTACTCATCGGATTGAGATACCAAGTACACCAGTTTTTAAGTCTAACCCACAACAGTAAAACTGCCGATGCAGTCAGTCCAGTAACTATTACGTGATATGCGAACAAACAAATGGAAAGACAAACCAATTTAATATGTCTATTGAGACATATTACACTTTGTGTTCAAGTAAGTATAGGTGACTTATTGAAGTCACTACCGATACCTACTTTACATTTAACCGTTATTTAATGTCTATTGAGACATATTACACTTTGCGTCCAAGTCTGGTTCATTAGTGATTCACACAGCTATGCAATGCAAAAGTGGATTGTATTTGTTTTGTATGGGCATGTAAATGACAGGAATTAAAGCGAATGTTGCATTTCTTAGAACTAAAGGCAATACCACTAAACATAGGTTGGGCTAGGAATGTCTTCCTAGTGGGAGGTGCCACTGACTGGGTTTGTCGATTAGCTATCCGGCTGAACCTTTCAAAGTAGATCATAAACCTATGATAAGGATAAAAAAAAAACAAAAAAAATATATAAATGTAAATTGTTAAGAGAGAAAAAAAAAAGGAAAAATAGAAAAAAAAACTTAAAAACATAATACAAACAACAAAAAACCCGTGAAAGCTTATTGTTTAGTTTTTTTTTTTTAAATTATACTTATTTTTATGTATCGATTGCTCAACTTCTACTCATCGGATTAATAAACCAAGTACACCAGTTTTTAAGTCAAATTGAAAACTGCATCAATATCGGTCCAGTAGTTTTTACGCGATGCACACACACTATGCACGATAGCACAAGTAAAGGGAAAAAATCCGAAAACCTTAAATTAGTAGATACCTAAAAAAACTGTTTTATGCTGACCGTCACCGTCCTGACCAATAGTTTTCCGACAGCAAAGTTAAGTTTGCTCGGAAACATCGGTGCGCGAGTCCGACCCGTACCCGTTGGCCATTTAAAAAAAACAGCTTATTTTTTTATATCTTAAGTAGATGTGCCCGCGGGTGTGCCCGCGTGTCAATTCATTTAAAAGTAGCCCATTCGTGTTATTACGGGGCCAAAAGTACGTATAAAGTACAATGTACTACATTTATTCAAAATTCGTTCAGCCGTCACATAGTTTTTAATCGATTGCTCGGCATCTAACCATCGGATTATGATACCATGTTGGTACCCTCCAGTTTTTAAACAGTTCCCCTCCAGTTCTTAGTCAAAACCTAAGGTATCCAACAGTAAAACCCGAATCACAATCGGTCCAGTAGCTTTTACGTGATGCGCGAACAGACATACAGACAAAGAAACAAATAGACAGACATGATTTAAAAAAATGTTATAGTATATAATTAATTATCTTCTTTGTACAGACTTTTTCGTTCTTATTACTTTATTATAAGTACAGATTGATTGTACAGACTGTACTGCTTCATTAAAAGCATAGATAGATGATACTAGATGCGTTCCGCGGCTTTGCCCGCGCGTGCATTTTTATGGGAAAATAATATTCTATGTGTAATTTCAGGACCAAATGTACTTGGCACTATTATTTATTCTGTGGCAAAAGTACAATCCATACCAACATATAAAAGTAAAACGTTGTCTGTTTATTTGTTTGTTTGTTTGATTTCTTGTTTAGGGAGCTTTCACGCGATAACGGCTGGTCGGAGTTTGATGAAATTTGGAATGGAGATAGCTTGTACCCTGGAATAAAACATAGGATACTTTTCATCCCGGAAAATTGTAAATTTCCTCGGAAAAACTGTTTTTTTTTATTACTCGCTGTAAGAAACGGTTGCCATGGGAACGAAATAACAAGTATGTCAATAAACACCAAAACCATTGGTGCTATACTTACTTTTACATTGGTTTTTAATATCCTAGAAGAACAGATGCTTTACCTACTTTTACATTGGTATTTAATATCCTAGAAGACCAGATGCTTTACCTACTTTTACATTGGTAATTAATATCCTAGAAGAACAGATGCTTTACTTACTTTTACATTGGTTTTTAATATCCTAGAAGAACAGATGGTTTACCTACTTTTACATTGGTATTTAATATCCTAGAAGAACAGATGCTTTACCTACTTTTACATTGGATTTAATATCCTAGGAGAACAGATGCTTTACCTACTTTTACATTGGATTTAATATCTTAGAAGAACAGATGCTTTACCGACTTTTACATTGGTTTATAATATCCTGTTTTTTTTTTGATTACACACTGTAAGAAACGGTTGCCATGGGAACGTAATAACAAATATGTCAATAAACACCAAAAGCATTGGTGCTATACCTACTTTTACATTGGTTTTTAATATCCTAGAAGAACAGATGCTTTACCTACTTTTACATTGGTTTTTAATATCCTAGAAGAACAGATGCTTTACCTACTTTTACATTGGTATTTAATATCCTAGAAGAACAGATGCTTTACCTACTTTTACATTGGTTTTTAATATCCTAGAAGAACAGATGCTTTACCTACTTTTACATTGGTTTTTAATATCCTAGAAGAACAGATGCTTTACCTACTTTTACATTGGATTTAATATCTTAGAAGAACAGATGCTTTACCGACTTTTAAATTGGTTTATAATATCCTGTTTTTTTTTTGATTACTCGCTGTAAGAAACGGTTGCCATGGGAACGAAATAACAAATATGTCAATAAACACCAAAAGCATTGGTGCTATACCTACTTTTACATTGGTTTTTAATATCCTAGAAGAACAGATGCTTTACCTACTTTTACATTGGTTTTTAATATCCTAGAAGAACAGATGCTTTACCTACTTTTACATTGGTTTTTAATATCCTAGAAGAACAGATGCTTTACCTACTTTTACATTGGTTTTTAATATCCTAGAAGAACAGATGCTTTACCTACTTTTACATTGGTATTTAATATCCTAGAAGAACAGATGCTTTACCTACTTTTACATTGGTATTTAATATCCTAGAACAGATGCTTTACCTACTTTTACATTGGATTTAATATCCTAGGAGAACAGATGCTTTACCTACTTTTACATTGGTATTTAATATCCTAGAAGAACAGATGCTTTACCTACTTTTACATTGGATTTAATATCCTAGGAGAACAGATGCTTTACCTACTTTTACATTGGATTTAATATCTTAGAAGAACAGATGCTTTACCGACTTTTACATTGGTTTATAATATCCTAGAAGAACAGATGCTTTACATACTTTTACATTGGTTTTTAATATCCTAGAAGAACAGATGCTTTACCTACTTTTACATTGGTTTTTAATATCCTAGAAGAACAGATGCTTTACCTACTTTTACATTGGTTTTTAATATCCTAGAAGAACAGATGCTTTACCTACTTTTACATTGGTTTTTAATATCCTAGAAGAACAGATGCTTTACATACTTTTACATTGGTTTTTAATATCCTAGAAGAACAGATGTTTTACCTACTTTTACATTGGTTTTTAATATCCTAGAAGAACAGATGCTTTACATACTTTTACATTGGTTTTTAATATCCTAGAAGAACAGATGTTTTTTTCCGCGATTAACAGTAGTCCGCGCGGACGAAGTCGCGGGCGGGAAAGCTAGTAAACAATATACCAATAGTCCTCCTAGAGCATGTGTTTATATAATTATAATTATCGGAGTATTTTTTTGTCACAAATGTAGGAAATGTAGGATCAATTGTTGTTTGTTTGTCGTATGAGGTAGTGCTGGCCTCTAGTGTCAGAGTTTGTCAAGCCGCCCGAGGGCCTCTGATATGGCTTAACGACTGCTATTAATCAAGAACAGCCTGGACCGACAGCTTAACGTGCCCTCCGAAGCACAGAGCGATGGAAAATCGCACATAACTTAGAAAAGTCATTGGTGGCGGAGCCTAAGATCGAACCCGCTATCGTTGGATTCTAAGTTACACTATAGAACCGTTTGGCTACCATCGCATATCAATTTAAGATGTAGGACAGATCTGCATGGTAAGCTGTGTCGATTTTTCACTCCCAACAATTATAGTCGCAGCCGTAAACAAGGTTTTCGCCGTGTCGCACAATGGCGCGACATTACTCGCCCATACCACGTACCCTCTTCACGCTCAATGCTCTCCTGGACGCCAATCCAGACTGTGATTTGTTTGCTGATGGATGGCAGAAGATATTGTCAGAGTGTTTGTGTTTTTGTGAGAGGGATGTATGATTGTTTGTGTGTTATTGTTTCTTCTATTATTTGAAAATGCCTCTTTTGTTGTATTGTTCACTGTCTTTAATTAGTGTAATTGGTCTATCCGTGTTAATTAAAGTAAAGAACGGAATACTATTATTTATTCAGTGGCACGGAGTAGACGATATTTAAAACAATATTTATTTCATACATCACGCAGATGCCGCGCCGCTGGCATGATTTTGATATTATTTACGAGTGTAAGATAAATTTAATTGGAAACCGATCGTTTGTAATTAAAACAAAATAGTTTATCATGAACGTGTCTAAACGGCTTGATGGATTTTGATAAATGAGCATTGGAGGTTCTCTTTTGGATTCGTTTTAATCACTAGCGGCTTTACAGCTGCCATATTGTATTGCCGACAGAACAAACAATGACCAAAATCTATCGAGAGGAAAAAAGAGAAAAATCCATTCCAAAATTATAAGAGGAACTAGAAAAACTTAAAATAAAAATAAATTATTATTAATAGACAAAAAACCCGACTGCGAACATAACTAAAAAAATAGGCAAACAAGCGTTAGATTCATGATTTTGAAATATAAGATGCAGTCGGAGGCATCATACATTTCAGTTCTCCTTTGACGGGATCAGCTAGAACCTGGCGAGCTACTTACTCTTCACTCCTCCCTCCGACTGCCTCTTATATTTCAAAATCAAAGATCTAAAGCTTCTTTGTCTCGTTTTAGTACCTATTGTTCGCAGTCGGGTCTTCATTTTTTTTTCTTCTTTGGAACTCAGTGTGGACCTCCAGTGCTGTGACGTACCGTATATCATAAAAACTGGCTCAATTCATAGTTATTTTAGCAAATAAATTAACTGCTAATTAATTCGATTTTTGTATTGCATGAATTAATTGTTGTAAGGTCTGCCAGCCACACAGACGAAGACAACCTGGTCTGTGGCCAGCCAACTGGCTCCTACGCACAGTACCTACTACTACTTGGTACTACACACACATTCTACCGACTTCTTTTTCGTATACTAAAGGAGCTGACATTTAAATAATTACCGCGCCGTAAATACGAGCCAATTAAGTAAGCATCCTATAAATAGCGGAGCTAGGGTTTCGTGACGAAAACCGCGTCCGGCCGGTGTCGACTGTCGGCCTACCGAACACAGATTAAACTAAAGTATCGATGAAAAATGCGTGTTCAGGTTTTTACTATTCATTTAACCCGGCGCCATTGACGCTGGGTCATATTGACCCGAGCTGATTTTAGACTTTATTTTAATTTTACTCGCACTGTAACTTGAACGTTAGTGTAGCTGGAGATCCGATACCTCTTTACCGGCACCGCTGATGCACTCAGTTCGATGCCACATGTGCAGCGAAGATACTGGCCAGTCAAGCCAAATCGGGCGCAAATTGAAGCAGTTTCATTACTCTAAACGAGAAATCTGAAGATTGATCATGTGTTATTATGACGAGATGTGTGCTTGATCTCTCTTTTATAGAATAATATTTTTGATGTCTATTAGTCATCATCATCATCATCATCATCATGTCAGCATTTAGAAGTCCACTGCTGAACATAGGCCAAAGAGCGCCATGACGAGTGATTTTGTGCCACCTCCATCCATCGATCTTCGATGACGATTGTCTATTGGTAATTAGAATAAATTAAGAAAAACATAAATACGCACGATTAGTGGTATCAGGAGTTGATTTTGCATGTTTTGAGACACTTGATAAATGTTTAATTAACTGAATATGTTGTCATTATTATAATTAAATCATGTACGTAAGAGTCCTTATTTAATAATAAAGCAGTTTAATTTTTATTTAGTAAAAAAATAGATTGTAAAAAATACTGACAAAATATGGGTCATCGTGATCCGACGTCATTGTCCGCGTAATTATTTTCACGTCATTGGCGCCGCCGGGTTAAAAAGAAAATTACCAAAAACAAATTCCCTGTTTCGGCTGTTTGTTTATCGTATGAGATTGTACTGGCCTCTTAATTTGTCAGGCCGCTGAGGGCCTCTGACATGGCTTAAAGACTGCTATTAATCAATAACAGCCGGGACCGACAGCTTAACGTGCCCTCCGAAGCACGGGGCGACGGAAAACCTCACAAAACTTAGAGAAGTAATTGGTGAGGAGCCTAGGACCGAACCCAGTATCGTTGGATTCTAAGTCGCACAATTGAACACTTAGCCGAACATCTTCGGCAAACTTTTTTACTTAAATCTGTTCTTATTCAATTGAAAACCGGATCGTTTGACAGGTGAGGATAGTATAGGCTGTTATAAAATAAAATATATATACATACTTATAAGTTTTTTGTTCACATACTTTTCTTGCTATTCTTTCGATATCTTTGATCTGAAAGTTAAGTTATTCGATGTATATTTCTCATGAAACCGTTTTTAAACTGACAAGTTCACTGAAGAAATTTATTTTTATTAAGCACTCGTCAGTGTTGGCGTTTAGGTATGTTACAGGCAAGAAAGTTTTAAAAAAAGACGGAGTTTACACCTCCAAATCTAAAGTGAAGCACACAGGATATGCTGATCCGCTCTTGCAAGCCTCACATACACACACTATGTTATGCCGATCGGCCGCCACATAGCACCAAGATCTCCACCTTGGTATTAGTGTTAATTCTGCCAAGTTCTCACGGAAAATCAAATACAATGTAGTCTTTTGTGTATATCAACCACAAGAACAAATTATCCACTATCCGCTCACGCACACATACTTACGCAGCCGCCATTTGTTATGCTTCACTTGTTTGTTCGGCGGTGTGGACTCTGTCTATTTAACCCACGAACTCCAAAGAGAGGGGTGTAATAAGTTTAGGGTGTGTATGTACCACAGTATGTATGTATCTGTGTATCCGTGTCTATGTCTGTGACATCGTAGCTGCCAAACGAATGGACCGATTTTGATGCGCTTTTTTCTAAAAGCTGATGTGATCGAGATGGTAGTAGCGTTGTCCACCACTGCGGGACAGCGGGAATAATTTGGTAGCGCTGTCTCCCACTGGGGGACAAGGCTACTTTTTTTCCCATTGTCCCCCAGTGGTGGACAAGGGGAACAGACGGATGGTTCTTAGCTATAATAGGGGGTAGAGTGAAGAGCCCCCCACCCGGTTCGCTGTAGAGGCCGGTAGACGCCAAAGCTCGCAAAGGAATGGACCTATTTTTCTGTTTGAAATCTGATGTGATCGTGTACTTAGCTATAATGGGAGGTCGGGGTTATATATATATTTAATTTGTGCTTGTTCGATTTTCTGACGACATCCAGCCCGGTGAGTTCTAACCCTTCAGACAGCCGAGTCTTCACTACAAGCAGTTTTTTACCCGGGAACGTGTACTGTGGACCGGGAATACCGGGATCGAATCCGGGCATGGAGCCAAGTAGTGCGCCCCGGCACGGTAAATCACGGTTCATGCGGTTTGACCACGCTGATTAACTACAGTTTTAGGTTCTGAACGGAGTCCTCGCATCGCAATGTACCACCGAGTATTTCACAATTAATTCCTAAATCCTTAAAATCATCTAATTAAACTAATAATATTTTAAGGCCAACAAACAAAGCTTTTTCATTAGGAAAGCCCACATGACCTCTTTGTCTCACATTTAATTGTTAAAAGAAGTAAAACTTGAATCGTGCTTCTATCTTATCAAGGCCAAGTTTTATTTTAAATATTGCGGATTCCACACCGCCAAACGAAAGTTAAGATCCCAAGATATGCCGATCTGCTCGTACTGTTTGTTACACTGCGCATATTGCTGACGTAAGGGCGAACCCCTAATAACTATTCAATACACTGTCAGCAATATGCAAAGGTATATAATCTGCGGTCTCTAGTATTCGAGGCTTTTTCCTTAATCGTTCTCTGAAGCCACCTGTTTTATTTTTTAAGTTAATCTAATAGGCCCACACAACAGTACGCACAAGCCTCACGCACATAATTACACCGTCTTTTGCCGATCGGCCGCAAGGTCTACCTTGTTAGTCGTGTTAATTCTGTCAAGCTCTCATGGAAAATCAAAAACGATGCAGTCTTTTGTGATGAAATTGTGTATCAACCACAAAAAAAACTCAAATTACATACACACATACGCAGCCGCCATTCCCGTCTTTTCATCCAGTCAGAGATTTTTTAAACCTTGACCAATGCAGCACTTTTCCGTAACATATCAACGTGGTCTACCATTGTAGCAATAGTTGGTATCACCGATTTACAGAACTCAATAGTGCCAACAATGGCCATTTATTTCATACTAGCTTTCGCCCGCGACTTCGTCCGAGCGGACTACAGTTTATCGCGAAAAAAAGCATCCTATGTTCTTCTAGGATATCAAAAACCAATGCAAAAGTATATTACGAACGCTCTTGATGTTTTTTTGACAGACTTGTTATTATTTCGTTTCCATGGCAACCGTTCCTTACAGCGAGTAATCAACATTTTCACGGTTTCCCGCGGAAACTTACAATTTTCCCGGATAAAAAGTATCCTATGTTTTATTCCAGGGTATAAGCTATATCCGTTCCAAATTTCATGAAAATCCGTCCAGCCGTTATGGCGTGAAAGCTCCCAAAACAAACAAACAACGTTTCACTTTTATATTTTGGTGTGGATTCATCTAATATTCGACTTCTCAGCTTGGTCCAACAATCACACTTATAAAAAAGTACAGTGACATATTGACAGACAAGACAAAGCACAGCCTAAACAAGTGCGACTAGAAATTTGAAATTTTCATGAAATATTCGTTGAGTAACCCAACAAAATAACATAGGTACTTGTCATAAACCTCGTGCATTATTATTAAATAACATAGGTACTTGTCATAAACCTCGTGCATTATTATTAAATAACATAGGTACTTGTCATAAACCTCGTGCATTATTATTAAATAACATAGGTACTTGTCATAAACCTCGTGCATTATTATTAAATAACATAGGTACTTGTCATAAAGCTCGTGCATTATTATTAAATGACATAGGTACTTGTCATAAACCTCGTGCATTATTATTAAATAACATAGGTACTTGTCATAAACCTCGTGCATTATTATTAAATAACATAGGTACTTGTCATAAACCTCGTGCATTATTATTAAATAATTAGGTACTTGTCATAAACCTCGTGCATTATTATTAAATAACATAGGTACTTGTCATAAACCTCGTGCATTATTATTAAATAACATAGGTACTTGTCATAAACCTCATGCATTATTATTAAAATAAGTCAAATTTATGTGAATCTAAGAAAAGTCAATAAAACATTTTATTTATTATTTATTTATTATTATTAGTAATTAAGTACGTAAGGACAGACTAGATGACTACACCAAGCGGTAACTGGACCGGACGCACTCTTTGCCCGTAGTGCGGTTCAGTTGTCCGGTCATCCGGACTACGGGAAAAAATAACCAAAAAATTATAGACCAGTGTTACTGTTTCAAAAATAAATATTTTACTGAGTCCGGTTGTATATTTTTAAATAGTTTGAAACTCAACGGAGACTCAAAATTACAGTGTTAGGTTTTTTCTTCTAAAGAATAATCATAAAGCCAAGATATTCAATAAATAAATATTTAATTTTTGCCACAGTTACTCCAATGCATGAACTAAAACGAGCCTTAAAAAACAAATTAATGCCAGAAAAACAAATGCATAACGAATAATTATATGCGTGTATGTTCGTTATTCCTTCACGCTCAAACATCATCATCATCAGCCTATATCTGTCCACTTCTGTACGTAGGCCTCTTCTAATGCACGCCACTGCGCTCGGTCCTCAGCTCTCCTCATCCATTTTCTTCCAGCAGCTTTTCGCAGGTCGTCACTCCACTACGTTTGCCTAAACGTGGTCTCCACTCGAGAACTCGTCTAACCCAACGGTTATCAGTTCTTCGGGAAATGTGACCAGCCCACTGCCACTTCAGTTTGCTTAAATCAAACTTATAACATTATGATACTTATTACAAATATTTTCTGGATGATAGATACATAGATAACTCATTATTATACACCAAAATATTATGTAAGCAAATGAACTAAATCTAAAACTTAGTTATGATAGTTTTCTGACAAAAAGTTGAATAAAAATATCAAACCTGTCAACCGGACTACGGATGAAAAAAAAACTTCCGAGTCCGGTCAACTGTATTAAGGTTTTTTTTTCCGTAGTCCAGTTGACCGTCAACTGAACCGTACTACGGGCAAAGAGTAACCGGACGCTACTCTAAGGGATTTTTTGGATTACGGAACAAGGATGGCAAGTTCGCACACGGCCAAAGCCGCGGGGCACAGCTTATATGAGTACGTGCTCAAATTATTTAACAGAGGTATTGCCTAAGAACTATCCTAATAACAATTGCTGTACAAGATATAAATCGACTTCAAATGGATTAACTAATAACTAAAAAACTACTGATCCAATACACACCAAACCAATCAACCAATCAATTGGGACCAATCTGGAGGTCTACACTATCAAATAAAAAAGTATTTGCAAAATCGGTCCTCAATTGACAGAGAAATTGGTGAACATACATTAAAAAAACCATGCAATCGAATATAGAACCTTCTCCTAATGTAAACTCAATTAACAAGAAAAACCGCAATGAGCTTGGTTCATCGTGAATGCGTAAATGTGTGTCATTCTGTGATATGGGTAATAGCCAGTAAGTAGAGAAATTTGCCTTGCAAAAGGTGGTGTAGTAATGATTTTCACATATTTTGTTGAGGTCCAGACTCTGATAAAAAAGCCAAGTTTTCGACCTGGGGAGGGAGGGAGGGGGGGGGGAGCGCAGTTTTATGAGGTATTTTACTAAAATCTTTTCGCCGCTGTAAAAAGTAACTTATCGGACTTACAAAAAAAGTGTTATACAAAAATGTAAATAAATTTACCCTCGTAACTTTGCCTATGATATTTTGGACTTAAAATGAACCGTTAGTTAATTATTTTGATTAAATCAATGTTTTAAACTTTTAATCCAAGATGGCAGCTTGCGCTCTCCCCCAAGGTCGAAAACTTGGATTTTTCATCAGAGTCGAGACCTAAACGACATTAGTGAAAATTGTTACTACACCACCTTTTGCAAAGCAAATGTCTTTTTATGTCTCTACTTACTGGCGTATAAGAGAGAACAACAAAAAAGGTACCTACTTACCAAATTTGGAATATTTTTACCCAAAACTGTGTAACTTTTTCCGTTACAGCCTTGAGGAAAACTTACAAAACACGTTCGAAAATGGGTCAAACAGCGTGAGGCCATTACAAGTTCAAATTGAACATCGCAGGCAATTTACTATAACTACACTTAATTAGCTAATTAGCAGGCCTTAATGGGTTTAAATTAAACCTTGTTGTCCCCGGAATTAAGATGTTTTTAAGTAAACTATAATTAAAATTCATTTATCAGCACCTGAAGTGTGTAAATATAAGTTTTTCGCTTGAACAAGTGAAACGTAAGTGGTACACGCGCGACGTGCTTTATGCGATGAAGGCGATGTTGTTTTGTGGAGAGTTTGTGCATTTTTTCCATATTTTGCCTACCATTCGTTTGACAAGATTATCGTTAGATTGACTGTTTACCTATAATTTATGACTTAGAACCTCTACTTTACACATTTTGAACTAAATATCGATGATGATTAACCTTTGGGGGTTCGTTAAGGCGTTCCTTGAGTCAAATGCCAGTTAAAAACGCTAAATATGACCTTTGACGTTCGTTTTGGAATATTCACCGTTCATTTGTATATCATAAGACGTAGTTAAAATAACATCGGAAATGCCAGTTTATCTCGTAGGGTATAGGGTCGTTTTTCATTCGATTTGGAAAGTATCGTTAGTGGCAAAAATAGAAAAAGTGTTGAAATCCGAATGGCTTTTTATGAATGTACATTTAGAAACTGCCACAAACGTCCTCAACCCAATCCCAACATGAGATAATTCGTAACAAACCTGCCTCAAGGAGCGCTCTTAACGAATTCTACAAACATCCGTAACGCACACTTAAAAGACGTAACGCACATTCTACTTCCCGAATAAACACCGGCTCTCAGTACCAGGCTCGCATAAGCACGCGCGCCATAAAAAAGTTACGAGGAGTTATCAAAAGGGCGCTATAAAACTGGCAACGGACGACGGCGCCATAAACTGCCCAACGGGCGCGAGGTTGCCAGCTTCTAGGATTATCCCGGCTTTTTTGTATGTCCAGAAATTAAAACGGGTCAAGCTTATCTTGGGATTCTCATTTTGTTTTTTGATCAAGTTAGTTCAATTAGGTACATACACTAATTGAACTAATTAGAGCTATGCTTGGAATTTCTCTGAAGGACAAGATTCTTATTGAAGATATCCGACGAAGAACCAAGGTAACCTACATTTATATATAGCTCAAAGGATAAGCCAGCTAAAGTGGCAGTGGGCTGGTCACATATCCCGAAGAACCGATAACCGTTGGGGTAGACGAGTTCTCGAGTGGAGACCCGTTTAGGCAAGCTTAATGTAGGACGCCCTGTGGCCGGGTGGAGTGACGACCTGCGAAAGGTGGCCGGAAGAGAATAGATGACGGGAGCTGAAGACCGAGCTCAGTGGCGTGCATTAGGAGAGGCCTGCATCCAGCTGTGGACAGATATAGGCTGATGATGATGATGTTGAGGTATACTACAAAAATGTTGCTAGTCTGATTCCACAATTCAGTTTTTCACTCCAGCTAAGTGTGTGTTTTTTTTTATTTATTTTCATGGACCAATAAACAGTTTCACAAATCATTTTATATAAGTATAAGTAAAAACTTCTTCTCACTAAGTAGTATTTTTATATCATAATGCGCCCCGTCCCTCACAACTATAACAAATCCTCTCCATCCAAAGGTTGCCTGGAAGAGATCGCTTTTAGCGATAAGGCCGCCCATTGTACACTTCTTCTGCTATTGTTCCTTTATTTTTTGTTGATTTTGTTTGTGGTGTGTGCAATAAAGAATTTATCTATCTATCTATCTATCTAACTTCAACCATATGTGAGACCAGCCTCATTAGCCACAATTTACAAAAGTAATACTTACATGAGTATGATATTTTGTCATTAATGTTAAGGTGCTGTCAAATCAGTGTTGTGAAAAATAATCTTAGAGTTGAAATTAGATTCTTGGCTCTACAAATAGCTATTAAATTTGCTAGAATTTAACAAAAAATAATGACCGTACTTAATCGTCAATATTAACCACAGATACAGAGGAAAATGTTACCAGTGGTCGTAAGAATAAAATGTCTTTGAATAGTGACGTGTTAGTAAACCTTGCATTGTATTTGGCAACCCTACCATGCATAGTTGCCGCGGGCGCTCTACTTTCAACTTAGAAGTTGAATGTTCCGATAAGTGTTCCCCAAGGTGTTGGAAAGTGTTAAGAGTTTTTCTCTATAGCGTGAAGTTAGAAAATTGCGTCTGTATCAAACCTTAAAGTTGTAGTTATGTATTTTCTATCTACCCCCCCCCCCCCTCCCCCCTCCCCCCTTCATTCTTGCCGCTATTAAAAGTGTAATCATAAAATAATTTTGTAAACACTTTTACACCATGTTATGCTCGGCCATGTTATGCTTATGATCGGCCGTCACAGCGGAGCAAGACTTCGTCCTTGTTTAGTCTTTGTTAGAATAACAAGTACTAACGAAATAAAAAACAATTCCGTCTTTTGTGTTGAAATTGTGTATCAACCACAACACACCACAAATTATCCAATCACACACAACACACACACACACTTAGGAACGCACCTGCTTTTGCTATGCTTCACTGTGTGATATCCTTCTTTTTAAGGTTCCGTTCCTCAAAAGAATAAAAGGAACCATTATGGTATCACTTTGTTGTCCATCCGTCTGTCTGTGTCTGTCTTTCTGTCAGGAACTCGTGGATGTATCAAGTTTAAATTAATACCAAATACTCAGGTCTGCAATACCTAGGAGCTCTGAAAAAACAAACTTCTAAGTCAACGCAATCAAAATATACGGGCGTTTATGCCGCATATTTAAGGGAATCAAAAACTATACGGTACTTCCCTTTGACCTAGAATAATGAAATGCTGGCAAGAAGCAATGTCTTATTTATAGCACAAGTAAAGGGAAAAATCAGAAAACGGTAAATTTAAAGTTACCTACATCACAAAAACAAATCACTTTTTTTTTAATCATCTTGTCTCGATGCCCGTGATGGACGAACTATTTACATACCTAAAAGTTTGTACGGAACCCTCAGAGCGCGAGTCCGACTCGCACTTGGCCGATTATTTAATTAAACATCCTTGGTATCTCGTTTGCAGTGTTGAAGCCTTGTTAAGTGAAGCCCTTTGTTCATTTTAACTAAAGAGTCCTATAGGAAATCTCTATATAGCTCATTTTTTAAATATTTTGTACCTATTAATGTTCCACTGTTGGAAAAAAGCTATCCTTTCTTCCATTCCTCTCTTTCCTCTATTTTACGCTTTAAATACCCTGCTGTGTTTGGGTGGTGTGTCCGTGTGTGTGTGTGCGTGCGTGTGTGTGTGGTGTGTGCATCACAAGTGTCCATCTCGCCCTTCACCGACCACGCCATCTGCCAGTTCTGCCACGTTGTTATTTGCCATTGTGGGCACTCTAGCCCCCCTTGTGGTTTTGCCTCCAACCAAAGAGCTTGGACTAAACCTACAAGGCTATTACTTAAAACCTGGGCCGAGTTTCACAAACCCACAAATCGTAATAAACTAACAAATTAGCAAAATGAATTAGTCCAACCCAAGGAGCTTGGACTAAACGGGTACAGGTACACCTACTTAATTACAACAGGCAGCTAACGCAATCTAGGTACCTAATACCTATCTCAATTTGGTTTCGATCCCACTTGTATTGTTTGAATGAAATGGAAATGTTATGAAAATAGTAAATCTGAAATTCTGCACTACTCCTCAGCTATCTATAATAGTCTATGGTTGATCATGGTCTATGGTTGATCAATGGTTGCCATTTGACTAATGGCCGGTTCCTATAACTTAAATCGAACCTTTTCGCTTACTGTCCGTCACCTTTTGACATAAACGCCATATAAAACGATTCGTATCATTTTTATAGGAATGGGGTGTTATTCGACATTATAATAGTCAGCAAGAAGGTTTAAGAAGATAGAGTCCATACCGACAAATCAAAAGTGAAGTGAAGCCTCACGCAAACACCATTTTATGCCGATCGGCCACCACAAAGCAGCAAAGTCACGACCTTGTTAAAAATCGAAATATAGTCTGAAATTTGTATTAACCACAAATTATCTACTCACACATACGCAACCACCATTTGCTTATGCTTCACTCGTTTGTTTGGCAGGGAAGACGCTATATATTTTTTAAACCTCTTTATTCAGTTGTTTTTATAAAACTGGGCTAAACGTTCAGAGACACGACCAGTGCGTAACGGGACTTCCATGCTTCTTCCATGCTCGTATATTATTTACATGCCAGGAAACAGTAAATAAGCATAGTTCCTAAGTACGCCCGAGTTTATGCTACGCTTTGTGGAGTAACCGGGCTTATCTGAGCCGCTTTACGACTGTTTTACGATTATAGCCCCCTTCTGAATCGGTTATAACATCGTACGATATTAAATTCTCTATAAAGGAATAATTTTAAAATGGTCATGTTCATAACGTGTCTTTTACGGCGGTGTGTTAATTTTTATGGGCAGATAGAGTTAGCGGATGTTGTGCTATGCGCCTAAAGACGAATGTCTTCAAGGTGTACGTTCTACAAGTTATGCTATACGGAGCCGAAACGTGGACGCTCACAGTGAGGCTGGTCCTCAAATTTAATGTCGCCTAGCGAGCTATCGAGAGATATATGCTCGGAGTTTCTCTAAAGGACAGAATCCGAGGTGATCGGCCATAGCACTTAGGTAACCGACACAGCTCAGAAAATTAGCAAGCTGAAGTGGCAATGGGCCGGTCACATAACTCGAAGAACCGACAACCGTTGGGGTAAATGTTGTGTAGGGTGCCAGCCCCGGCCAGGTGGAGTGACAACTTGCGAAAGGCAGCTGGCAGCGACTGGATGAGGACAGCCGAAAATTGGGCTCAGCGGCGTTAGCAAGGAGAAGCCTAATAACATTCAGCAGTGGACGACTATGGGCTGGTGATGATGATGTGGCTATGCGCGTCGGTACTCTTTGTAAAAATACAGGCATAATCACGGTGCAGTAATTGATTTGTCGATGACGTTGAATGCTCGTATCTTTATCGATACTAATGAAAATAATTTTTAATTAAACATTCGATAAGGTTTTCTTCTAAACTATCAAAAGCAACCAGCTCATGATGCGATTGTTGACTGACGTATCCTTTCGTTGTTGCAGGGCTACAATGGTGTGTGCGTGTGGTGGCGCGCGGGGGGCGGGCGGAGCTCAGTGGCGCGCATGGCGGCGCCAATGAGGGAGGGCGCGCCGCCCGGCGGAGCTCGCCCCGCGCCTCACGCGCACCCCGCCAACTTCGAGTACGATGACAACGAGTGGGACATCGGCATCGGCGACCTCATCATAGACCTCGATGCCGACATAGAGAAGACTGACGAGGCGGGCGGCATGGCGGCGCGCGCCGAACAGGACACACAGCGCACCGCGCTCAAGATGAAGATCAAGCGCACCAAGCCCGGCACCAAGAGCTCTGAGGCCAAGCACGAGATCGTAAAGTCGAACGAGATGAATGGAGAGCCTAAGCCGGGCGGGCCGGCCGCGCCCGCTGCAGCCGCCGCCAAGCGCGGTTCCGGGGGACACCGGCGGGACAAGGCCCGCGACAAGCACCACCACCCGCACGCACCGCACGACGTCAACGGCGTAGCGCGAGTGCCGCCGCCGCCCAACGCGCCAGGGCCGCCCGCACCCGCGCCGGCGCCACCGCCCGCCGCGTCGCCCCTGCAGCCCGCACCGCCCAAGCCGGAGCCGCGGCTGGCGCCCGCGCCTCGCCTAGAAGCGAAACCCCCAGCGCCCGCACCGACGCCGCCGGCAGTCGCGCCCGCGCCGCCCCCGCCCCCGCCGCCCGCGCCCTCTCCCGCGCCCCCATCCAAACCAGAACCCGACGACTCCAGGCAAGAAACGCACTCGTCACAACCCCCAGCTAAGAAACAAAAAACAGAACCAAAGGTAAGAACTTTGATGTTTTCTGCTTCTTTCTATAATAATTATGCAGAATTTTTTACTCTCTAGAATGAGCATGATATGATTTGAGGTCGGTCGTTAAGCCATGTCTGAGGTGTTCTCAGACATCTCTGATAAACTCTGACATCAGAGTCCAGGACAACCTCATACCTCAAGCGAGCCAAGCAAAATCTATTTTATAAACTTCACTGGTCAAGGGGTTTATCTTGACCAGTGAAGTTTATAAAATAGATTTGATCCAGAATTCCAAACCAATGCCCTTCGTCACGAACGTTACGGCGATATAAGTGTCTGCTTTTATATTTTCCTGCGATAACATACGAGTATGTGAGAAAAATTCAAAATTATATATAATCCTAGAAATTTTACTCATAATGCTACCTCAATACCTTTGCGTTCTAGACATAGTAACGCTGCGCTCAAAAGTTCCTGAAAAGTAAAAGTCCTTTATATTTTCGTCTAAATTACATAAGTACATATTATGGCTAAGTTATTGCGCCGAAAGCATGCGAGACTTGGGTGTTATAGTGGATGCTAAAATGGATTTTCGGGAACATATAGATGCTATCATAAAAAAGGGGTACGTTTAGCAGGCTTCGTGATACGGAAATCAAAAATATTCAACCCAATACACAGACAGAACTCAGACTTCACTTCACTTCACTTCACTTCAGACTTTTCTTCAGACTTTGAAGTACTTATAATATTTTTCAACAGTTTTGTGAGATCCGTCCTAGAGTATTGTAGCCCGATCTGGAGCCCCTATGCACAATATATCCATATGCATATGGTTATCTGGATATGCAGTACATATCCATCGTCTAGAAAGACTACAAAAGCAATTCCTTTACCACCTATCGTACGAGTATGTATGTATTATGATATAGACACAAACATAAATTGGAAAAGTCATATCCAAAAGATTAAAGCCAAACTCTCAAGATTCACTTATGCACTTAGAGAACTACGTAAGGTTACGGACCTCAAAACAGCCACATCAGCATATTATGCTTGGCTCCGGCACGGTATCCTGTTATGGGGGAATAGTGTAGATGCACAAGATGTTTTTATTTCCCAAAAAAGGTGCATTCGCATACTTGCCAATATAAAAGTGCCGGAAAGCTGTAAGCCGCACTTTATTAATTTGAGTATTCTGACCTTGACTTCAATTTATATCATGGAAGTAGGTATTTTTGTTAGGAAATATCCACAGATTTTTATTAAGCGTGCTGACCAAGTACGGCGGTATGCCACTAGATTTAGACATAAATTAGTACTGCCTTCTTCCAAATTAAAAATGCACAGTTCTGGACCAAATGTTATGTCAGTAAAAATATATAATAATATACCCGACGAAATAAGACGAAGAAAAAGATAACTTTTTTATAAATAAATTAAATATGCTTATAATTATTTTTTTATTATAATTTAAATGATTTTATGAATGACTAAATTAGTCTAATACATTATCCAACAGGAATTAGTTTTTAAATGGTTCGGTCCGCTCCTACTTTACATTGCTACACCCTATGAGGGTAATATGTCATTCTACCTATTAATTATTAAAATCTTTTGTAACATATTATGGCAATAAAAGATTGAGTATTGAACAACCTCTGCTGCAGTCTAACGTCTTACGACTCTAGGCTTGCTTATTTTAAAATGGTTCCATTGGAGTAGAGGCGGAATATTGCCGATATCGTGTATTTGCATAAAATAATCAATGGGAGAATTGATAGTCCGGACTTGCTTGAGAACTTTATGTCTATCATCCCACGATCCAGTAGCCGTCTGCAAAATATAGAAACGTTCCATCTTCCCTATTGTCGCACAAAATATTTTCATCATTCACCAATGTATCGTATGTGCTCTTCGTATAATAAAATCTGTCAAGATTTAGATATTTACTGTGCATCGTCAGCTTCTGTAAAAAAACACTTTTTTTAAAATAGTCCAAATTATCGAATCCTTATTTAGTATAGCTTTAATTTTATTTAGTAATTTATTGTATCATTTTAGCAGAGCGACGGTGGCCTAACGGTTAATCGGTGGTGGCCTAACGGTTAATCGATGGTGGCCTAACAGTTCTATAGTGCAATTTAGAATCCAACGATACCGGGTTCAAAACCTAGGCTCCAATGACTTTTCTGAGTTATGTGCGGTTTACCATCGCTCCGTGCTTCGGAGGGCACGTTAAGCTGTCGGTCCCGGCTGTTATTGATTAATAGTCGTTAAGCTATGTCAGAGGCCATCGGGCGGCTTGACAAACTCTGACACCAGAGGCCAGCACTACCTCATACGACAAACAAACAAATAGTAGTATGTACTCTTTATACCTTTATTTATTTGCATGCGGTGTTCGCTTCGAGAAGGTCGTTCGTTACTTTTCATGTTTTATTATGCCTTATTATTTTTAACATACTTGTATCTATTGTAACGTCCAGTTTATAGAGACGTGGAATCTTGTCCGACCAACCGGCTATCAAATAATCGTGCTCGAATGGCCGATTGCTGTTATCGCGCGTGCATCCGGTTGTTTCGGAACAGTGTATTTAATTGTCCGGCTTAGGGCTGTTTGCGGGCCTGATTGAGTGCAAACGGTCGCGGGGTGTAATCCGCGCCTGTCGCCCGCCGCATCGGTTCATTAAATCACCCCTGTACATCTACAGCCACCCATTTCCCCTCTCCCCGCCCCCCATCACAATCACAATACCCGCTGCACTCCACAAATTAATGCGATTGTATCCGCGCCGCCGAACGGGCCTGTATCTATCTCAACTCAAACGACTTTACAACTGTAATTTCCAAGTCTATAAGTCCCTAGATCTTCTCAATAAAATAACTACCGATAAATCTGTCCGCTAAAGGAACAACAGGTTTCAAATCGACTTTCCTAAAGCAGAAATTCAATGGCTGGAATGTCGTGTGACAATGGCGAATAAAAACATCAGCTGTAGTGCCGATCGTAGAAAACATAGAAATCGCGCTAACTCGCAATCACTCGCTTTCGCCGTGTCATATAAAATGGCGAATTTATTCGTGTAATAAAGTGTGGAATCTGTCCGAGTCTTTCATACAGCGCACGACACGCATCGTTAATCATGGGACGTGGTGATATTGCCACAGCTTTATGCAAACCTCTTATGAACTCATCACGATCGACCGCAGAATTGTGCCTATCGAACACCTCAGGATTTTATCAAGCGACAGCTGCTTAAGTAATACCGGGGCCGCAATACTTTACGAGACGAGATTACTGCGAATGCCCGGGGTGAATCTAAAGATAGGGGCGTCTCGGTCCCCTATTCTGTTATTATTCGAGGGCTCCAGACGCATTCGTATCGCAGCCTCCGAAATTCCTTTCATTAATCACTGTGGAGGGTTCTAAAAATTTCCAAAGTGCTTGTGGAATCAATTTAACGTTCGCCCCTGGCTGGCGAAGTTAGCGAGCGTGATAATTAAATATGAGATATCAATTTCCAAGTCTTCTATAACAATGTAGGTGGGTACGAGAATACTTGGTTTGTTTTGCACTAACAGCTTGCCAGCTTTCACCTTTCGATGTTGTTAAAACAATTTGAAATTAAACTTGTGGAATTGCGTAGTTTTATGAAGCCGTTATATGATACGACGCCGCTTACAATAGTAATTATTGCCGTGCTCAATTGCTGACTGTAATTGTTTTGTTTGATTATAGCGTGTACTAAATTAAAGACAATGTTATGTTGCGATATACGGTAACGTTTTATATTGTGAGTTCATCATAGACGACGCGCCACCTCCTTGAAACACTTGTCAGATTTTAAAAAAAGAGTGCGAATTAGTTTGATAAGAGCTAGTTGTCAAAATAGAAAAATTTCGAAAGTCCACTTTACTGGTCACACTTTGACATTGGCAGAATATCGTCAATCAACGATAAAAAGCCACACGGGGGTTTTTTTGAAAAAATTCAAAATGTTGTGATGTAGAGTTAGATTTTATTCTCAATCTTGTGTATCTTCGAGTGTTAATGTTTAATATTCGTGGAATATTAACCATTAGGTGTTCGTTAACGTGCACGAGTGCGGGCAAAAGAATCAAACGCAGAAATAAATGGCATTTTGTGATTTTTCCAAATCTCCCTCTGAAGTTTCAGTAAATGTCCACCATTTTACTGATTCGTGACTTTGACAATAATTGACTGTGACGTGACATTACTTTAAACTATAATACACTTGACATTGGCGAAATTGCTAGTAGGCCAGTGCCTCCGCAGAAGCCTTCCAATAAAAAAAGAAGAAGAAAAAGCCACTCTATAAAAAGAAGAAGAAGTCCACTTTAGTGTTTTCATTAATTTAATTTGAAAAATATACCTTTGCGAGTTGTACTGCGCACCGAGGGTTCCGTACAAACTTGTGCCTATGTCAATCAATAGTTCGTCCATCACAGGAATCGAGTCACAAAGTTTTTTTGAAAAGAAGTATTTTTTTATTATGTAATTACAAATTTACGGTTTACTTGCCAAATTTCATGATTCTAGGTCAAAGGAAGTACCTGGCTTTGATTCCCTTGCGAGTGACAAAATATATGGCATAAACAGCCGTATCGTTTGATTGCGTTGAATTAGAAGTCTGATCTTTTCACAGCTCCAAGGGATTGCAGGTCTGAGTATTTGACATTAATTTCAACTTGGTTCCTTCACGCGTTCCTGAGAACAAGGATTTAGACAGAAAGACAACAAAGTTATCCTATAAGGTTCCTTTTTTCCTTTTGGGGTACGGAACCTTAAAAATGGTTTAGGCGACTTAAAATAAGCTACAGAACGAGTTTTTTTTATTATGATGTCTGTCTGTTTGTTATTGAAACAAACAGACAGTTATTTCGTAAAAAAACACTGTACCAATTGCGATGCAGTTTTCAATGTAGGATAGCTTAAGAATTGGTTTGGTGTATTTGGTATCTCAATCCGATGAGTAGAAGTCGAACAATCCATTAAAAAGCATTTGAATAACAATCATCTTTACCTTATCCTTAGTTTTATTAATAGCTATAATGATTGGTTCCATCCCTACACATATATCAGTATACATATCGTTCTTTGCAGCTGGGTGTTCAATTCTAAATCCCTTGTTTGCACAATCCATCCAAAATCAAACATCATATCTACCTCTATTATGTTCTATCTACAGCGCCCCACAGCTCCTCGCCATTGTCTGTTCTAATACTCCAACTGCCACCAAACGCAGTATTATTTATTGCCCCCGACTCCCAAACAAGGGGCGACACACTAGATAATGCCTTTTCAATGGAATCCTCGCCGGTAATACGGCTATTTGCATTGCATTGACAAACTTATTGACAAGCGCCAACAAAAAATTCCATATTTGCTGTCCCAATTTGAAGCAGACTGTTTAATTTTGTTTAATTTTTTAATGGAGCTAGATAATTCGTATTTCATGACAATATGTCAATTTGATGCAGAGATGCGTGCTTCACCTTCGATCACATCATCGCTTTTCATCAGGTGAGATCGTGGTCAAAAAATTGCCTAGACCGTAATAATAACAAAATGGTGGCTTTTGTTGCCTTTTGAAGTTTAGTTATTATCTTGAAATTGTACAGTTTTCTTTACTTCATCTCTTTCTTATTTCTTGTCTGTGGAGTAATTTCCAGCATTCCCTATTTTCACCCAAAGCTTTGACTTCCCTATACGACATGACTTTATCTTCTCCTTTATCTGATCTGTAAATGTCCTTCTAGGTCTGCCTCCTCCTCTCTTCCCTTCTATGATGGTTTTTATGAAGTTGTCATGTCGTATAAGGTAGCCATACATCTTTCCTCTTCTCCTTTCTATGGTCGCCATTAAGTTTCGTTTTTCTTGGACCAGTCTGAGTACTTCTTCGTTCGTCTTTCCAGTCCAGCTTATTTTCTCCATGAGCCACCAACACCACATTTCAAAACAGTATTTTTTGTCCTACCGAATTTGATTAAAATTCATTTGACTTTGCATTTATTATGGTCCCACAACAGGGACCAGGTCAGTCCTTCAGAGTGCGAGAGTGGACATTTAGATTTAATACAAGATTATTTTTAAAACTGCTCCAATCACACCTTTACTCCTTATTCACGTACATATATCTTCCTATTATCTTTTATATTTACTTAGTTCCTTATAAATCTATCCATTATCTGCAACTTTAGATGGAATAAATTTCCTAAGTTCTAAATTAAAAGAGGTCTTATTATACTTTATTTCTAAAACAGTTTCTATCGCATCTTTATTCCCCATTCACCTTATTTTCCTGTTCCTTTTAGCTATAGAGTTCCATCTACTTTTGTGTAGCGCTCCATTTTTAATAATCAGAACCATATCGGAACAATCATATGTGACAGCTGTCACCAGTGTTGTCAAATGCGCAAAAATAAAATACATAAAATTTAAAAAGTACACCTTTGTTGAGATTTGCGATACCTATCCGTTACATCTTGTTCGACTGGATTAACTTCGTTCTAAATTTAAAGCGAGCTTATTACGATCGCATCTTCATTCCTCGTTCACGTAGACACGTACTTATCTACTTATTCTCTTTAGTTACCTAGTTCCTTAGCAATCTTTCTATTTCCCTCAAATTTAGATCGACTAACAGATACGTTCTGGATTTAATTCAATTCACTGCTACAACGATTAATAACTCGTTCTCGTTCTCATCATTAGTGACGCTAATGCTTCATTACGACACCATTAGATATCTCCATCGCCACCTAAACCACTTTTGTGATTAGTTATTGTGTTAATAAACTAGCACACAGATATTAGTACAAATAATGTATATCTATTTATACTTATAATAAAGAGTAAGTAACAAAAAGTCTGTACAAAAAGATTATTAAAATAAGCTACTGAACAAGATTATAACACTTTTTTAAATGGTGTCTGATTGTTCGCGCATCTCGTAAAAACTACTGGACTGTTGGTTTTGACTGTTGGATAGTATAAATTAATAAAATAAAATAAAATATATTCGGGACATTTCCACACCAATTACCTAGCCCCAAACTAGGATGCCCTGTACTACGGGCACTAGATAACGGATAAAAAGACATAGATAAGAATATTACATACAGGACACGGAAACAAACATTTCTGCTCATCACACATGATTGCACCTTGCAGGATTCGAACCCGCGACCGTTCGATTTCGTACCTAGGATCTCTAGCCACTAGACCAACCACAAGTATAGGTTTGTACTTAAAAACTGGGCATCTTAATCCGTCAATTAAAGTGTCAAGCAATCGATAAAAACTATCTGACGGCTGAAATAAATTTGGTATTTTGTACGTTATAGGTACTTTTGGTCCTGGAATAACACGTATGTTACTTTTAACCAAGAGAAAAAAACTCGCGGCCACAGCTTTATAAATGAATCTCATCAAAATGTGATTAATTAATAAGATTTCCATCAAATTGATCTGTAGAGCAGGATGATGTTTAGTGTAGGCTGTTCTAAACGAGGTTAATAGCACCACAGTAGTAACTAGTGTATAAGCTGCCGCTGAGCTCGATGATCGTTCTGAATAAATTTACATGTAGATGTCTCTGATCAGTGTTCTCTCTAAACTGTACTGATAACTAGCCGCCGGCTTACGGCTGGTTAACTAAATACCTCGACGTGGGCGTATCGAGCCGAGGGGATTGAGGATTACAAGTTCCCCCATTTCACCCTAATATGGACAATGCCTTGAAAAGAAGTCCATTAAAAAACTAATATTTCGCCATCTTTACTTACAATAAGAACGAAAAAGTCTGTACAAACAAGATAATTAATGATTAAAGAAGCAAAGTTTTATTATTACTGATTAAATTAATTAATGGCATTATTAAAAGCTTTTATTTAACTTCACTTGTATGTATGTATGTATGTATTTTGTCCTGGAATCTTGCAATTCAAATTTCGAGCACTTCCCGATTCCCGGCTGAAACTTTCAGGGTAGCTCACAATCCGATGACAAAGCAATAAAAAAAAGAAGTAAAATGGAAAAAAAGCCAAAAAAGTGATATTCATTAAAAAAAGGCCGTAAACAGTTTAATTTTTTAAATTATGCTTATTTTTAAACAACCTTAACCACCTTCAAATTTAAATCCTCGCTACGCCCACATTCAAGCCCTCTCCGTAAGTAGGTAGGTATCTGGAATTTGTAAATCAATTTCTGCTTCCTTATGCGACTGTTTCCATATAAAGCGCCCTTCAAACCGGTTGATCGGAAACGATATTCATAACGAAGGCACCTAAACGGGATCCGAATCATATATTCCATATTTGAATTACTAGAACCGACAGGATACCCGATATCGAATAATGTTTATGGTGACCAATATTAGAGCGTGTACAATAGAAAACTGATGAAATTCATGTTTATAATTTATTTGCACACCATTTGTCATGGTAAACGTACACGATGATTATATTTAATTTTTATTCCATCATACATAATTTGTACAAGTGCATTCTGGCAAAAAAATATAATTTTAGACTATCGTGATAAATTCTGATGAATTTTTCACTTCAACGACTTTATTTAACTATACAACGAGCGTGTACGCTGTCAGCCCGAGGCGCATCATTATTCATTTCAAAAGCTTTATTGCTTTGGCCAAAACTCGGCTCGGTCGCGGCATGAATTAAAATTTTAATAACCTATACTCGAAGTAATTGATTGACGCGATAAAATAAATGGCTTCTCGCCGGACGCGGCGGCAATAACTCGCTGGGCTCAGAACGAATCGCGGTAATTAAATTTCCTCACGATCACGAACACCGTTTATGTCGCAGTTGCGGCCTAGCTAACAAAAAAATGAGCCGTTGCGGGACGCCTGGCAATACCCGACGAGACAAGAGTCGGCGTTACCCCCGTACCCCGCCAATAGATGTTTACACATCAAAAGTCAAGAATTGGGGAATAAAATGTATAAAACTACAATACAAGAAATAAACTTAGGTACTATTAGTAACACCGCTCAAATAGCGCTGAATTGCTCAAAGTTTTTTCATTCGTCTCGAGATATTGAGCAAGTCAAGTGATCTTACCTCGCGGAACCAAACGAGACGCGTCTCTGCTTTTATGAGTTTATTCCAAAATGGCGAACGCTGCTTGTAACGTTTTGTATTATTTGTGCAACTATAGGCAGCTGGCGGCTACTGTGTAATTATTATTGCCGTAATTAGGATGTGCGGCTCGCGCCCGCCCCGCGGCGCCGACTGGCAGCTCCACTTCAGTCTTCAACAAATGCCGTTATTATATTATTTCCGTTTCGCATCATACTCGAGTGCGGTTTGTAAACTCTCGTTTATTATGTCGTGCACGTGAACAATTGCAACTATAATGAATTCGCTCCTGCAACGCGAATTGATTCGACATTAATTGCGGCTATCCGAGCGATTCGCGCGCCCGCTTCCATCATTTGTACAGTTACGGTACTAATTGACGAAGCGAGCGAGCGCGAAGCGTCTCCGTTTCAGCTTTGTCAAAAATGCTTTCGTATGTCCGGATGTCATTCCGGATCTCTGTTCTCCTCTACAGGTCGCATTTCTCAACCGATCTAGACGAAACTTGGTTGGTATACAGGTTAAACGAATTTTCAGAATTTTTTAGTCGTCGGGGATTTTTGATTGGGGGGTACTTCCCCCAAAAAGGGGCAAAAAGAGGGCTACTGAATATCTCCGCCTCAAAAGATTTCGGTGGTTTTTTTTTATTTGAAAGGTAGTAACTTTAAATTGGTCTCATAAAAAATTGGTGAAGATTTGATGAGGATCTTCGGCATGATGAGCAGAATAACTCCTTAAAATGCAGTAAATTTCTCACTTTTAGGTTTCTACGAGTGGAATCAGCCCTTTACCCACAGGAAAGGATTGATGGAGCACCTTGTTTATTAATGTTAGTTTTACAATAAGATAACTAGATGACGCTACTGTGCACCGCTAGATTGTTTGCAAAAAAGTTTGTACACGCGAGGTCTACAGCTCACAGAGCCACTAGTTTATTCTGTGCAGTTACATAGGTGTAGGTACCTGATGAAACTACTGATTTAACTGTGCTACAGTTTGGCTGAATATTATTCACGCCGTTTTCGCTGGCCAATTGATAAAATCTAGTTATCTCAGATTAGAACGTCTTAACTATTTTGATATGAGTAGCAATTACTAGTGTTAACTGATTCCAAATACGCTTATGGATGTCTCAAATAAATTCCCCGTCCTTAAATTTTCATAAACCCATTCAAGTTATACCTACTGGGTGCGGGTGGATGTGTTGTCCAACCGAGTTGTGTCGGCGGAACGGTCTTGTGGTTGAGTCGATCGGTCGGTCGTGTAAGGTCGATTCGGTCGTGTTGTGTGCCAGCCAGCACTAATCCGCACCCGGCGTGTTGCCACAGAATAAATAATAATACTTACGTGTTACCTGCTAGTCTCTTTGTTTGCTGTAAACTCCGAGATATAGATTTCCTTGCCGCCTTGGATATTGCTTGTACTTGTTCCCGTCTGACACTACTACCGCCTTGTTTTAATCTTGATTTTACATTAATCGTGAATAACATTATCAAGGCTCTAATTGAGCAAACAGGGCCTAATGGCTTTATATTAACCCTCAGTTACAGGCTTACTATATATATATCTCTTATAGTATGTAAACATACTTTAAGAGATACCTACTCCAAGTTTCAGTGTTTCGAATGATTCGGGCGAAACCTTTTCGGTCGAAACGCGAATGACTCTTACCGACATCATACAAGCGAAGCTCCATTTTGTCCTAAAAAAATATACTTAGTAAATTCACAATGAAGAGAAATAAAAATACAATCGACGTAAAAACGCAATCTTCTCCTGATCGACAGACTAGTTCGTCGACCAATAAAACGTTAACAAAACATGGGGGAGCTGAGGGATCAAAAGGCGACTTTTTGTTACAATTTTTTGAGCCATTCCGCCCTCCTTTGTGCCGCGTTGTTTACTAATGGTTCTGTTGGGTACGACTTAAGATAATAACTCTGGGGTTTCTCGCCATGTGTCGCTAGTTTTTGCCGCCGGAAACACGAGAGCGTTGGGACGGATTAAAATATATTTGTTGATCTTTTGGCTCAATCCGTGCATGCGCCAAGCCGTGTCTTTAGTTTTATTTCGGTTCGAGTTTTTCGTTTCACTTTCGGCGACGTTGTTTGTTTTACAAATTGTTTTATACGCTTTGCCCTCTCCCCTTGCTCTCCCTCATTTTTCATAGCGCCGCAATAACCTTAATCGGCGATGGTTAATCAATCACGGCCCCTGTTTAATTCCCCAATATCCTGCGGTTCCAACTAACAATTACACGAGGGTCGGTATCGCATCGTCCAGCACTGCCAATAACATAAATTGTCGCGGGGGCGGAAGTGCTCTCGCTTCGCCCCGAGGCCCTACCACAGATCTATGGGTCCCGAAAGACAAAGTGCGAACTCGGTGGGAAGGACCGTCATTACGCGCTTTTCTACCGGCTATTAAAAATGGACGAACGAAACCGACGATAATTTGTGTTTAGCACAGTATTATTAGACTCTGGACCCAAATTCAGTGGGAATTTATTAACTAATTCTTGCAATGAATAAACAATGTCCGTCTTGAGTCTTGACGTTTATTACTTCGCAGCTTCGGGCCTCGCCGCACAAGAGCTCGTTGAAAATCGTTGGTATCCCCCTCGGATCGCTGTCGTCTCTACAATCGATATTCAATCTCTTTTGACGTTTTATACGCTCCCCCGTTTTCTTACTTTGTGTCGACGTTTAGGGCAGATGATCGGGATTGGCGGCCACCTCTCTTTCTATATGTCTGCCATTTATTTTTGTTCCCTCTCTATTTCTTACTAAAATGTTTATGCAAATGATTCGTTTGGAATTCGCTCTTTCCACTTTATCCTGGGACGCAAATTGCGCGTGGATTTACACATGACGCTTAATGTCACAACTGAAAAATCAAACCACATTTTCAAATGTTTATTCATTTAGATATGACATTTCCTACGTCAATGATTTAGAAGCGTTTTAGAAAACCTACATAGACGTCGATGTTTTTACTTTTATTTTATTGTTTATGATTTACTTCGCCGTCTAGGTGTTATACGTAGTATTTATATACTCTTTGGGTGTTATTGAGAGGTTTTCTGACAGCTGGAGGAAAATAGTTCTGAAACCATCGATAGGTGGCGCTGACGGGACATGGTTCTCATTTTTTTCTCATTTAATACGCATTTAATCAATGAAAATGCAAAGTTTACTCTTATAGGTAAATTTGTGTTGTGTTGTGGAAAAACAAAAGTACTTTGTTTGATAAATAGCCACAAAAACTAAAGAGAATCTAATACGTAGTAAAATAACAAAAACAAGCATGACAGTCAGATATACGCTTGTCTATGTAGAAAGTTTTTTTTTATCGGTCTTGCTTCGTGCGGTTTTACAAAATCTCCAGATCCACGTCTCGTCAGCGCCATCTATCACATTTATATGAACTATTTTATTTTTTTAATTGCCTTACGGAAAACTTCCCAATGTCCTTGCTTTGTAGAGACGCGTACAGTGAGCTAAAAGCTTTTAATAGCATTTGCGATTTCTCAGAGCTCATAATTGCTACACGGTTGAAGTGATTAGCAGATTCCGTTTCGGCAGCTGATGTAATTACGAATCGCCTTTATCCGTAGATCTGTACCAACTTAAATTGAAAGCTCTTTGGGGCAGAAGCCAAGTTTGTTCGTATCTATTATGGGGCAGATTTCGGAACACACTTTACCCTTAGGTGTAATGTGGAATGTTGTGATTTCTTAGGTTTTTTGCGATTGTCAGAGATAAAATAACTTTTTAAAAGCTTTTATTTGACTCGCAATGTTTGTTTGTATGTATGTATGTTTGTTCAGGTCATATCTTGCAAGCTGAATTATAACCACTTCCTCTTATCCTAAGTAGTTGATTTTTTGCATGTTGGTTCAGTTCCGATGACAATGCATGTTTATGATAAGCTTGACCTGAATCGACATCCAGGAACAGGTCCAGATAAAGGACTCTTCAACGGTCAACAGCACAGTCACGAAATTTTGTGTACGCATTATTTATGATAGCCAGTTTGAATTTTTACTATGACATGGCTGCTGCACTCCGGGTTGGCTCCTGACTTGGGAACTCTTCAACGGTTAACAGCATAGACACGAAATGTTGTATACGCATTTAATTGTGACCGCCCGTTCTAAGTTTCATCATGACCTGACTACTGTATAAAATGTTATTAAATTAACTTATAATTTTAAAGCATCCTTGGCGATTCTTATATTTTATCGCGTAACGACTGACATTTCGAGCACTTCGCAGTGTTCGTGCATTTTCCTTTCGCATATACGAAATGTTTTTTTTTTGGTGTCTTATTAATGTCTTAACCAAACCATGGTTAAGACATTAATAATCAAAACCACTTTTTACAGTTCCGTAGTCAAACAAGGAACCCATTATGTCCGTCTCTTCTTCCGTCTGTATGTCACAGCCATTTTAATCAGACACTAACAAAAACACAAAATAATGTGATAACATTTTTTTTGATCTCGTTGTAAATGTGTTTTAAAATTATTATAAGGTTTCTTGAGCAATTTTTTTCAATTTGTTTTCGTTTACGAATTATTCACCACAAAAGTATCAATTCTGCTTAAGTTGCATGTCCCCTCTAACTTATAGAGTACAAAAATAAGTAATTGAAAAAATTAAAGATTTACTGGTTTACGAGACATAGCCGACCAATATAACGCATTTTATGTCCGCTTCTACTCTCTACAAATTCCATACTGAGAGACATAATCCAACCGTAAAAACAGCTTTAGTGCCGTATAAAGTAAAAACTACTGGATCGATTGCAATGCGGTTTTCACATCTGGGTAGCTATGGCTCCTGGCTACAGAACCCTATGCGTATCAGACACGCACTTGGCCGGTTTTATATTTAAATTTGCGGAAAGATCAGTGGAGTTGCCCCTGAACCTTGTCATGCCCCTACTCAAAATCCTGCCTACACGCCCTTGTGAGTATCGTTATTAGGTGCGCATACGTAATTTGTTTGTTAAGACGGCACGCAGTTATACCGGCTGTGAATAATTTAAATTCATCCCCTGACATGCGGGGTGGCCCCCGGTGGCCCCCGGAGGCCCCCGTTATCGATTCGCGAGTTTCATGTCTGTGTGTGCCCTACTAACGGTGTCACACTCATCTGTGACACGCGAGCGCCTTTGCAAACGTTTGGACATAATAATAAAGCAATAAATACGAAAAAACGAAAAAAAAAAAGATAATTAAAAAAGGTACTTAAAATAAGCTACTGAACAATAACATAACATTAAAAAAACGTCTGTGTGTTTGTTTATTCGTGCATCACGTAAAAACTACTGGAGCGATGGCGATGCAGTTTTCACTGTTAGATAGCTTAGGGTTTGACTTAAAAACTGGGGTACTTGGTAACTCAATCCGATGAGTAGATGCCGAGCAATCGATAAATCGATCAACTATTTGACGCCTGAACGAATTTTGAAAAAACGTAGAATACTGCATTTCATAGGTACTTTTGGTAATGGAATAACACGTATGGGCTACTTTTAAATGAAATGACCACGCGGGCACAGCTAGGCTAAATAAAATACCTAAAAGCCGCAAGAGAACAAAGAGAAGTGCCAAACCACAGCAGAAATAATAGTTACTACGTAACCGAAATGCGACGCAGAGTACGACAATTTAATTTTAAGCGGTGAGTTTTATAATCAACTGTTGTATTATATTACTACTAGCTGTGCCCGCGGCTTTGCCCGCGTGGTTATTTCATTTAAAAGTAGCCCATACCCTGATTCCAGGACCAAACGTACCTACAAAGTATAATAATATCTACATCATTTCAGTTCTGCGTTCGTGATGTCACTAATAGGTTCCGACAGAAAATCAGTGCCAAGGCCTTGGCCTTTCCGTTTGCTGAGTCGGGACCTGTTTGTGACAACACACAGCATTAATTTTTATTTGTTTGTCTAATTTCCTATTTTTTTTTTCTTCTTGATAATGTTTAATGTTGTGTGTTGTCAGAAATAAATGTATCTTCTTCTTCTTCTATTTCTTTAAAATTCGTTTAGCCGTCAAATAGTTTTTTATCGATTGCTCGGCATCTAATCATCGAATAAAGATACTAAGTACACCAGTTTTTTAAGTCAAACCTTAAGCTATCCAACAGTGAAAACCGTATCTCAATCGGTCTAGTACTTTTTACGTGATGCGCGAACATACATACAGACAAACAGACTAACAGACAAATGATTTAAAAAAAAGTTATATTCTCTTTCACTAGCCTATTTTAAGTAGGTATGCTAGACCATTTTTTTTTATTATCTTCTCTGTACAGGTTTTTGGTACTACTGCTATATTATAAGTATAGATAGATAGATTGACAGGATAAACCAGAATCCATCCATCTCTACAGCACTATCAGTGACTTTATAAAGATCATCTAAGGTGCATTTAAAAGCAATATAACAGCTGTGCAAATGTGGCATGGTTGTGAAATTTCGCCACATAGACATTTTAACCGACTGATGACGGTACAGTCGTACAGAACACAGGCCCTCCTCTTAACTCTTCCAGTATCGACCACTCCATATGGATTACTAGCTTTCGCCCGCGACTTCGTCCGCGTGAACTACCGTTTATTGTGAAAAAAAAACATCCTATGTTCATCTAGGATATTAAAAACCAATGCAAATGTATGCACCTGCTTTTTTTTTTAGATAGATTGTGTCAAATAAAAATGTGTTTCGGATATTGATAAAGGATAGCATCTCTATCAAAAAGTTTGCTTGCAATTGACTTCTAGTTTTTTAATGAACATGTACAAAAAAGTGAATTCCCGCGTCTCTCCCTACGCAATACACAACAGCCCTAAAGCATATATTTATTCTGTGTCTAAAGCCGGTAGTTATCGGAGATACGAGTAAGTGCACGGATAGGAACACCTACTCTGTAGTAGGGTCCGCCCTGTAGGCCCTAGCTGCCATGGCCTGAAAAAACGGAGTGTGGCTGTGTCGTCACGGCCGTGTGTTTTACGCGAATACTTGTACGTGTCTGCTCGGAAGCCTTCATTATTTTACGTTCCCGGCACCGCTTCACTCTGTCATATCATATGGTGTTTTACGAAACAGATATTATATTATGTGACGCTGTTATTGACCTCAATATGCGGCGCTTCCCACTCTACTCCGCGCGATGCGACACAGTCCTCACTCAACGTAATAAATTCTTTGACTTTTGGATTGCTTCTATAGGAAGCCAATTTATAGACGTATTCAGCTCAAAACTCTGACACTAGAAGCCAGCATTACCTCATACGACAAGCAAGCAAGCACTAGCGATTTCTATTCTAACTGGTACAAGTAACGAGGTACCCAGGCAGCCACTTTGGGCGTGTTTCCTCTGTCAGTAGCACGAGTATTAGCGAGCACGGATTCTCGGCTCGTTTGCTCGGTGAGCCACAAAGCCTGGCTATCAGTTGATGGCTAGGGTTACCCCACTCCGTAACGACCGCTGGAGACGCAGGCTTGTTTTATCACCTAGGGACGGTTAGGTTTCGGTATCGCTTTCGGGTCAAATTAAAAGTTTATGCTGCATATCTTCGGCTTAAATGCGATAGGCAGCCAGCGATATTTTTTATACCCTCGCTGACTGACACAGCAGTGCTGCAGAGCTATAAAAAAATAAAAAACGAATGAACTGTTTTTTCAGTTAATAATATAACTTTTTAATTTTTAACATTACTTACGTAACTGTATCGAAATGTAAAAAGAATAGACAAAGAAAAAGGACTAGGTAACTACCACATGCGAGTACACCACCGTCTGTTCTCGTATTGATTTCCTCTCCATCCAAAGTTTGTTTGGAAGAGATCGCTTTTTAGCGATAAGACCGCCAATTGTACAATAATATTTCCTAACTTTTAGTTTTTGTTCATATGTGTATGTAAAGTTTTGTTGTACAATAAAAAGTTATCTAACTATCTATCTATCTATCTATCTATCTATCTATCTATCTATCTACTGAATGATAAAAAAACAGTACTGAATTAGAACAGAAATTGAAATTCTATCTTGGTTCAACCTTGTACTATTATTTATTCTGTGGTACAACCTTGTTTCGGCAGACACTATTTAGATTTATCACTGCCCTGGGGAAACTTTAGCTCGGTTTACTTACCATAATCCCTTTGGAGGGACGCTACAAAAAATTAAAACTTTATAGCTGGGCCGATCTGAATAATTCATGGCCAGTTTTACTTTTGAAATGCTAATTTCGTTCTAATTATAATAATTGTATTCAAACGTGTAACATTATCCGTTGACAGCTCTACGTTAATTCAAATGGATGGTTTTATTTTTTTTAAATGAGGCAATTTGTTTTATTTTTTATTTAAGTTACAATATAAATTGATTGAACAGGCTTATAATCGTAGCTGTCGTAATTATTGGTAACTAGCTTTCCCGCCCGCGACTTCGTCCGCGCGGAGCTAGAAAAAAGCATCTCATGTTCTTCTAGGATATAAAAACCAATGCAAAAATAGGTATATCACCAACGCTCTTGATGTTTATTGACAGACTTGTTATTTCGTTTCCATGGAAACCGTTCCTTACAGCGAGTAATCAACATTTCCCAGTTTTCCCGTGAAAACTTACAATTTTCCGGGATAAAAGTATCCTATGTTTTATTTCAGGGTATAAGCTATCTCCATTCCAAATTTCATCAAAATCCGTCCAGCCGTTATCGCGTGAAAGCTCCCCAAACAAACAAACAGACAACGTTTCACTTTTATATATTGGTATGCATCGTCTCGGCGAACAATGTCACGTTCTCAAAATGTCACACTAGCACAATGCATGTTGTGCCTTATCAAGCTGATACCTCAGTCAGACAAAAATAAGGCAGTGCCGTAATGGTTTTGTTATAATAAACGTTTGTTATAATAAACGTTTGTTATAATAAACGTTTGTTATAATAAAATAAAAAAAGAAATGCTCCGCTCTTCATTATTTGAAGTAAAAGAAACTAGCAAGAAACATATCATATAAATCCCCCATCCATATTGCCGCCATCTTTGAAACGCTTGCTTTCAAGCGACTGACACCCCTGACATAACCCCGGTATTTCCGTTACAGAAGCTGCTTCCTGTGGCTCACATATTGTAGGGCGAGAAATGGAGAAGCGTTTGCATTGTAAAATGAGCCCCCCGCCCCCCCTTTTTCTCATCTCCCCATACATATAGCTAAGAACCATCTAGTTCACATCAGCTTTTAAACTTAAAAAACCGCATCAAAATCGGTTCATTCGTGTGGGGTTTGGGCATTACGATCCTCAGCCCCCTCCACCCTCCTCATTATAGCTAAGAATCATCTCAATTACCTCAGCTAAAAAACCGCATCAAAACCGGTCCATTCGTTTGGGAGTTACGATGCCACAGACAGACACACACACGCAGTGACACAGTGATACACACCCTAAACTTATAATATTAGTGCCATTTTTAACCCCCGAACGTGTGTTAAAAATGGCACTAAACACCTAATGCCTTGCAAGATAACTTCGGAACGCCAACTTGCGTCTTGCGCCTGACATTTCGGACGCGAAAAGAGAGAGGTGTTATAAGTGGGTGTGCTTGTCTGTCTGTGGCAACGTAGCTCCCAAACGAATAGACCGATTTTAATGCGGTTTTTTCTGTTTGAAAGCTGATACGATCGAAATGGTTCTTAGCTAAATAGAGGCGGAGGGGTGAGGATTGTACCTCCCAAACGAATGGATCTATTTTAATGCGGTTTTTATTCTGTTTGATAGCTGATTGAGATGGTTCTAAGGTATAATGGGGGAGGGGCGGGTCGTGATAGCTTTCAAATATTTTGATGGGTTTTGTGTATGTTTGAAAGCTGATGTGATCTTCTTACCTATAATTGGGGGGTCGGAGGTTTTTTTATTTGTGCTTGTTATTATGGCTTCCATCCCCCCGTGGCTCAAATAAATATTCTAGGGCGAGAAATTGAAAAGCGTTCGCATTGAAAAATATGAATCAAACTATCGATAGAATAATAAAAGCAAATGGCCCTTAAAAACTTAGAAATGCCCTTTGCGTGTTATTTTAGGAACGTCAAGCTGCTTTCCAGCTTGTGACAACCCTGACATGGCCTCGGTATTTCCATTATAGAAGCCGCCTCATTAGAGACGTACATCGATAAGCGTTTACTTATATTTCTACGATGTCGGGAAAGAGGAGCTCCAATCGAAGGCAAACGTGGTTTAATTCCGACTATTGTCAGTGTGGGCGTAAGGGACATCGGAAAAACATCATCCAATTACCCAGTGGAAACAGCTGGTGGTTGACGGCGATTGTGAAAAAAGGAAAAGAAAAGAGCGGGATAAAGTATGGAAATGGTGCAAAATTATTTTTTAAATGACTGCAGAGGTTCAAAACCTTTTTTAGGCAATTTGTTTTTTGTTTCAATTAATTAGGATCGCTATACTGACAGCAGCAGTGTTTGAATACATTCAGTCATGTATACGGACTTAGTTGTCTTACTTCCGATAATGTACGAGTAGAGCTCAGAGTATCTTGTAAATTATTTCATCAGTGATACTTTCTCGCGTTTGCTGCTAGCCTGGTACTTTTCAATCTACAGTTTAAAATCTTCACCTTCCGCGCGTTCATTTTATTGATTACAAAACAAAAGATTTGCGTAAACAAACGGGAGTAAGTAGGGCAAGAAAGTTTAATTTTATTTTTTTACGTAGTGAAGCATTTTATTTTTTATTTCAACTGAACAAAATTAAAAAAAAAAATCAAATCAATAAAATTGAGGTAAACTAAGTATGATTTGAGTTTGAATAGGAAATTTCCGTAAACCTAAACTATCCTAAACCTAAACTAAGTGTACATAAATTCATATTTTTTTTAAGTGTTCAATATATTTCAAACGAATCGCATAAAATTTACAACATCGCCACCATTTACTACGTGAGATAAATCACACTGCATGCAAATTGGATATGTTAGGTTGAACTCAGATTAGAAGATTTACGAGCTATATGCACAATGCACATATGTGTTGTTGAGACTTGGTAGATAATTACGGGTATTACGATACTAAATACGTAGGTAAGTATAAGTAAGTATTAAAATTAGTAAGTATGTAAGTATTTTATATAGTAGTTTTTTATACTGTGGCTTGTGGTTTGCTCTGAAATAATAGAAAAAGTGAGGCGGGCACGAGAACGATCTAGGTTTTGAGAAAAAAAACATTGATTGAATTCATATTCATATGTTTGTGTTTCGTAAGTCCAATAAAGTACATCTACTTAATTTCTCTTTCATTAATCTGAATAATCTATACTTATAATAAAGCTGTAACAGGTCCAATTCTGTACATTGAAGATATTTAGATATATATTTTTTTGCACTGGTAATCTGTATTCAATACTTTTTGTTTAAAATTTTTGTCTTTCGGTCCGTCCGTAACTTGACTACGCATCACGCCGAAACTACTAAATGAATTACAATGAAACTTAGAATGATTTGAGTTCATACTACGAGGTAGGACATAGGATACTTTTCATCCCGAAAATTTAAAGATTTCCCGCAGGTTTGGAGTTGAAAGTTATTTAAAAGAACACGTACCACGCTGAAACAACTGAATGGATTTTGATACAATTTGGTACAGTCATACTTTATATGATGGGTTAAAATTGAGGATACATTTTATCCCGAATAAATAGAGGGTTCCTGCGGGATAGAGGTCCAAGGTTTCAAGTAATAAACAATATTTCTTGGAGGATACTCCAAATTCGATACTGAAGCTAAAACTGTTTTTTTTGTGGATCTTCTGCCTTTTTGTCTGTTTCTTGACCGCGCATCACGCCGAAACTATTGAATAAATTTCTTGGCTTACATTTATTCCTCAATTTAACTAGTTTTCGCCCGCGACTTCGTCAGCAAGGATTCCAGTTTATCGCGAAAAAAAGCATCCTATATGTTCTTCTAGGATATTAAAAACCAATGCAAAAGTATAACCTCAAAGCTCTTGATGTTTTTTGACAGACTTGTTATTATTTCGTTTCCATAACAATTGATAATTGTCATTACAATTGTTTTAATAGAATTGGGGCCCAGTTCCTTACAGCGAGTAATCAACATTTTCCAGTTATCCCGTGGAAACTTAACATTTTCCGGGATAAAAAGTACCCTATGTTTTATTCCAGGGTATAACCTATCTCCATTCCAAATTTCATCAAAATCCGTCCAGCCGTTGTCGCGTGAAAGCTCCCGAAACAAACAGACAACGTTTTACTTTTCTAAATTGGTGTGGATTACATTGACAACCCGCTGCCAGCGCACCCGCGTTTTTGCACATTACACCACAGAATTATGTAATAGTATGTACGAAGAATGGTCAGGCAGAATCGGAATTAATTGAAACCCGCTCATCAGAAACATCGTGATAACTTTCAAACTACTCGTCCAAAAAGTATGGTGTAAAAGGCAAAACTAATCTACATGAAATGAGAAAGATTATCGTGTTATTTAATTTGATAAGGTTTTACACAGATTAGCACAAAGAGCCCTAGATAAAGGAGGCATTTTTTTTTGTTTTGTTACTGAATAACGTCTGTGACGGATCACATTTAGTGTCGCGGACTTATTTGTAGGTTTCTTTGAGAAGAATAAACTTGTGATACGTAGTTTTGATATAGCTGTAATCGTATAATGCAGCGTACGCAAATAATCACTACCGGGGTGGCTGTTATGTCCAAATAATCACTACCGGGGTGGCTGTTATGTCCAAATAATCACTACCGGGGTGGCTGTTATGTCCAAATAATCACTACCGGGGTGGCTGTTATGTCCAAATAATCACTACCGGGGTGGCTGTTATGTCCAAATAATCACTACCGGGTGGCTGTTATGTCCAAATAATCACTACCGGGGTGGCTGTTATGTCCAAATTAGTTATGAATATTATACCTTAAAACCTTCCTATTGAATCAACCTACGCCTAGCTATTAACCGGAACAAAATCGGTTCTGTATTTTCTGAGATATTTATGGACAGACAGACGCGTTCGGTGACTTTCTTTCTTAATTGACCGAGCGAGCGCGAAGCGTCTCCGTATCAGCTTGGGCAAATATGCTTTCGTATGTCCGGAATAGTCCGGATGTCAGTCCGCATCTTTGTTCTCCTCTACAGGTCGCATTTCTCAACCTATCTAGATGAAACTTGGTATACAGGTTAAAATAATTTGTAGATTTTTTTAAACTTCGGGCGTTTTTGATTGGGGCTATTCTTGGAGTTTCACCACATGATAAGATCCGTAACGAAGAAATCTGTAGAAGAACCAAGGTTATCGACATTGCTCTCAGAATTTGCAAGTTGAAGTGGCAATGGGCAGGCCATATAGTTCGCAGAGCCGACAACCGCTAGGGAATAAAGGTTCTGGAATGGCGACCACGAACAAGCAAGCGAAGTGGTACTTCTCCCGAAAAAGTGTAAAAAGGGTACTAAGGTAACTAGATAGCGCTACTGTGCACCGCTAGATTGTTTGCAAAAAAGTTTGTACGCGCGAAGTCTACAGCTCACAGAGCCACTAGTATGTAGTGATATACGATTCACGATTTAAAATCATAGATTTAATTAAAATTGGTAAGATTAGGTACCAGCTTCTAGGGCTTGGACTGCATAAATTAGGTGCAACGCACACAATTGACCTTTTTAAACTTAGTCATAATAGTTTGTGTAGCACATTGAGGTATAGCGTAGCACGTGTTAGCAGTGAATCTCATCCGCGCTACAGTCTACGTATGTTTCGCTATCATTGCACATAACGCACGACGACTACTGTGGGTTGGTAATGTAGCTGTGTGGAGGTGTTTGCTTGTAGTTGTATCTAGTCTAATTTTTGCTTACGTGATATTAAAGCGTGCCGAATCTTCTCGTTTTGACTAGATCTATGTTTGATGAAAGCGCCATTAAGTTCGTCTGGGACTACGTCTGGGATGTCGAAAAACTGATCAAAACTCGGCGCCTCTCTGTGCTATCTCACCGTATCTCTAAACACCACCGTTCGAGCGTCGCAATACTCGACAAACAATTGAACGAAGAACGTTTAAAAAGTATAATTCATTCGAGCACGACGCTAGGTCATTTTGTTGAGGCCCCGGCCGCTGCACTGCAAGCTGGTTTATTTAGAGCGTTTATCTGATAACCCTCGCAGCGTGCAACGTTGATAAAAATAAAACGTCCAGTTTATTTTAACGCGAACGTTCACGTCCACGTATCGCACTATTATTTAGTATGTAGTATCGCTCCTGGATAGGGTTGCCACTTATTGGGTTATTCTATTTTCAGTGCATCTCTTTCTCTGTCAACTTGTTTAACCCTCCGAGCACCGGTCACGCGATGGCTAGCATTCGCGGTGCTTGGAGGATTACAATTAATACTGATTTACAACCCGTCGCCTGAGTGCTTTTTTGTTCTATCTACATTTTTTTCGAAAATCAGTTTTAACTGCAGTATTGTTATGAAAAAAAATATACTAATTATAATACTTAAATGTCAATCCTGTTGATTAAGGAAGATTTCAAACTTTTTTCTTTTTAAACAACAAAAAACAATTAAATTTTATTTGTGACACGACACGGAATTTCTGTGCTTATTTGTACTATTTTCAGTGTTTGTTTTATATCCTCCATCGTAAGAGATGTTGAGTGCTTGAGTGTTCTATATCTACTCAATCGACCAATTACAGCCCGTGACGTCATGTCATCTGGAATATAGAACAAATAAGCACGCATAATTGACACTTTCGTAATTTTACTGATGCATCTTTGTTCTATCTTCACATAAAAGCCTGTGAAATAAGGTATAATTAATTATATATAATTAATTCACCTTCAAATCTATTCACTAAAGTACTTTTTTTAAATAGATCAAAATTCTCTTCTACTGTAAAATTTAATCAATGATAGAATAGATAGGACAAATAAGCAATGAGGCGACGAACCGTTACCTAGGTATCAAAGAGATATGTTTTATGTAAGTATATTAACCGATTTCTCCATCAATTGCGGAGCGTTTTTTTTATTTTTTGTTTTATCCCTTATAAATTATTGTATCAAAATTGGATCAGTAGTTATTTTTTTGATGTGTAAACATCTAAAGTGCGGTACGGGGGTTACGCCGCCGCGCGCTCGTGGCTCGTCGACTCTTTCCGCCTCAGCTCGGCCATATTCGATGTTTACACATCTGCCAGGCGTCCCGCGACGGCTCATTTTTAAGATTTTAGTTAATTCATTTGAAGATTTTTCGTACCATGGTATTTTGCACAGCACTTGTTCAGAATCAGATAGTTGTGTTGTTTTTTGCTATAGTCCATACTAATATTAAAAAAGCGAAATTTACTCTGTCTGTCTGACTGTCAGACTTTAGACGTTTACCTTTGTGAACCGATCTTGATGACATTTGGTATGGAGATAGTTTGAACCCTGGGGAAGGACAGAGGATATTTTTTATCGCGATAAACTGTAGTCCGCGCGGACGAAGTCGCGGGGAAAAGCTTATTACATTAAGTTCTGTTATAAAACTTCACCGTGAGCGTGAGGTCTAAAAATTATCTCACCGGAAAGAAAATAAGTATAAGATTTAAAAAAAGCTTTTACGGGATATTTTTTTTTGTTGCATTGTAATTTTTACGTTACTAAGTTGTTATTTTTTTTATTGCATTGTCGTTAGTTTGTGTGCTACCCTGAAAGATTCAGCCAGATAGCTAATCGGGAAGTGCTTGAAATTTGAATTGCAAGATTCCAGGACAGACAAAATATACAGATACATACATATATATATATATATATATATATATATATATACAAGTGAAGTTTAAAATAGGGGAACGGAGGTTGCCAACCCTACAGCCGCGTAGGTATACCGCCAGCGGAATGATGGCTACACATTCAATTTTCTACAAAAATACTTCACACGGCGAATGCAGCCCGACAGATTTGTCATTTCTATATAGCTGACTGAATTTGTTTGCGTTTATTTATGTCGGTTTTTATCGCCCGTACGCAGACCTGCCGCTTTTGTGAACAAACAACTCAGTGTGTGCGAGTGTTCGGTGTACATACAATCTCATTGTCTCATAATATAAAGGTTGGTACTGTTACTCTGACATCAGAGGCCAGCACTACCTCATACGACAAACAAACAAACAATATATTTATAATTATTAACTGTTTATTTAAATTCTTATTTGTTTAGTTAGCCACTTATGAAGACTATGCCGCTGGTTCTAGCTGATCCCGTCAAAGGAGAAATAAAATGCATGATGCCTCAGACATATTTATAAATTAAACGGAGAATTTCGAAATTGGTACGGATTAGGGTTAGATCGCCAGGGTCTAGCTGATCCCGTCAAAGGAGAAATGAAATGCATGATGCCTCAGACCTATATTTATAAAAAAACCGGAGAATTTCGAAATTGGTACGGATTAGAGTTAGATCGCCAGGGTCTAGCTGATCCCGTCAAAGGAGAAATTAAATGTATGATGCCTCCGACTTATATATACATTAAAATATCGGAGAATTTAAAATTTGTCGGCATTAAGATCGCCAGATTCTAGTTGATCCCGCCAAAGGAGAAATGAAATGCATGATACCTCTGACTGAAATTTATTAAAAAAACGGAGAATTGCAAAATTGGTGGTCGTTAGGGTTAGATCTCCAGGTTCTAGCTGATACCATCAAAGGAGAAAAGCTTGTTTGCCTCTTTTTATTAGCTTTATTATACGCTTTATATTAGCTTCACTTGTATGTTTGCAACCGACTCCTTTGGACGCTATTTTGACCCACTTTAAACGGTCAGAATTCATTGAAATTTTGCACACCTGTCAATGACCGATGACAATGCAATAATAGATAGATTTTAGTAGATTAGATCAAATAACAGTTTAAAAAAATTAAAAATAAAACGCTCTTATAAATACGTTTTTTTTTAAATAAAACTTTTTTTCTTATTTACACTATTATTCATTTATATTTATTAGAATTTTTTACACTATACTTAATTCAAAATTATTAAAATATATTTTCTATTTTTTAGTATAAAGTGTGTTTTTTAGTTTTTTTAAACTATTATTTATTAGTTTTGTTCATAGACAGGCAGACAGGTTTTTTGTTATTTTATTTATTTCTTCATATACCTACTGTTTAGGTAAAACTTGATAGGTTTTGGTATATTTTACTCGTTGGAAATACAATAAGGCAGCTTTAAGCCGCCATATTAGTTTTCTTGGCACTTCATATATATATGAAAACTATGTAAATTGTGACGAGGTCAAAACCTCTTTCATAATAATACTCTTTTGATCTCTTAATTCTTTCATAATCCATTTCTTTTCATTTTGATAGTTGGTCATTATTCATTCTAAATACAAATAACCTGTCATTCGGAAATTGATTTTTGGAAAAACCGAAATAATATTATAAAATTCATAAATAAGTTTATAACAACTTGAATTACTCTTTTAAATATATATATGATAATACCTACATAAGAGATTATTTTCATCCGTATTGTATCAACACGAAATTCTCAAAGTGCTCCCTATTGTTCCATTTCCTGTAATTCTGTGTCACTAAGGTTTGGGTCCTGAACTAGTGGGACAAGCCCAAACCCTGGGACCGCCTCGTGACAAACTATCGTGATGAAGACGAATCCAACGATACCTCTTTTATCAAAATGTATCAAACATACACACCCACATACATATAGCCCAACCCTCCGCATTCGGGTAACAATAAAATTGCATGCTTTCTTTTCGTATGAGATATTGCTGGCCTTTGCGTGTCAGTTTTCAGGCCGTCGCAAGGCCTCTGACATTTCTTTTACCAACTGTAACCAATCAATAAGAGCCGGGACCGACAGCTTACCATACTGAAGCACGCGAGCGATGAAAGTCCTCACATAACTTAGAAAAGTCGTTGGTGCGGAGCCGAGGACCGAATCCGGAATCATTTGAGTCCTCGGCTACCATCGCTCTAATAAGTTCTGTTAAACGTTTCAATTCCAATGCCATCTATTGAATTCGATAATGTAAACATAAGATGGTCAAAGATTACATCGGAATTACAGTCATTATGGACCTTGTCGGGCAGAGTACCTAAGTAAAGTATATTACACCATAAAATTATAAAAAACTAGTTATTCCGCCCGCGACTTCGTCCGCGTGGACTTCTGTATATCGAGAAAAAAAGCATCCTATGTTCTCCTAGGATATTAAAAACCAACGCAAAAGTAGGTATAGCCTTGTACTATTTATTCTGTGGTATAGCACCAATGCTCTTGATGTTTTTGACAGACTTGTTCTTTCGTTTCCATGGCAACCACAGACCATTCTGTGATGGCAATCGTTCATTACAGTGAGTAATTAACATTTTCATTAACCTACAATTTTCCGGGACAAAAAGTATTCTATGGTTATTCCAGCTATTTCTATTCTAAATTTCATAGAAATCCGTCCAGCCGTTATCGCGTGAAAGCTCCCCAAACAAACAAATTTACTTTTATATATTGGTATGGATAACAATTTAAGTACACATGGAATCTTTAAGAATTAAGTACAAAATAAAAATAAAGTTTCCAAATGATATATAACAATTGCTCCACACGGGTGCTTCCCACTTGTTCTATGGAACTTGACATCTTCGGACAAAAGGAGTCTATTTCTTACTTATTTGTTCCATAGAAAAATTGAAACTTTTTTCCTAAACTGTTCTATAGAACAGACATTAAAACCTTTTTGGTTTGTGATGTCATCACAGTCACTCCTTTTTCCACTTCCTAAACTCTTCCAATCTCAGCATTTTAGCCGATATTTTATTTAATTATCTTTTTAATTTATTCAAAATACTCACACTAAAGGTGACAGGAAGATTTTTCATAAAATGCAAGATTTTTGTCATGTGGAACAATTTGGGATAAACTAGATTCTTATTTAGCCCCATGACATCACTGACAAGTGAAGTCGGAAGAAATGCTATTATATAGTTCTATAGAACAAATCAGTAAAAATAGACTCATTTTGTCCGATGACGTCATTTTCCATGGGACAAATGGGAACCACCCTTTCACACTAGATCTAGGCCCGTATCGTATCTAGAGAGGTTCACAGATTTAGATGTTTCATAAAGGAAATAATAAAACCACAGACAACTACATATTACTCCGTAAATAAAACGAAGATAGGTAGCATCTGCGGTAACAAAGCCGTGCAGCTTATGTAACCTACACATTCCTACGGCGTAATAGAAAATACTTGACCCTGTCTCGAGTACAGGAAAAAAATATCGTAGCAAGAAGAGAACTTTATCACAAACAAAAGCGGCTAAAATAAATGCACTTAAAGTTTATAGGTACAACCGTAGATTAAAGAATAGTTAACTATTGAAAGAGCAGCGATAAAATGTTCCTGCAAGTAATAAAATTACATTAATTGTTAGACGACATAAATGGGTAATAAAATATAGATAGGGTAGGCTGCTCAAACCGCAATTAATAGACTGCGGTATATTTTAATTAACTAGACGTGTTCGTGGCGCAGTTGGATCAAAGGGCCGAGCCGATATTGGAATTGGATTGGAATCTACATCTATTTCATATTGATTTATCTTTGTTTCTACTTTGATAAAGGGATAACTGTAGAGTTTAATTTATTAAGCGAAAATTGTGTGCCCTGAATGACTAGAAATACATTGGCCTTCAAAACTTGTGGCACACTTTTAAAGAGTTTTTATTAAATTGCTTGGCTCCTACTCATCGGATGAGATACCAAGTACACTAGTTTTTAAGTCAAAACCTAAGCTGAACAACAGTGAAAATTGTATCGCAATCGGTCCAGTAGTTTTAACGTGATGCACGAACAGGCAGACATTAAAAGTGTGGTACTAAGTTTATAAGGCCAGTGTCGCATCGCTTCTTATACTGATACAAAAATGAAATTGTGTTAATATTTCGCTTAATATTTTTAATAAACTATTTATTTAGTACCTCATTAGTCATTATCATTACATTACTAAGTACTTATACTTTTGTCGTCGTTCTTTTTGTTGCCGAATTGGCAAGCATTTCCCCGCAGCTTAGCAGTTAGTTTGGTAGTGTATGAAGTTATTATTATTTATTTATTTAATACTTTATGCACAAAAACAATGTACAGAGGAGGACTTAATGCTAAGACAGCATTTTCTGCCAGTCATCCTGGTTGTGCAAGAAAGATGTGTATAGGCGTGCACTCGAGATATGGACAGTAAAATGAAAATAAACATAAATGAGTGAGTTCCAGAGACGGACTGCTGAAACCTGGAAGGAGTGATCAAGGAAAGAAGTGGTATGAATAGGAGTGGCTAATATAATAGTGTTTGAAGAGCGAAGTTGCTTGTCATGAAGTTAACCCTAGATTCCCGTAGTTGGTACATATATCCAGACTAGACTAGATCTAACTGTCTATCTATCTTCTATCTATCTATGTATACTTATAATAGGAGTAGATAATATAAGAGTGTTTGAAGAGCGAACTTGCTTGTCATGAAGTTAACCCTAGATTCTCGTAGTTGGTACATATATCCAGACTGGACTAGATCTAACTGTCTATCTATCTATCTGTCTATACTTATAATAAAGAAGTAAGTTATAAAAAGAATGTAGAACGAAGTTTTTTTTTGTCTCAGAACAAGTTTTTTTTAAGTCCTGTCTTCCTGTCTGTTGGTTACCGCATAACGTAGCTACTATACTGCTTGCGATGCGGTTTTCACTGTTAGATAGCTTAGGTTTTGAACTTTTTACTTAAAAACTGGTGTACTTGCTCTCGATTTCCTCTCAGAACAAAAGGATGAAATCAGACACTCACATCACAGTGTCAAGTTTGAGTGTCGATTGTGACATAGATACTGACACAATATTATGCAGTAGCTAGCCTAGCCAGGTCATGATGAAAATTAGAAAGGGCTATCACAATTAAATGCGTATACAACATTACGTGTCTATGCTGTAACCGTTGAGGAGTTCCCAAGTCAGGAGCTAACCCAGAGTGCTGCAGCCATGTAATGGCGAAACTTCAAACCAGCTATCATAATATAATGCGTACACAACATTTCGTGTCTGTGCTGTTAACCGTTGAGGAGTTCCCAAGCTAGGAGCCAACCCGGTTGTGCTGCAGCCATGTCATGGTGAAATTCCAAACCGGCTAGAATAATAGAATGTGTATATACGACATTTCGTGTGTGTGCTGTTGACCGTTAAAGAGTTCCTTTATCTGGAGCTGTTCCTGGATGTCGATTCAGGTCATGCTTACCATAAAAATGCATTGTCGTCGAAACTGAACCAACATGCATAAATTCAACTCCGTAGGATAAGAGGAAGTGGTTCTAATTCAGCTTGCAAAATTTGACCTAAACAAGATTACATACGAGTACATTACAAGATACAAAACATAGCAAGTGAAATAAAGCTAGCTTCTGGCCATAATCCTGTTTCATGGACTTGTAGGGAATCTATGAACGTTTTCTTTGAGAATAATGGATTCATGGACCCGATCACCCGATGGTGTTGGTACGATGTGGTTGAAGATGACGACACGTTTTTCTATTATTTATACTGTGGTTATGCCTAGAATAGGACTAACAATCGAGAACTGCTACGGAAAACCTTACGTCGTTATCCTCCTTACAAGGTCGTGACCAACTCTCACTACCTATCTTCTCTATTCCCGGTGACCTGCAAAACATCATACATGAACGTGTCGAGTGTTGTGCGGATGAGGTCGGAACAACGCATTGGACTACGTCCTCGCGCTCTTCTCCTTTTCACTTTACCAGTGACCATAAAAAGTTCAGTTCTCAAAGTTATCTTCGTTTCTCCCGGCTATGTGTTCAAAATACTCAAGCACTCTTCTGCTGCGGAACATCTAGGAAACGCGATATGAAGCGGGTATTTCTGAGTTGACACAGTACCGGCGCGGTGTAAATATTACGTTAGCGCATTGTCAACAAATCTGTACTTGGCATTGATTCAAAACAATACTTCGTTGATGGAAATAGAAACCAATGTTGTCACTGTCAGATTGGTTAATTGGTTCTTCATCTGTTTAAATTGGAACACTCACAGTGTTTTTACACAAAGTTGCGCGGAACAAAGTGATGTCGTACTGTGTAGCTTATGGCTTCAGGGAGAAATGCGACGGAGTTAAGTCGGCCGAGGATGCCCGATGAAACCTTCGAAGTACCTTTTGAATGTGCGATAGAATGCATAGCTTAAAACAAGTTCTCTCAGCTTCAAGAACTAGTTCAGCCCCTGTATGTCGATGATGAGCTAAGAGTCTCTGATGCACTCACTAGAGATTCTTAACTCATAAGAGAGAGGTGCTAGAGTTTAACAGGCCTGTGACGTGGCTTAACGACTGCTATAAATTATTAGAAACCGGGACTCCTGGCTTAACGGCGATGGCAAATCGTCACATCTATACTGATAACTAGCTGTGCCCGCGTGGTCATTCTCTGGGTTAAAAGTTACCTATGCGTTATTCCAGGACAAATAATACCTATAAATTACAAAATACCAAATTTAGTTCACCTGTCAAATAGTTTTTATCGATTGCTCGGCTACTGCTCATCGGATTGGGATACCAAGTAGGTACAACAATTTTTAAGTTAAAACCTATGCTACCTCACAGTGAAAACCGCATCACAATCGGACCAGTATTTTTTACGTGATGCGCGAATAAACAGACAGACAGATAAACAAACAGACCGAAATACACGATTTCTATAAATGTTATATTCTTGTTCTGTAGCTTATTTTAAGTACCTTAAACCCTAGACCATATTTTTATTATCTTCACTGTATAGACTTTTTGGTACCTACTGCTTTACTATAAGTATAGATAGATAGATAGATAGATAGATAGTTGCGAAGTCTGAGGCGAAGTAAGTAAAGTGTGGACGCAGTATAAGAATACCGTCCGTAAAAAACGATCAGAACTGGCACCGTACACGCAAGCGTTTCTTTCGAAAACTTATCAGAAATAACCGAGCTCTGATGCGTGGGAGGCCATCGCATCAAAACGATACGGAAATTCCGCATTAGATGCGGATAGAAATAACAATTCTAATATTCGAGATGGTTTTCCTTGTCTGGAGAATTTTGGCTTTGATTCAACGCCTTTGATTGGTCTCATTATCACGTAAATAAAAGTTTTATAAAAATAACTTCACAAGAGTCAACAGAGGTCCTTCGCTCCTACGTTTCGAGTGTAAGCTGTTTTAGAAACCTCAAGATGATACCGTTTGTTTACTCAGCAGTTCTAATAATATTAACTACCGCACATATAGATCTAAACAAGGTTTAAAAAAAAACGAAGCATAAAATCGCGCATGTGTGCGTGAGTGGATAATTTGTATGTTTTGTGGTCATCACAAAATACTGCATTGTTTTTTATTTTTCTTGAAAGGTCGAGACCTTGCTGTGATGTGGTGGCCGATTGACATAACACGGTGTAAGTGTTGCTGTGCGTACGAGCGGATCGGCGTATCTTAAGTGCTTCACTTTCGTTTTGGCGGTGTGGTTTCCGCCTTTTTTTAATAATTTTTAGATCTAATTAAAAGTGGAAAGATAAGGTACCAGGTAAGGGCTCCTCGGGTTTGGACCGCATACATTACGTGTAACGCACACAATTGGTGTTCTTCGACTTTAGTCACATTAACTAATTCTGTGGTCATTTTTAGAGATATCAATTGGTACTTTATGATAGTTTAACTCTACTTACAGAGAAGATTTCAGAGAGACCCTTCTTCAAATTCTGAGTCAGGCTCAGCAGCATCTATAAATCATTCTTATGTTTTATCCTAAAAACATAAGAACGGCAATCTGACTTCTGGGTAGTCCATTATTAGGGCATGAGGGATTGCAGAGTTGTTTTTCAAAGCATTAGAGGAGATGATTGTATGTTTGTCGTATGAGGTAGTGCTGGTCTCTGGTGTCAGAGTTTGTCAGGCCGCCCGAGGGCATGGCTTAACGACTGCTAATAATCAATAACAGCCGGGACCGACAGCTTAACGTGCCCTCCAAAATAGGAGCGATAGAAAACCGCACATAACTTAGAAAAGTCATTGGTGCGGAGCCTAGGAAAGAAGCCTTTGGATTCTAAGTTGCACTGTTGAACCGTTAGGCTACCATCGCTCTACTACCATTTGAAACTTTTTACCCGACTACGGCGAATCAAGGGAAGGGTAATGAGTTTAACAGTATATATATATATATGTCGTATATATGTGGATGTTCCACAATAACGTCGCCTCTATTGGACCAATTTTGACAAGCGAGGTGACAATCGATTCGTATTCATCGCAAGAGTGTCATAGGTTATTTATTACCAGACCGCAGTCTTGTTTTTGGTGATTTTATCCTTGATGTTCCACCTACGGCGAAACTTTTTAGTTCTGGTTCTAGCAAAATGAAACTCAGTTTTCAACCGAGGTATATTCACAGAATAAATTAGTACGTATCTGTAAACAAGTTTACGAAAACATTGAAGCAACCGCCACAATCAAGCGCGGTTTCCTTACATGCCACGGAACTATAAACGTCTAAACGTTATTTATTGCTACTTCTTATCCTAATAACTATAGAATAGATTATTCAATAATTGTGTGAATAACTCTAGAATAGATTATTCAGTCTAGTCGTAGTACCACAGAATAAATTATAGTACTAGTAGTACCAAGGTAGGTAAGTACCCATCTCTTCTCGAATGATCTCATCTAGAAACCACCATAAACGTCAAGAGTAATTTCTCTACCCACATTCCGAATGAAAACAATGTAGGCGTCCTCAATCATGCAGTAAATCAACGCTGACGCCGCAATTGGCTCGGTGACCGTTGCCGCATCCATGGACCCCTGGATACTTGGTCAGGGACTGAAAACGCTACCAAACTAGCGGTACTTTACCGGTATTTCAACGGTAACGGTGTCATTATTTAATCCTCTTGTTGTGATGTGTGTTGTGTACAAACACATGTGTATCACTATAACCACGGTGAGAGCGATGGTGGCCTAATGGTTCTATAGTGCAATTTAGAATCCAACGATACCGGGTTCAAAACCTAGGCTCCCGCACCAATGACTTTTCGAAGTTATGTGCGGTTTTCCATCGCTCCGTGCTTCGGAGGGCACGTTAAGCTGTCGGTCCCGGCTGTTATTGGTTAATAGCAGTCGTTAAGCCACGTCAGAGGCCCTCGGGCGGCCTGACAAACTCTGACATCAGAGGCCAGCACTACCTCATACGACAAACAAACAAACAAACAAACAAACAAACAAACAACTATAACCATTTTGGTACCGTTATATAAATCGACTATTGAAGTTTTTTTTCATCACGTCAATTTATTTCAGCAAATACAACCATATAAACAATTATGTAAGTTAAACTTACTGAATCTAAACTAAAAGTAACCTAATAAGCCGATACCAGTAGGTAACGTACCACACAGTTGGCGGTGGTAAAAGCCCGACGGTTGATATCTATCGAATGATTTGATAAACAATGACAATACATGCAATATATCATTTTTAGTTAGTCAATACCTGATAGCTATCCTATCCACTTGAGCATAAAAAGCGGTATTAACCGGTATCCCAATAGTAGCTACGTTACTTCTGTGTAGTTTTATGCTGTAGGGTAAAACCCCGATAGATGCCCCACTTTTTGAAAAGGCCTCCTATACTTAAAACTATTGATTTACCATGATTAATTCATATGAATGTAGCTAGTATATTCTCTTACCTTAAATTACTACGTTTTTGTTGACCTAACAATTACAGATTCTGCTGAAAATGTGTTTTTGCATACCTATTTTTTTAGGATAGATGCCTACCTATATGGATAGATGCCCCACCATGAAAATGCTAAGAAGGATAGATGCCTGTGGTGTAGGATAGATGCCCTATATAATAAAATAAGTAAAATACATATTAAAGTTGTAGTGTTTAGAAGATAATTTTAATAGACAGCATAAGCATAATTAAACTTTATCATGTGTTCGGAAAAAAACTAACAGCATTTAAGTTTTAAAGTGCACCATCATAACTAATTTAGCATGAGGTAGTAATAATATTAACTTTTAAAAAAAACAACACACTTAATAGAAAACCTATCCTACTTAATTTGAGCTGGAAAATGCTTACTATTTGCGCTGTTGGAACTGTAAATAATTTGTATTTTTCGTTTTCCTCGATCTTCTAATAATTTTAAATACTTAATAATAATGTTATCTTTGGTTCATACTCCTTCCTTTCTTTGTGGCATGGTTCACCTAAAAACATTATGCATTAATAAAAAATACACATATAGCACATACAGCTAGCACTATCGGGGTATAGACGCCCCAACTTTATGTTTTAAATATCTCTTTGAATCGATTGAAAAAACAATTCAGAGTATAACAACAATTAAAACAACATTTCAAAAATACGCTGACATACGTTAAGGGGTATAGGGGATAGATGACCCTAAGGGCACCTATACCCCGAGAAATTGGGGCGACTATCCTTTTTGATATAGATAGATGCCCTTTCATTTATTTAAGTAATCTTTATACAAAAGAGCGATTATTGACACTTAGGTGTGTACTTAATGAACCAGTGTATTGATATAATAAAAATATAACGGAATTTATTCGTACTTGAAAAGTTATGCAACAGTAAATACTTACGTCTGAAACTTTGAAGCGTTCGTTGCGTTTGTCGCGGAGATAATCACATGCACAAGCGAAGCGCCTCTTTTTCGCACGACGGATTGCGGGGCCTGAGATGTGTGGCGCCCGCGCTCCCTAATTAAACTACTAATTCTTTGCTGCGATTATGGAAAGTTTTTAAAAACGAGGCGTCTATCCCACTGCGGCATCTATCCGGGTTTTACCTAAACTACTGTAAAGACCTGCCTGAAGTTGTACAAAATGTGCCTCCTAAAATCTAACAACAGACTAACTAACGGTAGTTAATAATGTAATAATAACAATACCTTATATGTAAATGTCCTAAAATCTTTAGGATATGTGGTCCTTCTTGGTACTTGTAGGGTTTTGTTTGTCGCCGCTCCCCTAGCAACGTTTCATTGCGCACTCAATGTCGATATTTATTTCACTTTTAATTTATTACTAGAATTTGAAGACTGGAGTATTTGCAATTTCTCTAACAGTTAACTATGATTGACAGTTAACTCGTGCTATTCATTCTCTTATTATTATGAGAAATTATTTTATGAGTCGCTTTACCTCTTTAGATTTAAGTAATCGATAATAAGAGACTCATAAAATGATTTCTCAAAATAATAACAGAAAACTAGATAAGCTAGTCGATTCAAATATTTATTTGGTTCACTACATTAGAAATCGAACGTAAGTATTTATAAAGAAAAAATACGTATAGTTAGTTAAATTTAAGAGAGAGCCAGCAAAAGTTTGTGAGTAAATTCTCAATTCCAAGCCTTAGGGAAAAGTTTAAAAGACCCTAATGGTTCACTGCTAAATAATCTCCTTTGCGGGGTGCCCCGTCAAGTTTTCATTAAAGTGTGAAAGTTTTTTTTATCCTACGGCTTTTCTTGGTAAGATAAAGTAATTTACCTCCACAACAAATTCCCTTCGAACTTTTAATTGCTTTTTAGTTAAATAAATTATGCCACAAGGAAATTCAAGCGCCAGCCAGAGTTTGTGTGCAACTCAAACAAAAATAACAAACACGGTCCAGTTCATAATTTTGACAAGTTTTAGTTAAATATTTCATTTAGAGAATTAATTTAGGGAATAGAGAGAGGTAAATGGAATAAATAACTAATAAGTTATCCTACAACTTGCTAACTATCTAACTATAAACGTATTGACTTGACTGACTTACAAACTTGAGATGCGTATAAATTGAATAATAAAAACAGCTATTTCTTGGAGTCTTTTGATTATAAAAACGAAAAAAATATGCAAAATGCGCCTTCCTCTCTCTCTCTGAACATATGATAATGGTAGGTACCTAGTTCAAAATCTATACTCATAATAAAGCAATAGGAACGAAAATGTCTGTACAAAGAAGATAATTAAAATAAAAGTCTAGGGTACTTAAAATAAGCTACTGAACAAGAATATAACATTATTAAAATTCATGTCTGTTTGTCTGTATGTTTGTTCGCGCATCACGTTAAAACTACTAGATCGATTGCGGTGCGGTTTTCACTGTAGGATAGCTTAGGGTTGACTTAAAAACTGGTGTACTTGGTATCTAAATCGGGTGAGTAGAAGTCGAGCAATCAATAAAAACTTTTTGACAGCTCAAGGAATTTTGATCACATGTTGGTATATTGGTATTTTAGGTCTTGGAATAGTACATAGAGAACTTTAACCTAGAGAAATGACCACGCGAAGCCGTGAGTACAGCTAGTAATAAAAATAAACTACTGTTTTTGAATTTTGCTAGCTCATTACATCCAATCCGAACATGGGTTTTTTTAACCCATGCTAGTAATAAAATATGAGAATATGACGAATGAGTAATATCATTATTACTAACGGGTGTTTAATATTATATTAATTGTATACTACTTGTCTTTGGAAAATAAATGTAAAAAGTACAGTACAGATGCCAGTTGAATAAGCTTATAAATAACAGCATGTTATTAAGACTACCAAGTTATATGATTAAAAAAACAAGTATGATGATATCATCGCGTAGTATAATTAAAGTATCTTAGAGTTTTTATATCCCCATTAGCATGTATGAATATTAATCGCGTTAATTATGAAGATATTAATGATATAATCTGTGGGTTTAACCATTATAGATATTCCGTTCTTAATTATCCAGCTGGCATTTTGTTTTGATTAAATGCAAGTGTTAATTAATTTATCGAATGGAATTTCAAAAATATTAGTTTATTACCTCCTACATTTCCGCCGGCGTCTTCCCCTATTGATTTTATATTATCACTTTACACCCGGTTTCTGGAACGCAAATAAGAGAAAAATTTCTCAACCGTATTTTAATCCAATGTCAAACGCATTTTGGGTTACTGAAATGCGTAATCCAAAATGCGTTTGACATTGTCATGTGACACAGCCTTTAACGCAAATTTACAATTAAACGTCAATTGAAGCAATTTTGGGTTTCCGGAAAGCTTTCTCGCTTGTCAAAGGATTGTTAACTTGCAATTAGTTAATTGCTCATTTTTTTACGAATTAGGTAACCTAGTGTTAACCACTGGAGTACGTTACTGAAGAGTATTGAATATCTACTGAGCTATAAAATATACCTAGGATTAATGAAACATCATATTTAAATCCTTCATCAACCCTTATATTACATATGTTTATTATTTTATTTACTTCATGTGACACGCCTTTCAGAAACCGGCGGTTCATAAATGAAAATAATTTGATTCATGTAATGTCAAAAATTAGGGACAAGGGTCTATCGATGTCTCTTTTGTTTTTGATTATCCAGACAGATAAAAAACACTAAAGAGTGAACGAATGAGAACGAACCTATCAAGTGTGACCATATCAATAAAATAATCTCTTGTTAACAATCAATTACCGAATTTATGAATTGCGTTTCAAAAACCCGAAGAGAGATAACAGAATGTGACAGCCTGTTGGCTGATTCCTGATTTCCGTTTCGGAAAGCGGATGTTAGTTGATCGATTGTGATTGCATGTTACTCTTGGTTTTCTATCTAACTAAAACTAATGTTGTATGTCAGTTTCCATGTAACTAATGTTGTAGCTGCTTTTAAACCTTGAACACTGAATAAAATTGAATAATATTACACGTATCAGGTTCTCTTATTGTGTTATTACCACTAGCTCGGAGTTTTAACAAACATAATCCAATTGTTTCTGAATGTATACTGGAATATATTGTCAAATAACAATATTGAAATATACATTTTTGTTAAATTTAATATACATACCATCTATATCAAAACTTAAACGTAACAGTTTTAGTTGAGGTATCGTAAATCTATTAATTTATTCTAAGCTGTCGCGGTAAACGGTATCGGAATAAACAACTCATTGAAAAGGCAACACAGAGGCGGGAAGCCAGACCAGAACAGCCAATTACACCTGTTATGTTTCATTACAGCACTTACAAAGCGGCGTGGCATTTGTAAATAATAGCACCATTTTGTTGGCTGCTATAACTACACAGCTAAATAATCCGTTCATACTTCAGAACGACCACTCAGACCACATCTTGTCCTTCATGAGTCACACTTCTCGGGCTTTAGCTAGTAAACACCATCAGCTGTTCAATCAATCTCTGCTCATTATGCAATCTTGTATCTACCGGCGCCGCTGCCTCTGCACCACATCTTTCACATTTAAATACCTAAGTACAATGTTTCGATGTGTGAGTATAATAGGCTAGATATAGGACATTTTTAAATAGTGCTATAGTGCATAGTGTTTTAAAAGGTGTTAAGAACTGTGCACTAAATGCTCATTTAAGTACCCCCCTGAGTCCTGGTTAATCATACTCGTAAGACACTGCTCAACGTTATTTCTAGTGCACTTGCCAATATCATGCCAGATTGCCAGTGTTCAAACGGCAAATAAACTGCGCTCTTCAGTTTTTATGCTCACCTAGTACAGACGGTTTTCTTTTAGAATTACCTACTTCTCCGGTGGTCGTAAGAGCTAGATTTGCATTTCGGACTTTTTATTGCTATATCTGAATATTTTACATTAAAATTACCATCTAAAGTGCGATCGTAAACCTAGCACTGGCAAATAGTAAGCTCACTACCTAAGCTATTATTAAAATTTAGTGCCTTGTTATTGAAATGAATCCATTTCTAAGGAAATTGCATTGCTGTTTATCTTGCCTTTATAGTCAATGCAGCTGTCATTCTATTTGACAAATTAATATGAAATTGATTTATATACATGATTATTCTTGATGACATTTTATGCTTTGACTTGTCCAAGTCTATATTTTTTAAACACGCCACTCTCCCACTGCTATCTCAAAACGGTCCGAATGCATTTGTTGAAAGATCACCCATGTGTCCACAGATAACCTTATCTGAAGTATGCTAAATGACGCATTAACAACACGCTGGCGCGTCTCCAACGTGCACTAACTGTATTCTTTTATCTTTTGCAGGTAAGAAACTGGTCGAGCAGGTGAGGGTTTTATTCTCTTTCGGTCCCAGAACGACTTGTGTGAACTTTATTATGGCCGGCTTTATGTTCGGACAAACGATGCTCTGCGCTCATTTCGCCCGCGCTCGTGTAGACCAAGTAGGTAATGGTGTAGAAACAAGCGCCAAAATCACTGCGCAGTTATATAACCTACACGTGCATTTACAGTGTTAGTCGAAGCAATGTGACACCAGTTTGTATTGTAGGTAGTAACATTTACATGTCAATTTTAGTTCGAATCGTCTAAATTTGTCTAATTTGAGTCGTCTACTAACTTAAATTGCCGGGCTTATTCCATTTGTTTAGTTGTTAGCACACATCTAAAAGTTTAATAGGAGCGTCATGCTTATTTGCTCTGCTACTTATGTTACCGCAAAGCAAATTTACACGCATGGCAAGAGGATACGGTGAATTTATCATAATTTACGGGCGATGTAAAAATGTTGGCATCTCGCTGTTTTGGTGACGGTGACGGCGAGGTGCGTGTGAACTGATCGTCCATGGCATTGTGATGAGCTAAATAACTGACATCAACCTCATTTATGATTCAAACAGTAAGGACGTCGCGTAGAATCGACTCAATTGTATTGACTAGAATATGTTCTACATGTGTACATGAAGCATTGCCGACCTGTGATATCAGTTTGTCTGGCCGCCCAAGGGCTTCTGACGTGACTTATAGACTACTCTAAATTGTTGTTCGTTACAGCTACATGCTACTCAGAATAACAATGTATTTTTTGACGGCACTTATTTATTTAAATCTGTTTATTGTATAGTCCCAATGTCGCTGTGTGTAATAAATACTACCATAAAGAAACGTGTCATACCTATTAAAAAGAATTCTGAATACTCTTATTTGCGCAGTCGTCAAATTAAGATCTGTATTAAACCTAAAGTTAATAACAACTATCACACACCACGTGCGCGCTGGTGGTAAAAAGTTGTTTCAATATTTGCATCATCGTAGAACACAGTTGCGAATTGAAAACGTCGGTACTAATAGATTTATAGGCCGTCGTGTCAGTCATGTGGGTTGTTACAGCCGCACCAGTTTACGTTTTTAAGACCCATACTGTTTTATGTTGGGGCTAAACGTTCAAATGACCGACATCAAGCTCCATTCAGTCTGAGAGTCTCATTACGCTGACATTAGGGTTTACGGAGGGCATTAACGCTCATAACAATAACGATCGAGTGGGGCGAATCGCTATTTATTGTGGCTGTGCTCCAGTGACTTTAGATTAGTACATGTATGTGCCTACACGCTCAATTGGCCGACTGCCGGTCGTTTTCTCTTTGCGACTATGTGAGTAGGTACCTAAGTACCAGTCTATCTTCGGAATTAGTATCTTTTTTTAATTCTCACGGGGTGCAGTATCGTTTTTACAACTCTATAAAATGCGTACCGTTATTATTTCCTTAATTGTTGAGTTGAGTTTTTAGGTTATTCAGTCCTTAAGAGGATTAAATCCGATACAACGCAAATTGATACCAAAAGAGTCAGGATTAAAGACTATTATTTATTCTGTGATTTAGGTGCAATGAATGTGCATGCGAAGGCTTGCAAATAAGACAGAGAACAGGCAACACCGCACATGTTCATACAAACGTGTTCGTTTTCATAAAAACTACAAGTCAAATCGAAACCAAACTTGTACATAAATAAAAAGCTATGGTGAGTTTGTATCAAGAAGGTTCAGTGTGTATCTAATAATTCCAAGGAAGTTATATGTACTTACGTACAACTGAAACGATATCTCTCATATAAAAAAGTGGTCTCACCGAAAAAGTAATTTAAAAAGAAAATGCGAGTAAAGGAAGTATACGGAGGATCGGAAGTCTCTTTCTCTCTCGTACAAAGGTCGTTTCGCACAGACTAAAATAAATTTGCGAAATAATCATCACAAAGACAACTGTACCTGTATAGGTCACCTATATAATATATTTACATAGTACATCCTCTTTGGTGTCAGATGAGATTTTATATACTATTCTGGAAATTAAAGAAGTTCTTGTCCTGTTTGTTTTTCGAAGTATTTGCTGTCATCTGAGATTGACACTATAAATAAGAAAGAGACAACAAGGGCTTCCGCTCACGTCCTTGTCCTTTTTTTTAAATTGTTTTCAAGGTCAAATAATCGATACCCCGCTTTTTCTTTGAAGAGATCGTTCCAGTTGTACATAAGTATACATATAACTTTCTTGAATAATACTAATAACTATCACTTAGAACAAATAGATCAAATTTTATTTTTTTATCCTCAATGAACTTTGTTTCATCATAGATAAGCTTTGTCTCACTTTGTAAGTAAAAGTCTTGTCTCAATTAATATTAAACATCTTTATGGCATAGCCCTTACCATGTGCAAAAAAATATGGTCGGACTTCTGAAAGAGAATTAAGTTTGTATGGTATTCAACCGAACGTCACTGACGAAAGTGATGAATGTTTTAAAATGGCTCAATATCTGCAAAAGAGTGACGATTATGATGATATATCAAAGAAGGATTAGAGATGGAATCACATATTTGAAGTTATCAAGTCTGTAGATAACGGATGGATTCATTCCACCAGAGATTAAGTCTCGTCACATCTTGAGACGGGACTTACGAATGTCATAAAGTGAAGGATATAAAAAGATCGGTCGACGCTTCGACGCATACTTCAGAAATATTGACTAGCTCAATATCAGCGCCTAACTAATAATCAGCGAATAACTCTATATCAGCAAATAGCTCAAAATGAGCATATTGATAAAAGATCACAGAATATCTAGACGTCACAGGCTTGACGGCGGTAAATAAAACGAAATGTCGAATTGTCGATGACTGATTGATTAATTGCACTGGAGATAAAGTGGACAGGATTTACAAGGGCCATGAAGAGTATATTATGGAGTTCGATAAAGCGAAGCTTCAACGCATTCTTTTAACAGCAGGCTTCAGAAAGATATAATTTACTAGCTGCGCACCGCGGCTTCACCCGCGTGAGCGGTGATGATGATGTTGATAATGATGAAAAGTATCATATTGTTATTCCATGGTATAAGCTATCTCCATTCCAAATTTTATCATAAGCCGTTCAGCCGTTTGAGAGTGACGTATGATGATGATGGTGAAGTATGACGATGATGATGAAAAGTATACTATGTGTTATTCCAGGGTATAAGCTATCTCAATTCCAAATTTTATCAAAATCCGTTCAGCTGTTTGAGAGTGAAGTATCAAGATAATGATGATGAAAATTATCATGTTTTATTCCAGGGTATAAGCTATCTCCATTCTAAATTTCATCAAAATCCGGCCAGCCGTTATCGCGTTAAATCTCCCCAAACAAACAAACAGACAACGTTTCACTTTTATATACCTATTCGTATTGTTGCGGATTTTCATATACAAGTCGTAACTTCTAAAAAAAAACGACGGTAAGCGTAATTCAAAATCATTGGCAGCAGTGTTTCTTGACCATAGACAACTGCGTTATTACTCACCTACTTGACAGACTTGTTATTATTTCATTTTCATGGCAACGTATTTTCCGTTCTTTACTTTTGGTAGTTTGGGTTACATTATTACAATTTTCGTAGGGATCTCTAATTTTTTGAAATATAAAATACTGCCCATGTTACTCACTGATAATGTTGGTGAAAGAATTGTTAAAATCGGTTCCGTATTTTTTGAGTTTATCCATTACAAATAATATCCTTCCTCTTTATAATATTTGTGTACCTAGATGTAGATTGAATATCTCAGTCAGTGAATATCTAATAGGCAGCGAATAGCGTGATAAATTCATAATAGATAAAATAATATCTAGAAATGGAAGGCGGTAACCCAAGGCTGTTAACTGATTGATTCATTTCCCGGAGATAAAGTCGCATCTTGAGACAGGGTTTACGAAGGTCATAAAGAGGACATAAAGACATCGAGGATATAAAGAGATAGCAGATATAAAGTGATCGGTCGGAGCGTCGACGCATTCCGTCACTAATGGCAGTAATGGCTACAGATATTTATTGCTCTAATTTAAAATAATTTATTCAGCGATTTTTGTATATGTTGTTCATTCGTAGAATATTAATAACGTGTTGGGACTGCCAGTGCCAGATCGATGTAGACCAGAGATAAAAATGAGGATATATTAAAAATACTTTTTTTATGGATACGACTCGAACGAGTTCTTATAAAATATCTCGCATGTGTTAATTTTATCGTAAACATCTCACATTAGGGGAAAAAACTTTCCCCATGTCTGCCGGGGCGAATGTTAACATCACACCCAACACTACACTCGAAACGGATCGTTTTTTAAAAGAGTTATAATCTTTACCTGGTCTAAAAATGAGGGTGCTCGCTGTATTGCAACAGTTCATATTTTTAAACGGTTTTATTCATTTTGCCCTGTTTTTGGGTTTGTTTGTTTGTAGTAATTGAAATTTGAACCCCTTCCTGTTGACCGATTGATATGAAATTTAGTACACACTTTTAGTTCTGATGACAATACAATTATGTATATTCAGTATCATTGTAAATCCAAAATGGCCGCCGCCACGAAATGCCGGATTACTTATTTTCAATCTCCTCAAACTGGGTATCAAATAAAAGGGCTTGACAAGTAGAACACCATACACTTTAGAAATAAGTAAATATAAAACAAAAACTTAAAATAAGTAAAACATAGTTTTTAAGATAAATAAGCTTTTAGTACATCAATATGATGTACTAAAAGCAAATAAATAAAATAAAATCGGGGGGGGGGGGGGGGGGGGGGGCGTAGCGTAACATGAGTAATATAAATTTGGCTCTCTCCACGTCTTTGTTGTATTTTTTAGCTCTTAATACATTAGTTATGTTCTTTACAATAAAACCTTTTAACTTTTCCTTTTTTTTTACTTATTTTATTAAACGGTTTTATTTAGATAGCTCTGTTTGTTGTTTTTTGTTTGGGACAAATTTAGAAATTAAAATTTTTACCCCTTCCTGTTGACCGATTGATATGAAATTTGGTACACACCTTTAGTTCTGATGTTAATAGAATGATTGTAAATCCAAGATGGCCACCGCCACAAGATGGCGGATTATTTTTTTCTTTCAATCCCCTCAATATGGGTATCAAATCAAATGATAGGGCTTGACAAGTAGAACACAGTACACTTTAGAAATAACTTAATAAAAAACTATAAACTAGATAATAATATAAGTAAAAGAACATTTTAAGTTAAACGGTTTTATTGTAAAGAAACTTAATAATGTTTCTTATAATGTACTAAAAGCTAAAATATAAAATAAATCTGAGTAATAGAAATTCGACTCGCTTCTGTTTTTTTCCCTCTTTTCCTACGGAGTTTAATTTTTACTTGTTGGTTCAGTTCCGATGACAATGTATTGTATTGTTATGGTAAACATGACCTGAATCGACATCCAGGGTTAGCTCCAGATAAAGGAACTCTTCAACGGTTAACAGCACAGACAATAAATGTTGTGTACGCTTTTTATTATGATAGCCAGTTTTAAGTTTTACCATGACATGGTTGCTGTACTCAGGGTTGGGTCCTGACTAGGGAACTCCTCAACGGTTAACATTACAGACACGAAATGTTGTATACGCATTTAATTGTGATAGCCTTTCTAAGTTTCACTTTTCATGGCTTCTGCAGAAAAACTTTTTTCTTAAAACTATTTTTAATGATTTTATTTATTATCCTGATTTTTATTCATTATCAAATACTCCCCTCAAGCAAACAGTGAAATGCTCCGCTCCCGCCACGGTGCGATAAAATTAAACTGATCGGGTTCTAAAGAACTGCCGGTTTAAGATAATACGCGTTAAATGAGCAGTTAATACATTAACTTATTTATTATCCTGATTTTTATTCATTATCAAATACTCCCCTCAAGCAAACAGTGAAATGCTCCGCTCCCGCCACGGTGCGATAAAATTAAACTGATCGGGTTCTAAAGAACTGCCGGTTTAAGATAATACGCGTTAAATGAGCAGTTAATACATTAACTTATTTATTATCCTGATTTTTATTCATTATCAAATACTCCCCTCAAGCAAACAGTGAAATGCTCCGCTCCCGCCATGGTGCGATCAAAATTAAAATGATCGGGTTCTAAAGAACTGCCGGTTAAAGATAATACGCGTTAAATGAGCAGTTAATACATTAACTTTTTTATTATCCTGATTTTTATTCCATAATTATCAAATACTCCTCTCAAGCAAACAGTGAAATGCTCCGCTCCCGCCACGGTGCGATAAAATTAAACTGATCGGGTTCTAAAGAACTGCCGGTTTAAGATAATACGCGTTAAATGAGCAGTTAATACATTAACTTTTTTATTATCCTGATTTTTATTCCATAATTATCAAATACTCCTCTCAAGCAAACAGTGAAATGCTCCGCTCCCGCACGGCGCGATCAAAATTAAAATGATCGTGTTCTAAAGAACTGTCGGTTAAAGATAATACGCTATTAAATGAGCACTGCATACTAACTGACGTACTATGTCGGTCGTCGGTACACGGTACGTCCAGCAACTATATCCTGGGCCAATGCAAATGGTGGCTGCTCTAACGACCTGCGTTTTATTTCGGTAGCACGACGTCCGTCCCTTCGTAGAACTGACGAACGTAATTTCCCAGCGTACCGCATTTGATTTTAAGGTTGTCGATCAGTTCTGCTAGACTTAGGCCTTAAGGCTCGGTTCTAGCATTTATAGCAATTATCGATAATTTTTGATTTTCTGTATCTTCTTTTATAATTAACCCAGAATTATGAAAATGGTATCACATCAAAATTTGACATATTATCTCGTACTTTGTGAACACAGAAACATGATTAGTATCAATTCACTCGATAGAAAATGAAATCAAAGGTAACACTACTTTATGCTTAGAACATTGATTGGAATTATTATTATTGAGAAATTGGAAAGCTACTTTTTTGTTCTAGGCTTTAGTTTTCCTATAAATAAATAAAAACCTTAAATTTTACATCTTCCCCGCTCTACTTGATCACGGATGAGAGGGATAAAAAATTCACTGCACCCCGGCCTTAACGGTGGCTTGCATCAACTCACTAATCTAGAATTTGCACAATTTAAGCTCAGATTAAGCTTAAACATAGTTTAACGTCTTGGACGACGTTAGTTTAGAGTAAATCTTGATTTAAGCAAACGTACAAACTAAACCGGCTAAACTTAACTCCTAATTCTCAATTAAACGGCATTTTTGCGTTGTGATTTTGTAGTTGTTTACAGTTTGTACCAAATGGATATTTGTTTTCCGTTTGATTAAACGGTAACTCTAGTGATCAAGGTTTTACTTTTAATGAGGATACACCTCGGAAAATATTACTAAATATGAACCAATGATTTCCTTTATTGAAAACAGATTGTGATTCGCTAAAAATACGCGCTGATAAACACGTTTGACCTCTACCTAACCTATGTCAAGGTGATGATATGGCCTATCATAGTACACGCTTCTAGAAGCATTTCGATTAATTTTTGAATTAAATTTGTAGGAGAGGTCACCCATATACTTTTCATTTTCAACCATTGATGTATTTACTACATAATACATCAATGTTTTCAACACGAAATAGTTTTCAACAAACAACAAAATAATTCAAGTGACACCTGTGTCAATATATAGTCGTCAAAACGCGTTTCGTCATACCTTTCCTTTATTTTAACATCCTTTAGGGTTCATTTTTGCATGAATTGTGGAAACGCACAGATGTGGTACAGATACTTAAATTTAGTTTAGTTAATTCTTGCTACAAACATATTGGTTCAAGACAAGGCTAACTAGGTTTAAGTAGCGGTGTTTAAAACTAAATCTCCTATTAACAAAATTTTGATTTAAGGAATTTCGGTGCAAGCCACCCTTAATAAATTTTGCCAATCGGTTCTCTTCGTAATCAATCAATATAATATTTGTTTTACCCCTGGTTTACAAAAATAAGTCGTATCTTAGTCGTGTTCATAGTATTATTATTTTAAATTATTTATTCTGTGGCTAAGATTGGAATTTAGCTGAAATTCAAAATATTGATTCGAAGGACGAAAAGAATAAATCTTGTGGAACTCCTAAAAATAGTTCGGCTGAAATATTTGTAAAATAAATATATTTGAAATCTAAATGTTCGCCATTTCACAAAGTTAAAGGTATACCAACATTGCCGAAGCATCTACAAGCCTGTCAGCATACCGCAGAAATAACTGTAAAGCGATTACACCTATAATATTCCGAATGAAAACGCAATTAGCTTAATTCAACCAGATAAAATCCATCTGAATCTATTCCTTGGAATCGCTCTGTCAAAAGTGTCGAAACTATCTAGCCAGCCGAGCGCTCAGCTCAACGACCGATGAAATTACAATATCTTCAAGTTCTAATCTAAACCATAGAAACTGTAACTACAGGTACTCAATTTGTAACTATATTATCTTCGCGTGCCTCGTAAATAAACTTTATTAACCTTAATCCATCCCGCTATACATTATTCACTTTAAGAATAATGTGCTCATTTAATTTAAATCGCCTAAAAAATAGACCAACTTGCGAGTATTTCATTTTCGTCTCACCTTTTTAAACTTTGCGTACGTAAACAACATTATTTAAATATTCCATTTCATATCTCGTATTTGCTATCTTACAGTTTAGATATTCAAATTAGATTTTAAATAAGACTTTGGACGAACATAAATCTCATCGGGTTTCTATGAATATATTTACAATACCCTGCGCTGCTGTTCTTTATGATTCTTTGGCCAATAGTAAATCTATATCGTTAATGGAATGATTACAAATATCGTTAAGCCGATTACCAGTCACATTGTAACATTTATTGTCATTTGAATATCCTTTTAGTTACATAAATCGTTACTTATGAATATTATGATTAATCTGAACTATTAAGTTATTTAATCTGAGTGGTTTTTCTCCGAACTTCTCTCGCGTACAATTGACGTTATCTACGTAATTTATATGAATAGTAATAGTTACGACTCCATCTTGAATTGAGACGGGTTTCAAAGAAATTTGTGTTTAGTTCTATCAATTTTTCCTTGAGCACACTTCGACTAAAGAAGCAGAATTTGATATTGAATTATATGTACTACTCACTATCTCTATGATACGTCATACATATCTCTTTGATATGTCATTACATTAGGTTGGGACATGGGACGGTTTAGCAGCAGACTTGTGAAATGCTTAGATGTACAATTTACAGTATACTTGCTAGTCATCAATTTTGGTGTCGCATTTTGTCGCATTTTGTAGAGACGATCATTAACGACTCCAGCTAGTCATCGATTTTAGTGTCGCATTTCGTCGAGAAGCCTAGAGACGATCATTAACGACTCCAGCTAGTCAACGAGTTTAGTGTCGCATTTCGTCGAGAAGTCTAGACACGATCACGACCCAACTTTTGTAGTAAAACCACAATGTTATCGTATAGAATAACCGTTCACAATACTGCCTTTAAAATTTTAATATCGTAATTCGCGAGCTGCAAAGCGTACTTGCGTGCCAGGCTGTCTAAAACTTTATCCAACTGAATTCCACTACTCGCGCTTCACTGGGGCAGGTGTCGTTTTCTTACTTTTATAAACGGCTATTAGACTAAGTGCAGTATGTTTTAATTATTTAATGAGTTCGGTCCACACATGGCATGCCGCCCCGCCTTACCAAATGTGCTTCTAATTATACAGCCCTACTTCTAATAACTGCTTGCGGTTACAAATTACCCGCTCTATATTTGGTTTCAACACGATATTGCTTCTTTTGTGTTTATTACACGACTGCCCAAAAAATAGAGTGTAATGTTATTAGGACTCATGCATGTTTGTATGTATGTATGTATGTATGTATGTATGTATGTATGTGAGTTTCTTTCTTTCACCATAACTTTTAAATGCCTGGGCGTGCAGTCTCGCCATATAGGAGTGATTGCTTTACATCCGAATTCGGTACATATCGATAACAATCGTTAGCTTTGTCAGTTATTGTCAAAAGCTATCGATTGTCATCTGTACTGACATTGATCATGATTGACGTCGATACTCGGCAGAGACTACCAACTATCGTTATAATCGGACTTTGCGACCGATTTCGGTTGTAAAGCAATTAATATCGATGTCGAGACTGCAGGCCTTGACGTATGGGGTATCGTTAGAATCCTTACATCCCCCCGAGTAACATAGGGTCTTCTTTTTTTAATTCAATATGGCTGCATTATTGCACACTGCAATTGCGAAAAAAAAAACTTTAATTTTACAATATGGCATTGTTAAGCACATTCCAACAGTATATAATTTATTGGTATAAGTTCTTTTGTGGCAGGGCAGACGTGTTTTTTTAGCTCTTAAGCTAGTTGTGTTTTAGTGATGACATTGAGCAGGGCTTTAACGTGATGATAATCGCCTTATAACGAGAGCTAGTAAGTAGTTTCAGTTCTGTGGCTAGTAAACATTGATGCCATTAAAACAAGAGACAAAGGTGTAACACTAAAAGTGCAGTCATCAAAATGTCCTCGACTTGCCCAGATTCTCTTCTAACTTCCATTGTTTTTCGTGAATCCAACTGAAAAGGCAGTTTCAACTTTTATCTCGGCATAAATTGTATTAGTTAAATTTTACTTGGTAAAGTAACCGTTTCAACGAATTGAAGTTTGTTCAAAGATTCTCTGCTAAATTAATAAAGTTTTAATTGAATTCAGAATGAAAGTGATTTTGCGTGGATGTCAACTGGGGTCTATACAATATTTAAATCTTCATCTGAGCAGTGATTTTGTGGATTATGAAAGTGTATTGCAAACAAATCGTCTAGATAAACTAGATAATCTATATATATAATAAAGTAATAGGAACGAAATAGTCTATACAAAGAAGATAATTTAAAAAGCTATGGTCTAGGGTACATAAAATAAGCTACTGAACAAGAATATAACATATTAAAAATTCGTGTTTGTCTGTATGTTTGTTCGCGCATCACGTAAAAACTACTAGACCAATTGCGATGCAGGTTTCACTGTTGGATAGCTTATGTTGACTTAAAAACTGGGGTACTTTATATCTCAATACAATGAGTAGAAGACGAGCAATCGATAAAAATATTTTTGGCGGCTGAAGGAATTTTGATGAAATGTTTGTATATTGGTATTTTAGGTCCTGGCACAAAAAGTACTTTTTACCTCCAGAAATGACTACGCGTGTGAAGCCGCGGGCATCAGCTAGTAATAAAAATAAACTACTGTTTTTGAATTTTGCTAGCTCTTTACATCCAATCCGAACATGGGTTTTTTTTGTTCACTTATTATAATAGTATTTACATTTTTTCACTACAACTATATCTATCTATACTTGTAATAAAGCAGTCAGTACAAAAAGTCTGTACAAAGAAGTAATAACAAAAAAGGTCTAGGGTACTTCAAATATGCCACTGAACAATAATATAACTTCTTTTTTTAATCGTGTTTCTTTGTGTGTTTGTTCGCGCATCACTTAAAAACTACTAAGTCGATTGCGATGCGTTTTTCACTGTTGGATAGCTTAGGGTTTGACTTAAAACTGGGGTACTTGGTATCTTAATCCGATGATTTGATGCCGAGCAATCGGTAAGAAACTATTTGACGGCTGAAGGAATTTCGATCAAATGTTGGTATATTGGTAGTTTAGGTCCTGGAATAGCACATAGAGTACTTTTAATTTAAAGAAATGACCACGCGTGCGAAGCCGCGGGCACAGCTAGTTTATAAATAAGATCTGCCAGAAGGGTAGGGTACAGACCAGGAAATAAATATTCTTTGAATATTAAGTCAGAAGCTAAGATATATAATTGACCGAGCGAGAGAAGCGTCTCTTCAAGTTCAATCAATTTGCTTTCAGCTGTCAGTTCGTTGGTACTCCTCTGCAGGTCGTATTTTACAACCGATCTGGATGAAACTTGGTATACAGATTTTACGACTTTATAGATTTTTTTGTCGTCGGGGATTTTTGATTAGGGGCTATTTCCTCTAAAAATAGGGGCAAAAAGGGGGCTACTGACTATCTCCGCCTTATGAGATCCGATTGCGATGGTGGTTTTTTTATATAAACGGTAGTAACGTTAAGTTCGTCTTATACAAATTTGATGAAGCTCCGATAAGGATCTACGTCGTGATCAGCGGAATAGCTCCACAAAATGCAGTAAATTGCTCACCTTTAGATATCTACCAGTGGAATCGGCCCTATAACTACTGGGTAGGGATTGATGGAGCACCTGGGTTATTAATGTTAGTTTTACAATTAGGTCATTAGATGGCGCTACTGTGAAAAAAGTTTGTGCTCGCGAGGTCTACTGTTCGCAGAACTACTAGTAATATGTAGGTTATAAAATATAATTTGTATTGAAACTTGTATATTTAAACATTACAGTAACATACTCTCCTACACTAACTATATCTGTAGATACATGTATGGTTCTTACTTTCCAAAATAATATCAGCCTGGGCGTGGTGGGTGAAGCAGTCACGTGTTTGCGATGGCCTTTGTCCGCGAGACATCTTGTGATTTTTCACGTTAGCAATCTCGGGTCGTCCCGACGTGAATTTCTCGCCATATCAGCATAGTTGACATTTGTTTGAAATTCTCTATATTCGCCACCGGACTTACATTTTCGTCAGCTATTAGAAAATATTTTATCATTTTTATATATTTGTAGCTGTAGCAATAAAATGTGAAGTAACATTGTCTAGTGGAGTGCGCTCGTGTACCCGCGTTCTCAGTCCCGTCACGGCCGACGCAAATGTCTGTAAATCAGAGTTAACGCTTTCTTTGGCTCGGTGGATTTATGGCGGAAGGGCCGAGACGCCTCGTGTATCTCCCCGGCTTTATGCTCCCCTGGTACCACTCGCATCTGCCAACTGTTAACGGGAATCTTAGACCGACTTAACCATTACGTTTTTTTTTCTCAATCTCTCGCATTCTATGCATTCAAATAAAAATAAACAAATACCTACGTTATTCCTAACGAATCACGACCCGTTTATAAAAACCCACCCATCATATTTATCGCTGCGAATACCTCCAGCGAAATAAAACGGTTCGAATATGACAGGAATAAATGAGACGTCTTGTAGAAATAGTGCGACGATAGCGGAGCAATCGATCACGCGGCTCGCACGCATTGCAACATTTATACAGATCCCGGCCGGGCTTTCCCACTTTTATCCCGGCGAGATTTATATTCACACGCGACACCTCCGCCCTTTGAAGTTGCGAGATGGGGGAGTAAATTCCGAGCGCGGCCGTTGCTTTAATTAAAATGCCATAAGGTTTCACGGTTTATCGCTCTCTGAACGAGAGTTACGTACAACAAAAGAACACGGATCGCCGATATTATGATAGATCAGGGTGGTTGTAAAGTCGGTGTAAGCGCTAAGAGCTATTACGGAAGGCCCGCGTACCGTCCGAGTGCGGCTAGTTAATCCGGCGGAGTCGGATAACAACGCTAACAATGTGATAAAGCGGCTCCGGACACGGCGCGCTCGCTGGCAATAACTATAAACTATCAACCGCAAACGTCTGCCATCTTGTAGCCGAACTCGATGAAATATCCACCTCTCCCTCACTCCATTGAGCGTCAGAAGCACCCTCTCCTTTCGCCACCCTTGAGGTTTCCTGACGAGCGCTCCACACGCAGCGATCGCTGAAACCTCATCCAATTGGGCTCCAACTTTCAGAGCATAACGAACTTGAGTCTCAAGAGCGATATGGATTTATACGTGTGCTGATGAAAATAACGTTTCATTTAGCGAGTTGACGACAGCTCGTAAAGTTGGCATGGAACGGAGCTCTGTGTTCGTTAATTAACTCTTGTAACTTGTTCGTATTATTGTTTTTGTGGTTTTTATGTCACAGACCACACACACTTTTCGACATATTTGCCTTCGACGTTTACTCTTGGTATTTTGATATTTTGTCATTCAAATTCAGTAAAGCTTTTCGCAGAGGATTTAAAACTTTATAGAGAAATTAGGGATCAGGAGGATGTTGAGGCTCTTCAGTCTGACATCAATAGTATAAGCCAGTGGTCTACTCGTAATCTCATGACTTTAAATTCTTCTAAGTGCTACTGTATTAAGTTTACCCGTAAACGTAACCCATCCCCTGCGAGTTACAAGATTTGTAACGCTTTATTAACCGAAGTTACATCTATGCGGGATCTTGGAGTAATAGTCGATACAAAACTCAGTTTTCGGGATTATTTTGACGGAGTCGTCTACAGAGCCAGCAAAATTTTATAGCAAGACAGGCTAAATCTTTTAGAAATAAGGATCTCTCAATTCATCTATTTAATAGTCTCGGTAGAAGTATTTTGGAGTACTGTAGTGTTGTGTGGAACCCAGTGTACCAGGTTCACTCAAATAGGATTGAAACAATTTTAAAGCGCTTCATGTATCATCTCACCTTCATGGAGAACAAAAGTAAACTGTTACGGTCCTAACAGTCCCGACTTAATTATTATAATGTTATGCCATTGCACAAGCGTCGAGAACTAACAGATATATTAATGCTGTACAAATTAGTGAATGGGTTGGTTGACTGTCCAGAACTGATGGAAAAAATTAAAATCCCCAAGCCTAGCAGTAAGCTTCTATTTAGGAATACATTCACGTGTACAAGTGTAAAACCAAAATGTTGAAGCACTCCCCAATACACCGTATGTGTAGCAGCTATAACAATTATAATATTCAAAATAATTTCGATATTTTCAAAGTGGTTTCGTTGCCCTCAAACAAATTTCTATTAAATAAATTGTTTAGTACGTAAATATACCTAAAGTTTTATACCTACTTATTTCATAGTTAGTCTTTTTTTTATTGGTAGTAATCTTATGATTACATTTTCTGTTAATATTTAGCTAATAACGTCTAGTTGACTAGTAGTTTAGCAACCGTGAAATTTTATTAAGAATGTTAGGTTCACATTCTTAGGGATTGTGTGTAAAATTGTGTACCTCATAATAGTGATACATCTGTGTTTTTTTTATTACCATAAGCCGTTTTGTGAACTACCAATAAAAAAATATTTAAAAAATAGTTATTTAGCCTCATTATTTTTTATTTGATCTGTTCTTATTATTTAACGCAGTATACTGTCATATTGTTAACATTATTTAGGTTCTACAATATTTTTTTCAATCATACTGACAATATTCTCCCATGATTCGTGCTTTGTTTATTATCCTAGGTGAATCGTCAACGAAGCAAATCTCCCACACGGACACGCTCGTCTGCAAGACCAGTGTCGCTAACTACCTTCTTCACTTTCGTATTCTCCTGGTATCGGGGTTGAAATTACACGACCTAATCCTGGCGGTGTTCATCCCCAGGGATATTATGTTCCAGGGACTATCAAATCTCATAGCGATCTTCTTAAAAAAATCAAAAAAATCCAAATTTCGTCAAATGATGATGATGATGATAAGTAAGTATCCTATCTGTTATTCCAGGGTATAAGCTATCTCCATTCCAAATTTCAACAAAATCCTTTGAGCCGTTATCACCTTAAAACTCCCCATACAAAACAGACAACGTTTGACTTTTGTATATTGGTGTGGATGGTTGTGTCAGTTGTGTGTTCACGGTTCACGGTTAATAACTTGTTAACCGAATCGATGCAAATTTAAGTTTGCATTTTGGTTCATATTGTGGATCACAAGGATATATATATTAGTGATTCAACGGCTGAATTAGTATGGTGTTCACAGAGCACTTTCTCAATGGCGCGATGCCCCATGAATTATTGATGCAGCCTGAGCAGACGCGACCGCCGCGAATGGCGACGTCTCCGCACAACATTCTATTGTTATAAATTATTCCTTCCACCATTTTTATTACAACATCACACAATTCGTCCGCTTTATGATCCCCCATCACGTTTACTGCGCATACAACCATATTTATTCCCTCTAATCTACACAACTTATTATGCTTTGGCGTTTTTAGCTCTCCAATAAAACACTTAATTGAAATCGTGCCAAGGGAAGTCGTAAAGCGTGCATTAAAATTTGACTTCGAAATTGTTACGATTGAATAATATAAAAACGTGCAACGTATTCAATGAACGTGTTATTAGAGTCCATTATAAAAATAACAGTCGTTTCGAATGAACGTAATTTGAAACTGCTCGTCTCACATCGTTTATTATAACTGCAGGTGAAATGACACGCATTTATTAAGATTTTAAAGAAATCAACGAGGCTTCCCGAACAGGCGGGGGTTGAGCCGGTGGTCGCGGCCGTCACTCTTCAGTCTTCGTCGACAGGCGCTCAAACTGTTAATCAATTACATTCTATCGGAGCGCTTTTTCCGCCACGTAATGGATACCGCGAGGCACACACGTACCAGTAATAAGTATGTACTCGCGAGGCGAGCGGCCGGGTTCACGCACGAATGCCTCCACGAGTGCGGAGGGTAAGCTGGCTACACGGTGTTGCGAGCTCGTGTGCGGTTAGCCGTGTATCGTGCATGTGTGGCAGCTTTACGGGCTAGATGCCGGCCCCGGCACCGCACCATGGCGCGTCGCGTGTGAGCCGCAGCTATTTTTCGAGAGCCCACTTGCGTGCTGCGCGCAGTTTTTGCGCTCTCTTTGTTTTATTGTTTCGTTTGCGACTACAGAAATGAGCGGCGTCGTTATTGTTCATCCGACTCTTGTCTTCTTCGGTCCGTTCTGCCGTTCCGCTGCGATTTCTCGAACCGATTCCGTTGCAATATAAAAGCATTATTAAATGCCGTAATAGGCCATGGTTTTTGCCTTGTTAACGCTCTATTCATGTCCCGTTTTTGTCCGTCTCCGATCGTAAACGTTGACGTTAATTGTTTCGTTCAGAATGAAATGAAATACTTGCCACGTCGAATTGCGTAAAAGGATTACTACAAGCAATAAGCTTTTGAAGATTCGGCTATTAATCGCGCCGGTCTTGCATTTACATGAGGTCGCAGAGTGAACGTCCGCGGCCCAAATAAAGACGGAACGCAATTTGCATATGCAAATATCTCGTCGTTTTCATGCAAATACTTAGTTGGTGTATTACAGACGGCTTAATGGTACTTACACAGCATCTAAGATCCATCGGGAAGCGCGCCGCTCCGGTTACAAACGTATTAGAGTCTATTTGTGTCGCTGTAGCTATTAAACCGCAGTCATATTTAATTTGCATCTGCATGACATCATGTTTGTTCGAGGATCGATTCCGTAAAGGAACATTTTTAAGGCGGATTAGAAGCGATATTTAGTGTTACATCGATCGTGCCAGCTGGTGCCTGCTCAGCGAGTGTATTGTGTGTCGTACACAATCGAAGAGCTCCGACGCAAACAGGTTTCCGTCTGAGGGCAACAAAAATGTCAGTCATCCAATTGAGTCGAGAGAGATATTTTTTGCCGTCTCGAGCTTGTCAAGAGCGATTATAATAACACTTCGCAAGTACCTAATTGTGGTGTCATTACCGTATACTTGTGTTGTTAAATTAGCATAACCGCATATACACACTTTATAATGTTATTGTTGGAGTTAATTTATATTACCGTTAATTACCTCGATAGCTTCTTTTTTAGATTAAACTTTGATTTATAGATGTGTTATTTTACTTAGAAATTTCTGCGGATAAAGAATTGCTTACGGTGAAAGCGTGTTCAACTGTACATTGTACATTTTGTGTATTTTATGTTTATATTGCATGCCGATGTTGTTTTATTCTTTTCCGGCTATAAACATTGCGCTGGCCTGTTTTCTTACAAAGTATGTCGTTATTCGCTCGATGTTATGCTAACCTTATCGCATATGAGGTGCTAAGTAAGCACTTTGTCTCATATTCGAGCGATGGGACAAAGTTTATGTTTATTTAATCTGTTAGTTTATTAGCCACTAAACCTTTTGCTGCATCGCATCGACTTTGAAATAAGTTTTTGATATTGCGTATTTCAAACTGACACTGTGAATCAATTCAGGGTTTCCGGTGATTAGATTACTTATCTCAAGAATGTTTACAAACTCAAAGATAACACCTTAATCTACCTTTATATTAGTGTAGATAACTAATATAATCATTTTTATGATTTTAGCAGTTAACGCCTGCTAAGCGAAAACATATAAAATAATTTTCTAATGAAAAAATTGGGATCATGGACGAGATTTGAACTCGCATACTGTGCCTCTGCGCGGCACATGCCTCTACCAATTCGGCTACCGTGACTGATGCATCGCCATGCAAATTTTTCCACTAGCTTCTTGAACCCGTCTTATGGGGAAGGTAAAGCCATCTGTTGGCGAATAGATTGATTGAATTGGCAGAGACATGTGCCGTGCAGAGGCACAGTATGCTAGTTTGAATGTCGTCCGTGATCCAAATTTTTCCATTAGAAAATTATTATATAATTTAATCATACTTATATTGCATCCAAAAATAATTATGCCATAGCGTTACAGTGCCATGAAATTGCAATTTCGTACTGGAGCGAGTCACCCAGTTGTTTTAATATTCATAGATCTTAAATGACAGAAATTACGAGACTAATAATTAAGCAGACAGCACACAGACTTACAGAGGTAACAACAGAAATACAAATATACCGAATATTATCACTGGCCGCTTGTCAGTATAGACAATAAACTGGTCGAGTCGCTCGCCCCAGCCTCGGGCGATAACATCTCCACTCGCTGTACAAATATCGCCATTAACCTTAACACCGCTGAACGCGACATGTTGAGAACCGCTGTAACCTCCGTCCTGCTCTAACACACTTGTTTAGCTAGCCATCCTTGTCGTTCTAAACTCTCGTTTAAAATAAACGCAGGCGAGCGATGAATTAAACTGATAACGTGCGAGGGAGCGTACCGCGAGCGTACCTACATGACATAATACGAAGTAATTGATAAAGTAGACATTATTAGCGCGACAGGTGGCTCGGACCCAGTTCCAAACGATAAAATCTATCGCTAGACGCGAACTCATGCTTTTATTGACGCTTGCGCTACTTTTTCTCAATACATTTCACGAATAAAGGTCGTGAATGTGTTTTGCGTCATACATAATCATGTATATTCAAGGGTAGGTTTTTAAACATTTTATTACATTCGTTTTCCTTATTAAGAAAGCACAAACCAAATCCAAATTTATAACTTTTTACGGTAGAAAAATGAAAGTAAGAGAATATGCATCAATGGGAAAGAATTTCACTAGCTTAGATGCTGTCATTGGATTTCGGCAAATACTTATTATGTACTTAATATATAGGTTTTAATAAGGGTTTTTATTACTCTTATACGTAGTACCTATGGTAGTACTGTTATTTATTATGTGCTTATACTGTAGTGGCTTAAGTTTAGCAGTATAGATGGTACACATCATCGATCATAAATATCATAAAACACATACATGAATAAGTAATATACAGTTATGTTTAAGGATGTCAAAAGTAAGCAAACCTGATGTTTGTGTTACTTTGGTGAATCATTTATCACGTTTTTGTGTAATTAGTGTCAATAATTGTTTATATATTATTTTTATCCATTTGAAATAAAGGAAAACAATTAAAAACGTATTTTTTTAAGGTTGTTTTTTCATTGTGTATGCATTAACATACTACTTAATTATATTTATTTATTTCCCTTTGCGTGTGAAACGTTAGATATACTCGTAATACCTATCCAAACATTTCATTAAAATTCAATTAATTCAGTTCATTAAGTGGTTCCGTATATTGGTTCCATATAATTAAACACATACTCCTAGCTGGCATCAAAGCATTATGTTCTAATTAGTTGATTATTCACAAGGCATGACGTTCATGACAAACAACATTGTGAAGCAAATAGGTGAACGTTAAAGACAACAAACGGACAAACAATATTACATTGAGAGAGTAAGTAAACATTGCACGGTCCGATTGTCTCGAAAAGGGTCGTTATAAAAATGTTCTTTCAATCTCGTCTACAGTTTTATTTCAGAAATGCCGCTCGTAAAAGCCGGCGCAGAAAGAATTAGAGATGTCATGTCCGCTTTCTTTGCGCGCGCTACGGTCATAATTTCATTTTCTCCGCCGGGGCAACATGAGGCAACGGAGCTCATTTCATAACCCGTAATGCGCTCGTGGCATCCTCCTCTCTCGCAGCATGAGAGAGTGCGACGAGGAAAGATATAAAAACGTACTTCGCCCAAGTTTGAGCTCTGCGGCGCTCGATGTAGACGCAGTTTTGGGTTTGTAAGGTGCTCCGATCCGAGATGTCTTCCGCTGTCGACGAACAGGCGCACTACACAAGTAGAAGTTTTCTGCTTCATTTATTAGCGAGCGAATGTCGACGCGGAGCCAATAAACCGGGGACGCCACCCTCTCCAGACGATTTATGAGTGAAACTCGCACTAATTCCACTAACAGCGCTCCTCCAATTTGAATGTTAATTTTTAACAATTTAAGACTGTTTAGTGACTTTGTTATGAGTTGGAGCGCGTCTGGTGAATTTGTAATACCGTAACTCATTTATTTCAGATTTACGCTCGGAGAAATCTTTAAGGTTGACGTGGTAATGCGATTTTACGATTATTGTGTACCGTAGGCGCTCGTCTATTTCGAATTTAAATGGGCTTACAACTCAAAACACGCTTTGTCAGTTGCATTTGTATTTTGATCTTCAAATAACATTGAGTGGCCTTCATTATTTTAATATGTACAGCTATAAATTCAAAGTGGTTTCAATTTACGATATGATGTTCTAACTTTTAAGTGCCTAGGTCAACATTTTTGTAGTGTTATTTGAAAGTAGTTTAGCTTTCGATTAGTCTAAATTGAAACGTTTCAATTGCCTAATAACCAAGCATGAATTACGTTTGATTATAGTTTTCTTTGCTTACAGGTAAGTCGACGTTCCTTGACATCAACACGTTAAAGTATTCGAAGTGAAAACATTAAAGGTAAGTTTGTTTAGTAATAAAATGTATGAGATCAAGAGGTTATTTAAATACTTTTTGTACTTGCTTATTATTCAAGCAGCATTTACATAGCAAGATGGTTTGCATAATTGAATGTTTTCTGTAACCTTTGGTAAGTAAAGACGACCCTGGGTTTATCAGTAGACAATTATAATGTTAAATTAAAGATCGGTTATGTCACAGTTTTCTGCATTACGACGAATATCAGTAGCATTTATAACCAAAGGTTATAATAGTTAAATAAAAAGTGTCTATGGATATAAATTGAGAAAGAACGTGTCTTGACACATACTAAATGCCATAAAGATCGTAAACAATTACGTATGCTAGTCGTACAAATAAAACAACCAGTTTGAACAAGTTTTTAATTAATCCATAATGGTAACAAATTGCTCTACCACGAGGCTCGTAACATTCGAATACTGTTATTGACATAGCAATTAGCTGCAGTAACAAATGTAACGAAGTAACAATCAAATAGATTGCGTGGAAAGATCTTATATTAATTAAATACATCGTTCGGATTTAAGAGAAACACGTTCATTATGTTTAGCGTGAGAATAGATGTGAGAAATGAATATATCTCGACATTCATTGTTCATTTATGTAATTTCATCAGGGTAATAACACAGTAAGTACACCTTTTATAATATGTAGTACCAAATATGATTTAAACAGCGCTGTTTGTTAGAGTTGACTTCACTCAACAAGTTTATAATATACGAAACTGATACAATTTTTTCGTATTACGTTCATTAAACACGAAAAAATGAAACATTATACGTTTACATGTGACGATGCCCTCGGAACTCAGGATGTGTTACAAGGTAAAAAAAAAACTACTGAACGTTAAATACTTCCGAACACAATATTTTATTGATCATGACTTTTGACAGTACTAGTTGAGAAAATATTATGATAAAAAAACTAAAGGTTACGCCTTAGACTCGGAGTCAGCGTATATACAAATTCCTTTATAATAAAGATAATGAAGGTGGTACTTTTCGTACGAACATGTTTCTGTCATATTTTAATGGGTTATTTAAACTGTTTAATTGTATTTTTATCTTAAAATCTTATGGTTTTTATTCTGTGTGTTAGCATAATATTATAATTTTTCAAGGTTCATTTACATTGACGATGTATTTAACTGTGACTTTGTAATGTTTAACATTCAGAAACTTTTTTGTTTGAACTAATGTGTCTGTTAAAAAATAGATGCAAATTATTCACACCTTATGATTTCGCATTAATTAATTTAGATTAAGAGATTAGAAATAGGTATTTAGAAGAATAAGCCAAGCGAGTGTTGTTTTAGGTGTTTGGAGTAAAATATTCAATTATTATAGGTACAAAACTTTTTGGTAGATAATTGAACAATACCAGTAAATTTTCTCACCATGTCTAACATTAAATTTTGTCCTTGAGACAAACATGTACTGTCGCGACATGTCATGTATTTATGAAAAATGCTGTTAGTGATTAAATCTGTGTATCTCGAATACAATATATTCTGTAACATTATAATCATACTTAGTATCGATACCTGTGCTATATCGATGTATCCCTGGTTAGAGTAGCCGAAATCCTGCTATATTATTTACCGGAGGGGAATTTCCTCTCTTTGATCTCGGCTCCCGGCATTTTCTTATACCCCCGCTTTAATTATTTTGCCTTTGAGCCCGCTGCGCGCTCGCGGACTGAATTTTAAGAGGCTGTCACAAAATGGACTCTTAATTACGAGCAGACCAAGTTTTATTTGTAATAATTAATAAGTTTCCTTTAATACAACGTTTCGACTGTTATTACTCTTGTTACGCTACTGTAACGAAATGAATTATTACTCTTTGTGTAATTTTCTTTCTAGATAGGTTTCCATTACATTCGAAATTAAATTAAGGGCTTTTAACGTTCAATTTTAGATGTACTTACTTACATTTATAGGTATTTCATTGATAATATTTATGTCTTTTGTAGTTGGCTCGTGGTTTTTACAATTTAGGAGATCCTAATTCAGCAGTATTTATTTGAATTGAACGAGTATTTTATTTTGGAAAACTGTCAAGTCTTCTCGTCGCCCATTCCACTATGCCTGAAGACAAAAGTTTCAACCAGTGCGTCCTATCCGTAATCACATACGGAGTCGAAATGTGGACACTGACTGTGAGACTGGTCCACAAGCTTATGTACACTTACAACGTAGTGTAGAATTCGAAAGAGGTGATCTAGCAGAGTACTAAGGTAACCTACATAGCTCAGACAACAGCAAACTGAAGTGGCAATGGGCTGGTCTCATTTGTAGAATCGATAACCGTTGGGTTAGATGAGTTCTAGAGTGGAGACCGCGAATGGCAAACGTAGTGTAGAATTCGAAAGAGGTGATCCGGCAGAGTACTAAGGTAACCAACATAGCTCAGACAATAGCAAGCTGAAGTGGCAATGGGCTGGTCTCATTTGTAGAATCGATAACCGTTGGGTTAGATGAGTTCTAGAGTGGAGACCGCGAATGGCAAACGTAGTGTAGAATTCGAAAGAGGTGATCCGGCAGAGTACTAAGGTAACCAACATAGCTCAGACAATAGCAAGCTGAAGTGGCAATGGGCTGGTCTCATTTGTAGAATCGATAACCGTTGGGTTAGATGAGTTCTAGAGTGGAGACCGCGAATGGCAAACGTAGTGTAGAATTCGAAAGAGGTGATCCGGCAGAGTACTAAGGTAACCAACATAGCTCAGACAATAGCAAGCTGAAGTGGCAATGGGCTGGTCTCATTTGTAGAATCGATAACCGTTGGGTTAGATGAGTTCTAGAGTGGAGACCGCGAATGGCAAACGTAGTGTAGAATTCGAAAGAGGTGATCCGGCAGAGTACTAAGGTAACCAACATAGCTCAGACAATAGCAAGCTGAAGTGGCAATGGGCTGGTCTCATTTGTAGAATCGATAACCGTTGGGTTAGATGAGTTCTAGAGTGGAGACCGCGAATGGCAAACGTAGTGTAGAATTCGAAAGAGGTGATCCGGCAGAGTACTAAGGTAACCAACATAGCTCAGACAATAGCAAGCTGAAGTGGCAATGGGCTGGTCTCATTTGTAGAATCGATAACCGTTGGGTTAGATGAGTTCTATAGTGGAGACCGCGAATGGCAAACGTAGTGTAGAATTCGAAAGAGGTGATCCGGCAGAGTACTAAGGTAACCAACATAGCTCAGACAATAGCAAGCTGAAGTGGCAATGGGCTGGTCTCATTTGTAGAATCGATAACCGTTGGGTTAGATGAGTTCTAGAGTGGAGACCGCGAATGGCAAACGTAGTGTAGAATTCGAAAGAGGTGATCCGGCAGAGTACTAAGGTAACCAACATAGCTCAGACAATAGCAAGCTGAAGTGGCAATGGGCTGGTCTCATTTGTAGAATCGATAACCGTTGGGTTAGATGAGTTCTAGAGTGGAGACCGCGAATGGCAAACGTAGTGTAGAATTCGAAAGAGGTGATCCGGCAGAGTACTAAGGTAACCAACATAGCTCAGACAATAGCAAGCTGAAGTGGCAATGGGCTGGTCTCATTTGTAGAATCGATAACCGTTGGGTTAGATGAGTTCTAGAGTGGAGACCGCGAATGGCAAACGTAGTGTAGAATTCGAAAGAGGTGATCCGGCAGAGTACTAAGGTAACCAACATAGCTCAGACAATAGCAAGCTGAAGTGGCAATGGGCTGGTCTCATTTGTAGAATCGATAACCGTTGGGTTAGATGAGTTCTAGAGTGGAGACCGCGAATGGCAAACGTATTGTAGGATCCGGATAGATGGAGCGACGATCTGCGTAAGGTAAGTAAGGCTTTCATTGGAAGAGTAGAGCCAAAGTTCGGTTTCAGTGGCGCGCCTTGGAAAGGCTTATGACTAATATAGGTTGTTGATGACGATGACGAGTACTTTCTTTCAGTGCTTAGCTATTACGATTGATCAAAATTTATTCATTGGTTTTTTCAAGATTTACGACTGTCTGTTGTGAGGTTATTTTTTAAATGAATATCGTTCGTTCCGTAGTTTCGTTGTGGTTATTTCGTTATATTATGTAGATTCATATCTTCATATTCTGGTTTATGGACGGAATAATATTACCATAAGAAAAGGTTGCCAAATCTTACCGAAGTTGTATCAGATGGTCTGTGTTATTGAGTTAAGACCCGAGTCTCTACAACAGTGAGATGTGAGATATTATATAACACATGACGATATAAGACGGCACCGAGACGTGGTCGCTAACTATTGGTCTCATATACAAGCTCAAAGTCGCGCAGCATGCAATGGAGAGAGCTACGAGTATGCTCGGTGTTTCACTACGTGATAGAATCCGAAACGAGGAAATCCTTAGAAGAACCAAGGTTACCGACATAGATCTCAGAGTTTGCAAGTTGAAGTTGCAATGGGCAGGCCATACAGTTCGCAGAACTGACAACCGCTGGGGAATAAAGGTTCTCGAATGGCGACCACGAACAAGCAAGCGAAGTAGCCATCGCAGGAAGACGGTGGATGGAGGTGGCACAAGATCGCTCGTCATGGCGCTCTTTGGGGGAGGCCTATGTTCAGCAGTGGACTTCTAAAGGCTGAAATGATGATGACTTCAGCTTAGTAGCCGAGCGTTTGCAAGCTGAATTATCCAGACATACGGTTTTCTGACTAAAAGTAAGATTGGATGAAGTTGTTGCTGATTCACAGTTGACCAATGAGCGCGCGCGGTGCTAGAGTATGTTAATGTTGCTTATTAACAAGGTGAGATGTCAGATATTACACATTATATGCGACTACTGTAAGTCCAGATCGTTTTTTTATCGAATTATTAAAACGGAATAACAGCAATTACCATCAAGTGGCAAGCGCACAAACACCCGTGTGTACATAATAACATAATAATATTAATTTCTGCTTCATCAAAAAGCTCTCCAGGAGAATATAAAGTTTCCCTCTTTGTAACAACGTAATAATATCTCTCTCGATGTTCCTTTGTAACAACGTAATAATATCTCTCTCGATGTTCCTTTGTAACAACGTAATAATATCTCTCTCGATGTTCCTTTGTAACAACGTAATAATATCTCTCTCGATGTTCCTTTGTAACAACGTAATAATATCTCTCTCGATGTTCCTTTGTAACAACGTAATAATATCTCTCTCGATGTTCCTTTGTAACAACGTAATAATATCTCTCTCGATGTTCCTTTGTAACAACGTAATAATATCTCTCTCGATGTTCCTTTGTAACAACGTAATAATATCTCTCTCGATGTTCCTTTGTAACAACGTAATAATATCTCTCTCGATGTTCCTTTGTAACAACGTAATAATATCTCTCTCGATGTTCCTTTGTTTCAGACTTCCAGTAGGTACTCGTACACCTTTATTATTTGTTTTGATCTCTTATGAATTCTTTGTTTTCGATATTTTGTAATAAAATATTCCCTTTATTAAAAAGCTACAAATACAAAGCAATATGAAGATATTTTTCAGGGAAATTGGTGAAGTAAATTGCTAGTTCAGTATCTTTAACGGCCGTTGTATGAAAATTGTTTATTTTTTCTATTATTATATACATTTTAGAAATAGTCGTCAATACACTAGAGTTTAATGCATAAGGTATGTTTGTTGGTCAAAATTTTCATGTTATAATTAATTATTTACAAGCGTTAATATTATCTGATCCCAATTTTTCGATATTATTGAACACAAATGAATAAAACATTTTTGTGGTGCGTCTCCCGTTGCAATATCAAGCTCATATATTATTTTAACTGCCCGGTTTTTATCCTTGAACGGCGCAGATGATGACAGACAATAATTTTATTGAGGAAGTCGACCCAGGTCGGTCGTAAAACTGACTACGCCGATCGACTTAATCCATTACGATTTTATAATGTCATAAACGTTTCACGACTCGCGTCAACTGTTAAAAGTTTATTTTAATTACAAAATTAAAATCCCTATTGAGTTGGAAAGTTTAGAGATGAATACGAGCTTTCAGCTCCTTTTAATATTCATCCTCCGCTGTTTGCTAGCGAGATAATGAATCAACAGAAATGAAACTTTTAGCTTTCGGAGCCTGCAAATATTTAATGGATAAACGCAACCGCAGGGAATGCTCACGGTTTAAACATATTTTATCTACAAATTGCAAAAGGTAAACATGGATAAATTAAAGAAGAACGGAATGTACAGCCAAAACGTATCTTTTAGATTTAAGGCAACAACGGCGTATAGAATTGTAGAATAGTCATTCAACGTTACATTCCTTACAGACAATAACAATAAAGCGATAATTGAAGAAGCTATTCCACACCAAAAGCCCAAACAGTAAAAAGGTGTTAGGTGAAAACCAGCCAAACTACCAGGAGAACATTAACGTGCGGAGTTCGAAGTTCGCGTGCGAATTAGCCCGCTACAAGGGAGGGATCGTTAATCCGGTTATCGGATAGGTATCCGTAACCCGGCTCCGCCAAGTGCGGACAACTTTTGCCAGATACACTTCTTATCCCCGCAGTACTTAATTGTTGTTCTTGGACCACTCCACCGAAATACTAATGAATCTCCGCCGCTTTATGAATTCCTGGTAGATGGGCACGTAATCTTTAACCGTAATCATTTCTTGGTTTATTGTTTTGTACTGTGTAATTTGTCTGTAGAAATAGGCCGACAGAAATACGTTCAATACGAAGTTGGTTCATCCCATACCTTCTTTGTTCAACCTCGCATGATATCTTCATAAATGGAGCTACTTAGAATTTCATATCTTGAATTGAAACATCATTTATCCTGTCTGATCCTTGTATGAAATCTCTTTTGGTTTATTCTTGTATTTTTATTCTTGTTCCTTTGTTCGTTTTTGCTTAAATGTGGATTTATTTCATGAAATAATATGCCATATCGTTGCATAGTAATGTTCCAAAAACATCGTCAAAGGTTTTTGTGTAAAAGAATAATCAGAAAGTTGATATTCAATAGCACGAGCAAGGACAGGGATAAAGTAAATCAAATTTTTCAGTGAACTCTGGTGGAAGCAATTTGTTTTTTCTCTTGTGAGTAGCAGAACAAAGAAAAGCTCGGGAAAACCTTGTTAACTTTTTAAAGCATTCGTTGCTGCTCATGCATTATTCAGGAGTACCGGTGGGTATTCCTACATAGTACACACACTCGTGCACATATCTGTATGGTCGTGTTTGTCACGGCACGCCGCGTACATGTGTCCGCCACTACCAGGATAACATCACGGGACCGTATACCCTCCTCACAATTGACATTTCGCAAAGAGCCAACCCTTTTGTTGCTCGGATGAAATGTGAATTTCAATGAAAACGAGGTTAAAATTGCTCGGCTCCGCGTGCCCGAGAGCCGTAAAAAAGAGATTTCATTACGGTCTATTGTTGCGTTATGATTTTCACGTTCCGTTTTATTTGTAAGAAATTGTTGAAGCGCCGACAAAGCGGCGAACATTTGGCGTTGAACGTTCTCATTGCCGTCTCAGAGCTCTCGACTCTCCGCAGGGTGGGTAATTAACTCGCCGAGTTGTTATTGTGTTTTTCGCTTGCTTTTACACAATTAAAAATAATTTGAAATAATAGCGAAGGCACAAAGACGAGTGAGACGCGGCCGGAATAATTTGAGCTTTCGGTGAGCCCCTCGAGTTAGCATCTTGTTTCATTAACGTTCCCGAGTGTCTCGCGTAATATTTATATGAGGCGGGACCATGAATATTTACGCTGCGGCTCTCGCTTTACGAGAACAAATTCTGACAAGAGTTTCTTTCTCTGCTAATATTAAAATCGGGTTGCTTGTTTCGCTCGCGGCTCATTCGCAAATGGATTTAACCAGTGTTCGTTTTTAAAGCGCGTTATCTGTACTATTTTTGATACATTTTTTACGGCTTCATCGGTGATTCAAATGGAGTGTATTGTTATTTAACTTGATGGTTTTATTTGCGAGAGGACACAATAGGCGAGCGGCCCTCGAGGCGAGAAAACGAGCTCCAATATTGCGCTCGTAAAGGGTGCTCCGAGGGGAATAAATAACTCTCTGACGACGGGAGGGTCCACTCGCAAACCTATAGATACGAGAAAATCCAATTTGAGCAGCATCCAATAAAAAATAACGCTACAACGAATCGGACCCTTCGAAGACGCTTATAAGCTTGATTAAATACTAATAATATTCTACAACTTATAATTTTCCAGACTAATATCGAGCGAATGTGTTTGACTAAAACCTGAGAATTGACGTTCAGTTTTTGCGACTGAATGAAATTTCGAGGGAACCAAAACTGACGAAAGTTTACTAAATCTCATCATCATCATCATCATTTCAGCCTTTAGAAGTACACTGCTGAACATAGGCCTCCCCCAAAGCGCGCCATGACGAGCGATCTCTTGCCACCTCCATCGGCCGACTTCCTGCGATGGCTACAATGTCGTCGGTCCATCGTGTGGGGGGTCTCCCTACACTTTGCTTGCTTGTTCGTGGTCACCATTCGAGAACCTTTATTCCCCAGCGGTTGTCAGTTCTGCGAACTATATGGTCTGCCCATTGCCACTTCAACTTGCAAACTCTGAGATCTATGTCGGTAACCTTGGTTCTTCTAAGGATTTCCTCGTTTCGGAGCATAGCTCTCTCCATTGCACGCTGCGCGACTTTGAGCTTGTGTATGAGACCAATAGTTAGCGACCACGTCTCAGTGCCGTATGTCATCACTGGCAACACGCACTGATTATAAACTTTCGTCTTGAGGCACTGCGGTATCTGCGACGAGAAGATATGGCGTAATTTCCCGAGCGCTGCCCATCCGAGTTGGATTCGTCGGTTGACCTCTTTGTTACTAAACCTACAGAGTTGTTTTTACATAAACTAGTTATCGTGTTTAAAGCCCGTAATCAAAACAAGTATAAAACACAGTTAGTCGTAAAAATAGAGAAGGAAAAGCACTTAACTGAATTCGCGTGTTTCGGGACGTATTACGGGCGCGGCGGTGTGAGTGTGGAAGCCCGTAAAACGTACAAAGAAGAAATACGGCCTACACATATAAATCAGATTATACTCTCCCGCAGCCCACTGCGCTTAAATTAAATGGCTTTGAACGGAATTACGATGTTTTCCAACGGCTTTTATATTTTAGTTGGCTCGTGTGTGAAATATTTTTCGAGGAATTACTCATCTATCTTTATAAAATTGACTAATTTTGAGGCGTTCTCATTTCAAAGCGACGACAGTTTACGTAGAAATTAATTTGTCTTTCGGTATGTCTGTAACATATCTAAAGATTTAATTCTATGTGCTACAAATACTTCAATACATAAATGTAAACTGCAATACAAATGTGACTGAACACACAGTTTGAACATACCTAATGTTACCAGAATAGAAACAGCTGTCTTTCATACAATGTATACACCTACTAGTAGGTATTAGTCTGGTGCAGTAAGTAACTGCAATCAATTACGCGGTTTTGTATTTGAGGCTATAAAACGAATATAGGCTATAAACTAAACCGCAGCTGTATCCGCGTGGTCAAAAGTAACCTACGTGTTATTCCAGGACCAAAAGTACCTATAGAGTATAAGATTTAGCTAAGTTCGTCCAGCCGTCACATAGTTTTTTGTCGATTGCTCGGCTTCTAATCAACGGATTACTTAACTTCCGTCCCGTTAAGCGCTCCCGCGACGGAGGAGCTCACTGTAAACTGGTGATTTCTACATAAATAAAAAAAAAATATTAAATTTAATTTAGTCGTGATGGCAAAAGTCTAAACGTTCAGCCGTCTGTGTAGTAAAATTATTATATTTTATTTTTTGACACTAGTAAAAAAAAATATAGAAAATTGACAGTTTTACCAAGATTTTGGTTAGAAAATGAGTGTGAAAAGGTAATTTATCTGGAATATTTTGAGAAAAGCAAGAAATACATAACAAGTAAAACACAATTTTAAAATGAATTTTATGTTAACAATTTAACGTAAAACGATCTCAAAGTTTTCTGTCCGAGCGTTTTACGAAGAACTACTTTTGAAGTTTGAATGAATTAGTTGGACTGTTGAGTTTTGTCATTATATGAAGCCGCTGTCTGGAATATAAAATACCGAAGTATGTAATTCCGTAATTTAAATTTCTATAGATCTTTTTTCTATTTCTCAGAATAAGACCGCCAAAAATCTGCATCTAGATGCTTTTTTTGTCAAAAAATGTAACAGACGTCATCGGATTGTTATTTCAACCAATTAATTAAAACGTAGTGATTATATTCTCTTTGCAATTAATCTTGACCACGGAAAATAACAGATCTTTAAATTTTTCCGTAACTTTTTGTTTCTCGTTGTACAAAATTAGAAAATATCATCCTATTTTGAGATCAATTAGACTCATTTTGCAATGTACCCCGCTTTATTATTTCTTTTTCCACGGCCAGCTTTAAGGTTGCCAGTATTTTAAACCATTAGCCTCAGATCTCCAGCGGCTGCTAAATCAACGTCCCTCTTTATTGCTATGCATCGTGTTATTTGACTTGATTGCTTTTAGAACCGGTCCCGAGTTGGAATTTAATATTGAATTAGATTATTTGATAGATGTCTGTGTTCAAATGTTAATCTACAAATTAGTGAGATAACGTTCTGTGATAATTATTGATGGAGGTGCTTTATGAACTCATTATGCGCTTCCGTTTAATCTGTACTTATAATAAAGCAGTAAGTACCAAAAAGTCTGTAAAATTAAGATAAAAAAGGGCCAAGTGCGAGTGGGACTCGTGCACTGAGGGTTCCGTACAAACCTGTAGGTCCATCACGGGAATCGAGAATTGAACATTTTTTAATTTACAAAAAAAACGGTGTTAACAAATTTACGGTTTTTAGATTTTTCCCTTTACTTGTGCTATAAGACACTGCTTCTTGCCAAATTTCATAATTCTAGCTCAACGGTAAGTACCCTATACGTTTTGATTCCATTGCGAGTGTCAAAACATGCGGCTTAAATGGCCCGTATCTTTTGATTGCGTTGACTTAGAAGTTTTTTTTTCACAGCAGATTGCAGACCTGAGTATTTGATTTTGATTTCAGCGTTCCTGAGAAAAAGGGTCTTGACAGACAGACATACGGACGGACAACAAAGTGATCCTATAAGGGTTCCTCTTTTCCTTTTGAGGTACGGAACCCTAGTCTAGGGGACTTAAAATAAGCTACTGCACAAGAATATAACGATTTTTTTTTAAATCGTGTCTGTCATTGTATTTAATTTTGTATGACAATGATATTTTTTTTTTTCTCATTTTGTATTCCCTAAATGAAGTTTGAAAGTGCATAAACTAGTAAGGATTGTAGAAAAATAGCTATAGAGATGAGCGTTTAAAAATAAAAGACTAGGCAGTGTGCTTTGCCATAAAGGCGTCCTAGATGCGATGCAATTTCGCCGTGTGTCAGCCACCGACGCCATTCCACGTCAGAGCTTCCGCGCGGTGCGCCGTTCACGATTCACAAAGAACCACGGAACAAAGTTTCATTCTTCCACTCATCCCAGCTCAAGAACGGATCGCTCCGCAGCGCCACTTAGAACCTTACCGGATCTTTGTAATGAATAAACTCTTTGTTTCAGAAAATATACGAGGTGCGCCTCTTTGGCTCTTTGATGGCTTTTTGTTTTTTTTTAAACGGTGCGTTGGCAAAGAGTATGCATATACTATGCGTTCGTTGCAAAGATTTTGAATCACGCTTACTTCTAGCAATATATTGTAAAAATATTTCGGGTAGGCTGCACGTCTCTCTGCAGAATGCTGTGATTGATGTATTAATAATACATGAGCAAAGCTTTTATTTAGCTTCACTTGTATGTATGTATTTATCTATCTATTTATGTATATATTTATTTCTATTTGTCCTGGGTGGAATCATGCACTTCCCGATTAGCTAACCGGCTTAAACTTTCAGGGTAGCTAGCTCACAAATCGATGAAAAGGAATATATTAATATAAAAAAGCACACAATTTTTTCTTTGTTTTTTTTTTAATTGTACCTATTTCAATTTTTGACGTACTGGTTTACTTAAAATTTTATTCTTCGTTTTCGTAAGGTTCTTTTCTCTGAAGAAGCATGTTGAACTTTGGCCGAATTCTAATCTTGGGATAATAAAATAATAAATTTTGTGGTAAGTACTTCTGTGTTCTAAACCTTTTAAGTTCACACATACTTCAAAGTATATGTGCTAAAGTTTTTTTTTTTTTTAAAAGAATAATTTTGTTAAAAGAAACGTGGACGTGACAGTCGTGACCGCGAATTTGAACAAAATTAAAACTGAATTGAATAATTATGTGTGAATAATATAAAAAAACATATAAGTATCATTAATTGCTTTACTCATATCTACATTTTAGCTTACAAACTAATTTATGAATATTTCCTGTTAACTAATACTGTGAGTAAAATGAATACTAATTAAATTATTTTCCTCATAATATAGGTATACATATATAAAAATAAAACAAAGTTGCTTGTTCGCTGTTTTTGACTTAATTAGACTCTTTCAGAGGCAGAGCCGGAGTTTAGTCTAAGAAAATTGTGAAAAGATAATCATACATCTTAAGAGGCTCTCGCTAGATGGTTGGATTAAGGGTCAGATGCAGAAGGCAGTACTCCTTGACACGGCGCGTATAGTCAGGAGGTTCCTCACTCTGCAGCCCTAGCCACCGGTAGTTTGGGCCCTGCTCCGCTACCGTTGGTAACCCTAGGTTTAGGTTTTTTATAATATTTTTATCTGCTTTTATTTAAAAAATATTGTAAAAAATTTAAATTTAAGATAAAAAGATAAATAAAGAGAATAATAATAATAATTGTATATTAATATAATAATAATTATATATTAATATAATAACTATTATAATAGAAATATAATAAATATCAGGTACTTATTATATTTCAACCAGCTCTCGTTGTGTAGTAAACACCCATTGTGTCTCAACCTACCTATAATGACACGTATTTCACCATGTTTTGTTGATATAACGTATAAATAAGTAGGTACTTCATTTTAACACGTTTGAAAGATTTTGAAAATAAATGAAGTAAAAATATGTAGCTTACTTCCGCCAAAATGTTAGTCAGACAAATGATGAATGGAAAAATAAAAATATTATATATAAACGCCCCTACTAACTAACCCTTACCAAAAATGAAATTGTCTCTCAGTCCAGCACTCGACGAGTCAACATCTCCCGAGGATGCCTCGTGAAACACGTGTCGTATTGATGTCAGACTTGATATTTGGATTAATATAAATGTTATAATTGTGTTTTTATTCATAATATATATGTGATATATATATATATATATATATATATATATATATAGTATATGTATATATATAGGTATAGGTATATATATAGGTATATATATATATATATATATATATATATATATATATATATATATATATATATATATATATATACCTATACAGGATTATTGGTTATTGGTCTCGATCCCATGGCAGGGTGTTAGGACATGCTGTCCACTATCAAATAACCCTGTAATGCTTCAGGCGAAAGTCAACCATTTTCGAGATATTATTTATTTCATTATTTTTTGTAAATTGACGGATAGTAAAAATTAATAATAAAAAAACCATTGCAGAAAATCAAGATTTTTTAAATGTTTTCAGGTTGAAAAAACAGTAACATGGAATGGTGTAAAATAACATAAGAATAATCTGCAGACCTTTTTGAATCAGGGCTCTACACACGGTGTACAACTAACCAGGTTTGATGATTTGTGTAAGTTACTTCAACAAAAAAGCTGATTTTATTCATAAAAACACATAGTAACTTAACCTGCAGATATTTTAATATACAACTACACATTATCACCTATCCAACACGCGGTATAATTTTTTGGTGGTTAGTAACAAAGTAACAAACTATGCGACATTAAACATGTAGGAGAAATTTAATATGCGTCAATTTGGTTTGTTTGATTAAATCATCTAATAAACGAATAAATACAGTTGACCAGGTGTTCATCATAGCCATAATTCACAATTGGCCAGAGATTTTCAAATGAATTTTAGTTTTGAGATGTATTTTAAGAATAGCTTTTTTATGTATGGGGGCACATGATAAGCCTCGTCTACTGAGAATACCTTGTGCCGAATATTGACATAATGAAATGGGAAACTCGTTGTCTAGTAGCGTAGTAAAAAGCCAACTGCACCTCTGTATCTAAAATATGGCCTCGCGTTTTGAAAACCAATTATAATAATGTAAGCAAAGAGTATAAGTAAATCGAAAAATAAAAACTACCAATATTATCGTCAAAAGTTATAATTAAGATAAACTTAATTAATAATCGACAAAAAGTACCTTTTGGTTTAATCCATTGTTAAGTATAACATAAAAAAGCTATTCAGAAAATACCTCTCAAACTGAAATTCTTTAGAAAATCTCTGGGTAATTGTGATGGATATGATGAACACCTGGTCAATTGTATTTATTGTTTTATTAGATGATTAAATCAAACAAACCACTGACCCATTTTTAAAATTCTCCGACATGTTGTTTAATGTCGCATAGTTTGTTACTGTGTCACTAACTACCAAAAATTCTCCGACATGTTGTTTAATGTCGCATAGTTTGTTACTGTGTCACTAACTACCAAAAATTCTCCGACATGTTGTTTAATGTCGCATAGTTTGTTACTGTGTCACTAACTACCAAAAATTCTCCGACATGTTGTTTAATGTCGCATAGTTTGTTACTGTGTCACTAACTACCAAAAATTCTCCGACATGTTGTTTAATGTCGCATAGTTTGTTACTGTGTCACTAACTACCAAAAATTCTCCGACATGTTGTTTAATGTCGCATAGTTTGTTACTGTGTCACTAACTACCAAAAATTCTCCGACATGTTGTTTAATGTCGCATAGTCTGTTACTGTGTCACTAACTACCAAAAATTCTCCGACATGTTGTTTAATGTCGCATAGTTTGTTACTGTGTCACTAACTACCAAAAATTCTCCGACATGTTGTTTAATGTCGCATAGTTTGTTACTGTGTCACTAACTACCAAAAATTCTCCGACATGTTGTTTAATGTCGCATAGTTTGTTACTGTGTCACTAACTACCAAAAAATCATACCGTGTTGAATAGGTGATAAGTAGTTGTTTATTCAAATAACCTGCAGGTTAAGTTACTATGTGTTTTTTGAATAAAATCAGCTTTTTTGTTGTAGACATTTACACAAATCATCAAACTTGTTTAGTTTTAGACCCCTGATTCAAAAACATTTCCAGATTATTTTTATTTTATTATACACAATTCTTTGTTATTGTTTTTTCAACCAAAAAACAGTAAAAAAGTTTGACTTCTTGCAATGGTTTTTTTATTATTAATTTTTATGGATGCTTGTCCATCAAATTACAAAAAATAATCGTCTATTCCCGTTGTCCCCCAGTGGTGGACAACGCTACTAAATTATTCCCGTTGTCCACCAGTGGTGGACAAAAAGTGGGGGACAACGGGAATAGATGAAAATAATGAAATAACTCTCGAAAATAGTTGAAATTAGCCTATAGCATTACTGGGCTATTTGATTGTGGACAACATGACCTAACCCTGCCACGGGATCGTGGCCAATAACCTGTGCCAATCCTGTAAATACAATTCTTTTTCTTATATTTTTTTCGCGCCATTTTGTCTTTCATTTTTGGTAAAGGTTGGTTTTATATATGATATTTTCATTTGTTTGACTAACATTTTGCCGGAAGTAAGCTACACATTTTTACTTCATTCATTTTCAAGATGGATTACCGCAAACTAACGCCTGAATCTATCAGCTAGATTACATCATTTTTAGCAGATTGTGTTAGCACATATTTCTGCAAAATCTGGAGAAAAATATATGAATCTTTTCGTTCTATTTGTTACTTATATCAAAAAATGAAGCAACTTTCATTCGGTCTTCAATGGGTCAAGTCGTGCTCATCTGATAGGAACTGCGCTGGCGAATCAAAATTTTTGTGACACATGTACTACTTTTATAGAGAACTAGTTGTGCCCGAACAAAATTCATGTTTTTTTTTTTTATTTGGAACACTAATTATTTTTCAAACATAAAAGTAGCCTATGTTACTCCTTATAACAGTTCCTGCCAGTGAAAACCCCGTTAAAATCGGTGCAGGTACAAACAGACAAAGAGACTTTTTTTTTAAATGGCCTCTTGTTATAAGTACCGTTTTACTTTCACATAAAACGGTCATTTTGACATTACAAACGGATACTTCAATTTTATTTATTTGTATGGATCTGAACAGTTTACTGGTTCACAGTCCACAGCCTAGATAACCCAGATGACTGTGAACCTAACCAGTTCACAGAGGCTTATTATGAATGTTTTTAGTTTGTAAAACTACCCTTTTAATCCTATTTGGTATATCGGTTTTAATCCTCATTTCTCCAACGGATATAGTAATTGAATCTTCCACTGAACCATGGCTTAATGACCGCGGGCTGAGCCTGTCGGTATTTTTTTAATTAATCTCGTTCGTGTTACCAAACGAGATTGCACATTCACAATTGCCAGAATAAAAAAAAAACATACATACAGCCGAACATATAACCGTCTCCTTTTGTGAAGTCGATTAAAAAGGGTTTCATCGCTTTCGAGTTTGGAATAATATTTTGTTGTGTGTCAATATTTTTTTATTATTGCCAACTTGTTATGGTTTAGTTGCAGTGCAGTTTTTGGTGCTCTATCACATAGACAATAGATTTATATGAATAAATTTTGCAAAAAGTATACTTTTTCTATGAAATCAAGTGCTTTTCTTAGATACGGTAACAGCGAGGGTTATCTAACTAAATGATATTATCACACCCAAGAATGTTTAAAAAATGCGGAGTCCACACCGCCAAATAGAAAGTGAAGCACCAAATATATGCCGATCCGCTCGATAAGCCTCGCGAACATACTTCATCCTGCTACGCCTGATCGGCCGCCACATCGCAGAAAGATCTTGACCGTTGTCGTATTAATTCTGTCAAGTTCTCACGGAAAATAAAAAAACAATGTAGTCTTTTGTGATGAAATTGTGTGAATAGTGTATTAACCATGAAACACAAATTATCCTTACTCACGCACACATACGCAGCCGCCATTTCCTATGCTCCATTCCTTTGTCTGGCGGTGTGCACTCCGTCTTTTTTATACGCTTTATATTAGCTTCACTTGTATGTTTGTAACCGACTCCTTTGGACGCTATTTTGACCCACTTTAAACGGTCAGATTTCATTCAAATTTTGCACATCTGTCAAAGACCGATGACAATGAAATAATACGAAAAAAAAAGTACAAAATAAATAATAGTTTAAAAAAACTAAAAAACACGCTTTATATAGAAAACCAAACTAAAAAATAGAAAATAAATTTTAGCTTAAAAAAACTAAAAAACACGCTTTATATAGTAAACCAAACTAAAAAATAGAAAATAAATTATTAAACCAAACTAAAAATAGAAAATAAATTTTAATAACTTATTTTCTATTTTTTAGTTTGGTTTACTATATAAAGCGTGTTTTTTAGTTTTTTAAACTATTATTTATTTAAAACTTCTTGATCACATCTCTAATATCGCTTTAAGTACGAGTGTTATCGCATTTGTAGACTATAAACCTACAAGGGATATTATATATATCAAATCAATACCATTTCTACCCATCAGTATTTGAAACTACCGGATATCCGAAATAAAAAAATAACCATTCAAGTATATCCGAAAAAAGATTTTGGAGAGTTTCGTATATTTTTATACTTACATGTAGGTACTTATTGTTATGGAACTAAGATTTAGTTACTTACCTAAAAGAAATGGCTCATTTCAGATTATAGGATACAGGATTAAAAATCATAGTAAAATTGTTTTTACCCGACTACAGAAAAACAAGAGAAGGGTAATGAGTTTAACAATCTATGTATGTATAGAGTGTCATAGGCTATTATTTCTAACCGACTACGGCAAGGCAAAGTAAAGGTTATAAGTTTAAACTAAAAACAATAATGAAATCGATTGATACCTCGCTTCGCGTGTCAAAATCCGACCAAGTTTTAAGTTGGAACAAAAAAATTAAGGACTATGTCCTTCTATTGCTTAGCATTGAATAAAATAGCTTGACACTCTTTGCATGAAGACGAATCGATTGATACCTCGCTTATCAAAATCGGACCAATAGGCGAACGACTCTATGGTGGAACAACATACATACATAGACTGTAACTTCATTACCCTGCCCTTGCTTCGCCGTAGTCGGGTAACAAAAATAGATGCGCGTGAAAGTTAAGGCGAAAGTAAAAACGAATAAAAATTAAACGATATTGAAGCTTTCTTAATTATTTGTATATTAATATTGTACCGAAATATTTAACATATTTATTCATTAATCATCACATTAATAACATAAATTATGTGTTAGTTGATGAACATATTATACCAATACCTCTAAAACAGGAGAAAAAACTATATAATTTAATAATTTGATTTCTGAACCGGTTTTCGAGCACGTTCATTTAGAATGCTATAAAAGTTGTTGAAGCCATTCGATCCAATTTTATTATGATATTAAAAAAAGAGTATTCTAAACATGCACATACTTGTACTTCATGTTTTTTTTTTTTTTTTTTTTTTTTTTTTTTTTTTATGATAGCACGGAGGTTGCGCGGGAAACCTGGAGCCGCTTTGCTCTAAGATAGTAAGTAAATACTTCATCTTCATCAACGTAGGCTCCTCTTAGTGCACGCCACTGAGCTCGGTCTTCAGCTCTCTACATCCAGTTTCTTTCAGCCGCTTTTCGCAGGTCGTCACTCCTGGCCACAGGGCGTCCTACACTATGTTTACCTAATCGTGAATTCGTCGACCCCAACGGAAAGCTGTTCTTCGGGAAATGTCCACTGCCACCCTAACCTTAAAAGTAAAAAAAGCGAGTACATAGATATAATGTATACAAGAAACAAATAAAAAATATGGACTCACTGCCAAACTCAAGAGTGAAGCATAACAAATCAGAGTCGACAGCTTCTTTTACTGGCATGTATCATTTTCAATTAGAACATTATTGAATTGAATAAGACGTCACCCTCCTTATACTTCCCTCCTACACATTCAGCTTAAAATCTCAATAACGGAAAAATAACCACATCATTTTTGGAGCAACTCAGCACAAAACCCGAATAAAGAACCCATAAGTCGAGGGGAGAGAATGCCACGCATCAAATATTCATACCACATCAACAAAAAGGGGATAGCCAGTCCATATAATCCCAAAATAATAAGCTTAAAACATTTGGGAACAACAAGGGTTGGTAAACGAATATCGGACCGGTTGGGCGCCATCCAATCGAATTGCGCAAAGTTAATTACTACGTGTCAACCCTGAGTAGGGTCTCACGAACTAGGGCTGACTAATTTATTAATAGAATTATATTGTACGTAGACTTTTGGACTGTAGGATCTTAAAAATAAAAGTTAGTTTTGATTTGAGAGATCTACCCTATATCTAGTCTAGTTATTTCTAAGACTGTAGGTATATTTACGCTTTGGATTTTCTCATTAAAAATATAGTAAGTACATACGACCTTACGACTTAGCGGTTTTTGTATGGTTTTTAAGAATAAACTTAAAAGAGTTAATAATTTGAATGAAATAAGTACAAATGAAGAAATCAAAAAAAAAATATCAAAAAAAAGAATCAAATGAATAAATTATCTCGAATCAGTGCATAGCATCTTTAACAGAAATATGTATTGTAAAATACTTCATAACGCTCCTGGTAGAATGCGCAAGTAGTCCGAAACCAAAGACAAAAAAAAACGTTTTTTAAATACGTTACAAAAGGCAGCCCTTACCAACCAACCCTCGTTTACTCGTGTAAGGCCTTTTATGTCTTTCCTTTATTGCATTACCGAATTTCTCTCTGTTCTGCACCCCGTCAAATTCAATTTTTTATTGCATTTTATAAAGTTAAATAATTAGAGGTAAAAAAACATATATTTAAATAACACCTTTATTTTTGTTCACCTGTTACGTTCCCATTAAAAGAAAATGTGTTAGTCCCATAAGTAATATTATTTATTCCTTAATAGATATTGTTGTCAGTTGATGCATTTTAATTTATTTTGGTCTTGTCATGAACTTACCAAAATTGCATTGAATTCCTTTTCCCGTCGTGAAGACTATTTTACCGGCCATTTATTGTCATTTATTGTATTCTAAAACGCGACTTAAAAGGCTCTTACTGGATCGTGTTCGCGATAGCTTATAATGCGGACTAATGGCAACTCGCTGTGATAAATCACTGTCCGAACGCATTTTTTATTTCTGTTAAAAGATCTGCTATACATTTAGCTAATGAGGTACTTGTACGGGCACGCCATTAAAACTTCAAACAGTTATGAACTTTCGATCTTTCTAATTGTTTGTTTAGCTTTTTCTGTATTTCCCATCCGTAATAATAACCCCTTGATCTTTTTGCTTTCCAGGAGTTGCTACAAGTCTTAATGGCGACGTGTTCTGGCCCATTAGCCGGCACGAACACTCTTTGTCGCCACTTATTCCGCATACCAGAAAATTAATGTTCCGTCCCGGGTAGGTGGTGTATAAACAAGATGGTGGGTGCCGCGCGGCCCCGCCCCGGTATTTATTGCTCCTGGCACCACCGCCATAAATGCGAGCACTAAAACGTGCCATTTTCCTAAATTATTTTAATGACGTGTGTTTCCCGGTTTAGTGGATTGTAATTCGGTTACAGAGTTGGAAATCGATACTCAAACACTGCCAAATATTCCCACTCGGATCTGTACAGTAACGGTCGGATCCTAAACAGTTACAACTTTCGGAAACGACGCTATTATGAGTCAGCGTACGAACTGAAGAGACGTCGTTTCTAGTCATTAGGCATGTGGGATGGTGTCGCGAGCGAAACGTTTTTCTTTTGCGGTGCGAGCCGGGCGTCGCGACTACAAATTAGTTCCTGTGATGTCGCTTCAAAAGATCTTCAAATGATCCCATCGGCGTCTTAATGCGCGCGGTCGGTGTTCGCTCGCTACAACCTCTCGGGCTCTTTTGTTCCTGTCAGTTTTGAATTGATTTACTCCCTATTGTTTTCGTTCGCGGCACCGACGACCTCTCGGCATGCCTGTTATTTGCGTTCGGTATGCCCGCTGGCGTACGACGTGCACGTTTATTGAAGTTCGATGGAACTATTTTTTCTAAGTTTTCGCCGCGTTCGTTTGTCGAGACTCGAGATAAAACGGCAGCTGGACGGGCGCCCCTGTTTGCAGTGAACCAGAGAGCATTGAGCCCGCGCTCGTAGCTTCGGCTTCGGCGACCCCTCCGAGTTCTGTTCGCTTCGCCCCCTCCCGGTCTACTTGTAACGTTAGAGCCACCCATAAAGGTTTTAATAGCGATATGGCGTGTCGAAACATTAATATGTTTGTGGTGATAGTACATCAAAACGAGAATTGTCTCGGCACTTGTAACAGCCGCGCTCGTCCGTGGGCGGCGGAAGATAGCGCATTTGTCATTCGACTAACAATAAAGCGTTTAATTTTATTTATAGGGTCCGCGTGGGCATGATTATAATCGATTATCTGTTATCGTACTCGAATATCTAAACATGACTTCATCTTATGGAATCTAGACAAACAGATTGTGAATCAAGAAGTCAAGCTTTGAATTTCACAATCAGAAACATAACATAGTAATAAAGTTAACGAATAACGATACAAGGTTTAATAAAAATCTACACCTATATCGAGTAAACAAGAACAGCTGCCAAAGCAATGTTGTTATTATTCTCCTTGTCGAGCACGAAACATCAAAAGAATATCGTGCGGCAATAATACCTGTCGAAGCGCATAAAATTTTGTTATTTTTCCAATATTACGGTTTGGAAGTCGACAATCTCTCGGATCCAGCTTGAGTGCTTTACTTCACAATTTGTGATGCCATTAGGCGCGCGTAGAGGAGACGGCACTATGCCGCCGTCTCTTTCGAGTACCAGCCGCTGCATGTAAATGGCTTCATTTGATTATATTCTACGCCGTAAACGCTCTTTGCTTTTATGCAATCCCAGTGGCTGGATACCGCAATCGTTACATATATTTCCCGGAGCAAGTGGCATGAAAGATGTTGTTCCGGAAGGAATATAGAATTTATCTTCAAAACCTACTGCTGCCATTTTGCTTGCAAACGAATAAAAATGGCTTGATTCGGTTGTTTTTTTATGAATACATGCGAATCAGAATGATACCGTACACAATTCACAATGTTCACAAGAAATTAAGATAATTAACAAAATATTACGATAATGTTGGTTACTTGACACTTGAAACAGAGTGCAATAGTAGGTGTATCAATGTCACAGAAAAAAATGTAGTTGGTAATCAATAGCCTTGCCAATTTGTTTACCAACCTGCGACTGTTAAACATGACTCATATCTACTGCGTTAAACTACAGTATAATAGGTCAAACCAAAATGTCTGTCTGTCAAAAGGACAGTCATCAATGTCATCATGGACTTATCAGACCCGACAGTTCCGAAGGGTTAACGAACTAATGTAAACCAATTAGTCGTATCAGATCAGAATATTCCATGACTATTTTAAATACCTTCTATTCTCCACTCATGAACATTAAAATAAACTGTAATAGTTATTGTAAATTGGAGGGGCAATTAGATTAATAAATGGTATTTAATGGCTTAATTGGTACGAGAAACCAGGTTAATTATTATTAAAGGGATCACATTCTGTAGTGTAATCGTCTGAGTGGTCTATTGGTGTGGTTATATTGCCTGCTTCTTACAGTATTGGACCAACTTACTAAAAATTTACAGAAACTGCATCATAATCGGATCAGTGATTGTTTGGTTAGAGGCGTGTGACAAACAGCGATTTTATATATTAGTTCTATTGTATCATGATATTTATATTACCTGCCTTATTTGCCCGAATAACATTATTTATTCAAATTAATAAAACGTGCATACAATGTGGTTACGTATTAACCTCGTTCGCAAACTGATGCCTATTTTGTTATTTCATCGTGGTTTCATATTTCATAGCTAATTGGGAATTATAAATAAGCAATCAACTTTGTGCTGCGGACGACAGGAAATAATACATTTATTAAAATACAGGCTGCGCCCCGCGGTTTCACCCCCGATGTTGTTGATGATGATTATAATTAAAAGTATACTAAGTATCCATATTTCGCATTTATATATATGAGGAAGTAGGATTTGGCAAATTTGTATTAATTATATTCTACTCTATTTGGTAACAAAACTATGCTTGCACACCTCTTTTGTTTCATAATTCAAAACACAATAATGGTACTTTATTACTAAATTAATTGTTAGTTTAATAAAGGAAGTTAATCGTAGCGTTAGTAGGTAATAAAAAAAACTTGGCATTATTCCCACTGTATATCATCATGTTAAATTAATGAGATATCGTCGCTTAAGTTCTAACACCGCGGAAGTCAAAATTCGGCTAAAAAAACGCTGCTTATGTCAGTTTCGTATAGACAGCCACAGCAAGTACCGCGTAACTCAATTTCATTCCATTCTGTATTCTAACTTTAACTAGAGGTATAATTTCTAAATAGAACAGTTTATTTGCTTTCATGTACAGTTGCCTATTTGACTACGGCGGTTAACTTTATTAGAGGTCTAATTCAAAATAAACAGTTTATTTCCTCTCCTGTAAAGTTGCCTATTTTGACTTCCGCGGTGTTGGAACTTAAGCGACGATATGTGATATGATAATATCGTCAGAAGTCAGTTTGTCAGTGCATATTATGACGTGGCTAAAAAGCACGAAGCGATGGCAAATCTACACATATCTTACTTATAAGTTGGTCGTAGCTTTCGTCCGCGACGTCGTCCGCGCGGGTTATAGTTAATCGCAAAAAAGCATCCTGTTCTTCCCCAGGGTTCAAACTATCTGTCATGTTGACATCTCTGTCACTTTGTCACCCTGTTACTTTTACACCTGTCACTTTGACACCTGTCACTTTTACACCTGTCACTTTGACACCTATCACTTTTACACCTGTCTCTTTGACACCTGTCACTTTGACACCTGCCACTTTTACACCTGTCACTTTGACATCGAAGTGGTAATTGCCATTCAAAATTAACAATTTCGTTTGTTTCCATATTTTTTTCCTTATTCGGTATGAAAGGTACCATAATGTCCTTTCCTGTACTTACCTACCACTGATAACTTGTGTGCAAAATTTCATGATGTTGAGTAGGGCGTGTAAGCGCAGCAAACAGACATACCTACTCACTTTCGCATTTATAATATTAGTGGGATTTAGGCTTGAAAGCGTAAGAAACAAACTCATTTTCGCATTTATAATATTATATTATTATTTATTTATATGGATATACAGGAGATTTCCACTTAAATCTACTCGATAGACAGTAGCAACCAGATAATTAATAGACGGTTGCTTATTTTGCAGGAGACAGCAGAAGTATGCGTGGGCACGTCCGTAGGCACGATCACGGAGCCGGACTGCCTAGGGCCCTGCGAGCCTGGTACCTCGGTCACTCTGGAGGGCATCGTGTGGCACGAGACGGAAGGTGGTGAGTTTGTACTAGCGCACGCCGCACCGTAGCGCCCCATACCATCTCCGCACGCTTCTGCACGCCTGGTACTTGTGAACGCTTTGCGATGCCTCTGGTGGGTGTTATTGGAACAATTTAATTTAAAAAAAAACAGAAATATCTTAATTAAATTTGCTCTTCTTAACTTAATTAATATTTTGAGATATTCATGAATTTCTGTATTCTATGAATATTAAAACCTAACCTAACGTCTCGAAGCATAGAATACTGAGGTAGCATACCCCGACCGATCGTAACCAGTTGAAAACAACTCTTACAAGTATCGTGACTCGTGACTTTGTTAACAATTCCATACAATTTGCTTTCGACAATAATTACATTGGAACTTGGCTTGATCCACTATTGTCGACACTCGACACGCTATGTTCATTTGTAAATCGCGTTAAATGATTTATGTTCCAATCACATCCGCCGGGGGCGTCATATTTTATCATCAGTATCACCAGCATTCAATACTGACGCCTGAAGCTATTTAAATATATCTAATTAATCTGATGACTAACCCTATTAATGTGTCTTGGCATCAGTCAGTAGCGAGAAGAGTCCATCAATCATAGGTAGGGAGCCATTGCTAGTTTTAATTACTGTTGAGATACATAAAGTTTGATCAGATATATAGATATATATATATATATATATATATAAAAATGTCAAAATGTATATATAGATATATATATATATATATATATATATATCTATATATAAATATATATATATATATATATATATATATATACATTTTGACTCGCGTGTTAATTGTTAATCATGTTGTACTAAAATAAAATAAACTCGCCGATAAAGATAATGTTTGCAGTTGGTATCATAAAATGTAAACAGTTTTTATTAGATTTCAGCGAACGGTATTGTAAGTCGCACATTTTGTCAGTGTCACACCAAGTTTCTTGTTTTGAACTTATATTTATAGTATAACTTTCAACCGGGTCACTGAATTAAAATGTTAAAAATTCTATAAATATTTAAATAGTGTGAAATTGATTTCAGTTTTTATATAATTGAATTTTCTTTGTTTTTAGAAATGAAAAATTAGCAATACCATTAATAAAAGAAACGATCGTCATGATCAATTTACATCTTAAGCAATGCTTAATTGAAATTGTAGGGATTCGACTTCTAACATTCGATGTATAGAATATACTTCATAGTCACGATATCAAATGGCAGCACATGTAGATAATAATATATCATCAATACCAATAATAACAGAGCTCGGGAATGATTAAGCCCATACAAAGGCACAATACCTTCGCGGTCATTTTACAGAAGCTATAATAATAATTTATTTATTACACCTGGCTCTAGTTATTAGAGCCTTTTTTGTCGCTTCGTGTTTCATTGCCGTATTAACGAGCGCCCTTTCTCGAGCTATATTTACGAGCTCCTATATAAACGAGCTGTCCCGGTAAGCTATTCATATTTGAATATTAATGGGTAAGCTGCGGGCTACCACCTTTGTTTCTAGTTTGGTTACCAAGGCTTAAATCTTAACAGATAATCCAGTTTTAATCTTGATTAGTAAGTATGATGTTATTAAATTAACCAAAAAGATAACGTAGATCATTAAAAAAAATGCGGTTATCAAGTTGATGTGTATTATGTATGTAATATTGTTGAAAATGCTTAATATTCATATGTTTGTCTATGTGGGTATCTAAACAAATGTACAAAAGTATGTAAGTATGTGTATGTATGATATATGAGTATCTGAACAAATATACCAAATTTTGCGTATATATGTAGAAATGTATTTATGTATGTATGTTTGTCCACGCATTTCTCGGAAACTACAAGTCTCATTGCAATAATTATTTTTTTAATAGTTTCAGTATCTTTCAATAGGGAATAGTTCAAGTTTATTTCAAATTAGTTAATAAGTTTAAATATATTTTTTGATTTTTGTGCCAGGTAAGTGTCTTACTTACTCGCTTACTCGTACTTAGTTGTAATAAGAAAGAAGAGCGTACGCTCTGTGCTATGCCCAAATCTCAAACCTCTTCTTTCTTTTAAGATTTATATGATTTGAAGTCGGTTTAAAAAATAGTTTTTTACGCGAAAAGTAAAGTTTTATTATCTAGAAGAGATTCAATTGTCGTGATTTTAACGCTATCTATAGGAATTCACGAAATGGACAGCATCATTTTCCTGTGTATTATCTTATCACCAACTACTGGTGGTCCAACTGTGTGGTGGTTATGGCAACCCCCTTCTCCCCATGTGAGGGGGGGGGGGGGGCGGTCAGCCGTGGACATTTGGCGGCTTATGACGGGATGAGATATTAGAAACAGTATTAATTATTCATGTATCTTCTATATGGATGGAGTTACTTAGAATAAAGCAGCAAGTCTGTACAAAGAAAATAATTTAAAAAAATGCCCTAGAGGAGACTAAAGAACAAAATTGTAACGTTTTTAAAATTCGTGTCGTTTTCGTCATTAAGTGCAAAAAGCTAGTTTGTAGATAATCGCGTTATAAAGTTTTTATGTCCTTATAATCGGCATAACTGATCAACGGTTATGGTTACATATATGGTTTCTATGAACAAAATATTAATATTTTTACCCTGCAGCCTAATAATAAATTAATTATTTAAATATTTGCAAAGTTACTGTGAGATATATAATAAAAAGTATGATAGTTAAATCTAGTATATTAAAAAACAAAAACTTGAGTTGGTTTTTCTTTAATTAATAAACTTTAGTTAGATTTCGGAGAACGTTAAGACTGAAAAACGTGCTATTACCTTGATATAAATTGATTAAGATCCGTTGGTGACTTTTACCCAACCACAGATTTGCATTTTATTCAAAGTTTTTCCTCTGCCAGAAATAACTAAAAGCGGTTAATAGCGCAGTGCTGCCCCAGTATTTGATTAAACGTTAGAAAAACGATTGTCATAAGTTACTCAAGTACCATTAGTTAAGTTTGACAGACTGATTTTTTGCTTGACAATTAGTTATGTACTTCTGACATTGTTGAATTATCGAAATTTTCAAAAAAAAACTCTTATTATCATTCCAAAAGGTAGATAATGGGCTTAAAAATCATTTTGACATCATTAACTCATTTTGCCTTCAAATGTCACTTAGTGACTTTTTGCTCTCCAGCGACGAATTTTGTCTGTTTGGATATTAGTTCGCGCATCACGTAAAATCTACTGGCCAGATAGAAATGCGTTTCACTGTTGGATAGCTTAAGTTCTGACTGTACTTCATATCTCATTCTGTAAGGTAGCCGAGCAATCGTGAAAAATCGTTTTGACGGCTAAAGGAATTTATATCTAATGAGGTACAATTATTGGTATTTCAGAGTTCTTTTAACTTAGATAAATTACCCCGCGGTCGTAGCCGCGGGCACAGCTAGTAGTACACAATAAAATGATATAGCTAAAGCTTGTACTGTCATTACGCCATCATGCATTCATTGCTAGTTACTTGCTTAATTGGGAATTGAATCTTAGTAATCCACTATCATAGTCTATTTTATACCCTACTTCACAATTATGACAAGATTTATCTTTAATATAATTATTATTTAATTCCTTATACGCCAACATTAACATCAGCAGAAGGACCCCAAGCAATCAATGAAGCACATATAATTACAAGACCCTTATTAGTAGATCGCATCACTGAATTTAATAACTCCGAACGAAGCGATATGAAAGCCTTTACACCTTTTATGTCCTGCTGGTAGTAAAATGTCCCGCAACGCAACTCGTTAGGGTGAGTAAATAAATTCCACAATGGTTATTTCATTTTATTATGTTTACGATGAAATCAATTCTTAACTGCCAGTGTTCAATTTATCGTTTGTTTTTATGGCTTATATTTTTGCCAAACCGACCGTAATGTATTGAATGGTTTATAAAAATACTTTGGTACATGTTCTCTGATATAACACAATGCTCATGTGATTTTGATATTACTTTACTGTTTTTGTTTGTTTTTCATTCTGATTTTAAATTGATTGGTTTAAAAGCTGAGACATGTTTCCGTCAAGTCATATAGACTATAGCACCGAATCGCGCCCTGCCCGTGGTCCACCTAAATTGTTCACCTGGTTGTACCAGGGGCAATTTTATCTTCCCGAATATACCATAAAATTAACTTATCAACTGCAATATAAATTTCATATAATTATATTATTAGTTTAAGTAAGTATATTAGAGAGCGCTACAGTACTAGATAACATAAGTGTTGTTAAATTAACAATTCTGCGATAAAACTAAATAATTCACATAAATGTTACGTGACTTGATCCCCGTACACCGATGTCTCTAGGTAGGTACTGTACATTCGTACTAATTGTTTTCTCTAGCACTTGATTCCAAAGTGCCAATAGTGTTCAAGTGGGTACTCTTTGCTTTTTGTCAAGAGGTTTACGTTTTCTGTTATAGTACAGCAATCCGTAATATGAACGCACTCGTCCATAATTGATTACATTGAAAATAAACTTGCAACACGAGAGCTCACCGAATGCCTTTGTTAAAGGGATCGGAGCAGAGCGGACGGAGCGAATGGGCTGGCTGAAGCGAAACGAGCACAATGCCGCCCCAATGTCCAAAGCCGCTCGTAATTATTATAAAACACGATAATAAATCACCATCTGCTCGCTTCTGTTGCCACTTTCCAAATTTATCCACCCTATGGCGGCGGGATAAGCCACAGTATACAAAAAATACCAACTATAGATGTGATCAAAATTAAATTACCAACGAACATGATTTGTTGGAAAAACATAAAATAAAATTGTATATTAGTATCAAATCGAATGTCATATAAATATCATATCAATTTCGATCTGCGACGAACGTGAAAGAAAGCGAAACAACCTATACAAAATTGAACAGCGAAACTATCAAAACACCACTACACTTATTATTTATTAAAAAAATTGAAGATCCCTTTTATGCAATTCTCTTCTGCTAGTTATTCTGTGACGGGGTGTCGAGGGGGTGAGTAGCGGGGTGATGGTTCCCGAATCCCGCCTTTCCTCTCAAGGCTTATTTATTTTCGGCTAATGGCGTCGAGAAGCTCAAGGATATTAACACTGTTTACTGTGAGACTCACACCGCGTTATAATTTTTTATTTTGCGCGTGTGGATAATTTGTAAAGTTTTGCTTAACCATCTTTTAAATATATCCTATAAAGTCTAACTCTGGATTTATTATAATTATTTGCCAGCTGCGCCCTGCGGCTACAGTTCTTCCATTATTTTGCGGACATTTTACATTTCCCTAGATAAAAGAAGTCTACATTTGTTATTTTCTTTGTATACAGTTACTTACTTCTTTTTCTTTAACGTTCATTCTTTTATTTTAATTGAAAACGGATGTGAAGTTTTGTCGTGAAATATTAGCAGATGATAAAACAAAAGCTTTGAAATCTATCGGGATTAGACGATTCAATTTCACTACAGAGGTTTGTTCTCTAGGCCTAGGTAAATGGGATTATTGGGAATAGAATCGTCGGCCGGATCTTTGTTTGCCGCGATTTGGGGAACAATATACCATTTTGAATAGTGCTCGGACGGGGTGGGTACACTGTTTGTAGTTGTTTATTTTATGTTTCTACCATGACTTCTTCTTAATAATTGTTATAAAACAACTTTTATAATTTGCAGTTTAATATTATTTTTAATAATATGAGTGTCCTAGTTTGAAATCATTTGTTTGTATTGTTAGGTTACATAATTATTTTTACTAATAAAATATAAACTTTAAAAAGAAAATAAATAAACATAAGTTGAGCAAAGAACCTTTCAGAAAACCGGCAGTTTTATCCTGATTTATATTGGTGTAAATCAAACAAAATTAGCAATCTAGACGCGTAATTAAACTTCACAGTGGCTCTTGACCTGCTTAATTATCACTATGACCTAATCTGTGAGTTAGCCATTGGATACGGTTTTAGCGCCCACGCTGCCCATTCTGTTAACTCAATCGATTTACTCAACAGTTACGTTGTTTAAAAGCACGCTCAAGCTAAAGCTCTTTCGTATTTGTTCACTTTTACAGTCTTTACTAGTTGTACCATCCTACACACGCTCTGTGGTATTCAAAGATTAGACCGATGGTGTTTGACCGCTGTAGAATGTAACGTAATTGATCTAAGCGTATTGCTGGCTGGCGTACCCTGGCTGCACTCGATTGAAAGATCCCGAGAGTTCAAGTATTTTTAGGAAAATATTCATCTTACACATTTTAGCACAGTACACTTACATACTGGGGATTGTTAGAAGGTTAGCCAAACGTGGTGGGCGTGTAAATGGATCTATTAGGAAAAAACAAAATAAAACGCTATATGTTTTTTTTTTAGTTGGTCCATAAATTTATTGTACGACCGTTGATATGTAATTGATTAATTATTTGCAGAGAGTTAAATTTAAAAAATATAATCTACACGGTAAAATAAATATATTTTCTCCAAAAAAAGGAGAAAATTAAGTATAAAACAGATTTAATACTGCTCTAGGTGGAAAAAAACATGGGCATTCAATAATTCATATCAAAATGATGTACAGCGTAGTTTTGGAGTAATTTATATTTACTCACTGTGCTACCTTACTTTTGTGCTACTTTTGTATCCCAGTTGCATACAAAAGTATCCGTGTCACCACAGTTGTGCTACCAAATAAAGTTGGGGTTATACTGGTTGTACTTTGTCTTTTTTGTTATAAAATATAGAAGGTAGGTGAGTGACGCTGATCATGTGATGGTTCTATTCACTATGACAGAGACACTACTGGGTCACGGTAGCGTAAATTGGTGTGCGACTATTGTGTCACCGTCGCACAACATTTTGTGGCACTACTCTGTCATTTGCATCAAAAAACTCAAACTCTTGGACTTTACCTTCATAGAATTATCCCAAATTTAGACTTTTTAACCTGACGGTTCTTTTTTGTGCATGTTTATGGTCAAATTTTTTGATTGTTTATAGTCTCAGATGTATTTTTGGTCTACTCGAGGCCCTTTTAATTTGATTCGAATAAAAAAAAACACAACATTAGTATTTTCCAAATATGTAGGTCCACCTACAAGCCCACAACATTTGGCTAACACCCTGTATAACAGGATATATGCGTACTGTGTTTTTAGTAACAATATACAATTTTATGGTTTCCTTTCTTTCACGCCCCTTTCTTGATCTTGTGTTAGTCTAAAAATACTTTTTACATGATCTGTATGTAATTCAATTTCAGACATTTTTACTACTTAATTTATATTTCAACCGCGTCATAATTTATTCTATCTACTCACATTCGTTTAACCAGAATGAAAATAAATAAAAGACATGAATATGAAAGTACCAGGCTGGCAGCAGCATTAGGAAGTAAGCGGATGGCGTCAACTTCCCGCCTTCAAAGGAAATTGTCGGCCGCACTTTTACGTTCCTATATTATTCAGGGCAGCCGTCCCCTTATACATTTTAAATAGGGGCTCGCCGGTCACGGAAAACTTGAATTAGAGGTGGACAGTTGGTTTGCGTGTAATCAAAGCTATTTGTGCTGCTACTGTCAGGATGTTAGTCACGTGTAATAAATTATAGACGTCAGCTCCTCGCCTACTAGTTCGAACTTCGAAATCGCGCAGACAAATTGTCATAACATTATAAACAAATCAAGTGTGTTGTTTTTCTGTCATATAGATAATTTATAACTCTGACGAAAGAGAGCTGTGTTATAAGTTTAGGGTGTGTATCCGTGTGTCTGTCTATGGCATCGTAGCTCCCAAACGAATGGACGGACCGATTTTGATGCGTTTGAAAGCTGATGTGATCTAAACGGTAGTTAGCTGTAATAGGGGGAAGGAGAGGGGGGGGGGGTTTATAAATAAACCTATGTGCTTGTTTAAAAGAGTTATTCTGTAGCTTATGCTAATACTTACACTAGTTTCTTAGTTGAGGCTTTATTCTATTTTGATAGCTCGATCTATAAAGCCTAAAAGAAGCCCTTTTATATGATACTAGCTGTGCCTGCGGCATTGCCCGCGTCCTAATTGTTATTCCAGGACCAAAAGTACTATACAGTACAATATACCAAATTTCGTACAGCTATCAGTTTTTTTATCGATTGCTAGACTTCTATTCATCGGGTTGCGATACCAAGTACACTAGTTTTTAAGACATCAGTGAAAACCGCATCGCAATATGCCCAGTAGTTTATACGTGATGCGTGAACAAACAGACAGATAGACATAATTTAAAAAATAATTATTCTTGTTCAGTATCTTATTTTAATTCTCTCTAGACCATTTTTTATTATCTCCTGGCTGAACAGATATTGATGAAATTGATACGGAAGGAACATACCTGGGGAAGGACATTACACTTTTTTACATGATCTTTATGAAATTGAATTTCATAAAGATCATGTAAAAAAGTGTAATGTCAAGTGATCAATCGATAAAATGTAATTGATAATTAGTTTTAAATCGATAAAATGTAGTCCATGCTAAACTGGTAGAAGTCACAGGCAAGAGCTAGTCAGACATATAATGAATTAAAACTTAAAACTTTCCTATTAATATAAATAAGTATTATATTATATTGCGCTGGACTTACAGAGACCAGCGCACCGAAATGGTTAATTTAGGTGGTGCTAATGATACCTCTGGCCGGTAATCAACGGCCTAATGGCCGACACCTCCCCACCCCCGCTGTTCCCCCCTTGCCTCCCCCGGAAATCCGTGTACGTCAATATTGGAGTAACTTACACGCTTGTGGTCAAGTTAATAGGACTTAGGACTTACTTTACTGATAGTAGTTCATGGATTGTATTACTTATGTCAGTTCATAGAATACATAGAGTACAAGCACAGATGCAATTAAAAGAACATATTTCGTAAATATGTTTACCAAATTACATTATGTCCTGGTACCGGGATGATCCCTCAATATGGTGATATAAACTAACAAATTAAAATATAATAACCAAACTCTCTTTAGAAATATCGGAGACTAGCTGCACGCGGCTTCACACGCGTGGTTATTTCTCTTAAAAGTACTCTATGTACTATTTCCAAGACCTAAAATATCAACATTTGATCAAAAATCCTTCAGCCGTGAAAAAGTGTTTATCGATTGCTCGGCTTCTGCTCATCGGATTGAGATACGAGGGTGGATTGAAGAGTAGTCGGCCTAACCAAGAAAATAAACACATACTAAATCAGTTATATTTTTTACTAATTCAGTTTGCACTTTTGCCACCTCCCTTTCCAATTCTTCCTTAGAGTCAAAATATGCGTCTACTGCTGCTTTGACCTCGTCGTTTGTCGAAAATCTTTGACCTCCCAAGTGCTTTTTTAGGTTAGGGAACAGAAAGAAGTCTGATGGTGCCAGATCAGATGAATAAGGCGGATGCGGTAACAGTTCAAAGCCACAGTTGTGGATTTCATCCATTGACTGCACAGACGTGTGAACACGGGCGTTATCTTGATGAAACGAGACTTTTCTTATGAGCATTCCTCGACGTTTTTCTTTCATGTCCTCTCGTAAACGACGTAGTAAGGTGCAGTAGTAATCAGAGTTTATAGTCTGACACCTTTCAAGATAATCAATCATAATCACACCTTTCGAGTCCCAGAATACTGAAGCCAACACTTTATTTGCCGACAAAATAGACTTAGCCTTTTTCAGGGGTGGTGAACCAGGTCTTCCCACTGTTTTGATTGTTTTGTTTCCGGTGTACAGTAATGAACCAATGGATCATCAATAGTAACAAAACGATTCAAAAAATCATCTGCATCGACTTCAAATAACTCCAAACAGTCGCGTGAAATAGTCACTCACGTCTTTTTTTGTTCAACTGGAAGCAGTCGCGGAACTCACTCGTTGACTGTGATGTTTAGAGTTCGTTGATGCCTATAATCTCGGCTGTCTCTCTAATTTTAATCTGCGGTGTCCCATTATTAAATCAAGTATTTTTTTTAATATTTTCGTCAGTAGTGGACGTCGAAGACCTTCCAGAGCGGGGTTCAACTTTTACACTCTCTCTACCACGCTTAAAGTCTGCTATCCATTTTTTGACGGATGAATATGACAGAGCAAAATCGCCTAATGTACTAACCATATCATCATGGATGGCTTTTGATGATAGCCACTTCTTATGGAGGTACTTAATGACGGCACGCTGCTCGATTTGCTCCATTCGCGGAAATTATGTCCGATTGCTTTGTTAATAAATTTATAAAATCACAACTAATTATTGCACATGTTTCGAACTTCACACAATGAACTAGTCTGAACTGAACTAAATAATGTTAGTAGATTTGAGTTTTAGAATTGAATGGATCTGTGTTGGCCGAGTACTTTTCCATCTACCCTCGTACCAAGTACACCAGTTTTTAAGTCAAACTCTAAGCTATCCAATAGTGTATCCAGTAGCCCATACCTATTCCAGGACTAAAAGTACAATATACTACATTTCTTAAAAAAAAAGTTTAGCCGTCAAATTGTTTTTTTATCGGTTGCTAGGCATCTAATCATCGGATTAAGATACCAAGTACCAGTTTTAAGCCCAAACCCTAAGCTATTCAACAGTGAAAACCGCATTATAATCGGTCCAGAGGTTTTTACGTGATGCGCGAACAAACATACAGACAAACAGACACGAATTTTAAAAATGTTATATTCTTGTTCAGTAGCTTATTTTAAGTAACCTAAACCATTTTTTTTTAAATTATCTTCTTTGTACAGACTTTTTCGTTCATATTGCTTTTTTATAAGTCTAGCCCGTGGCTTCCCACGCGTCATTTCTGTAGGTTAAAATTACTCTTTATGCTATTCCAGGACCTAAAATACCAATATACCAACATTTGATCAAAATTCCTTCAGCTGTCAACAATTGCTCTTCTCCTCATCGGATTGAGATATAAAGTACCCCAGTTTTGAAATCAAAACATGAGCTATTCAACAGTGAACCGCATCGCAATCGGTCCAGTAGTTTTTACGTGATGCACGAACAAACATACAGACAGACAAATTTTATATTCTTGCTCAGTAGCTTATTTTATGTACCCCAGACCATTTCTTTTTTAATTATCTTCTTTGTACAGACTTTTTTCGTTTCTGTTGCTTTATTATAAGTATAGATCGATAGAAGATAGATATGACGTAACATATCCAAAACGAGATATGAGTTCATAAACTAAAACCAGACTACGTTCGCGTAACCTATGACACTCTTGCGATGAAGACGAACCGATTGATACCTCGCTTGTCAAAATTGGACCATGTTTTTACACATAACCCTTCTTGACTTTCGCCGTAGTCGGGCAAAAAATATAGCCCATGACACTACTAGACCCGAAGATGAATCGATTGATACATCGCTTGTCAAAATCGGACCAATAGGGGCGACGCTATGGTGGAACACCCACATACATACATCGTCGGGTAAAGAACAGTAGAATTGAGGAAGTCCTCGTTTTTGAAATCGGCTATTCAAATGCTACTTCGTCTACTTCCCACTCCCATAATGAAACACTCCCTGGCCTTAGGGCCACTAAAATGTTTTCCCAAGTCAGACATAAGGTTTAATTTGGTCTTACAATTATTGTGTTATTTTTAAATAATGAAACTTAAACCTTTCTAAAACTAAAGCTAGTCTAACAAGCTGCTCGATTTCCAGTAAGCAACGTTCTCCAAATGCCGGCACTATTTTCACGTTGAATAGCAATTAGTATTTTGAGTTGTACATAAGAATTGGCTTAGAGACTAAACGTACCAACACAGTATAACAACATATTGGATTTACTAGTAGATATCAAAAACACTGGGGTATCCTTCGCGACCCTTCCGCGTATTTACAAAAACACGTATCTCGTTCGCAAACCAATAATCCGCTGTTGTCCATTTGTCATTCTCTCATGTCATGTCGCGATCATTTCATGCTAATGGCTTATAGAGAAATGCTTTATGTGTTCATTGTTTCGACGATAAATGTCGTCAATATTCCAGTTGTGAATACTGCTACTTCAGTTTAATATTTCGTTGCTACTTTACTTCATTATACGTGTTAATTGCTTTTAGAACCTATAGATAGATTGATCATTGTATTTTGGATGTTTGGTTAGTTGCACCTTTATTTATTCTGTGGTTTGTTGTTTTAATTATAAACCTCGTGGTACTTTCAACACGGAGTTGAATGCGTTGTCGAAGCTTTCAACACATTTATATCTAGTTGCCGGCAATCTGTATAATCCGGTATTCTATACGATACCTAGGCAATGTAAAGAATACATAAAACGTAAGGTAATGTATGAATTCATTTTATACTTTGCCTAGGTATTCTACCCAATACCGAATGTGCATTTGGCAATGTGTGTAGAAGACTAGCAGGGAAAGAATACATAAAACGTTAAGGTAATGTATGAATTCATTTTATACTTTGCCTAGGTATTCTACCCAATACCGAATGCGCATTTGGCAATGTGTGTAGAAGACTAGCAGGAAAAGAATACATAAAACGTTAAGGTAATGTATGAATTCATTTTATACTTTGCCTAGGTATTCTACCCAATACCAAATGCGCGTTTGGCAATGTGTGTAGAAGACTAGCAGGGAAAGAATACATAAAACGTTAAGGTAATGTATGAATTCATTTTATACTTTGCCTAGGTATTCTACCCAATACCGAATGCGCATTTGGCAATGTGTGTAGAAGACTAGCAGGGATAGAATACATAAAACGTTAAGGTAATGTATGAATTCATTTTATACTTTGCCTAGGTATTCTACCCAATACCGAATGCGCATTTGGCAATGTGTGAAGAAGACTAGCAGGGAAAGGGACTAGCGGGCAGGCAGTAAACACGGAGAAAAGGTTAGGTTATAGATTCACTAACCTAACCTCGTCATTTTATACCCACCTGGGTAGGTACCTACTTACATAACATTGATAAATACAGGTCAAAATCTATTTATTTTACACATTGACGGTGGAGCAGCTGGTACTCCTTTCAATCAATTAGAGTTGTATACATTACCTAGGTAAAGTATTTTAATGGACAATAGGTATTCATAATATTTCATACATTGCCTAGACGCCCCAGGTATTCTACACATTACCTAGTATTGTATAGGATACCTGAATTACACAGATTGCCGGTAAACTACTACTTATAATAAAGCAGTAAGTACCAAAAAAACTGGACAAAGAAGATAATTTAAAAAAAATGGTCTAGGATACTTAAAACAGGCTACTGAACAGGAATATAACATTTTTTTAAATCGTGTCTGTAAGTTTAACGCGCACGGGGAAGTGGGAAAAAGATGGGGAAGTGGGCGAAGGTAGTTCTTTTAAACCAAGATGGCGGACATGTTGCCACACCAGTGCAGGTTAGGTTTTATAGCTGAATCGCACTGTTGGGATCGTGATAGAATCGGAATGGCGTTCGAGAGTAAGGAGAGTAAGGGGGCGTAAATCGTAAAGTTGAAGAGTAATTGGCGCCCTGGCACACCTTCCCCGTGCTGGGCCTGCAGTCTCGACATCGACAGCTATTGCTATACAAAGTCCGATTATAACGATATTTGGTAGTCTCTGCCAAATATCGATGTCAACCAAGATCAATGTCAGTACAAATACCGATGAAAACCGATATCTTTTGACAATAACTGTCAAACCTAACAGTTGTCATCGGTTGTACCGATTTCGGTAGTAAAGCAATCACTATCGATATGTGGAGAGTGCAGGCCCTGCAAGGAATCTGGAAATCTCCACACATTTTATGTAACATCTATTATTCCCAATTTTTTTATAAAAAACATTATTTACAATTCAACGTGACCGCTTTAAAACTGTGTCGAATAAGCTCGGGCCGGATTAAAAGGGATAGACCGAGCCCTACCCGTTTTTATCTCAATTTGTTTCTCTTGTTTACGAAAAACATTTCGGCACAAAGGGAAGATTAACTCTTTCTGAAATACGACGGGATAGCGTTACCTACTTTAGTTGCCGAGGGTGGATTCTAGCGAATCAGGTCACTTTTTTATTTGAGGATAAAAAGATTCCAAATTAATTAGAATTTAAATTGTAATGTCGGTATTGGTAGCACATAGAGATTCGTCTGTCTAGTGCCGGCAATTTTTACCCGACTGAGGAGGGTTATGTGTTTGAGTTGTATGTACGTTTGTTCGTTACTTACGCGCGTCCTACAGACTATTAGGCTTGAAAGATTTTGATATTTGAGGTACATTCGTTTTGATCACGACAGTAAAGAAGTGAAGAAGGAAATAAAAGATGGAAGATTAAGATGGAATTGCTAGCTCACCGTAGACACACACTTGATTGTATGTTCCTTTTTAAAATAGTGCAGAGTATCATGGATGCACCGAATTTACTCGCGGAACTGTACATTTGTGCGCCTTTTAAGCTGCCTAGGGCTTCGCGATACAAATTATTTCATGTTGCTGGTTCTCACTCTAATCTTGGTCATAATGCCCCCATGACGAGGTTGGTGCGACAATACAATATTATTTCTAAATCGAAGGATGTCGACATATTCGTTGACAAAATTCACGGTTTTAAAAAGACTTTGACTATCTGACTTCTTAATTTATTTAATTTTTTGAATTTTATTTCTGTTTTAAAAATTTAACCACTTTTTTAATTTGTAACATTTTTTATTTAATTTAATTTTTATGTAATGATTTAGTTTTAATTTTTAATCTTAGTTAACTTGTTGTTATTCGCTCAATTTCAATTTTAATTTATTTTGTTGTGTACTTGCATGTTGTCCTCACCTATAATTACTGTGACATTTGATTTTATTTTTACTAAAAATTGTATAATATTATGAATGTGTTGGTGTGCACCGTGTTGGTGTTCAAATAAATAAATAAATAAATAAATGAAGTGTCCAGAAATTAATATGGCGGCTTACAGCTGCCCTAATGTATTTCCGACGGAACAAAAAATGACGAAACCTATCGAGTGAGGTATTAAAATACAGGTCTTTAAAATACCATTTCAAAAATATATAATTCTTTTAACTAAAGAGTAGCAATTTTCTTATAAACTTCTTTCAAAATTTTCAATTTTAGATTTTCAAGTTAATGTTATATACATTAACTTGAATAATACTCATACTTAAGTCTAATGTTGCAATTGTAACTATTAAAGTAAAGTAAAAAAATAAACATAAAATTTATATATATTCTAGCTGCGCCCCGCGGTTTCATCCGCGTCCCTCAGGAACCATATTTTTTCGGGATAAAATGTAGCCTGTGTTAATCCAGATTTGTTAATCCAGGGTACAAGCTACCCTCGTACGGGTAGCTTGTACCCTGGATTAACAAATTTCCAAATTTCATCCAAATCCGATCAGCCGTTTAAGCGTGAAGAAGTAACAAATACACATGCGCACACACCCTCACACACAACACACACACATTTTTGCGGGCGGTCAGCTCGTATTCAATAATTTTGTTCACAGTCGAGATTTTTGTATTTCTATATTAATTTTACTTGTTATAACAATAGAAAAACAATGTGAGAGCTAACGACGACGATAACCAGTGGTACGGGAAGGATAAACAAATAGGTACAACATCTAACAACAATAAAGAAGGGTTTGTTTGTTTGTTTGTCGTATGAGGTAGTGCTGGCCTCTGTTGTCAGAGATTGTCAGGCCGTCCAAGGGCCTCTAAATAATGATAGGTGAAATTTAAATAGATAATACACTACTCTACACGATAAGTACCTATATTTGATTGACCCCTTCCTTTAGGTACACTGCCTTATTCTATCGATACAATTTTAATGGAAGGCTTAAGCAACGTTATTGTACATACGATAGTGAACATAAAAAAAAATTATTAATAAAAATCTACTGCGAACAGTTTTAGAATCTTGATTTTGAAATATGAGATGCAGTCGGAGGCATCATACATTTCATTTCTCCTTTGTCTATCTCCTAGCTAGCCTAGCTATTCAAAAATTCAAAATTCAAATTCAAATTAATTTATTGTAATAAGAACGGTGAAACCAATTAAACATTATAACACAATAATTTACCAAAAAATTCATATACACATTTCAAATCAAACTAAGAAAATTATAACATAAAGTATTACAAATAAAATAATCAAATGTAAAAACCTTAAAAATGAAATACTTATAAACTATAAATTAAATGTCAGCAGATGTCAGGTCAAAATTAAAATATATAAACAATAACGCAATGATTAGTCATGGATTAAATCAATGATAATAAAATTCCAAAATTAAACATGTTCACAAAAAGACAAACAAATGGACAGAACAGTTTTCCACTTGTCATAAAATAAGTCAATATCAGGGTTGACAACCAGGAGTGCATTGAGGTTACTCAGGGACCGGCACAGGGGGGAACTGGCTCGGGCCACGGTACGGCAGCCAGAGACAGCGAACAGCCTATGTCTTCTGCTGGGCCTGTGTCGCACATAATTGTCCGGAACGAACAACCTGCACAGATGATCGTGCAAGTCAGTGGAGTCTACGGACCCATTTAGAACCTTGCAGCAAATTGTGAGCTGGTCTGATAACCTTCTCACTTCAAGTGAATTAAAACCAAGCTGACCAAGCAAGAACTTAGTGGGATAGAGGTACGGATAGTAATCGTAAAGTCGCCTATACAAGGCTAGCTATCTCCTCATGTCTCCGACTGCTTTTGAATTCAACAATCTAAACCTTGATTGCCTCTATTTTACCCGACTGCACGGAGGGTTATGTGCTTGGGTTGTATGTATGTTTGTTTGTTTGTACGTAGGCGCGTCCTACAGCCTAAACGACTTGATGGATTTTGATAAAGGTATCATTGGAATCGTCTTGATCACAAGAGTGCTATAGGATATATGACATGTCCAGAAAACTAATATGGCAGCTTAATTGTATTTCCGACGGAACAGAAAATTACCAAATCCTATCGAGTGAGGTATCATAAAGAAGGTCTTTAAAAACCTTTTCAAAAATTTATATTGTTTATAACTAAACAGTAGCAATTGTCTTTTAAAATTCTTACAAAATTTACAATTTTGGATTATTAAAGTTAATATAGTTCAAGAGTCTAATGTTGCAATTGCAAGTATTTAAGTAAAATTTGTAAGTAAATAAGTAAATACTAGCTGCGCCCCACGGTTTTACCCGCGTTCCTTTAGGAACCGTGCATATATCCGGGATAAATATTTGGTTATGTGTTAACCCAGGGTGTTAGCTGCCTCCATTCCAACATACATACAAATTTTAGCCTTTATTATTAGTGAGATTATTTTCGCGGGCGGGTCAGCTCAGACCGCGGCAGTACTCCCTTTTTTTAGTTTTTTTTGTTCGCAGACGGGTTTTTTAAAAAGCTTTTTTTAACTTCACTTGTATGTTAGGTATATCATAGAATGTAATATTGCAATGAATATTTCACCCACTTCCACTTTTGTTTTACTGTTTTTTTTTCTTCAATTATACTTATTGTAATGAATTATTTTGATTTTATACATTTTAGTTCATATAAAAATTGAATACCTTCATTTTGGTACCTCACTCGATAGGTTTTGATCATTTGTTCCCTTGGCAAAAACAACAATATGCCAATTGTATGCCGCTATATTAGTTTTCTTGACACTTCACCTAACTAGCCGTTTAGTCTGTAGGACACGCCAAAGAAACATACAGACATACATACAGCCCAAAAACATAACCCTTAACAGTCGAGTAAACACATATTGTTACCACAAGTAAAAACATATTGATATAATGATGAATTCTCTCTGTGCTAATCCAATTCGCCTCTGTCTACCCTTGTTTTTGACAGACGTATCCTCACCCAATTAGCCTCATTGCTCTCATCCGTCTCTGCATTTCCATTATCTCCTCATTGCTGGCGAAAGTATTTTTTCATTTAATTCCTTTAATTTTGTTTGACCTGGCTTCGAATACTCCCTGAAGAGATCAAGATTCGCCTTGTACTCATACACTTCTATATTATAACCATAAGTCTTTGCTTGTTACTATACAATTTCTTATGGTAAACTAGACTTACCTACTTACTCGGAGAGCGCGATTGATTACATAAAATGTTTCTTGGTCTCTGACTTAAAGTCCACTTTTCTCTGTCCTCCGCAACCTATTACTACTGTCAGCTCAGGTTGGAGTTTCTCGATGAACTTCCAGCGGATCTTCCAGTAGACGCCAAAACCAAAGAGTATATAAATACTACGTAAGAGCCAAAACGATCGACGGCTTTTCGGTTGTCCTACGCATGCTTCACTAAGCAATCCTGACAACATTTCAAATTTTAAAATTACTATTTTAAGTTTTTCTCTGAATTAATATTGTAAAATAAGGTATACGTATTTTTTATTTTTCTTATCTATGCCATATTTTCCGAGAAATTTATTATTAAAAAGCTTATTCTAACAGGGTGTAACTGCAACAGTTCGGTGTTATGAATAAGATTACCGAAGCCACATTAGAAAAAAAAATTACATCTGTCAAAGTCAGCCTGTAGCGTAGTATTTTTTTTCTTTACATGCAGCTGACTTTTTATTATTCCACCGAACTCTGCTAGGTTGAGAGTTACAACTTAATTTCTTTGTAGTTACTGCACACAATTTTGGAAAAATAAGAATAATGATCAGCGTCGCAATATTTCGAAATGGTTTTCGAATTTTATTGCCTGAAATATGAAAACTTGTACATTCACCCATCCTCTCAAGTACTCTCAATATACCTTTGTACCTACTACATATTAGATTCTTACATGGGCAAACCAGCGAAATGTATGAAAAATTTAAGAAGTCGTTGTATCTCACAGATGTTTAAATCCCGTAAAAACTGCATAGGTCGGTAAAAGAGAATTTTATTGGCCTTTTCGAAAACGAGATGACATTTTTTTTCAGTAAGTACCTAATAGGAACCCAGCAATGTGAATTACAGCAGGAAAAAATATCTTAAAAGAGCACGTAAAAGCGAAAAAGTGTGGAGGATGTTGGGGTGAAATAGATTAATTAAATTTGCATAAGTTGGCACGCCACCCGGGGCGGGGTAGGGCGGGCGGGCGGTGTGGCGCGACGGGCGCGTCTAAATATGCGGAAAAAGTCACGTACCCGCGTCTCAGCCTCGAGGGACAGCATGTCTCTCGGAAACGACGAATTTTACAGACGTTGATAACTTAGGACCAGAGTATAGTTACTCATTTAGACAAATTAGGAGCTAGGTAGAGATTGAATCTCATTATTTCCAAAAGAATCTCATTATTTCCAAAAATACAATATCAAATTTTAAAAGCCACGATTGACAACATAACAAACAAGTGCTGAGCAAAATACCATGGTATAAAAAAAACGACTTCAAATGGATGGCTAGTTCAGCGACTTAATGAAAGAGTTAATGTTTTTGTTTCTTTAACTCGTCTAATTGGGACGACTGTGTCGTGGGACGAGTCGCTGAACTAGTCAAATTGATTAACTAAAAAGTAATAATACAACTGATCCAATTTTGATACAATTTACATGGGATTAACCTCTTTCTTTTTTTTTCGTCCATATATATATAAAAGAATCGGTCCGCTGTTGACGGAGAAATCAGTGAACTTACATAAAAAATACATACAGTTGAATATAGAACCTTCTCCTTTTGTGAAGTCGATTAAAAAGGGATGGCTGTGATCATTTTATTATCCCGCTCTATCATACCACAGTATATTATGTGCTCAAACCGTGCATTATGCATAATAAAGTAACAAGACTGTACGCAGTTAATATTTGTACAATAAAATACTATTTTTTGTTCGAGCAAGCGTCAAGAATGTAGTAAGAAATGTAGTATATGAACAGTAGAATGCATGAACAATTGAACACGATGTCGCATGACGAAACGAAATAGTTAAAGTACTATATTAAACAAAGCGCCATTTTTTATAATGTGGTAACATTGGACTGTTGTATTGTTGCAGGCGTTTTAGTGGTAAACGTGACGTGGCGAGGGAAGACCTATGTTGGCACGCTGCTGGACTGTACGCGGCACGACTGGGCGCCGCCGCGGTGAGTGCGCGTCAGAAAATGAACCTAAACATTTATTCAACACACAACAATATCTTTTACTATTATTTATTCTGTGACAATATTAAAAACATAGGTATTGTGCACGTCGTCACTGGCAGGACGAGCGGATTTCCATCGCTCCGTGCTTCGGAGGGCAGCACGTTAAGCTGTCCGTCACTGCTATTGTTGACTAATAGCAGTCGTTTTGCCATGAGAGAGCCATGTCAGAGGCCCTCGGGCAGCCTGATAAACTCTGACACCAGAGGCCAGCACTACTAGGCGGCGGGACGCTTTTTAGTCAGGACCAAGGAACAATTTTCGATTAAAGTGAAGACAGGTAGAATGAAAGATGTATTTTGGTTAGCTGTCCTTCAAAAGAAGATGCGAAACATTGCAAACCCGACACGCGATCTTGTCTGATTTCATAACCCAGCAGAAACCCTTCCACCAGGACATAAACTCCTTTAGCCACTCTGGAAATCTCTTAGTTGGCTTCTAGCCGGACCGCAGTCGAAAATACATTCACACGGAGATCAGGTGGAGTGCGATTGTGGTGCTGCCTTCCAGTCCATGACGCATTTTCTCTTCATGCCCTGCTCAATGTACATTTTCTTAATTTAGCCATTGCACCGATGATGCGGTGAAGCTAAGTTAGTTTATTAGGTATAAAACCTTTGACACGAAGAAGAAAATCATCCAAAATGTTTGGGGCGAGATTTGAAAGCCAACGGTGCTAAATTTCACTTGGCATTAAACCTGTCCTATATCTCATTCCAGGTTTTGTGACTCCCCGACCGAGGAGCTAGACGCGCGCACGCCCAAGGGACGCGGCAAGCGCGGCCGTGGAGCCGCGCCCACCGACATGACCAACTTCACGGAGACGCGCTCCTCCGTGCACAGCAAGCTGCGGAACGGAGGCGCCAAGGGGCGCCGCGCGCTCCCCTCACCGACCCCCTTCACACCCCCGCGCCCAGACTCCAAGCGGAAACGTACCTCGGAAGCGGAAGAGCGTCCTCCGACGCCGAAAGCAAAACGCCCGCCCCCGACGCCGTCGTCTCCGCCGCCCGACCCGGTACTCCTCGAGTGCCCCGAGCCGAACTGCTCCAAGAAGTACAAGCACGCGAACGGGCTGAAGTACCACCGGTCGCACGCGCACGGCGCCGACGACGACGACAAGGACGGCTCCAGCTCCGAGCAGGAGGAGGCGGCGGCGGAGCCCGCGTCGCCGCGCCCGCCCTCCGCGCCGCCCGCGCCTGCCACTCCCGTCAAGTCCCCCGCGCCGAAGTCCCCCGAGGCGCCTAAAGACAAGTCTCCCGAGAAGTCTCCGGAGAAGGCGGAGGAGTCGCCGGCGCCGCGGTTCGAGGAGCCGCCGGCGGCGCCCGAGCCGGTGCCGGTGCCCGAGCGCGCGCTCACGCCGCCGACGCCCGCCACGCCACCTGAGCCACCGCCCGCAGTGACTCCCACGCAATTCAAGGTGAGGGTTGTTTTTACTCGGGTCCTCCATTTCAGATCTTATAGTTCCCACAATCTTATGCATCATACATAGGTCTTTCTAGTCGGAATCAGAGTTAGGCAAGACCGTACGTCTGATCTGATCAGAAGATCTGCAGACCACGCCAGGGAAGCCATTAAATAAACTTCTTCTTTCGTTTGGCTTTGGTTGAAAGACCTCGATTAGTCCTGACTCTTACTCCTTTAGTTGAACTAGGCTTTAAAAGTGAAGTCTCGCTGCCCAAGGGTGCACCGGACGTTCTTGAATTGTACGGATCGATTTAAAGACAAAACCAGCAACACAGGAGTCTCCTGCCATTATAAACTGATGATAACTGTTGACTGACTTGTATGTTGTGCAGGTGAAGCCACGGTCGGCGCTGATGCCCGCAGAGGAGCGCAAGTCCACGGAGTCGGCCGCGGAGGAGTCCCCCGGCAAGCGGCGGCGGCGCTCGCCCACGCCGGGCGCGCGCTCGCCCGCCTACTCCGACATCTCGGACGACGCCGCGCCCGGCGACGCGCCGCCCGACCCTGATCCGCGGCCCTTCCCCGTCTACCACCAGGTGATCTATATACAGCAGCACCGTGTCATACCTACTGACAGACAGTTTTGACTGACAGACAACGCACAGCCTAAACCGGTGAACCTAGAGATTCGGGAGGTTTTTTTGAAATTATATCTCTAATGAGTGAAAGGGAGTGGCAAAAAGCTGCGGGGTGCAGCTAGCATATCACCAGGTAACGTAACTAGTATTTAGGCCGCGTACAGTGCGACGCGGATGACCTGCGCGGACGTCCGCGACGGACGGTCAAATGTATTAAGCCTAGAACGAATTCAGAGCGAGGCGGGCGTGGAGAGAGCAAGGAACTGAACGACAATTCGTCCGCTCCGGACAGTCCGCGTCTCACTGTAAGGTCCCTGTCAGACGGCAAGCGTCAAAAAGATTGACTCAACCGGTCAACTTTTGTGACTACATCACACTTACAGTGCCACCAACTCATCTGTGAACTGAAGGGTGTCGTAGTTGTTGCTTTGGTTTTTTGACTACATCACACTTACAGTGCCACCAACTCATCTGTGAACTGAAGGGTGTCGTAGTTGTTGCTTTGGTTTTGTGACTACATCACACTTACAGTGCCACCAACTCATCTGTGAACTGAATGGTGTCGTAGTTGTTGGTTTGGTTTTGTGACTACATCACACTTACAGTGCCACCAACTCATCTGTGAACTGAAGGGTGTCGTAGTTGTTGCTTTGGTTTTGTGACTACATCACACTTACAGTGCCACCAACTCATCTGTGAACTGAAGGGTGTCGTAGTTGTTGCTTTGGTTTTGTGACTACATCACACTTACAGTGCCACCAACTCATCTGTGAACTGAAGAGTGTCGTAGTTGTTGCTTTGGTGTTGTGACTACATCACACTTACAGTGCCACCAACTCATCTGTGAACTGAAGGGTGTCGTAGTTGTTGCTTTGGTGTTGTGACTACATCACACTTACAGTGCCACCAACTCATCTGTGAACTGAAGGGTGTCGTAGTTGTTGCTTTGGTTTTGTGACTACATCACACTTACTGTGCCACCAACTCATCTGTGAACTGATGGGTGTCGTAGTTGTTGCTTTGGTTTTGTGACTACATCACACTTACAGTGCCACCAACTCATCTGTGAACTGAAGGGTGTCGTAGTTGTTGCTTTGGTTTTGTGACTACATCACACTTACAGTGCCACCAACTCATCTGTGAACTGAAGGGTGTCGTAGTTGTTGCTTTGGTTTTGTGACTACATCACACTTACAGTGCCACCAACTCATCTGTGAACTGAAGGGTGTCGTAGTTGTTGCTTTGGTTTTGTGACTACATCACACTTACAGTGCCACCAACTCATCTGTGAACTGAAGGGTGTCGTAGTTGTTGCTTTGGTTTTGTGACTACATCACACTTACAGTGCCACCAACTCATCTGTGAACTGAAGGGTGTCGTAGTTGTTGCTTTGGTTTTGTGACTACATCACGCTTACAGTGCCACCAACTCATCTGTGAACTGAAGGGTGTCGTAGTTGTTGCTTTGGTTTTGTGACTACATCACGCTTACAGTGCCACCAACTCATCTGTGAACTGAAGGGTGTCGTAGTTGTTGCTTTGGTTTTGTGACTACATCACACTTACAGTGCCACCAACTCATCTGTGAACTGATGGGTGTCGTAGTTGTTGCTTTGGTTTTGTGACTACATCACACTTACAGTGCCACCAACTCATCTGTGAACTGAAGGGTGTCGTAGTTGTTGCTTTGGTGTTGTGACTACATCACACTTACAGTGCCACCAACTTATCTGTGAACTAAAGGGTGTCGTAGTTGTTGCTTTGGTTTTGTGACTACATCACACTTACAGTGCCACCAACTCAGTGAACTGAAGGGTGTCGTAGTTGTTGCTTTGGTTTTGTGACTACATCACACTTACAGTGCCACCAACTCATCTGTGAACTGATGGGTGTCGTAGTTGTTGCTTTGGTGTTGTGACTACATCACACTTACAGTGCCACCAACTCATCTGTGAACTGAAGGGTGTTGTAGTTGCTTTGGTTTTGGCAATCAATCGATAAGTGGACAATTTTTTGGAAATTTCGCTTTAACAATGTATAAATACTTGCTGCTCCCAGCAGCTTTGCCCGCGTGCAAACTTTACCACCCCCGTCATCCCATAGGAATGAAATTTCAAAAAATCCCTCCATAATGCATCTCCATAACATTGGTTGATATCCGTAACTTTGAAACCTGTTACTTTTACACCATCTGTCACTTTGACATCAGCTGTCTCTTTGACATCAGCTGTCTCTTTGACACCAGCTGTCTCTTTGACACCGAAGTGAAAATTCCCATAAAAACAAGTTTTTTTTTTCTAAATCGTGATGAAATTTACCCCATACATGTAAGTATATAAAAATACAAGGACATATCCTTTTCTGTATCCCTGACAACATGTGTGCAAAATTTAATAATGTTCAGTTGAATAGTTAAGGCGTGACAGCGTAACAAACAAACTCACTTTTGCATATATGATATCAGTAGGATATTCTTTTTACAACCCAAACATCACTGCGATCATTACAAAATGAAAACGCGTGGCGGCTGTAGCTCCAGAACTGATAATCCAAACTAATATAACAAAAGTGAAAGTAACTCTCTATAACATTACCTTTGCAAACGGCTGAACCGATCTGGATGAAAGTATGGAGATAGTTTGAACCCTGAGCGAGGACTTATGTACTTTTAATCGCGATAAACTGTACTCCGCGCGGACGAAGATGCCTGCAAAAGCTAGTGCACACCAATGTGTTAACATTTAGCACTCCTTTGCTGCAGTACTACGGGCAGCCCCCATACCTCCCGCCCGCGCACCCGCCCGCCGCCCCGCCGCCCTCTGAAAAGAACAAGGAAGACCTCGCTAAAGTAGACTCTAAGGCTGACATCAAAGTAAGTCAACTAAATCATTCTAAAGCACGGCCGCGATATAGAGATGAATCCGGACAATGACCCCTCACTACTCATCTCTGTCGCTCGCGCATATATGCGACAGTGCTGTCTGTTTATCTGTCTATTACGGCCGTGCTTTATTATCTGATCGAATTTGCAGAGGGGTGTTGTAAGTATTTGTATCTGTGTCTGTCTGTGGCATCGTAGCACCCAAAGAAATAGACCGATTTTGATGCGTTTTTTTATGTTGGAAAGCTAATGTGATCGAGATGGTTCTTAGCTATATAGTTTATGTCGGGATTAATAAAAAAAACAAATTATGCTGGTTTAAATTTATTGAACGTTTTCTACTGGTAGCGGTTTTTCAGATTAGGTTTAGTGTAGGTTTTCGTTAGTTAAATTACTTATTTGTTATATATTTATCAATTAAATCGTTGTATTTTCTGAAATCAATAATTCTGTTGTACTGAACTAGGTATCTCTTGGTTTATAAATATTTTCAAGATTAAAGTTCTGAATTTGAGTTATTTTGATTGTTGCCTAATATATCTTCGGAATAATCTTAACCAATTTTGGGTGAATATTTTTTATTTGAACGAATCGCCATTCATGAAGGTCCCAAATAAATTTCACGAAAATTGATTTAATAGTTTTTAGTAAACCTATTTGAAGTCGTTTTTTTTTGTCGAAACATATTTTATTAAAGGGCATGTACTTTTGTTAACTAAACATTAACTACGACAAAATATTACTAACTACCTACATGAAACAGTTGGAACCCACATGCCATTACCGGCTTATAGGTAGTCCAAGTGTTCTCTCACACTACCAGTTGGCAGCGTACCCAACATTCTGGCGGCATTGCCCCGCTGAATTGCAATGCTAATTCCATGAGACAAATATGTACCAGCATTATGGTCACGCGTCGCAGCTAAAAGGCGCTCAGATAGCTTTTTGAAAATACGATATGTATTCTTACTGCGTACATTATTTTCCTTATTAAAACTATCCATCTATTCCAGGACAGCAAACCTGAGGGCAACCCCCCCAAAGTGCTTCCCCAGCATTTCTACCCCTACAACTACGTGCCGAATTTTTCCTACAACGTAGAGGGGGGTGCGCCGCCCCCTTTAGAAGACAAGAGCAAAGACGCAGACCGGTCTAAGACGACCCCCAGCCCTTTGGACAAGGGGAAGCAGAGGCCGCCCGATGGAAAGGAAAATCCTTCGCGACCGAACGAGAACCACCAGATATTGAAGGAGAGCATTGAAATGAAGGCTCAGATGGGACCGTACGCCTTCCAGAGACCGCCGCATGTTAGAGAAGAGGAATTGAGAAGGTATGTCGTGTAGACTTGTATTTAAACATTGAAATGAAGGCTCAGGTGGGACCGTACGCCTTCCAGAGACCGCCGCATGTTAGAGAAGAAGAATTCAGAAGGTATGTCGTGTAGATTTGTATTTAAACATTGAAATAAAGGCTCAGGTGGAACCGTACGCCTTCCAGAGACCGCCGCATGTTAGAGAAGAAGAATTCAGAAGGTATGTCGTGTAGATTTGTATTTAAACATTGAAATGAAGGCTCAGGTGGGACCGTACGCCTTCCAGAGACCGCCGCATGTTAGAGAAGAGGAATTGAGAAGGTATGTCGTGTAGACTTGTATTTAGACATTGAAATGAAGGCTCAGGTGGGACCGTACGGCTTCCAGAGACAGCCGCACGTTAGAGAAGAGGAATTGAGAAGGTATGTCGTGTAGACTTGTATTTAGACATTGAAATGAAGGCTCAGGTGGGACCGTACGGCTTCCAGAGACAGCCGCACGTTAGAGAAGAGGAATTGAGAAGGTATGTCGTGTAGACTTGTGTTTAGACATTGAAATGAAGGCTCAGGTGGGACCGTACGGCTTCCAGAGGCAGCCGCACGTTAGAGAAGAGGAATTGAGAAGGTATGTCGTGTCGACTTGTTTTTAAACATTGAAATGCAATTAGTTCGTCTATCACGGGAATCGAGTCTCGAAGATTTTATAAAAAAAGTTTTTTGGTGATTGAACTACAAATTTATTTATTTTTTCCATTTAGTAGCGCTATAAGACATTGCTTCTCGCAACAAACATGATTCTAGGTCAACGGGTCCCTAAAGGTTTTGATTCCCGTGCGAGTGTCAAATTATGCGGCATAAACGGCTGTATCTTTTGATTGCGTTAACGTTGACTTAGAAGTTTGTTTTTTTTACAGCTCCAAGGGATTGCAGACCTGAGTATTTGACATTAATTTCAACTTGCTACCTAAACGCGTTCCAGAGAAAAAGGGTCTTGACAAACAGACAGACGGACAAGAAAGCAATCCTATAAGAATTCCTTTATTCCTTTTGAGGTACGGAACTAAATAAATCAACATTCAATTTCATGATGGCAAACGTTTTCAGATACTACATGAGCCTCGAGCAGCGGCGGAAAGAGGGAGGCGTGGAGGCGAAGCCCCCCGGGGCGGCGCCTCCGCCCGTGCCGCGCGCGCCGCCGCAGCCCGCGCACAAGCAACCCGCCAAGGACAAGGAAGACAAGCCCAAAGAGGAAGTCAAGGTGAGGATACCCTCATCGTAACAAAAATAAATACATCCATAACTAGTGGTTCGAGGTAGTGCTGGTCTCGGGTGTCAGAGTTAGTCAGGCCGCCCGAAGGCCTCTAATATGGCGACTGCTTTAAGTCAATAACAGCCGGTACATCTCCCTGAGAGTGAGTTGCATCACCCTGAATTAAAAAAAAAAACTGAAACAATCGCTTTACTACAGTAATTTTAATGAAATTTAAAATCGAATCTCTGTCAACTGTATCTCCACGCTCACAATGAACTGTCCACAGGTGAAGCAAGAAGGCCAGAAGCCGACAACGGAGACCCAAGGGCCGCCGCCACCCCCCACTTCCTCGTACTACCTGCCGCCCTACATGCAGGCGCCACACTACGGGGCGCTGCCCTTCGAGCCCGTGTACCGCGCGCCCCTCAGCCCCATGATGGGCTTCGGGGGAGCCTGGCCCGTGCCGCGGTACCACGCGCCGGAGGACCTGTCGCGCCCGCCGGCGCCAAAACTGGACCTGCAGGTAATAAGCACGGGACAGACTAGGCAAGCGGTTTCACACGATCTCAACTGATAGAGTCGTCCTGTTAAAAAAAAAACGTCTTATATTAATGGCTTGTATTTATCCGATTACCAAAAGAATCCATATCCTTACCAAAGCTGGTAAATAAACACCATATTGCGCTCAGTAATTGAGAACATGTTGTAAAGGTCTATTACGAACTTTTTTTTCCGACTTTCGCTTTTTGTCGACTTTTTATTATTTACATTTTGTGATAGAGGTAAATAAATAAAAAATTATGTACCTCATTATTTATTTCTCTCATTTAGCCGACTTATTAGAAATTAATAAATTTCAATGCTCGGCCTTTGTCGACTTTTTTCAATTTTCTATATAAGTTTATATTTTTGCCGACATTTAATAAAAAATAATTGAAAAATATACAAATATCAAACTTTGTGTAGTAGGTAAGTGGTGAAATCATATTCTTGCTTTTTATATGGCAACTTAATTAAACAAAACTGTTTTCTTTAACTTGCTACTTTGCATTATATTTTCTCATCAGAATTAAACAGAACCTTAAAACATTACTTACAAACAAACAAAAGTCGGATAAAATAAAAATAGAAATAAGAAATTGTAAAAAGTCGGCGAAGCTATAACAAAATGTATGTAAATAATAAAAAGTTGTCAAAAAGCGAAAGTCGGCAAATTCCTAATAGACCGTTGTAAATGGTAAAATACCACGGATCGTTTTTCTGGGTTTCAAAATATGAAAAAATATCTACGCACATTAAGGCCTTCTAGCCTACCGCGACCGAATTGGATCCGTACTTTTCCGCTTTGGGAATGTTTTTTTAGTTATGTGTGGTTAGTACCACAGAACAAAGACTGGTTGAGGCCAGACCAGGCCTGTAGGAAAGACCTGGCACAGATTGTTTCATGACAAAGATGATTGGCGTAACAGTGGGTGGATTGAGATGGCAATGATGATGACGATCCAGCCACTGAATGTGTTTTGTTTCTCCCAGCAGTACTACGCGCCGCCGCACGCGCCGCCGCACAAGATCCACGAGCTGCAGGAGCACGGCAAGTCTCCGCCGACGCGCGCCGCGCCGCCGCGGCCCGACGCGCCCAAGGACGCGCGCTCGCCGCCGCCGCAGCGGCACGTGCACACGCACCACCACACGCACGTCGGCCTCGGTTACCCGCTCTACCCGCCGCCCTATCCAGGTACACGCACCAACTGTAATATTCATGTATAACATGTTGGAACAAAATGACAAGTGATGTCCGCCTTGTTGAGACAATATGACAACTGATAACTGCCATGTTCAGACAAAATGACAACTGATAGCCATGTTGAGACAATTCATTGATATCTGCCATGTCGAGACAACATGACTAGTGATATCCAACATGTTGAGGCAATAACATTAGCGATATCTGCCATGTAGAAACAATATGACAAGTGATTATCCCTCATGTAGAGATAATACGACAAGTGATATCCAACATGTAGAGACACTAACAATAGCGATATCCGCCATGTTGAGACAATATGACACGTGATATCCAACATGTAGAGATAATAATAATAGCGATATCCGCCATATTGAGACAATATGACACGTTATATCCAACATGTAGAGACAATAACAATAGTGATATCCGCCATGTTGAGACAATATGACAACTGATAACTGCCGTATTCAGGCAATATGACACGTGATATCTAACATGTTGAGACAGTAACAATAGCGATATCTGCCATGTAGAAACAATATAACAAGTGATTATCCCTCATGTAAATATAATATGACAAGTAATTATCCGTCATGTAGAGACAATATGAGAAGTGATATATCCGACATGTTTAGATACTTAATATGCCACGTGATATATTCCACGTGTTGAGATAATATGACAAGGGATATCTACTTCACTTCTTGTTTTATGACATTTGTGGATTTGCACAATATTGGATAATAAGACAAGTAATATCCGCCATCTTTAGACAATATGACAATGACCAGTGATATCCGCCATGTTGAAACTATATGGCAGGTGACATCCGCCATATTGTTCGTTTTCGTAACACTATGAACGTGAATGGGTTTACACCTTATTTGTCGTAAAGAGTATTTCCACATTTTACAGCATCATTTATTTTCCTTAATTACTAAGGCGTGATAGAATGATGGCTAGTCTACTCCTCACATGCGTCGTATTCACGTAATTACTAAGGCGTGACAGAATGATGGCTAGTCTACTCCTCACATGCGTCGTATTCACGTAATTACTAAGGCGTGATAGAATGATGGCTAGTCTACTCCTCACATGCGTCGTATTCACGTAATTCCGTTTAACAGACATTTAAAAATAGCTAAGTATGTATATATATATATATATATATTTTTTTTAATCTTTGGCACATCTTTTTTTTAACATTTGTTTTGACAGTTTGGTTTGAATTACCACATGAATGTCTCAATGTTAGGCCCGTTTTACCCCACGGCGGTTATATATATACGCACAGAGTCAACGTTGCGAGGTGCTATAACGGCGCGTGTTGCTTGGTTGCAGGCGCGCGATAGCGAGCGCCGGCCTCGCGTCGCGGCGCCGCCGCCTCGCCGTCCTAGAGTAACGGAGCTTGTCTGTTGCAGCGGCGGCGGTGCTCGCCAGCACGCAGGCCGTCGTCAACTCGTTCCCGACGCCCCCCAAGTGAAGGGGGGGCCGCCGACCCCAGGACCCCCAAGTGAAGAGGGGGGGCCGCCGACCCTGCCCTCCAAGTGAAGTGGGGGGTCGCCGAGACTCAGGACCCCCAAGTGAAGTGGGGGACCCAGACCGCGCCCCCCCGCGCGCGTGACTTTAATCTTTATGCCAGTAGCCATAATTTAAACACTGTGATCTCGCGTAACCCACGAAATGTGTATGTGAAGTGCGCTTTGAATGTTTAGAATGTGAACTGATAGTTACCTCTAGGAGTGTCCCGAGACTTGCGAAGGGCGGGCGCCGCGGACCTGGCGCCCGCCCCCGCCCTTCCACGTTCACTAGTGAAAGCACAAACTAACTCTGTAAATATTAGTGTATGTGTAAATGAACCGTTCTGTTAGCGTACCTAAGAGTTTAGTTAATCAGTGTAATATAAACATCGAAATCTCCAATCCTCCATCTGGGCGTTGTACTGATGTCTGAGAGCCCCCGCGTCTAAATTTGTATCGATTCGAATAAACGGTCCCGTATGATCTTAATTTATGAAAACTGCATTCCACGAGAACGAAGCGTGCGTGTTTAGTTTTTAAGTTATTGTCTAAGTATTTAGAGTGTAAGTTTAAATGCGTCATGTGATTATACGATGTGGTTCGTAGTGTGCACAAGAGAACTATTGTACTGTCGTAGCGAGCATCCTATAGATTGGTCGTGTGGACGTCGCGTCGCGTGTATAAATGTCTGCTTCTATTGGTAACTAAAACCTCATAGTCCGTTATTTTGTCAAGTACAAGCGTCGTTAGAGTTTCGTACACTTTCTCTTCTGCACAATATATAAGTCTCCTTTGTTGAAAAGTGATTTTATTTCCTAAATAAGCATTTAGTACACGGTAACTATCCTATTAGTGCTAAACGTGGTTTTAGTATTGTTTTTTAAGACTAGTCTTCCAATGATTTGACGATGTCCTCCCTTTAATGTTTAGTTTGTCCATGGAAGCCAAAATAAATTTTAGAAGTGTGTTCTCCGATCTAAATGTTTGTTATGCCGCGTTACATTCTCGCTAAGAACTTCCGAGACAGTTCAAGAAAGTGCCCGCGCTTTTACAACCGAGAAGGTTCTTTGGTTGATTCTCGAGAATTCGGGCGAGAATATAACCGGTGCTATTCGATGAGAATTAAAGCAACTATGCAATCATTATTATATTCATCTTTTCGCAGACATAGAATGAACAGCGCACTTGTGGCCAAGGCTCAACAAAACGTAACGGGACTAAAATGTATTACCTTGTTCATACATTCAGTAACCAATCGCAAATACTGTAAAACAGCACTCTAGGGCCAGCTCCAAACTTCTCTATGCATCAATATCACGTAGGAAAAAAGGGGACTCATAGACCCAGGAAAAAAATGCGAAACCGTTCGCGCTAGGTACTGACCCAAGCAAACCGAATGCAACCCGGCAATAGGAAGTTTGCCGCTCGTAGTTCGCCGCGAGCAAGCGACAGAACACGTCGAGACGCAAAAACTTTCAAATCATCGTCCTTTGTGGTGAAGTGCTGCAAGAATAAAACCAAGCGCCAAAAATAATAATTCCAGTATTTTCACAAATAAGTAATCGTTTAATTGTGTTTAAAAAATAAAACGTTCGAAATATTTCGTCCGTGTTTCAAATCTCAACCCATTTTTCTGGGTCTGTGGGGATGTTATATTATCGCCAGCATCTACAAAAATCGGCGTTCGTCCGTCCGTTTTATCGGTAGTAAAAGGTCAATTATTTGTTTGTCAGGTCCAAGTCCTGTCGGCTATCGGTATCCCGTACGGGTATATAAGACTATTTTTGCAAGTTTTGCAAAAAAATAACATTTTCCTTCCTCAAATACAGATTTTGTGTATGAAAAATCTGAGTCGACGAAATTCTTGAATTCTTTCTTCGGCTAAAACTTCCATTTTCGACAAGAGCCGAAAACAGCTGTTTTACTGTATTTGTCAAGTGACTGTACCCGACGAGCATACCATTAAAATTCTTTCCCTGGTCTAGTCATCTTTCTGTGTCATGTCATCAGAAAGATGAACCTATTTTTATAATATTGTCTGTCCGGCAGTCTGTTGGACAATAAATGGATATCGTTAGATAATAATGCATTTCATTTGGCTGTTAGCTCGTACACTATCCGTCAAGTGAAATAAAAATAAGGATCTCCTACACAGATGCCATATTCAGTTTAATATTAACGCGTTCTTAGTACATTTAGTATAATATCGCGAAACGAGTAAACAAAGCTTACTTGTAGCGATACAAGTGAGAAAAATTATTGTATTTCGCATCTGTGTGGGGAACCTTTAGTCCAATTTCATGACATAGTCAATGTACACGCGTACCTGTTCTACATATATACCTACATAACAAAACAATAAAAACTTTTTTAGGTATTGTAGGCCTAAATGCTAAATGGACGAGAGCAGTCTTATAACCAGTGATTTGTATTGTAAAAATTGTTTTATTTTAAACCAGATTGATCTACTTAATTAGAAGAATTATACAGTTTGAAAATGTATAGGTATCCCATATGAAGGGACTGTTTGATTGTAAATTCGTCATTTTAACCTTGTTTCGAGATTATGAAAGTATGTAACTTTGATTGGAAGTTTAAATGTATTTTGTTAAACTGCGTTTTCAATTAGCTTTTGAAAAGGATCCGGCGAGCATTTGGTCGTGCGAATTTTAAATGTAAAAGGCCTATCTTTGATGGTTCTGAGTAATTGCTTGCTATGGCGTCACCTCGACGAGCGAGTAAACCGAGCGTTCCGTTTAATATACGACCAAAATTATCTTCGTGTGGATACCAAAGAGTATGCAAATACTATGGATACTATCCCGTTCAGTTTAATTTTAGTGGCATCTATTTAGAACTATTAAAATAATAATTGAAGTTGAGATCGTGAGACGGACATACGAAATGTGTCGAACGGATTTACGCAACTTCTACCAGCGAGTCTTTCGCCGGTAGAATCGTCGTGCTGCTAATTTCAATTATGATCTTTTTAGTTATAGATACCACTAAAATTAAACAATGCGTGATAGTATCCACAGTATTTGTATACCTACTCTTTGGTATCCACACGAAGATTTTGGAGATGTCCACATAAGTCTACGCCTAAGTAGAGATCGCGCGAATTCGTTTTGAAAAATGTGCTCTATACTACGTAATTTCGCGAAAACTGACGATGTTCACGGCTGTTCGCGGCTTACATCTGTAGCGGATAATAATTTGTACATAATTTAGTTTTATTTTCTCGTCTATCGCGGAGTTGAGGGACTCTAGTCCGCTTCAAACAGAAAACCACTTAGGTTAGGACACATTTGTTAAAATTTGTTGCCAACATTACAAATAAAGTTGTGTACGACATCAATTAAATGTAAGGCATTTTCAGATTAACGACGCTAAGGCGTTGTGCGATTAAAATTTTTGTCCTGCTCGTCCAGGTGCAGTTTGAGCGGGAGAGGTGCTGCAGCTATGTAGTCGATTTTATAAAAGTTGAATGATTTTGAACGACACACGGTATAATATATACATATAGTATGGATCGAAAAATAACAAGGCAAGAATTTAAATCAACTTAACTATCTTACAGGTCGATTTCTGATATTAGTTTATGATATTTCACTTTTCTAAAGACCAAAAAAGAGCAGTTTAAAACTAAATTTTTGATCGAGAAAACGTAGTGTAAGAGCAAAAGCAGCAATATCCCTTATGTCCCTAGGGACATTGCTGTTTGTTTTTTGAAAGCAATATCAGCAATATCCTTTGTTACCTAGGGATATTGCTTTTATATGATTCATGTTTACAAGTTGTTTGTCTACATACTTCAGATGTGGAAAAGGACGTGGCCAAAGTGCGTATCTGTTTGGAGCGGACTAACTTTATAGCTTATGAAAACGCAGTCTATTGTTCGTTTGTATGAATGTAATAGACACACATGCGTGTGGTAGCTAACTGATCTCAGAACGCGTTCTGTGTTACAGACTGATGGTCCGATATCCCGATAGAAATTACCACAGAAATTACAGCAAGGATAAAACGTGGAATCGGCAGCATTCACATGAGTTTCGCTCACGACGTTCACAAGCGAAAACTGAACAGCGAAATTCCGCTTCCGCGTGATATCCCTGTACGGTTGTTATTCATGTTGTTACGCTTTCATTTTTCGTACCAATGCAGACTTGGTATGGTAATTGTATTTATAATGTACGAATATATTGAACATTTGTGTATTTTTTTGATGTAACAAAGCCAAGTTTGATTTGTCTTAGAGAAGAAATTGAGACGTTGGAAAAAAGGAATAATAAAGATAAATTATTTCTTAAAAAAATGTGTTTTATTTAAATATACTTATACCAAATTACAGTAGGTACGTTGAGTCATGGTTGTGTGTATTTATATACATTATGCCTAATTTATTGTGGGTTGACTAGGAACTCTTCAAATACGTTGTTATATTATGATTTCAGAGCGTATCCCCAAATGCTCGTTGCTCAGCTAGAAAGTTGTCTACATAGTATGATGTTTGAAGAACAATCTATAGTACAGTCAGCGAAAAAAGTACCTGAACATATCAGATTTCATTTTATTTACACACTGCCTTACCTACCTGTAGACTCAATGAGCGCTATTAGCATTAACATTGTCAAAATCCATACAAAAATAACGATTTAATGCCGGTTAAAAGTTAATTGAGGTCTAAGTACTTATTTTTTAAAATATTTTTGAATGTCTGGATGAGGTCGGCACAGTCCAGAGACGGATGGGGAGAGAAGGCTTACACCCAGCAGTGGGTGGAAACAAGCTGATGATGATGATATTGAATGTATCAGCAAAACGAAATCTTCATGCTTTTTAAAATGTTCAATGCAACCTTTGTCGCTACTGTACGCTATGGCGTTACCAGAAAATATGTAAAGGATGACTTATACAATCTGATTGCCGCATCTTTATAAGTCAACTTTTTTAAATTCATGTAAGTGTATTTGCTATTTTTATGGCAGATCCAATACAATATTTTTTATTAGCCTTATGTATATACGTTTTAGTCTACTTACATAAAAAAAATGAATTCTATTAAATTCATTCCTAAAAAATACTTCATGTATTATAAATGTGCTTTAAAAATAATACAGTGCATGGTAACCTAATACAAAATATTTATTTCTAAATTATAATAATCTCTGTGTTTAAAAATTGCTAAAACTTATTTTTGCTAACAAGAAATAAACAAAACAGATAAATGTAATTTAATCAAATGTGGCCATCTACACTGAGGTAGGCTACAGGTGGCCTTTGATTGTATACTACTGTCAGATTATTTTATTGTCTTACATTAAAATACATAATTATGGCTATAAAATATTATAATAAAAATAAATTATTCAAAAATACTGATTCACAAAAGTAAAAGGTACAAATATGACATTGTATTTTTTCTCAAATTAGTATAAAAAAGTAGTTAAAAATTCTTTGGTCCCTATATTACAGAAAGGAGGCAAATCTTGTCGACTTCACTTCAGGTAAATTACACTTACATTTTTAATAAATGTAAAATAAATACTAAGTTTGTTTAATAATTTAGCGAGAATAATCACAATCCATAATTTTCAAGATAATCAAAAATTTACAAAAACAACTTCTCAACTTTAACTTAGATAGTAAAAATTAGGAAAAATTGATAATTCCTTTTATTTTTATAACCTAGAGATCATTTGGAACTAACTATATCTCAGTCCATTTGAGTTACAACTTAGAACCTAACTGAACTGAGTTCTAGAGAACTCGCAATCTTGTGCCCTTCCCATATACTAGGTAAACATTAGGTTTGATATTTATATAACCATTGTTTTTATGGTTCTCTTTAAATAATATTATTATGCATCTTTATCACAAATGCACAGTTCACTAACATTGAAGTTTTAAAAGACGGGTAAAAAAATTTTTTTTTTTTTTAGGTACTTCTCGTTGAATAGAACAAACTGAACCGATTTCTATGCATTAAATTATTGTCGAATTTATATCGTAGCTAAATAAACATAAGTTATGACTGATTGTCAACTTAATACTTCGCTGATAGTCAGTTGTCAGTCAGTATTTCTTATAACTTAGTACAAATTTCAATCATCACAGAAAAGTTAGCCAGCGTTTGTGAAACCGGGCTAAATATCGTCAGGCCGGAATTGGCCCATGGCCTTGTACAATAGATACAAGCCAAGCATTGTCCTTTCTTTACATGGCCAGGTGGCCGGTAGACCATGTTAAGCGCCGCTATCGAGGTTCTGTTGCTGATGATGACAGCACAAAATAGTTAACCAGCATTAGTGTAACCGCGTTAAATATCGTCCAACCGGAGCTGTTGCATTGAGATATAATGGCCCATGGCCTTGTACAATAGATACAAACCAAGCATTCTCCAATCTTTGTGCGGCGAGGTGGCCGGTAGAACTTTGACGGCATAAAAGAGTTAACCAGCGTTTGTTTAACCGGGTTAAATATCGTCCGGCCGAAGTTGTCTCTCGCCTTCATTTATAAATATGCCCATGGCCTTGTACAATAGATACAAGCCAAGCATTCTCCGTTCTTTGTTCGGCCAAGTGGCCGGTAATCCGTAGTAAGTGCCGCTTTTCAGGTTCTTCAAGTTGGTGATGCCTATGACGTCTATCATAGCTGCCTCGTACGTGTAAGCTTCGGCTGGGATGACGTTTTGGAATATGTGCAAGCAAACTACGCCGACCTGAAATTAACAAAAAAAAAGTGTATCAATTTTGATGAAATATAATTGTTGGGACCACACTGGAGGTGAGAAATTGAAATTGAAAAAAAACATTATAATTGGTTCAGAAATCCTAGAGATATGATATAGATAAAAAAAAAACAAGTTTATTGAAATTTATATTGGACCACACCAGTCTGTCTCAGTCACACTTCCAAATATAAAAAAAAAAAAACTAAATCTGCACAGAAATCCCGGAGATAAATAAATTGAGTTACTAAAACGGATTCATTCCTACCACCATCATTATTTTCATTATTACCTAACAACTACCGTGCGCACGCGCAGTATGCGCGCGGTAGTGCGCGTGGTAGCTTTATCGGGCGCGAAAAATAACTTTTTGTTAAATTCTATATTGGGGGGCCACACTGAATATCTCTATCTTGTGATCCTGTGTAATAAAAAAATACGTTTCATAAATCCCGGAGTCACGACATAATCTATTCTATTTCTATTTTTTTAGTTAATTTTTTGGCTGCGATGTTTTTAAGTTACAAGTGAACACAAGGGCTGTACAAAGTACCATAGTACAAATAAACCATTTCAAATGGATTAACTAACAACTAAAAATAAACTACTGATCCAATTTTGATACAATTTATATGGGGCAACCTCTAGAGTATAACTTTATATGGGGCAACCTCTAGAGTATAACTTTATATGGGGCAACCTCTAGAGTGTAACTTTATATGGGGCAACCTCTAGAGTATAACTTTATATGGGGGCAACCTCTAGAGTGTATCTTTATATGGGGCAACCTCTAGAGTATAACTTTATATGGGGCAACCTCTAGAGTATAACTTTATATGGGGCAACCTCTAGAGTATAACTTTCAAACAAAACTAGTATTTACATATTCGGTCGGCAATTGACGGAGATATCGAAGAACGTATTAAAAACACATACAGCCGAACATAGAACCTACTCCGTATGAGAAGTCGACCCAAAACTAAAATAATACAAAACTTAGGAAGAAATAAATATCTATGTATATAATACCTGGTTTTGCCATATGTTGAGGATGTGTTGTACCTTCTTATCGTTAGACGTGGTGAAGCCTCGCTTCCACAGGGTCAGCGCTTGGTACAAGTGCGCGTAGGGCCTCGAACGTTTGCCTGTAACAGTGCACGGGTCTCATCAAATACAGTCCAGCGAAAACACAGTTTAAATCTTAATCAGGCGGCTAGGAAATTCAGCATTTTGTTTATAAACAATATAGAGGCAATAACTAAAATTTTTTTATATGTTAAAAGAAACTATGGTCAAATATGTGATCTCTCTAAGTACCTAGGAAAATATGGTCTATCTAAGTACCTTGCCCTGGACTTACAAAAGTGTTATAGCTAGCGGCACGTAAGTCTAGCGGTGAACGAAACGTGGCGGGGATCTTGGCAGCGTCAGTTTTCGGGATAAAAGTATTCAACATTTTAACACTGTCTACGCATCAACCTCCGCCAGTGCGGGGACCGGAAGGGACGACGAGCCACCACACCATGCCGGCACCGGCACCCATATATATAGTGCTCCAGCGCCGCCCGCGGACACTTGCCCCTGCGCCTCCCTTTGTTATACTGCTCACCGTAATAATTAACTTAGATATTGATTATACCGCACCATTTAATACAGTCCATTAAATCTTATTATTTACCATCCACTAGTAGTCCCTTTAACAAACACATTATATAAACTTTGACTGTGCCAAGATCCTCGCCACGTTTCGTTCACCGCTAGACTTACGTGCCGCTAGGTATACTGATGACGATGATGATATATTAATTACTCTAAAAAAAAGTGTTTTCTTGTATGGTAAATTGCCTGCTTAAGGGTTAAAAACCAGTGTCTCAGGGTGACGAGCGCAGTGCAGTGACGCGCAAGATTTTGCAACCAATGTTCTGGATGGCTCTGCAACTGTTATGTACAGGCGTGACGCTTACCATCAGGAGAGCGACCTGCTCGTCTCGTCACTCAATAGAATAACAAAAAATACAATGAGTCTCGGCCACAAGACTCGGTGACTTTAACAGTATGTTAACACGATCGACTCTTTGAATAATTAAATAGGTGGGTGTAACCCACTATTAATTAATGGCAGGTTTTTTACTTTTAAGTGTTTTGTTTATTTCATCGGCTTCAATAACTCAAATCTATGGAAGCATAAAAAATATACTCTTTTAAAGGTGAAAATATGACTTCCGTACATAATAATCATTAACTTCACTTTTTTTAGACATAAAAAAGTAACAGACATTTCTTATGTCGTTGATCATGACATGAGGCAGGACAGGACAACTGTATTTTTTTACCATTTGCCCCTAAAAAGACCCTGCAGGCAAAGCATTAGTGTCAGGTGGCAGTAAAAATGAAACCTAATCTATGTTATATCGAATGAGGCAGTTTTATGCCGACCTCCGGGGATCGATGTACTCAAAAATGGCTTAACGACTTCTATTAATTGTTATGAAGCAAGTCCCGGGTTAACATGAACTCCGAAGTACAGAGCGATGACAAATCCGTACATTGAGTCATTGGTGGGGCCGAGAATCGAACCTAGTGTAGTTTTAATGCAAAGTCCACATATTACAGCTCAGCCACCAGCGACCTTAAGGTACCAGAAGGGAGATTACTCACCTTTCCCGACATAGAAGATAGAATTAACAAACGTGGTCCACATCTCAAGCTTGCTCTTCTGGTTTCTAGCGGGCAGGTTCTCTGTTTGCCGCGGACCCAGAAGTAAGTACGTAAAGGAAGTCTTGGACTTCCTTTTCCCCTCGCGCCACTCTATTATAGATAGCAGAATAGAGAGAACACTCACCTTTCCCGACATAGAAGATAGAATTAACAAACGTGGTCCACATCTCAAGCTTGCTCTTCTGGTTTCTAGCGGGCAGGTTCTCCGTCTGCCGCGGGTCCAGAAGCAAGTACGTAAAGGAAGTCTTGTACTTCCCCTCGCGCCACTCTCGCGAAGGGTTAGCGAAGTCCAAGCGGGTCTTCCGTTCAAGCTCCTCGTAGGGAGTGAGCGTTTGCATCCACTCGTCTGAGCGAAGGGATTTCTCCATTTCTATGCTGTATGCTGAAAAATAATATATTTTTAATTTTGTGTGGTTTTTTAGGGACCCAAAAGATCCAAATGGAGTCTTATAACGAAGCCTACGACATCCGTCTGCCTGTCTAGCTGTCTCTCCTACCTTTAAAGAATCAATTTAGAGTTCTTTGAATAGAGAGGGAGAGATCTTTTGAACTGTAGGTAACCGGTTGGAACTGCGGCGGGTATTCTAACAAATAACAAAAAAATAAAAGATTTTCAAACAGTTGAAGAACTTTTAGAATAGCAATTTTGGTGTTAACGTCTCACAAAGAAACCGTAACTAAAATAAAAATGATGAATTATATATTACTAAAAAAACTTTCGGGTTTCGTTTCATGCGACGTTAAAATGATGCGGTTTTCGCCCCGTAATGCTTGGAATTGTAGGTAGCTACTGAGATATTGTTTTGAAAGCCTCTGTACTATACATATTATCTACGACGGCTGCGGCTTTTTTGTTTTTTTTTGCTTTTTGTCTTACCAAGACTAGCCGGGACTACTAATAAAGTTGCTATACTTTGAACACACTTTGAAATTGAACGTAGCGCCTTGATCGCAAATTAACTTGAAATTTTACCTCTATCTAACAGTAATTTTAATTTGTTAGTTTTATTTGCAATTTTCAATAATTTCACAACCATTGTGATAGAAATAAAAAATAATACTGAAATTTTAATAAAAATTAATTAAATTAAACCATACAAAATATAACTAACCCTAAAAATAAATTGTCAAACTGACAAATAATTTTCAGTCGAAAATATTACCTAGTAAAAACTTTTTGGTCAAAAGTCATTCTTTAAACAAACTTTTTGCATCTTCGTGCGTCTCTCTCTCTCTCTCTTTCTTTCTTTCAGAATAGGCCAGAGTGCCCTGAATGTAAAAGTAATAGGCTGGGCCCTATTACCTAAAGCGACAAATCATAATAAAACTACAAATGTCGTCGAATACGCCACACCTGCGTTTCATATAACAAACAAATCACGACATTTCGATAGTTTGACTGACATTTGTCGGTTCAATTGACATTTGTCAGTGTACTATAGTTTTATGAAATAGGGTTGATTGGGGGATTGGCTGGAGGCCAATTTTCACGAAGTGATATAAATATCACAATAGATATATATATCGAAAATTATATGGATTTTTCGACATTTATCTACTGTGATATTTATATCACTCCTTGAGAATCGCCCTCCTGGTGTTGAAGATGTGATTAATAATGGATTCTAAGCACTTTCGGTTTGGGTACATTTTATTACCCCATGGATACTTCTATTGAAACTTTCTTATTTCATAATGATCATGATTCTTCAGAGGGTCTACTCTTACGTAGTATTTGTATACTCTTTGGGGTCTACCACCAAATTCGAAGAACGATATATTATATCGATGTCATTATCGTCGCATATCCTCACAGATGTAGGAATAAAGTAAGAAACGAGCCTGTCCTCTTTTCTTTCAGCAACGACCTGCCTCCTATTAGACATTTCCTTCGCCATTGCCTGCCCCGGCTTATCACGGGTAGCTAATGGTTTCTCGAGCCCAAACATTATATGTACAAAACGTTGTACAGGAAGTTTATTTTTATATATTTTAGAGAAATAAAAATACTTATTATACTTTTTGGTAAATCCAAAAAATAGTTTTTTTCTTTAATATAGTCAATATGTTTCCTAAAGGTTCAGTACATGCGCGCGCGCATACACTTGTTTTTGTACTGAGCTTTGGTACTTGTAGTACCGCGCGTATTGAGCCTCTGAGAACACTAACAATTAAATTGTATCACCCTAAAATGGTATCTACCATTATTTTGCTCTATATACCATCCATTTCCACCCGCACCAGCATTCTTTAGCTTTAACAATTGAGTATACCGCGCGCCCTTGTCCGTACAAAAATAATAAAAACACTTATCCATCCCTAAATACTAGTGTAGACCTCTAATCTGTGAGCTGTAGACCTCGCCCGTACAAACTTTATTGCATACAATCTAGCAGTGCACAGTAGCGCCATCTAGTTACCTTATTGTAAAAATAACTTTAATAACCAAGGTGCTCCATCAATCCCTACCTAGTGGGTAAAACGATGATTCCACTGATAGAAACCTAAAAGTGAACAATTTACTGAATTTTGAGGAGTTATTCTGCTCATCACGCCGAAGATCCTCGTCAGATCTTCACCAGCTTTTGTGAGACCAATTCTAAGTTCATCATGTCAGCCCTTAGAATTCCACTGCTGAACGTAGGCTTCCCCCAAAGAGCACCATGACGAGCGATCTTGTGCCACCTCCATCCACCGACTTCCTGCGATGGCTACAATGTGGTCGGTCCATCGTGTGGGGGGTCTCCCCACACTTCGCTTGCTTGTTCGTGGTCGCCATTCGAGAACCTTTATTCCCCAGCGGTTGTCGGTTCTGCGAACTATATGGCCTGCCCATTGCCACTTCAACTTGCAAACTCTGAGAGCTATGTCGGCAACCTTCGTTCTTCTACGGATTTCCTCATTTCTGATTCTATCACGTAGTGAAACACCGAGCATAGCTCTCTCCATTGCACGCTGCGCTACTCTGAGCTTGTGTATGAGACCAATAGTTAGCGACCACTGATTATAAACTTTCGACTTGAGGCTCTGCGGTATCTGCGACGAGAAGATATGGCGTAATTTCCCGAACGCTGCCCATCCGAGTTGGAATCGTCCGTTGAATTCTAAGTTACTACCTTTCAAATAAAAAAAGAACCATTGAAATCGGATCTAATATGGCGGAGATATATAGTTTGCCAAGTTTCGTCTAGATCGGTTGAGAAATGCGGCCTATAGAGGAGAAAAGAGATCCGGACTGACATCCGGACATACGGAAAGCGTTTTTGATCTAGCTGAAACGGAGACGCTTCGCTCGCGCTTCGCGCTCGCTCGGTCAATAATCCGATTTCAATTTATTTTTTGCATAAATTAGTTTTATGTATTAACAATGGCTTAAACGCATTCGTTTTTCAATTTTTTTCAAAAACCTCGTAGTTTTAAACATCTTAACTGGCGTTTTTTTGATGGAAAGACAAATTACAAATGCTTCTTTTCAATAACAAAAAGTTTTCACATAAGAAAATCTATTCAAGCGATTGACACTAATAATATAAGATTTCACCACAAGATAAGGGGTGGAAAGTGCTTTCCCTCAAAACCAAAATTCTTTCAAAAACTGTACTACTAAAACTCACTCTCTCTATCCTTCGTATTGGGGATCGGGGGGAGGAGGTGAGATAGCAATACATGTTCTCAATACCTATTTTGCGAAAATTACGTCATAGGACTATACTCTGAAAACCACAGAATAACTACTAAGAACGAGTCCCAGCCAGAATTAATTGAAATCTGCGTATATAAAAACATCGTCATAATTTTAAAACTACTCGTCAAAAAAGTAAGGCGTAAAAATAAAAAAATAAATAAATAAGGAAGACTAAATTGTGTATATAGAATTTGATAACGATTATTACAGTTTAGCACAAATAACTCTACAATAAATGTTTATTTTGGGCTTTCTGTAATAGGTAGGTACACATGTAGAGCTTATGATGTATAATATTGTATATTTTTTTTTTTATGTAACCCAGAAAAAGTAGGTAGGTTGTTGAATGAGTAGATTTACGAAAACAATGAATTAGAACAAGAAGTAAACACACGCACAAACTCCATAATGTAACCCAGCAAAAGTAGGTAGGTTGTTGAATGAGTAGATTTACGAAAACAATGAATTAGAACAAGAAGTAAACACACGCACAAACTCCATAATGTAACCCAGCAAAAGTAGGTAGGTTGTTGAATGAGTAGATTTACGAAAACAATGAATTAGAACAAGAAGTAAACACGCACCAACTACATAATGTAACCCAGCAAAAGTAGGTAGGTTGTTGAATGAGTAGATTTACGAAAACAATGAATTAGAACAAGAAGTAAACACACGCACCAACTCCATAATGTAACCCAGCAAAAGTAGGTAGGTTGTTGAATGAGTAGATTTACGAAAACAATGAATTAGAACAAGAAGTAAACACACGCACAAACTCCATAATGTAACCCAGCAAAAGTAGGTAGGTTGTTGAATGAGTAGATTTACGAAAACAATGAATTAGAACAAGAAGTAAACACGCACAAACTACATAATGTAACCCAGCAAAAGTAGGTAGGTTGTTGAATGAGTAGATTTACGAAAACAATGAATTAGAACAAGAAGTAAACACACGCACAAACTCCATAATGTAACCCAGCAAAAATAGGTAGGTTGTTGAATTAGTAGATTTACGAAAACAATGAATTAGAACAAGACGTAAACACACGCACAAACTCCATAATGTAACCCAGCAAAAGTAGGTAGGTTGTTGAATGAGTAGATTTACGAAAACAATGAATTAGAACAAAAAGTAAACACACGCACAAACTCCATAATGTAACCCAGCAAAAGTAGGTAGGTTGTTGAATGAGTAGAATTACGAAAACAATGAATTAGAACAAGAAGTAAACACACGCACAAACTCCATAATGTAACCCAGCAAAAGTAGGTAGGTTGTTCAATGAGTAGATTTACGAAAACAATGAACTAGAACAAGAAGTAAACACGCACAAACTACATAATGTAACCCAGCAAAAGTAGGTAGGTTGTTCAATGAGTAGATTTACGAAAACATTGAATTAGAACAAGAAGTAAACACACGCACAAACTGCATAATGTAACCCAGCAAAAGTAGGTAGGTTGTTGAATGAGTAGATTTACGAAAACAATGAATTAGAACAAGAAGTAAACACACGCACAAACTCCATAATGTAACCCAGCAAAAGTAGGTAGGTTGTTCAATGAGTAGATTTTTCATAAGAAACTTATAGATGACACCTAGCTGCGCCCCGCGGTTTCACCCGCGTGGTTTGATGGTGATAAAACGCATCGCTCTAACAAAAATACTAACAAACACAAACTTTCGCATTTATAATTGATGATGCCACCCCGTCACCACTTAATGAATAAAATTTCAAAAAATCCCTTCTTATCGCACCTTTTTTTTACTCCTGTCACTGACACCTGTCACTTTGACATAGAAGTGGCAATTACCCAAGGAAGTTGTATAGTTACATTAGTATACAACTTCGAATATGGCCAAGCTGAGATGGAAAGAGCCTGCCACGAGCGAGCCAGGAGCCGAGCGAGGAGTCGGCGTTATCCCGTACCGCGACATTAGATGTTTACACATATTTTTTTTTTATTTTTTTTTATGTCGAATTAGCCATGTATTTTATTTCGACCAAATTCGTTCAGCCGTTTAAGCGTGAAGGATTAACAAAGTTACATACAAACTTACGCCTTTATAATATTAGTGAGATTAGATGAACATGAACACGGAAACAAATAAGTATAGCAATACTTATCAAGTTGGCCCAGTCTCGCATTCCGTGAGTGATAAAACTATTTACGAAGTGGTAAACGTACATATAAAGCTGCATGAAATGAACCGCACCGTGTACCCCAATGAACGTAGTATTTTGTATACCCTTTGCCTGATAATAAAACTCACCAGCGCTCTTAGAATCAATACCATGGTTTGTCGGCGGTTCAGGCGCCGAAGTGACTCTGTACTCGTTGGGCAATGCATGCAGCTGATTGCGTTCTAACTCACGCAGTTTTTTCAAGTACACTGACCGAGTTGTGTCCACTATTGGGCCGGGAGTGTATCTGAGACTCAACAGCTTTGCACGTAGGGTCCTGTCATCATAAGTGTCGCAGCGCTCGTCTGTTAAAGATTTTACTTATTTATCCCCCATTTTGTAAACTTGTCATTGCTTGGTAAGGTTTCAGGGATGTCCCAGTATCAGTCCAGCTTTATTTGCTAAGGGTTTTTGTTTCACAACTCCTTTGTTTCAAAGGGATCGCAATTAACTGTTGTGTTTCAATTCACGCAATTTCTTTTGTCACCGTCAGCAATACTTTTTGTTGGCCGCAATTATTCTATATGGTTGACCAAATTTATTTTATTTTGTTAGTCACATTTATTCTATATTGTTGGCCACGATTATTCTTTATTGTTGGCCATGATTATTCTATATTGTTGGCTACGATTATTCTATATTGTTGGCCATGATTATTCTATATTGTTGGCCACGATTATTCTATATTGTTGGCGACGATTATTCTATATTGTTAGTCAAGCTTATTCTACATTGTTGGCCACACTTACCACTCCGTCGGCCTGCCGGCGGCGCGACTAACGGGCTGCGCTTCAACTCCCTCAATTTCTTTAAGTACAGCGTCCGTGTTGTGCCCAGTATCGGGCCGGGGTTGTAACCCAGCCGCAGTAGCTCGGCTCGCAACGAGTTGTCGTCGTACCGCACGGCTGTCGGTAGAGACGACGCGATGGACACCACAGTCTGGTCGGGGCTGCCGTCACACGCATCGTCTATAGGCAACCTGTAACGAGATTAACATTATTTGAAACGGGATATTGATCAATACAAATAACATACACAATCAAAAGCAGGGTTGATAAAACACATGTTTTTTTGTTGCCATCAGTTATTTTTAATTTATTTACAAAATCAAATAAATCATGATATTTTTGAATTTTATTAAACTTTTCGTGTTTTTTACCGTAAATACTATCATCACAAAATAAATAATAGTATGTTATCTGCTGCATGCAAACAAACGGTGATCGAAAATATTTGAGAACACTTATTTCGCCCACAAATGTCCAAACCGAACGGCAAATGTGTTCATTTTGTTCGCCAGCAAGGTCCCCAGTTTAGGGGTTTTTTCTCCTTTTGAAAATGCATATTTTTGCATAGTCTTTAGGGATAAGAAATGTAAGTATGTATTTTTGTAAAAACAAAAATACATACTTACATATTTTAATAAGCATTTTTATTTCTAGTCTCATAACATTATGATTTTAATTAATCGATGAACTTTTTATTTCTAGTCTCATAACATTATGATTTTAAATAATCAATGAACTTTTTATTTCTAGTCTCATAACATTATGATATTAATTAATAGATGAACTTTTTATTTCTAGTCTCATAACATTATGATTTTAATTAATCGATGAACTTTTTATTTCTAGTCTCATAACATTATGATTTTAATTAATCGATGAACTTTTTATTTCTAGTCTCATAACATTATGATTTTAATTAATCGATGAACTTTTAATTTCTAGTCTCATAACATTATGATTTTAATTAATCAATGAACTTTTTATTTCTAGTCTCATAACATTATGATTTTAATTAATCGATGAACTTTTTATTTCTAGTCTCATAACATTATGATTTTAATTAATCGATGAACTTTTTATTTCTAGTCTCATAACATTATGATTTTAATTAATCGATGAACTTTTTATTTCTAGTCTCATACCATTATGATTTTAATTAATCGATGAACTTTTTATTTCTAGTCTCATAACATTATGATTTTTTATGGTATGGATCGATGAACTTTTATGGTAAAAAAACAAATATGATTTTAATAAAAATAACACTAAATGATTTAAATCAATCAACCCAAATCAAAAGTGCTAAAAAACCCGACTGAGTTTATTTTAAAAATGAGGCAAAAAAACGATTTAACGATTTAGCAACCTTTAAATCATTATGCATCTTAAATGATCATCCGAAATGAAAAATGATAAGAGAAACCTAAAGATGATTTTCAAATACTTTTTCAATGATACCGCACTAAACAGATGGACCATTTTCCCCAATAATTGTCGCCATATTGAATTTTGATTACTGTCATGTCTTTAGTAGCACTCCGAGAATTATCAAAATCGGCCCATGCGCTTGGTTTCTAGTGCGCCACAAAGGAACAAACACACATAGACTGATAAACATATTACCTACCGCGCAGTCGGGTAAAAGGCCACCTTTGGACCCGTATTCTCACTTGGGAGCTAAGACTAATGTTATTCGTATTCGTAGCACTACATGCTGCAGCATGAGCCTCTTCTCAATGAGCACCACCTGCTCCTGCTGGTCTTCGTACTTGTACTCCTCGTGCACGCTGGCCACCAGGATGCAGCCGGCGCAGTAGTTGAAGCTGTACTAACACGACAGGCTGCAGCATGAGCCTCTTCTCAATGAGCACCACCTGCTCCTGCTAGTCTTCGTACTTGTACTCCTCGTGCACGCTGGCCACCAGGATGCAGCCGGCGCAGTAGTTGGAGCTGTACTCACACGACAGGCTGCAGCATGAGCCTCTTCTCAATGAGCACCACCTGCTCCTGCTAGTCTTCGTACTTGTACTCCTCGTGCACGCTGGCCACCAGGATGCTGCCGGCGCAGTAGTTGGAGCTGTACTCACACGACAGGCTGCAGCATGAGCCTCTTCTCAATGAGCACCACCTGCTCCTGCTAGTCTTCGTACTTGTACTCCTCGTGCACGCTGGCCACCAGGATGCTGCCGGCGCAGTAGTTGGAGCTGTACTCACACGACAGGCTGCAGCATGAGCCTCTTCTCAATGAGAACCACCTGCTCCTGCTGGTCTTCGTACTTGTACTCCTCGTGCACGCTGGCCACCAGGATGCTGCCGGCGCAGTAGTTGGAGCTGTACTCACACGACAGGCTGCAGCATGAGCCTCTTCTCAATGAGAACCACCTGCTCTTGCTGGTCTTCGTACTTGTACTCCTCGTGCACGCTGGCCACCAGGATGCTGCCGGCGCAGTAGTTGGAGCTGTACTCACACGACAGGCTGCAGCATGAGCCTCTTCTCAATGAGCACCACCTGCTCCTGCTGGTCTTGTACTTGTACTCCTCGTGCACGCTGGCCACCAGGATGCTGCCGGCGCAGTAGTTGGAGCTGTACTCACACGATAGGCTGCAGCATGAGCCTCTTTTCAATGAGCACCACCTGCTCCTGCTGGTCTTCGTAATTGTACTCCTCGTGCATGCTGGCCACCAGGATGCAGCCGGCGCAGTAGTTGGAGCTGTACTCACACGACAGGCTGCAGCATGAGCCTCTTCTCAATGAGCACCACCTGCTCCTGCTGGTCTTCGTACTTGTACTCCTCGTGCACGCTGGCCACCAGGATGCTGCCGGCGGAGTAGTTGGAGCTGACCCCGCTGCTGGCCGACGAACGGCGAGTGTTGCCGGCCATGCACTCGTTCGTGCGGTTCTGCAAAGTCAAATGGTGATTTGTTTATTCACCTTGTTGGTTTCTATAATTTTTTTGTTTGCTTTGCCCGCGTCGTCATTTCATTAAAAGTAGCCCATACGTGTTATTTCAGGACCGAAGGTACCTATAAAGTACTATATACTACACTTCATCAAGATTCGTAGTCAAATATATTTTTTATCGATTGCTCGGCATCTATACATCTGATTAATATACCAAGTACCCCAGTAGTTAAGTCAAACCCAAGCAATCCAACAGTGAAAACCGCATCGCAATTGGTTTAGTAGTTTTAACGATGCGCGAACAAACATAGATAAACAGACAGACACGATTTATAAAAATGATTTATTCTTGTTCAGTAGCCTATTTAAGTACCATATTTTTTGTTAACTATCTTCATTCTAAAGATTTTTTGGTACTTACTGCTGAATTATACGTATAGACAGCGAATACAAGGATGAATAACTACTATTTAGAAGTAATTAAGAAATTAAATTATATTGTGCATCATCTACAGAAACAAAATCTTTAAAAAGTATCCTTTATTGGTTTCTATAGTGTAAAGCATCTACATACAAAGCTTCATCAAATTAGATCCAGAGGTTTTGCCGTCAAACTGACAAAACCAAGAAGTTTTAAAAAGAGACCACACCACCAAACAATCGCACAAAGCACAGCAAATAAAGGCTGCGTATGTGTGCGTGATTGGATAATTTGCGGTGTTTTGTGGTTGGTACACAATTTCATCACAAAAGACTGCATTGTTTTTGATTTTCCGTTAGAACTTGACAGACTTAACACGACTAACAAGGTCGACATCTTGCTGCGATGTGACGGCCGATCGTAACATAGTGTAAGTGTGTGAGTGAGGCTTATGCGTACGAGCGCATCGGCTTATCTTGCGTGCATCACTTCCGATTCGGCGGTGTGGATTCCGTCTTTTTTAAACCTTCTTGCCCAAAGATTTTCTTAATGTAATAGCGGGGATATGGGGATTTAGGGAAAATCAAACCTGCAGATTCTATATTCGCGAATAAATATGTTTTGACATTTTATCGTCTTTAAGCAGGAAACTAAAATCCTTAATAACATTTATGGATTTTTGAGAAAAGTTTCAATTTTGCTAGAGGGGTTGCTAAGAATCTAAACACCATAGCTGCCATAAAGATACAAGTTAAAATAACTTACCCTGCATAGATTATACGGTTTATTTTAGCTGCACACCCTTGCAAAGATTTCACCCTGTCTTGTATGTGACTTCGGTTAATCGATGAATACTGCTACAACTCAAGTACTGACACTTTTATAACTTATAATCAATAACAAACTACTCAATAAGATGGTATCTGGCGATAAAATAAATGTAGATATCCTATCTTGCATTACTGGAAGGTACGGTGCATATAATAATTATAATTATATATATATTTATATTATATTATATATTAGTAATTGACTAGTCTGTATTTAAATGTTGTTGGTCTTCCAATAAAATAAATAAATATGTTAATCATATTTATATTGAAATACGGAAACATCATCATTCATTCATTAATATAATTTATAACATTTTATATAATATTTTAAATCCCCTATAGCTAAGAACTATCTCTTTGTTCAGGGTTTAAAACTAATCATCATCAAGATCAGCCCGAAAAAATCCACAACTGCACGTGGAGGGGGATCCCATAATAGGAGGGGTTTTTTCCATAACTACCACAACTGGCAGGCAGCTTGTAGATCGTAGTAGATGTGATATTTAGACAAGAAAATGCCACTGTCCGTTTCCTGATTTCCCTTTCTTCTCACAGCACCCGCGGAATGAACATGTTAACCTGTCGGCTATCGGTATATTTGAGGTTATTATTGCAAATTTTGTAAAAAATTTACATATTAAAAACTTTAAAAAAATGGCTTTTGCCTTCGTCAAATTCAGATATTGTATATGGCAAATCTTTTAATCATTCGTTATTTAAAAAATATCCCAAAAACGCATTCGTCCACATGTTAAGCCTCGCGGCAACACTACTGGACTGATTGAAATGCTGTTTGCAATGTACCCAACCTTGACTGATGTTCCGACTATTAATACTTTCACGACTGTCACACTGTGTTAATAATGGAACAATGTCGCGGGGCGCAGATACTCGCTCGTCCTGCGAACGTTTTATGAATGAAACAACAATTGATCATCGTGAACCACACGTGTGTCGGGTGTGTTGTGTGTAAGCAACATTATGACTACTAGCTGTGCCCGCGGCTTAGGCTATTTGTTAATTTTTCTGGGATTTAAGGATCCTGTAAACCAAGAGTAAACCATCAAACTACGTTCAGACGTCATAGTCTTTTATCGATTGCTCAGCTTCTATCATCAGATTGAGATACCAAGGATGCCAGTTTTTAAGTCTAAACCTAACCTATCTAACAGCGGAAATCGCATCGCAAACGGTCCAGTTCTTACGAGATGCGCGAACAAATAGACAAACTGACAGAAAATAAAAAAAACTGTATATAAGATACTGAACAAAAATATAACATGTTTTTATTATTATTATTTTTCATTAAAACCCCCTTTTTTTCTTTTTTTTGTTGTCTGGTTTGTACAGACATTTTCTTACTTAATGCTTTATTAGAAGTATAGATTAAAAGTTGCCTATAAAAATATATTACCTGAACTACAGCCAGCGCTTTGTCCAAACAACAGGTCGATTCCAAGCCCTCATCCCTTAACTCGGAGCTCGAATTTGAAGTCAATACCAGCCCTGACTTCTGACTCTTGCATCGCAAACTGCTCTTAGTATTGTAGTTCTTATGCGTGATGTTCTGCGGCGACCCGGGCAAGGAAAAGTTTTCATACACGCTTCTCCTGTTCAAGCAATCACAGCGAGAAGCTTCCAATGGCTTCACGCCACTTATTTCAACCGTTTTACCCGACAGACAAGTCTTAAAGCTGTTGTTTGTAGAATCAGTCTTTCTGGAGACATCGTCGGTTATTTTGGAGTTCTTTGTTATGTCCAAAGATATGTTTTTATTGTTCCAAGCTATGGATTCGTCTTCTAGCAGGTACGTCTCGCTGAGTATCGTCGGGTAGAGTTTGTTAACCACCAAACTGTTGGAGTCGCACCAATCTCGCACCATTTCAGATTTCCTGTATGTGGTGTTCGTCTGTGTGTGTTCGTCGGTCAAGTGTTCGTAAACTGCGACTATTTCGTCGGTCGTCACTAAAATTTTGTCTGGAAAGTTTAAAAGTGTGTGCTAGAACAGAATAAATCTTTATCCATATTAAAAAGGCGAATGTTAGTATGTGTGTACTTCTTCACGCTCAAACGGCTGATCGGATTTGAGTGAAATTTGGAATGGATACCTAATAACCTGGATTAACACATAGGCTACTTTTCATCATCATCAATTTTCTTCACTGTTCACGCGGGTGAAGCCACGGGCGCTTCTATTCTATTCTAATATTATAAAAGCGAAAGTAACTCTTGTCTCTTTGTTACATTTTCACAACTCAACGTCTGAACCGATTAAGATGAAATTAATTTGATATGGAGATAGAACCCTGGGGAAGAGCTTGGATTTTTATAGCGTAAACTGTGGTCCGCGCGAACCAAGTCGCTGGCAAAAGCTAGTAATAGTATATGTAGTGAGTTTAGTCATTTCTTAGAACAACTTTCATTTTAATCAACTTCAAAAAAGAAGGAGGTTCTCTATTCGCCATTTTTTTTACGTTATCTCCTGTCCCATTTGATGAAGAATTAATGAAATTTTTACCTCTCCAGCTCTTCACAGGCTGTAACTATATCCCACACTGACTCTCCAGCTCCTCACAGGCTGTAACTATATCCCACACTGACTTGATTTGTACTTAAGTATATGTATAATTATACATTTATATGTACGTAAGTTTATAATTACTTATATATTTACCTATGTATATATTTTAACATAGTATTTAAGTAACTATTACTGTGTAGTTTATTCTGTATATTATTTATTTCCTTTTATTTACATTAAATTTGTATATAAACTTAATCTTGTCACACTATCGACCCTTTCATGATAACTTCTTTCCATACTATGGTTGTCTGGAAGAGATCGCTATGAGCGATAAGACCGCCCATTGAACCTATCGTTTATGTTATTTCTATTTTTGAAATTTGTTTGAACTGTGTGCCAATAAAGTGTTATTGTATTGAACAATGGAGTCGGTTTCATGGTTCATATAATTATTAACTAAGAATAACTAGCTTAAACATTAAAAAAACACGCCTGCCCTGCCAAAATAGATCTTATGCCAATAAATTATATACTGTTGGAATGTGCTTATCAAGGCCTTCAATTTGATACCCATAATTATCTTGTTTGAAAATGGAGCCATAAGCCACAAAACAGAATTTAAAAAAAAACCTGTGGTTTTCAGGGGAGATGTAAAGATTCTATAGATACCTCATACGTCTAAATCTGTTCAGGCATTTAAAAGTTATGATGGAATAAAGAAACTCACATACACACAAACATACATGAATCCTAAAAACATTACACTCCTTTTTTTGGGCAGTTGTGTAAAAAAAAGAATATTTTTCAAGTCTCATTCACACATACAGACTCCCCTCTTCCTTACACACATACTCTAGAATGAGAGGAAAAGAATCCTTTTTTTATGTGTATTATTGTTTGTTCTTAGAGGATTAGTCTTTGCTTTTATCTGATACAAAAAAAAGGAGTTTTAACCATGTTTTTTTTGTAATGCATTGTTATCAAGTTGTGATCTACCCTGAAAGTTTCAGCCGGATATAAATCGGGAAGTGCTCGATTTGGAGTTGCAAGATTCCACCCGGAATGACAGACAGACAAACAAGAAAGTGACTTAATAAAAACGAGGTAAAATGTCTAGCATTTGCCCGTGCGTACTTCAGTTTCCATGTCCTAGGGTTCAAACCAGAGACCATGCATATGGTCTATGGTTCAAACTGTCAACATTTATGATGAAACTTTGTAAATAGGTACTGTACAATATAGAGACCAACATAGGATACTTTTTATCCCGGAAAATGGTATTATTCCATGAGAAAACTGGAAAATGACGATTATTTGGTATAGTACCATTAGGGTTTTTACCCGACTACAGCAAAGCAAGGGTAATGAGTTTAAATCTAAGTATGTAGGTGGTTATGTAGATGTTGGCTCCTATTGGTCCGATTTTGATAAGTGAGGTGTCAATCGATTCGTCTTCATCGCAAGAGTGTTGTAGACTATTTTTTACCCAACCGAAGCCGGGTTTTAGTTTTTGATCTTGTATCTTGTAGATATCCTATAAGTACATAGGATGTTTTTTTTCGCGATAACTGTAGTCCGCACTGACGAAGTCGCGGGCAAAAGCTAGTTTCTTAATATAATGCTATGTAACATACCTAAATCTAAAGTATACGCGCACTGAGGGTCATCAGAGTCATTGCTGTCATCCAGCACGTTCCTCAAGTAGTCGTACACTCCCCACTGCTGCTCCCTCGCTGCATACTCGAAGGAGGACAGGCCGTCCAGGTCCCGTAGGCTGGGGTCCCCCCCACAGCCCACGAGCAGCCGCAGGTTGTCCACGCGGCCCCATATGGCCGCTATGTGGACAGGCGTCACGCCATCCTCATTACTGGAAATGTTGCAGTAGAAATGATATAAAGATTGACACAGAAATAAAAATTTAAAAGAAATATAATTGGTTTATATTTCTTTTAAATTTTTATTTCTATGCTTTTTCCTTCTTTTTTGTAAAAATCGATTAGTGTAAATGGAAATAATTTGCAGATAAAAAAGCCAAGTGCAAATCGGACTTGCGCACCGAGGTTTCCGTACAAACTTGTTTTTTTCGTTTTGTGATGGAGCTACAATGTTCCCGCTTTCGGATTTTCCACTTTTTTGTGCTATAAGACATTGCTTCTTGCCAAATTTCATGATTCTGGGTCAACGGGAAGTACCCTATATGTTTTGATACCCTTGCGAGTGTCAAAATATGGTGCATAAATGGCCATAAATTTTGATTGTGTTGACTTAGAAGTGTGTTTTTTTCACAGCAGACCTGAGTTTTTTTATATTAATTTCAACCTATTTATACATATATTATAGTCTGTTTTTATACATCAGTTAAAATTTGATAGCCGATCCTAATAGCCTGTTTCATGCCCTTTTCATGCATGTTTCTTGCATGAAACAGGCATGCATGAATCATGCATGAAAAGGAAATAAGCCAAGGCCTATTTTATTTTCTAAATTTTCTATAGTATGTTCTGGTCAATCCTCTGGCTTTTCCCGAGCTTTTTAGAGTGTGGGGACCTTTTTAAGGATGTCTGATATATGGAAGTAATGATATACGGTGGTCCTGAGGTAGAGCACCTGCACCCGTTTTACCCACATGTATGTTCCAAAATTTTTGTAATTTTTGGAGTTTTATAAAATACTAGTCCAAGAAACAAAAAACTTCATCATCAGCCTATATTTGTCCACTGCTGGGCATAGGCCTCTCCTAATGCACACCACTGAGCTTGGTAACTCAGTCAAAAAACGTACTGCAAGTTATTCTGTGGTAAGGGAAACCTTTGCCCAGCAGTGGGAAACAAAAGGTTAAAAATAATAATAAAGATATTAGCCAGTAGGGAAGTAACATTTAACAATTAATTATTAGAACAAAGTCTGAAATGAAAGATAGAATCTAAAATAATCTTACCATAAATTAGGGTCTCCACCATGTTTAAGTAGCACTTCTGTACATTCTTTGGATTTTTCCAAAGGGTCCACCCCTACAGCCAAGTGAAGTAACCCAATACCTTTGCATGGTATTATAATGTTAATGTCTATTGATGTGTCCGATACATACGCTTTTACAGACCTGGAACAGATTATAAACCATATTAAAATAAAACTGATGACACTGTGGTGCTGTTAGTTACTGTCACTGCTTGCAGAGTTTAGTGTGCCAGGTTGTAATACTGGCGAGGCCAAATATTTGTGCAATGAGCATGTTTTTTCTCAGATATTTGGATGTTTGTGGGAACACCATGCGACACAGAATCCTAGTGCTGGGAAAAAACCTAATGTGTAAAATTAAATGTAATTACTATTAAAAAAAAACAAGTATCACACATAGTTTCTGCAAGCATTTCATTTGGGGACAGAATCCCCAGTATCAAGATCAGGCATGGATATAGGGAATTGGATCACAAAACTGAAGTAGACAGAACGTTCATTGGCGAGGTGGTAAGAAGGCAGCTTGACTAGTGCAGTGGCGGAATAGTGGCCAAGAGAAATATGGAGATTAAGAGGCAGACTACCTGCTTGATGGACAGACAACATCATCAAGATGCCAGGAGGCAATGGATTCACTTAGTGCAACACAGGAACAAGTGGCGTGCACATGAGGAGGCCTATACCCTAAGTGAGTTGATGAAGGCTGAATAAAGTAATGGTCATTTTTGTGATCATTATCTTCTAGGATTACCTGTATAAGAAACAGGAATTAACTGTAATGAGGAATTTAATGTGATAATTTTGTCTTGAAAAGTACCGGATCTGTTAGTGCAAAGACCCCTTCTAAGTTTTAAACAAGATTTGAGTACTGACGAGCACAGATATAATACTTTTCTTCCTCAAAGTGTATTATCAAGAATTAACTATTTAGATGAAAGTATAGAAAGAAGAGAAAAAATACACAAGTTACTTACCTTGTATCACCGTTTTGTATCAAATCGTACAGTTTGAAAAGTTCTTTGTATGCCGTTCCCATTATTTTAAATTCGAAAGTGAATCATCGACTTCGCAACTTCCATTCATTTCCTGTGTGGCTTCCTGTCGCGATTTATTTTCACTATTTCGTTTGTCAACTGTTCCACACGTTGTTATCATACGAAATTGTCTTCTACCTTCACGCTGCGATAACAAATACACGTTTTTATCATTTTATCACACTTCCTTCTTTTGTTTTCATTACGATTTTTCAAATTAACGTCAAACAAACAAACAAAGCGGTGTTGGTTGAGGTTTGTTTACGTTTGGTTTAACGTTTCGTTTTACATAAAAATATTTTTGTACAACGGCAATTTTAGATGCCTATCACTTAGTATCACAATCAGTTATTACTTCTACAAAGTACCTACTTTCAAAATAATTGTATCTTTAATGGTAGTTATTCTTTTACTTCATTGCATTCAAAAACTTTGAATTATTTGATTTAAATAACGTAACCTTTACAATTTCTGTTACAGGTGTTAAATTTATGCTGCTGAGTGAAGCGGAATCTAACATTCATGATTTAACAAGTATAGATGGCGTTGTTTTAAATTTTTATAATGGTTACAAATGTGGTGCACCGTGCAACTTGGGTTGGGTGCTTGTAGAGCTTATATTATCACTTCTCTCTAATCTGTGGGTGCATGGGGTGCATGCAGCAGGTGCGTAATAAGGCGATGCGAGGTGGTGCCACAGTGATGCAATGTTACGAAATACTGAAATGATTCATGCAGTGAGATCATCTTATCTAAACACAGCTTTCATTCCATCTGCTTCATTTACACCTGCGACATTAATTAACTGCATCAGGATGCAGCTGCTACTTCCTAAAGCATTTAAGATAATTTTACCATTTCAATGAGGTCCTTTGGTTGATTGGTAATTTGGTACCTACATAACACAAGGTATTTTTATACGCTTTAAATTAGCTTCACTTGTATGTTTGTATGTTTGTAACCGACTCCTTTGGATGCTATTTTGACCCACTTTAAACGGTCAGATTTCATTCAAATTTTGCTCACCTGTCAAAGACCGATGACAATGCAATAATTCGAAGACAAAAAAACTAAGAGTAGAAAATAAATAATTGTTTAATAAAACTAAAAAAACACGCTTTATATAGAAAACCAAACTAAAAAATTGAAAATAAATTTTAATAATTTTTAATTAAATAAGAAAAAAATGTTTTAATTAAAATAAAAAATGCGTGGGGTGCTTCTTAAGATATTATCGAAATGATAATCCTTCTTCTCATATCTGTCAATGAAATATTTATAACTATTGACCCATGCACCCCACGATTTTTTTGAATTAATACATTATTTTTCTTATTTACACTATTAAAATTTATTTTTTAGTTTGGTTTTCTACTTATATAAAGCGTGTTTTTTTAGTTTGTTTAAACTATTATTTATTTTCTACCTAATAGAGTAAGTAATAAATAAGTCGGGAGGTACATGATGAACAAAAATAAATTATTTCTAATAATACATAGATGCTTTTTATGAGGAGCCTTAGAAAGCAGAAAAAAAAGTACGTAGAATGTAGTTTTATTATGTTTTATGTTACTTATCTACAAAAAAACTGAAGTGTTATTATTACACGACGGCTAAAAAGGAGTGTAATGTTTTTAGGATTCATGTATGTATGCATGTGAGTTTCTTTATTCCACCGTAACTTTAAAACTAAAAAAAACATTGTGGCATCAGTATGGCTCCATTTTGAAATGCAAAAAATTACACTTCGAATTTTACAATATGGGTATCAAATTGAAGGCCGTAGTAAGCACATTCCAACAGTATATAATTTATTGGCATAAGTTTATTTTTAGCAGGGCTGGCGTGTTTTTTTAGATTTGAAGCTAGTTTATTCGTACCTACCCTTCCCTTCCACACACCCACACTTACCAAGTTGTATGTTGAGTAAGTTGCATGCATCACAATTTTTAGTTACGTTGCACCACAGACCATATCGTTGCACTGATAACGTTCGTTACCGAACTCTGTCTAACTTAAAGTCAGTTTAAACTCTGATGTCCAGCTATATCAGAGAAAGTTAATCAGCAGTGCAGGGACGCGTGGGTAGTTTATATATTTTATATTGGACTTTGCATTGCATCCTACGCGCATTCCGTGAGATCGGACTATGGATTCCCTTCACTTGAGGGCACTTGTAGCTTGTAGCCATATTGTTTGATTCTATTCAGGATAGGTACCTATAGGCATAGATAAATCATAGAAGGATTTATCTATGCTATAGGCTGTTTATAGTACGTTAGTTGCGGGTTGTAGATACTTGTAGCATAGATACAGTTACGAGTAATAATATGTAAATATCGTGTCAATTATGAAGTAAGAGTACCTATAGGTATACATTTTGCATCACGTATTGTTGATAAAAAATGTGTATTTAACTAATTTGTTACGGAATCAATAATAGTACAAGACTGTACGATGTAATTTTCTGATGCAGATTTATTACATACTTTTCTGATCTAATATATTATTAGTTATTTGATGTATAGGCGAGCAAGAAAATATTACAATAATATAATGTTTGAAAAATAATTCATTGAATAAAAAATCGTCTTTAAATATCTAGCATTAATACAGAACAAGGTAGGTACTTTACTTAACGAATTTAGATGAAATTTTATGAGATCACATCATACCTACCTACTGATTACTATACCTGTACCGTTTCAATTTTGGTGATTCTTTCTGATAAAACGGTTGGCCCGGAGATATTTTGCAGGTAGAAATAAAACCAAAGAACAAAGAATTTCCTCGTTTTGGAAGTCAAATAAAATACTTAGTTGAGTTTAGCGCCTACCAACAAATACAAGCAGCAATATCTCACTAAACTACAGTATTGCTAATAGTTTAGCATAAGGATAAATAAATGTACGGAAAAAACGTCCGAGAGAAACAAATAGAGCTAAAACGATATACCTCAATTTTGCCCGTGATTTCGACCACGTGGAATACAGATTATGGCGATATAAATATATTATTTGTATTTCCTCAGGGTTCAAACTGTCGCCATACCAAATTTCATAAAAAGTGTTGTTCACGCAAACTTTATTCTTTCGAAAGACTAGAGTTGCTTCTTTGTGGAACATCTTATTGGTTCAGCCGTTAAGCCGTGCACACAGAGGCAGAATTACTTACGCTTGTATGATATTACCTATAGTTAGTAAGTATGGATGCAAGAAGGTATAAATAATGACGGAGTCTATACCGCCAAATAAGAGAGTGAAGCATTGCAAATGGCGGCTGCGTATGTATGCGTGAGTGGATTATATTTTATGGTGTTATGTGGTTGATACACTATTTCATCGCAATAGACTACCTTTATTTTGATTTTCCGAGAACTTGCCAGAAATAACACGACTTAGAAGGTCGAGATCTTGCTGCGATGTGGCGACCGATCGGCCATAGCCAAATCGAATTGCCGTATTCAGTGACTGAAATTAATGGCCGTGTATTTATGGAATATATACCTCTCGATTGGCAAAGCATAAACAAGCACAAATTAAAAATTTATATAAAAACCCCGGCCACCGCCCATTATAGCTAAGAATATCTAGATCACATCAGTTTTCAAACATAAAAACCGCATCTTAGTCGTTCCATTCGTTTTTAAGCTACGATTATCACCCCCTTTTCCCACCTTCCCCCTTCTGTCCCGTCTCCTTGTTCGGGGGTTAAAAAAAAGCTTTGATGCATTAGCCATGTCATGATGAAACTTGTGGAGTTTCATTAGATACATATGTATCACATGATACATACATATGTAACAGCACTGAGACAAATGTGGTATCTGTGGTATGTGGTGTGGTATGTGGTTAACCGTTGAGGAGTTACCTAGTCAGGATCCAACCCTGAGAGCAGCAACCATGTCATGGTAAAACTTAAAACATAAGGGTATGCGTATACAAAATTTGGTGTCTGTGCTGTTAACACAGTTACTTTACCTGAAGCTAAACCTGGATATCAATTCAGATCATGCTTACCATAAAAATGCACTGTCATCGGAACTGATCCAACAAGTAACAAGCACAAATAAAAAAAAATATAACCCCCGACCGATAACTCCAGTTTTCAAACATAAAAATCGTTCCATCCGTTTGTGAGCTACGATCGTCACCTCCATTACCCCCCCCCCCCATTCCTCCTTCTCCTATTATAGCTAAGAACCATCTCGTTTATCTCAGCTTTGTAATTGGAAAATACTATTCTGACCCCCCTTTTCTCAACACCTTCCCCCCCCTTTTCTCAACACCTTCCCCCCCCTTTTCTCAACACCTTCCCCCCTTTTCTTAACACCTTCCCCCCCTTTTCTCAACACCTTCCCCCCCCTTTTCTCAACACCTTCCCCCCCCCTCCCATATAGCTAAGGACCAACTCGATCACATCAGTCTTCAAACATAAAAAACCGCATCAAAATCGGTCAATTTGTTTGAGAGCTTCGATCCTCACCCCCATTATAGCTCCAATATATTCTCCCCCCTCCAATTATAGCTAAGAATAATTTTGTTTAACATAAAAACTAAATTGGTCCATTCGTTTAACAGATACGATTCGTACCCCCCTTTTCTCAAACCTCTTCGTTTGTTGAGAGTCCGTTTTTTTGTATCTCTAATCACTTCATTGTGGACGAATTTCTTACAATTGTCTTGATTTCTAATGAATTCTTTTGTTAATAATAATCCATTAATTAGTGGATTTTAGACTGGAGCGATTTTAAATTGGTAATGTTATCCCGTATGAAAATTGCCGAAGATTCTGCTACGGCAATGGAGATGCTGCCGTAGGCCGTAGATTTTTAGTAATATTTGCCCAATTGCCGAAGAACACGGCATTTGCAGTAGCAATGGCAACTCTGTCAGCGTAACAAGGTGTAAGTGTGTGTCTTGGGCGTTTCATTTTGAATTTGGCGATGTGGAATCCGAATTTTTTAAACATTCTTGGCACTAATGTTATTTTTTATTTCTATAGTTACTGAGGTAAACAAATTATCTATAGGCTTAGCTGTGATAAGTTAAACAAAAAATCTTTTATGCATAAGTAGCCATGTCATGATGAAAATTAGAACAGGCTATCACAATTAAATGCATATAAAACATTTCGTATCTATGCTGTTAACCGTTGAGGAGTTCTCTAATCAGGAGCCAACCCGGAGAGCAGCAACCATGTCATGGTAAAACTTCAAACCGGCTAGCATAATATAATGCGTTCGCAAAATTTTGTGTCTGTGCTGTTAACTGTTGAAGAGTTCCCTAGTCAGGAGCCAACCCGAAATGCAGAGCCATATCATGGTAAAACTTCAAACCGGCTAGCATAATAGAATGTCTACACAAAATTTCGTGTCTGTGCTGTGAACCGTTGAGGAGTTCCTTTATCTGGAGCTGTTCCTGGATGTCGATTCAGGTCATGCTAACCATAAAAAAGGCATCGTCATCAGAACTGAAACAACATGAAAAAATTCAACTCCGTAGGATAAGAGGAAGGGGTTATAATTCCTTTCCGACAGACAATGTCATACCAACTCGTCCGTAGTATTCGCTCACGCCTCCTGCATTTCCCTAGAGAAACTTACAGAATAAATTCGTCCGCATCAGAGGTACATCGAACTGCATTGTGATTTCGAGCTTCCCTCGATCATACATGAAGGATGCTTCTCGCCGCTACTTTGACACGGCACCTATTACCCCAACCCTCTTGTAGTCCAGGCATCTGACTACCCGACACACGCAACAGACGCACGACCCCACTGTAGTCACCCTAGAGACATCTTGAGCGATCCGGACGATGAAATCGCTGCCGCAGTGCAGGCAGCGATAGATTCGTCCAACCCTTCCTCACCATCTGTCAATACAATTAGGCACAGACACCGACCTCGCCGGTGAGGTCGAACGTCCCGTAATTAAAGTCGATATTATTCGCCTTCGAGTTTCTTGACAATTCTTCTCGAAGGTGTATTCCGAATCGGTGGTCAGTTATCCAAATAATTCATAGGACTCCAGCCATTTCAACAGGGCCCCCTCGATCACTACTAAAACTAGCGATCCAGGGGTGTTTCAGTCAGTCAGTTCAGTCAGACCCTCGTAATCAATGGAGGTTCCTACACCCTGGGTGCCCTTGAGCAAGTGGCCAAAACTTTAACTTAGGCGGAATTTTAATTGCGGCGGAGGCGCCCGCCCCCCTGTACGCTGTAGAGGTCAGTTATAGACCAACAGCTACAATACACACAAAAAAAATATTTCTAATTCAGCTTGCAAGATTTAACCTGAACAAACATACATACTGACATACATACAAACACTGCAAGTTAAATAAAAGCTTGAAAAAGAAGCAAAAGCTACTGGGGATCGAATGAACAAATCAGTCTAATTTTTGGCTAGTTGCACAGCAAAAAATAATTATATCCTTTGGATATAGGCACAGTACATATATAGTCCATATATAATGTACTGTGATATAGGCATGTGTACTGTGCCTGTGTAGGTCTAGGCACAGAATAAATAATAGTACAAGTGTCTAGGTATCAAACCGCTTACAAAAATAATTATATCCTTTGGATATAGGCACAGTACATATATAGTCCATATATAATGTACTGTGATATAGGCATGTGTACTGTGCCTGTGTAGGTCTACGCTCAGAATAAATAATAGTACAAGTGTCTAGGTATCAAACCGCTTACAAAAATACACATTGCTTGTGAAAACGTACCTATACTGCCTATAAAGGAGTGTAATGTTTTGAGTTCATGTATGTGAGTTTCTTTATTCCACCATAAATTTTAAATGGCTGAACAGATTTGGATGTATTGCGTATCATTTAGAATCCTTACATCATCCCGAGAGAATTTTTTATGAAACGAAAGCATTTTTTTAACATTTTCGTTTTTTCTCCTGGCTGTCGTTTTTTTTTCATACCTTGTTGATTTACTTGTTTTACCATTGAAAAAGAATGTGTACATAATAATGTGTACATAATAATGTCTCTCGTTAACTATTCTGGCAACCAACAGATACAGACAGGAAAACACAGAAAATGGGTACAATGGGCGGTCTTATCGCTAAAAGCAATCTCTTCCAGACAGACAACCTTTGATGGCCAGAAATAAAAAGCTCTTCGAATGACGATCACGGACCCGAAGCTCCACTTCCCCCATGCTGTGGTCCGAATAGCGGGGAGCCACTGTATGCAGACAGCAAGCAACCACTCGACCTGTGTCCAGCAATGGACGTCATTCGGCTGAGATGCTGATAATGATGATTATGTAGTAAGTACCTACCCATCATATGCTAATAGATACCTATCATAAAGTTAGGATTTCGCTACACATTACTATTCAAATATTCAGCTGAACTGGTTTGTCGCAGCGACTAACGGAGTCCGCTATACTGCTGCATAACATTAAATTGATCGGGCATTCCAAGTCTTAAACTTGTGTTGTTTGGCTAAGAACAGTGGTTTAGCGGTATTTCTAGCGGTATTAGGTCGCCCGGTTGTTCCGAATGATTTGAACCAAGGATTTTTATTCATTTTTTTCTGCGTCTATAACAAATCGAAAGATGTAAACCGACTTGGGAAAATCACTGGCCATCATTTAATTACCATAACAATGTCAATACTGCCAATCAACAATTACTTTATTTTATTATATTTTACGGCAATCCGTCGATTTTCTGATCATCCCTGCAATATCTGATTACGATTACAGAATGCCACTTGCCACTAATCCCCATCCTCACTTACATATAAAAGTGAACCGTTGTCTGTTTGTTTGTGGCATTTTCACGCGATAGCGGCTTGACCGAATTTAATGAAATTTTGTATGCAGATCCTGTGTACCTTAGAGCAGTGGTCACGGGCCGCGGTCCGTGTCCGGACCGCGGATGGTTGAACCTCGGACCGCCAAATATTGCTAAATACGAGTACATCACATCTCTCTTCGTTTCCTAAGGCCCCACGGCGGGGCAGAGGGCAGATACAATGCTTCTCCATTCTGCTCGGTCTTGGGCAGCCCGCTTCACCTCGCTCCAGGTCAGGCCGATGTTCTTCGCCTCTGCTATGAAAGAGCGCAACCAGGTTTGCCTGGGTTTGCCACGCCTGCGCCGGCCCTGTGGATTCCAATCCAGAGCTTGTCTGGGGATGTGGTCCGAGTCCCTGCGCAATGTGTGATCTATCCAACTCCACTTGCGGCGCCGAATCTGCAAATCGACGGGGTCCTCAAGGCACCGTCTCCAAAGGTCTATGTTGGCGATAGTGTCCGGCCAAAAGACACTAGACGATTTGGTGAAGGCAACGATTAATAAAAACTTGAAGCTGGCGAATAATTTGCTTTGTGGTCTTCCAAGTCTCGCATCCGTATAGCAGCACGGTCTTAACGTTGGTATTAAAGATTGTGAGTTTCACTCTGCGAGAGAGGTACCTCGACTGCCATACTGGACGGAGACAAGCAAAGGTGCCTCTTGCTTTCGTTATCCGAGACGTCACGTCCAAGTCAGTCTCTTCAGTTTCTGACAAGACATTACCCAAGTATGTAAAACTCGCGACTTTTTCCACTGCTTCATCGCCAACAAACAATGGGGTTGCGTCACGGGCTCCACTTCTCATGTCTTTTGTCTTCCAAACATTGATTTTCAGTCAAACGGTGGCTGCTTCTCTATGCAATTCATCCAGTTTTGTCTGTATCTCAATGCGGCGAAGGCTGAGCAAACATAAATCATCAGCGTAATCGAGGTCTCGTAGGTAGTCCATTACTCCCCACTCTATACCATGTTGGGGCGTGACATTGACGCGTGTCATGATACCATCTAGCACAATGAGAAATAGCAGAGGTGACAGAAGGCAACCTTGACGAACACCCGCGTGCACTGATATGTTGTCCGAGATCAGTCCATCATGGCAAACCCTGCATGAGTAGTCCAGATACGCAGCTTTTGTGAGGTTGATTATTTTAGAAGGAACGCCTATTTTCTGTAGTCGCGACCAAATTGCTAACCAACGAAGCGTAGCAAACGCTTCTCCACGCAAAAGTCCACGAAGAGAGAGTAGATCTCTCTCTGAAATTCGGCTCCCTGTTCTAGAATGATACGCAACGTGTTGATCTGAACTGTGAGTGACCTGCCGGTGTGAAATCCTGCTTGCTCGTTTCGAATTAGGGGTTCAATAGCCTTCAATATTTTCTTCTTTTTTTTCTGTCTGTCTGTCTGTCTGTGTGTCTGTATCTAGGCTAGGCATCACGCCGGAAGTACTGAATGAATTTAAATAAAACTTGGTATGATTTTAGTTCATACTACCAGGCCGGTCGCACTCCGCAACAAGTACAAATATTATACCTACACTTCGAGGGCGCAATATTCGGGTCAGTTCAGTAGAGTGTCAAGCGTGCGCTCGATGAGTCGCGAATTATGAGTAACAAGAAGTAACCTAGAAGGTACTGCATAGCATTTGCTGTTTGAATAGTGATAGAAATGACGACTTTCACTCATTATAAAGCAAGGAATTCAGACACTTTATTCATCAAAGTGCAATACCTATAGGATATAATCGTAATCAACCAACCACACTTATACGTAGGTAGGTATCTCACTAAACTTATCGGCGTTCTGAAAACGGGATAGGTAGGTAGTAAAAATGAGGTAGTAGCTCTATTCTGATAATAATGTCATTGTATGTAATAGAACTATTATAATTTGTAGTAATAACATAATACATTATTACTTATTTATTCTGTTACAACATCTAACAACATCTAAGTCATATCATATCACAGAATAATTAGTAGTACAAGTGCCTAGGTCATATCTTAATACAACCCTACCGAGCGAAAAAGGGACAGAGCGATTCTGAAACGGTTAGAGCAATGGAAGTTCTTGCGCGTTGTGATACGGTGCATTCTAGCCTGCACGCGATGGGCGAGCGCCTTCTAGGTAAATGTAATTGAAAGCTCGCAGCAATACGCGAGTTCATTGCACTTTATTGCGTTGCAGCGAGAGTCGCTATGTATTTATATGACTTCACTCAGTTATCCTTCTGTACTTGTACTATTATTTATTCTGTGATACTACGAGGTAGGACCTTGGATACTTTTCATCCCGATAAATTAAAGGGTTCCCGCAGGATATAAAGTTATTTAAAAGAACACGCTATCACGCTGAAACTACTGCACTGATTTTGATGCAACTTGGTACAGTCATAGTGTATATTATAAGATGAGTGAAAAATGAGAATACTTTTTATCCCGAAGAAATAAAGGGTTCCTGCGGTATACGGGTCCAAATTCTGTACATTGAAGATATATACTACAATTTTTTTTGGAATCTGTACGCCTAGTACAAGTTTGCACATTAAGCAAACGGAAAAAAGTTTCGTGAGCTCGCTAAACTAACTTCACACTACATATTTCTATCTCTCTTCCCCACAAGCAAAAAAAAGAGACAAAATATAGTCCACCGTATTGGTGTTTGACGTTTTGTTTTTCGTATGACGTTTTTATCTGTGGTTTTATTGGGAAAAAAAGATAATCGATTTAAGTTAAATTGAGGAGATAAATGGAAATAACGTATGTTTCTGATTCTCCCGGTACCTTTGGTCTTTAATTTCATTCAGTATTAACGAAGTTACGGACCAAAGTAATCCAACAAAACCCAGGTACTTATTTTAAATCGATGTTATGCCCCAAGTACGACATCAAGCTTGGTTAATGCTTGATTATTGATCATTTTTAGCCTGAAATCCTGCACTGCTATTACGTAGTATTGGTTTCAATCAAATTCATTAATGCGTTGAGATATAGTCGAAATTGCTATGAAGAAAGTGACAATCTGATTGAAACAAGTGACAATCTGATTGAAACCAAGATACGGAATCGCACTGCTGACTGTTGACACCGAGTGTTGGTTTTATCAATTGAGTCGTAGGTATTTGGCGAAATATAAATCGATGTGAAGTCATCACGACATTAAAATTGTAAAGTAGGTAGGTCGATTGATACCTTGTGTTTCGCACTACAATGTATTTTTTTGGAAGTATTGTTGTAGGTACGAGCTACTAAAGTACAAGTTCGAAATAAGATGAAGTAGGTAAGTATATTCTTTACTATTAACTCACCTTGGTCTCTATAGAGACTCTTTGAGAGTTCCTGAGACTTGTGTTTTCCCGCAGAGTATTGCAGAGAAACACAAACTCTTCTTTAGTGAGCCGATACCTTTGCACTGAGTGCGTGTCAGAGATGTGTTTGGGTGTAAAGAATCTCCGCCTACGTATAAGCTCCTGTCACTCCTCTTCACGACGGCCAACTTCTACAGCCTCCGAGGCTAACCTCCACGGAAGATACCGTCTCGTTATCATAATAAAATAAAAAATCGCAATATCTCATGCAGCTCTCACGAAAATTTATCTAACGAGTAACAATACTTTGAAAATGATCGAATTCGTCAAAGTTTACTACCACTAACTTGTCAAAGTGGCAAGTCGTGCTTCTAAAATGCAAATAATGCTCGAAAACTTTATTTCGAATTCGAATACTACCATTTGATAAAACCCATCCTACTAATTTTAGTTCCTACAAGTTTCCGCAAGAGGCGCTGACAGCAAATGTATGGAACTAGGCGAAACTACATTTCGTTTTCAAAAACTATAAAAACTTGTACTAGGGGTACTGTTCTATTATTCGTATTGAAGCAAAACTGTCTGTCTGTCTGTATCTTGGACGTGCATCACGCCGAAATTACTGATAAAATTGAAATGATACTTGGCATGATTTGAGTTCATACTATGAGGTAGGACATTGAATACTTTTCATACCGGTAAATTAATGGTCCCCGCAGGATAGGGGTATTTTATTTGGAGTTGGTATGCATGTTTTACAGTTTATAGTTACTTCCGTAGTTCACCTCTAGGATACTCAAGGAATATTCCTACAAATTTCAAATACCGGTTTAGGCTGGGCCTTGTCTGTCAGTCGTCAGTAGGTACGAGTATGTCACGGTTGGTACTGTAGGCATGATTAAAATAATGTAATTAAACTATATTTTTATTATTCTGCCCATAAGTGAAGGGCATCTATACTTATAATAAAGCAGTAAGTATCAAAAAAACTGTAAAAGGAAGATATTAAAAAAAAAATGATCTAGGGTACTAAAAATAAGCTACTGAAAAAGAATAAAACATTTTTTTAAATCGTGTCTGTCTGTTTGCCTGTTAATCTGTTCACGCATCACGTAAAAACTACAGGACCGATTGCGATGCGGATTTCACTGTTGGATAGCTTAGGGTATGACTTAAAAACTGGTGTACTTATTATCTCAATTCGATGAGTAAAAGCCGAGCAATCGATATAGGAATTTTGTTTAAATGTTGTTATATTGGTAGTTTAGGTCTTGGAATAGTAATAGAGTTCTTTTAACCTAGAGAAATGGCCACGCGTGTGAAGCCGCGGGTACAGCTAGTATAATCTAATTATATTTCAGATTTTAACAGCGGTTTAAGCGTGCCCCGTGAATCATTTCGTGCGACGTCTTTCTACGTTGTTCATTATTTTATCACTAAGGGTGTCCAATTACTACACCTTTCCAGCCCAGATCAAGCACCGTGCGTTTTTTTTGTTCCCAGCCATGCTCTGTGGAATAACATTTAGGTGATGAAACCGTTGATGAATTCAGGAGATTTCTTTTCGATCTTCCGCAAGATCGTTTTTAAATTTGTTTAAACTTTGAAAGCTAAGTTAGTCAAATTAATAAATCTATAGAGGCTGAAGAGTTTGTTCCTTTTTTTATTATCTTATTTTATTTTTTGCCTGTTATTTTTGATTTTACTAACACCTTCTGGAACAGCCCACTTATGTAGGCACCTATATTCATGGTACCTTATTAAATAGTTTATTAATAGGTACTTATTAAATTAAGTAAATAACTAAATACATTCTGGACTATTCACACCAATTACCTAGGATACTCTGTATTATTATGGGTACTAGATAACGGATAAACACACAGATACAAATATTACATCCATATGACTCGGAAACATACATTTCTGTTCATCACACTAATGATTGCACCTGGCGGGGTTCGAACTCGCGACCGTTTGATTTCGTAGTTAGGGCACAGAATAAATAATAGTACAAGTAGTTAGGGTCAATATAGGCACTTGACCAACCGTTAATTGTCGTTAATTGGTTATAATAGTTACCATTTGAAGCTTTATTGTACCGGTACCGTTTACGGTTACGTTGACCACTAGCCGACAGTGATGACGTTTGGTATTTTGTTTTGATAGTGTGGTCAGAACTAAGATAAGCCTTGAAAGTGGCTTGGATACGGATTTTCTACTTGAGGAGGCCAGGTGGTCATTGAAGTGTCCACCAACCAATGCTTATTTCTTGTATGGGTACCACCAAGGGTTTTCCATCACCGAAAGCCCATGTTCATTTTAGCGTCGTTATTTGGTAGGTCTAGTTGGTTAGGACGTTTGTTTAAGGACGAATTTTATTAACATAATTATAGGTACCTAATTACCTACATATTAATAGTATTATTGCACTTACCTACTTATTTGTACAGGGCGCTTATTCACTATACCGCACGAAATTCCTTGCCGAAAACGTGTGACATCATTAGGGCAATTGCCGTACGATTCCACGAAGATATCTTAACGCGGCGCATTACGTGCGTGAATGGTCATAGCGAATAAGAGAGTGTGAGATTTATAAACATATGTATAATAATTATACGTACTACATACAGTACGTATAATTATTATACATAATTAATTAGTAGATCATCAAAACCTAAGTTTTGTAATGTTAGCCTTCAGTTGGTCAGGTTTGTCGAGTAGGAGATAAAACTTATCTGCACCTAGTATTAAAAGCAAGTTGCTAAATCCTATAGTTGGTATCTATAGTACCTAGTAGCTACAGAATAAATAACTTAAGGAGTATTTAATAAAAACAATGAAATAGGTTTGCAATTCTTTATATTGTTTACTCATTTGAACACCAGATTCGGAATACACAATTTTAGAAGAAAACCGGCAAGACACTAAATGCGAATTGATTTTGTAATAATATTAAACCAATAACTATTTAGATACATATATATTAATAATTTAAATGTGATAATTGGTCACAGACAAACATTTATATTTGCCTTAGTTACACTAGGCATAATAACTTCGAAAACAGCATTTAAACACAATCAAATAGACGGGATATATAATCCCGTTAACTATAATCTTATAGATTATTTCATCACCCCACAATGAAGTGATACACAATAACAACTACACAGTAATAATTACACGGTTACAAATAAGCAGCAATACAGTATAATAAGAAAAGCACTTAACTTGCCAAGGTCCGGCGGCGGTGACAAGAACACTAAACCAAAGAGTATATAAATACTACGTAAGAAGAGTCGGGACTGACGTATATTGGAACGGATGTTGTGAATTTTTAAAACATGCGCTGAGAATAAGTGCAGCATAACAAAACTAATGACCATAGGTAATAACACTCTATATCGAGCATGCTAGTCAACATAAGAAACAGAAAAGGATGTCTGCAAACATAGCACATTTTTATCGATATTTGAAAAAAATAACGTATTAGGACTATTTTAATTTATATGGGGTTTATAATAATAATATGATTTTTCTAAGCATGTGGTTTTTATTACATACAAAAATAATACAGTATATAGTACACAACACAATTTATGTATTTTTCCCTGAAAATAATCTCTAATCTTCTTTTCTTTCTAAAATTCTACACCTTACTTAATATTACAAACTAGCAGTGGTCCGTGATTAATAGCAGTTAATAGCAGCTATAGCCACCTTCAGAGGAAGTTTCCGTTATGCTGCGTCCAAGTGTTGGAATAATATCCCACCGCCACTAAGGAACCTGCAAAGTATACATGGATTTAAATTTAAGCTGAAAAGATTTATATACGCGCATCAAAAAAGCGAAGAACCTCTAAAATACGATACCAGTGCTTTTTAAACTCCTTATACTTACTTGTATTTTCCGTGCAAGCATTTTTTATTTACATAAGTTTTGTTCTGTAAACCATCAGTTTTTGTCTACCAACTTCACTTTATTTTGCTGTCTGGTCTGTGGGCACATTAATACCTCAGACAATTTAAGATATATGGAATATGCCTCACTTCCACAGACTATATAGGAGACACTCAATTCATATTTTATTTTTTGTGTGGAACAGTGTTGCCAATTTATATATTAATTCGTTTGTTCCAATTCCTATTTACTTTATATTGTATTTTTGTACCTAATGTGTAATTGTTATTATTGTTAATTTTTTATTTTATGTGACATTTCCGTGCGTGACGTTACCTGCCGTTCCCAACGGAAGACCAGCGCTGGTTGTTATTAACCAGCATTATGCTGAGTTGGGGCCGGCTTATGGCAAAAAACTTAACTAACTACTTAGGTACTAACTTATCTCTTCAATGTTTTTATTTTGTGTACTTACTTGTTTTTTGCCATAAATAAAGCTATGTCTATGTCTATGTCTATGTCTATGTCTATGGAGTAGTTTTTTTTATTTGGGTTGTTTCTTTTTGTAGTCGGTGTTTCGAAAATGTTTGCCACAGATATATTTAGTTCATGCAGCTTTTCGATCGGTATGTATGTCAAGTCCTCTTTACCGGTCAGTTGTATCCAGTTATTGCACCTGAAAATAAGATTTTTAATGAAAATTGGAAGATTAAGCGGTTTTAGGCTACGCGACATTAGGTATTATTCTAAATGTATACTTTTACTACGTTTACTATTATAAAGCGTGGAATACAGGAGGACTTAGAATAAGATTAGGAACCAAATGTCGGATAACGGGTTAGAAAAAATATCGATAACACCGACACCGCACTAGTGCTAGCAAGGCTATGTTATTTTGTTAAATATTATGAATGAAAAATCATTATTTTCTTGTACTTAGTAGATTACCGAATAGATTTACCACTTACCTATCTTTATTCAGTGGAAATTTAGACATAAATATTCGTTTTTGACCCAGCGCTCTAACAGATCGCAAACCACAAATTTCGCAAGTTTTATAGCTCATTGCATAGAAAAGTTTCAAACTCGATCACACTATTAATTATTTCATGTAGAAACAAACACCTTCAAAGCATTAGATACATCAAAATACGGTAATGATCACAAAAGCAAACAAGCACTTCACCGAAATGCGTGACGCAAAAGGCGCACGCCAAAGTAAAAATTTGGACGACCCGCACGAGGGTACCCAGGGGGTACGGCCCTCGGCTTGGACGGCCGTCTGATTACGGGGGTATCGAATTAAACGAACAAAACCTGAACAATGGCTAGGTGCCCTTTGATTGAATTTTATAACTGACCGCCGATTCGTAATACACCTTCGAGAAGAATCGGCAAGAAACTCGAAGGCGAATAATATGACTATGTGTTGTGGGACCTTCGACCTCGCCGGCGAGGTCGGTGTCTGTGTCTAAGTGTGTTGATACCCCCTGGCGGGTTGCCAGGGGTGGTCGGATTGGGCGAGGCCATCGCTGCCAGTACTTTGACTGCGATGGCGTCGTCCGGATCGTCCAGGACATCGCGGGGACGTCTACGGAGGGCAATACTGTCTGTCGTATAGTCGGAGGCTTTTACTACGAGAGGGTTGGGGTTATGGGGCGCCGCATCAAAGTAGCGTCGAGAGGCATCTTTCATGGATTGACTGATCGAGGGAAGCTCGATATCGCGGTGCAGGTCAGCGTTCCTCTGATACCAGGGAGCGCCTACTGAATGCAGTAAAAAAATGAAGTCAAAATGTTGAAGGAATTTATTTTGAACTCTCTGGAGCGGTTCCAGGATTGACGGAGGGGCGTGCGCGAATACTATAGACGCGTAAGTCATGACGGGAAACATTGCTAGGTCGAGAGAGCCTTTATATAGCATTTTCGAACATCCGACGCTGTCAGAAGTCATCCGAGTCGAACACTACCGACATCGTCCGAGCTATTTGAGTCGTTTGAAAACAGATCAACGAATATCTACCATTTACTTTATTAATTACATTAGTCATGTCTGATAGTTGTATTTAATTATTGGAATACATTTTAACATCATTCTAATAATTATGGCATAATAATACAGATGTTTCATAGTGATGGATGACATAGATCGTAAGTTTACACGTGGTACTTACTTTACTTTTCATTAAAATAGCCAATACTTCGTTCTGAAAGCTGGATACATAACATTTACATGTACCAAGTATTATTTTTATACAATTCTCTATTTACAATAAGTAGTAATCTAACACTCGCGTGGTCATTTCTCTAGGCTAAAAGTACTCTATGTACTATTCCAAGCTACGAATATTCCAAGACCTAAAATACCAATATACCAACATTTGATCAAAATTCCTTCAGCCGTCAAAAAGTTTTTATCGATTGCTCGGCTTTTACTTGTCGGATTGAGATAAGTACACCAGTTTATAAGCCAAACCCCAAGCTATCCAACAATGAAAACAGCATTGCAATTTTTACGTGATACGCGAACAAAAACACAGTCAAACAGACAGACACGAATTTTCAAAATGTTATATTCTTGTTCAGTAGCTTACTTTAAGTACGTTAGACCATTTTTTTAATTATCTTATTTGTACAGACTTTTTCGTTCCTATTGCTTTATTATAAGTACAGATTACGAGCCTTGAATATCTTTCTAACAAAAGAAATAGGTAGGTAGGTAAATATATGTTTTCATTACGAACCTTGAATATCTTTCGAACAAAAGAATTCAATTTATAACCTACCCACCTAACTTGTTGAAGCCGACCGACTCTATAGAATTCGCTTCCAGTTGATATTATAAACCTGATTAGTAACTCTCCTTCTAAAACTTTGTTTATTTATAGCTAATAGATACATAAAGTACATTAACCCCCCATTCCTATAAATATGAAACGAGCCGTTTTTCCAATGTCTCGTTACTTTTTGACGTTTTTTGTATGGCGCTTATGTCAAAAGCTGACCGACAGTAAGCGAAAAAATGTTCGGAACCGGCCATAAATCCATTCAAGCATCTAGTAAAGGTACCTAAGGTACCTATGTATACCTATAGGTAGGTACTAGTAGGTATAATGATGTATGTTTATTAGAACTAATTAAATAGGTAAGTATTTTATGTACCAATTTTGATATGTTTGGCAATAGTAAACCCCCACTTTTTACAACACCGTCCGTTATTCTGCTTTATCCCTTTGGTTGTTCTTAAGATATTGTGGAGGTAAAGGTGTAGGAGTGTATAGGTAGGTAGGTAGGTATAGGTTAGGAATCCACTTGTTGAAGCTCCTCCATTATTACGAGAAGTACTTCCGACCGAGTCAGGTGTTGTTGGCCCGGACAGGCCAGTCGCACTCCGCAACAAGTACAAATATTATACCTACACTTTGCGGCCGCAATATTGCGGTTAATTCAAGTGCCAAGCATGCGCTCGACGAGTCGCGCGCCGTGTGCTTGCAATAACGTACCTACTTACGTAAAGTTGTTGTCTAATTTTATTATTTTCTTAATTATGAGTACCAATAAGAAACCTAGAATGTACTGCATAGCATTCGGCCTGACAAGTCTCGTAAAATACCTACATACTGTCATTTTATTACGTACGAGTAGGTAGCCCTTTCTTTTTCATTCATTATTAAGCATGGAATTCAGACAGGCAACGTTTATTCATCAAAGTGCAAAACCTATTAAGTTATAATCTAATAATGAGGTACCAGGTCTATTCTGATAAGACTGTCTATCTATCTATCTTGAGCTATTTCGATTAGGAGAGGCCTACGTCCAGCTGTAGATAGATATAGGCTGATGATGGTGATGAGCTATTTAGAACAAAATAAAGACATTATTTACATAATGCGACGAAATAGTTGGTAAAAGTACCCAATTTGTTCAAACTTTGACTGCATTAAAACAAAAACATTGGATTTTGGAAAAATGACAAAAAGAAATGCAGGGGATTTTAGATCGATTGAGGAAGATGAGAATTATATTCCACTCATTAATTTTTAATTTAATTAACTACTGCATAAGTAGGTAGTCGGTTAATGTTTCCAAGTTTTTATAAGTCAAAATTATAAAAGAAATTAAATAAAAGATTACTTTCATTGTTAATAATGGTACGTATAGTTTATTCTTCTAACGTAAAATTATGATAGGCAAATAGTCAAATACCACAGTATACCTACACTAGGACTGCTAAGTTTATATCTGTTTGATAATTATCGCATAATTATCTGATAATCATCTTGACATAAGTAATTATCTTAATAATTTCATATCTGGCATATTATGCCTTCAGCGCTGCATCAAGTGTCTGCCAGACACATTGGTAAAGGGATGTCCACCTGATTATATGGAAGCAGAAATAAATAGTATCTGTGGCATAGGTAATCAGCTCTATTCGTCCAATACTGGCATATTCTCGATACATGGTCTGTGGGAATATGCCTCCCCTTTTTCCAGAGAGCGTCCGTCCTTCCATTTCTTTCTACTGGTGGCATCTTGCCTATGGACTGCGTCCAGGTGCATTTTTGAGTTTGTTTAAATTAATACCTATTAAACGGAGTGTTTATCTATCTACCCAAATACTTAACAATAATTTAAGGCATAGGAACATAATTTAATGTCATATCTACTTACAAACAAACTTATTTGCAGAACGAATGCCATGGATGTTTCGAAATTTATTTTCAGGGCTTTTAACACGAGCCCACGACCAAGATTTCTCGGTCATCGCTTCCCGGATGAAAGTGATGAAACCATATAAGAAGATTAGGTCACCGTTAACTAAAAAAAAAATGATTTCAGATATTTTGAGAGCAGCGGCTGAAATGAGCGCATTTTCAAAAATTACAACAAAAAAAAACACCTCTGTCATCGCTTTCCGTCTGATATGGTAGCCCTGAGATACCGGAAACACGGATTTCAGATAAAAAGCACGCAGTGGCGGCTCAGGAAATAATACCCAAAAAAAAACGCAGCGGCGGCCCAGGAAAGAATACCCAAAAAGCATGAAGCGGCGGCCCAGGAAAGAATTCCCAAAAAGCACGAAGCGGCGGCCCAGGAAAGAAGACCCAAAAAGCACGAAGCGGCGGCCCAGGAAAGAATATCCAAAAAAATAAACGGTAAAGTTCAACACGGTCGTCACTTCTCGTCTGAAAATCATTGTGTTAAGTAAATTATTGTTAGATAATGCGAAGTAACCCATTTTCAGACAAAAATCTCACCGCCGGCCATTTTGAGAGCATTTCAAAAAATTAAAAAAATTGCTGACCTCGGTCATCGCTTCCCATCTAAAAACTGTTGGACATGATAAAATGAGTTGCCCAGATATAGAAAAAAACGTTTTCAGACAAATCGAGTACAGCAAGGGCTATTTATGCTGTTTTATCCTCACAACTGTACCTGCGCAATCGTTCATAGGGCCTAACTTCACAGCCACAAAGATCCGTTGTGACTACTTTGCAACTGACACCATTGGCAAAGACTGAGCGATGAGCGAGGAGCGAGCGTCGCTACAGCGGCACGACTATATAGCAGCCAGTACCACTATTACGAGCTGCAGTAGTAAACGCTCTTGACGTTACAACTCAAGCAAAAGTATCTACGTGACTGACCGGTAAGACAATACAGTGGTTAGACTCCGACTTACGAAAAAAGTCTCACAGACGCGGCGCTAGGCGCTAGTTTCCTTGTAAAAGCGAAAAAAAAATTAAGCGTTCAACGTTAGTTCCTCTTATCGCCGCTACTTCTTTCGTGAGACGGATTGTCAGTTTACATGTTTTTGGTATTATGGGTCACTATTTCTACAATGGCTATCGTCAGTTAACGCTGCTGCAGTAGTTATGTCACTCACTGGCATTTATCATCGTGAGTGAGTGGAGCTGGGTTACATTATTACAATTTTAGTAGGGATTGATAATATTTTGTAAAATAAAATATATACACCCATGTTACTAGTTGATAATGTAGCTTTATATATGTGAAAGAATGTTTAAAATCGGTTCAGTATTTTTCGAGTTAAACCATTATATTTTTGTAACTAAAATCGTATTTTACTTTATGTAAACAGATCTGATTTTTTGTTTTAAACAAATATTCAAACAATCAAAAAAAAAGAAATCTGTTTACTCTAAAATGAAAAACATAATCGCTTGCTCGATGAAGGCTCTTACAACGCCATCTAGCTGGATTCGGGTGAACCAAAATGACAATGCGTTTGCTAGCCGCTGTTTTTTCTCTGTCTTTTTCATATATTTAGAAAAAGACAAATGCTAAGAAGGCGCCAGCATCACGTAAAAAACGGCGTAAAATCTACAGTTCTTCACGTATTGTCTATTTCTATTGAAGTAGAGTTAGCCGAACTCGAGCTATAGATTAATAGTGTCAAATAGTTCCGCTAGTTGCGCTGCGCTGGATTTCATACAAAAATGTTACGATACTCGATAGCGAGTACAGATTTGAGCGTTTGATTGAACTCATAATAGAGGTACAATTGCGCATGCGCCGCAGTCAATCGAGAGAGTCGCGTAACGGCCGTTCTTGACACAGGAGCGTAACAAGCAAGCGGTGGGGCATTTGTCGGGCGACCCCGACTGCTTTTTATTGTTTTTAACATAATAAGCGATATTGAAAACTGCATTTCAGTAATATTGGTGGAAATAAGATAGATAAAAAAAACTGGGAAGCGATAACCGAAGCTGTCATTTTTTTGTCATTTTTGAACACGCACTCGGGTCAAAAATGTCTGAAAACAGCATTTTTAGTATTATAATAACAAAACCTATGTACTTTTTCAAAATCAGACAGGGGGTGGTTTCTGCTATGCAAAAAAAAGCTGACCTCGGTCATCACTTCCCATTGCATTGCAGAAATCACCCCAATCTGGATTTCTGGGGGTAGCTACCCTCCTAGTCGCGTTAAGGGTGATCTATTCTATCGATTCTGTATGGTTTTATCTGGGAAACGATGACCGAGGCTATTGGTCATGGGCTCGTACACCAATAACACCAATGCCATTATGGCTATTGAATGAATTTGACCCACAATCCAAGCAATACAAGTTGGAAACGACAGACGCACCAGAATTTGACATTCCGTACATTATCGGGTTATCAGTTATAACTAAAGAGAATGTACAACCAATGCGTTATTATCACTAAACTTTGTTTAAGCGGTCAGTGTTGTAATAGCTTGTATTCAGAAGATAAAATATATCTACATAAAATATACAACAGAAGGTCTCAGGTCTCATTGACGTTTCGAGTCTCAAATTGTTCGGACGGTCGCTTACAGTTCGATTCTAAAATCGAATCAATCGATTATAATATTAGGTACCTACCTCGTTGGCAAAATAAAGTTTGTTTTAGTGAATTTCTGGAGGAACTGTAAGTCTAAATTTACTATTCGTCTTAGACTGGATACATTTTATTTTAGGTGGTCTAGATTTCTGACAGTTCTAGATTCAGGTACTTAGGTAGTTTAAGCATTTCCCTCCAATCCATTTAGATAGATTGTTGGTGGTATAAAAGGTATGCACTGAGCGGAAGTCAAGGAAGTGCATTGATTGATTTAATGAAATTAACGTGTTTTTGAAAGTGTTTATATTAAAATGTTTATAGGTATTTTGTTTTTATTAGTATGTAAAAAGATGCTCAAAATAAACAAAAACATGTCAAGTAGTATGACCCAATAATATTGGGTTAACGAAATTTAGAATGACGATATTGCGAAGGTCTATCCATCGAAGTCTATATTCATTGAATGCTTAAATCCTCAACAAAAAGTACCAGCATAAAATGTAACATATTTTTCTGTATTTTTCTTTTGTCGTTAGGGTTCCGTACCTCAAAAGGAAAAAAGGAAACCTTATAGGCTCACTTTGTTGTCTATCCGTCGGTCTGTCTGTCAAGACGCTTTTTCTCAGGAATGCGCGGAGGTATCAAGGTGAAATTAATATCGAATGCTTAGCTCTGTAATCCCTTGCTAAGTTAACACTATCAAAAGATATTTTGACACTGGCAAGGGAATCAAAACCTATAGGGCACTTCCGGTTAACCTATAATTATTAAATGTGGCAAGAAGCAATGTCTTTGTAGCACAACTTGTAGATAAATCACAAAAAAAGCATTTGGTAAACTGACCGCGACCTATGTCGATGTATGAGCAACAGTTTTCCAACGGCAAAGTTTGTACGGAACCCTCGGTACGCGAGACCTACTTGCACTTGGCCGGCTTTTTTAAAAGTTTTTATCTAACTTCACTTGTATGTATGTATGTATCGATGTATCTATGTATCTATTATCTATGTATTTTGTCCTGAAATCTTGCAATTCAAATTTCGAACACTTCGCGATTAGTTATCTAGCTGAAACTTTCAGGGTAGCTCACAAACCGACGACATAGTAATAAAATAAATAATAGTTTAAAAAAACTAAAAAAATTGTGGGGTGCATGGGTCAATAGTTATAAATATTTCATTGACAGATATGAGAAGCACCCCACGCTTTTTTTAAATAAATCATTTTTTTCTTTTTACTACTACCACTATTAAAATTTATTTTGTATTTTTTAGTTTGGTTTTCTATATAAAGCGTGTTTTTTAGTTTTTTTTAACTATTATTTATTTTCTACTGTTTATTTTTTTATTTTCTTCTTTTTTCTTTTTATTGTTTTTTTTCGAATTATTGCATTGTCATCGGTCTTTGACAGGTGTGCAAAATTTGAATGAAATCTGACCGTTTAAAGTGGGTCAAAATAGCGCCCAAAGGAGTCGGTTACAAACATACAAACATACAAGTGAAGCTAATATAAAGGGAAAAATGAAAAAAAAAACGTATAAATGTTAAAAGTGAATAAGAAACAAAAAAAAACATAAAAAATAACATTAAAAAAAAGGTCGTCACAGCTTATTTTTTTCAATTATATTTGTTCCTATTGAAGGGGCTTAATCACCATGGAGTCTTTCGTATACCTACATTTTCAGATGCTGTTCCTCACGCTACTCCTAGGGGTCCTGACACCCAGCCTGGGCTTGGACAACGGCCTCGCCCTCACTCCACCCATGGGCTGGCTCACCTGGGAGAGGTTCCGGTGCATCACTGATTGCAAAAAATATCCTAATGAGTGTATAAGGTAAGGTTCATCATCAACGCACACTTTGTAAATGCGGCTAAGACGTCCCTCTGCTGACGTTGCAGCTACACTGGCGGCGCTTGTAGCAGCGTGCCCGCATGCTGACCGATCTTTTCGGCTGAAGCGCTTCACGCCGGATGAAGTATACAAAATTGTGAAGAACGGAGTAGCATACAAAACTACTAAGGACATATATGACATATCCGTATCTATATTGCACGCAGCTGCTGCTCCTTTGGCGAATATTCTTGTCTCATTTGTACAATACCTGCCTAGGACAAGGTGTTTAATACATTGAAAAATGTGAAAGTGAAGTGTTACCACTTTACAAAAAAAGGGAAACAAAAAGACTTGAAGAAGACTTGATCCTCATTAGATTTTCACCAATTTTTTATGAGCCCAATTTAAAGCTACTAACTTTCAAATAAAAAATAAAACATCGAAATTGGATCTCATAAGACGGAGATATTCATTCAGTAGCCCCTTTTGCCCCGTTTTAGAGGAAATGCCCCGCAAATCTAAAATCCCAGAGGAACACAAAAAAAAAACGTTAAACCTTTATACCAAGTTTCATCCAGATCAGTTGTAAAATGCGACCTGTAGAGGAGTACCAACAAACTGACACTTTATAGCAAATTGACTGTACTTGAAGCAGATTTGAATTGGCTTCGGTCGCTCTATCAATTATATCTCGTAAATTAGTAAACTTTAAATAGCCCTAACAATTTTGTTAGTAAATTCGTATTATGAGCTATCATCACATTTATTGTTTAAATATTATTTAGGTACTTTATGATTTAGAGGGAAGGGGACATGGAAGTCAAAAAGTCCTTTGGCAAAAAGGTAATTTTTGAGCCGAATATTTTCATAAACTGAACTACATACGTCTCTCAGGGCATAAGCCGAAGGCTGAAATGAGATGTATGTGATGATGATGAAATAAATAGAAAACCTACTGAATATCTCCGCCTTATTAGATCCGATTTCAATGGTTATTTTTTTTATTTGAAAGTTATTAACTTTAAATTGCTCTTATACAAATTTGGTGAAGATCTGATGAGGATCTTTGGCATGATGAGCAGAATAGCTCCTCAAAATGCAGTAAATTTCTTACTTTTAGGTTTCTACCAGTGGTATAAGCCCTTTACCTACTAGGTAGGGATTGATGGAGCACCTTGGTTATTAATGTTAGTTTTACAATAAGGTACCTAACTAGATATTGTTTGCAAAAAAGTTTGTGCTCGCGAGGTCTAGAGACCACAGATTCACTAGTAAATTGCGATTATAAATATCTATTTATATGCAAAATTTCAATCTTGTGGTGATAATAGGGTCTGAATAAAACGGCTATGACATACAGACAGGAAGACGGATATAGACGGTCAGAAGGACAGACGGACAAGGCGCAGCAAGGGTTCCAATTCCAAACAAGGAACCCTAAAAAACGGATATTACTTTATAACTAGGTCACAGTATTACGAGTATATGTTTTTAAAACTGTGACTAGATTGATGACGTGTGTTCCGATGCAGTTCATTGACCACCCGCATGCGTTACGGTCTTATATATTCTGTGGTTACGGGCTAGTTACTGCACTTAAAGGCAACGAGACGTGATAGACAGATTGGTGTCAATGCCGATAACTGGAACATTCTTGGTCGTTAGGTTATTCCACGGTATTTAAAAACAAACAAAAGTGTTATTCATGACTTTTTTTGTGACCGCGGTATCACAGATGCCGTAAAAATGTTTTATGTGGCTGAAGCAAGCGGTGTGTTAGGTATAGAACGCTTGTCTACAAACCTGTTAAGTATATATCCACGCTAATATATAAAAGTGAGACGTTGTCTGTTTGTTTGTTTGTTTGTTTGTTTGGGGAGCTTTCCACAGATAACGGCTTTACGGATTTTGATGAAACTTAGAATGGAGATAGCTTATACCCTGGGATAAAACATAGGATACTCTTTGTCCGGGAAAATTGTAAGCTTCCACGGGAAAACTGGAAAATGATACTGATGATGCCGTCGAAAACGCACAATATATAAAAGTGAAAACGTTTGTTTGTTTGTTTGGGGAGTTTTAACGCGTTACGGCTAGACGGATTTTGATGAAATTTGGAATGGAGATAGCTTATACCCTGGAATAAAACTTTTTATCCCGGAAGATGATAAGTTTCCACGGGAAAAATGGAAAGTGTTGATTACTCGTTGTAAGGAAACGGTTGCCATGGAAACGAAATAACAAGTCTGTCACAAAACATCCAGAGCGTTGGTGCTATACCTACTTTTGCATTGGTTTTTAATATCCTAGATGAACATAGGATGCTTTTTTCGCGATAAACAGTAGTCCGCGCGGACGAAGTCGCGGGCGGGTTAACTAGTAGACTACCTAGACTACGTCAGTGCGGACGAAGAAAGCGAAAAAAGCATCCTATATTCTTCTAGGATATTAAATACCTACCATCGCTCTTGGTGCCTTTTGACAGACTTGTTATTATTTCATTTCCATGGCAACCGTTCCCTACAGCGAGTAATCGACATTTTCTAGTTTGGGACAACATTTATTTTCTGGGATGAAAACTATCCTAGGTTGGCCTCTATATTACGTACACATTAGTACCTATTACCTTAATACATACTTACAAAGTTTCATCAAAATCTTTCCAGCCGTTATCGCGTTAAAACTCTCCAAACAAACAAACAGACCTTTCACTTTTATATGTCTGTGTTGATATATTATATTAATTATTATATAATAATTAAATTATATTTCACTGATATAATTATAGGTATATAAATGATTATGATAGGTAGGTATTTATATTAATTGTAAGTACATTACAAATTTATCATCAACCAAGTTGCCTAAAAAATACCGTTATCATAATTACTAGCTGATTCCCGCGGCTTCGCATTTATGCGTGGTGATTTATCTATATTAAAAGTACTGTATGTGCTATACCAAGACTTTAAATACCAATATACCAACATTTGATCAAAATTTCTACAGCCGTCAAAAATATTTTTATCGATTGCTCGGTTTCTACTCATCGAATTGAGATATCAAGTAACCTAGTTTTTAAGTCAAACCCTAAACTATCCAACAGTGAAAACCGCACTGCAATCCGTCCAGTAGTTTTTACGTGATGCGCGAATAAATATTCAAACTAACAAACAAACAGACAAACAGATAGACACGATTTTTTATAATCTCGTTCAGTAGCTTATTTGAAGTGCCCTAGACCATTTTTTCTGCAAGTCGATGCGCAAACTGCTATTTTTACCAGGTGCAATCCCAATGTTGAAGTTGAAAACAGCATTGTATAACTGCCTCGCTCACTCGCTTACGTTTTTCGCATATTATATCTCGCTCTAGCTTTATGGTGTTTTATCCCCACAGCAGTACCAGCGCAATCGTTCACAGAGCCTAACTTCACAAATAGACTGTCTGCGACTACTGTAGGTATAGGGTTAGCTTATTCCGGGGCATTCTACCGACCAACCCATAAATGGTGCAAACGTTTTCTTATCTCATGCGAATCATTCCATCTTCTTGGGCAATCAACTGCTGAAATTATGCTACAAATAATTGAAAATATTTACACAATTACCACAGATAATAGATAATTGAAGATATTGAAAACAGCAAAGATATATTACTGAGCTTTATGTAGAGCATCTTAGAGCTGTGCCTGAGCGCTTGCAAAAGTGGAGACGCAGGTCCTGCATTCTCAGAACTTACATTATACTTGTCATCTTACCCGTCTTCCCTTTCAGTGAGAACCTCGTCAAGAGGACCGCTGACCTCATGGTGAACGAGGGTTACCTGGAAGCAGGCTACGAGTACCTGGGCATCGACGATTGCTGGCTGGAGAAGAAACGCGGTCCCGATGGACGTATGGTGCCGGATAGAGAACGGTTTCCGAACGGAATGAAGACGGTTGCTGATTATGTAAGACTAGTTGCCCGCCCTGTATCAAAATAAGAAATTTCCTAGGTCCTTCCCCAGAGTTCAAACTGTCTCCATACCAAAATTCAGCTTAGTATGGAGTTAGTTGTTTGTCATATGAGGTAGTGTCAGAGTTTGTCAGGCCGTCCGAGGGCCTCTGACTTGGCTTAACGAGTCAATAACAGCGGGGACGGATAGCATAACGTGCACTCCGAACCACGGAGCGATGGAAACCGCATAACTTAGAAAAGTTATTGGTCACAGTCTATATACTAGTTAAGTGTCTCTGTGAGCTGTGGATCTCGAGAGTCCTTTTGCGTTTTTTTTCATTATTTTCCACCTCCCACATCCCCGACCACTTGATGTTTGTGTTATTTTAAATTTAAGGGTAACAAAAAAGTTTTGTGACATATGTACTAGAACATTTTCGAAATGGCTGAAATATGTTTTTTTTTGCGTTTGCAACCCCTATATCTCCGTAATAATGAACAAAATCGAAAAATGGAATCGACAAAAACCATATATTATCGAAACTGCTCACAAAAAAACACAAGAATCGCTTGAGAAATGCGATATGAGAACAGTCGGACATCCGCCGGACATACAAAAGCATTTTCGCCCAAGCTGAGACGCTCGCTCGGTCAATATAGTACAATATAGTGCTATCTCTAACACGGTTCTATTCTATTCACGGTTCTGTTCTATTCTATAGAACCGTGTAAAGTAAATCTTTAGTAAATCTCTAAGCTTTAGTAAATCTGTAAGGTTTAGTAAATCTGTAAGGTTTAGTAAATCAGTAAGGTTTAGTAAATCATGAAATGTCCTCAGATCCACAGCAAAGGCCTCAAGTTTGGCATGTACCAGGACTATGGGAACTTCACTTGCGCCGGATACCCTGGAGTGCTGGGGAATGAGGTTCTGGACATTGAAACCCTGGTGAACTGGGAGATCGACTACCTCAAACTGGACGGGTGCTATATCGATCCTGAGGACATGGATGAAGGTACATGAAATTTACGATCAAGTAGAATCAAGAAGTGGCGTGATGAATGAACCTGCAGGGCTTACCTATCTAGTTCCAATCAGATTTTCATTATCACGTGCACTTAATGCGGAGCGTTAGAGTCGATATTGCTTTGAAATTCTGTTCGCAACAAGTCATATTGGCTTAGGGGGCAGGGCCCCTGGTTTTCAATCACGAGCTCCTTGGTGCTTGCATTCGGTTTTATGCTTGATGTAGCTACTCGTGATGGATGGTGGAAATGTTGCTAAATACCTCATCAGGATACATTCTCAGAACTAGGTAAAAATGAACAGAAAACTACGAACTTAATACATAATCTTTAATGTTTTATTCTTCCAAATTTCAGGATATCCAGCTTTTGGGAAGTTACTGAATAAAACTGGTCGCCCTATTCTATACTCTTGCAGCTGGCCAGCTTATCAAGAACCCAAAGGAATGCACGTAAGTTCACGAAAACCAGATATTGATATTGGTATTGGTAGTGATGGTATACCTCAAAGCCTCAAGCGCAGCGATTCATTTCATCTGTAAACACCTTTTTCACTGGGTTCCCAAGAAACAGGCGATGCCTAGTTTGGGGCCCGTCGCTAATATTTATAATATTTTAAACATGTCTCAATGTTATTTTCTTAGTTTAATATGTAACTTTCTGCGAATAAATAAATATTATTATTATTATTTATTACCTATATATAACTTGTTATCTATTAGCAGGCTCTGAAGTCAATATTAGAAACGGAATATTTCTATGTACCGAGGTATTTTCTCAGACCTAGATTTTCGGGTATTTCATAGGATTTTTTGAGTTCCCGTTATTTCGACGTATTGTTTCAAGCGCCTGCGCCGTGACGGGTCAATTGAAGTAGAAACGAGTGGATGTTTTTCTACGAGCAAACAAAACGATCTACCCTCTAGCGTGGTCCTTTTTTGATAACGACACTGTTAGAGTAGGAACCAATCTTTATGGCGGCTGAGAAGTTAGGCGCAAGGCGCTGCGCAATAGCTAATTTTAGGTGTAAGCGGGCTTTGGAGAGGTGAGAGGCCGGGGCACACCCTCCCGCTAGCCCGCCGCATCCCGCGCGCGCCCGCCACGGTAGTGCTTGTGTGCACGCTACATCCGTACGCTGCACACATGCATGCGATTCTGTTCAAGTACAGTCTAGTTAGTTATTTTAAAGTTGTTTGTTACCAACCAATACAATCCACTAACACGATATTAGCATATATTCCGATATTAATATTATTGTGTTGACGTATGTTAACATAATTTCATGATTGGTTAAAAAATAATGAATAGGTTAAAGCTTTAAGTGTCGACGCTAATTAACTACTAGAAACATAGCTATAAGTATAACATTTTATTATCATTCCATTATTTGTATGTACTTAACACATATACTTTTTCAATCATTACATTATTTGCATGTGACATGTAAGTAAGTATGGTTTATGTTGTTTATTAAATATGTATGTAGGTATATTCATTTTTATTTTGCATGATTTATTGTATTGTTTTGCACCACCGTCCCTTTTTAATTCGTAATTTCTGTCCATCCAAAGGTTGTCTGGAAAAGATCACTTTTAGCGATAAGACCACCCGTTTTGCCTATTTTTATATTAAATTCTTGTATATTTGTTCCATTATTCTGGTGTAATAAATTGTTTCTTATTATTAGCATGTTCTACAAGTAGGTAGTAAAAAAAACTCTAATAATTGCGAACCTTACTGTACCAGCGCGAAGTCACACTCGCGGCGCGGTTCACAGCCGCCATAAAGATTGGTTCCTACTATACAAATATAAAAAAGAACTCAAGAAAAAAACACTGGTCACAATATCATTATATCACACAGAAAACTGAAAACAAAAGAAGTACATGGTAAATGTACCGGGTTTAATGTGACTTTTGTGTGTGACCATGTCAGTTTAAAATCTTCTAAATTAACAGTCTGTTTCAACTCTTCATTACACAAGCTCATCATCAGCTTTAAATTCAATGTATTTGTTATAAATACACTTTTACAAGTCAAAACTTAACATCTCATGAAGAACGAGAAAAACATAAATTATTATCAATAGATCAAATCGATAAAGTTAGGTTATGCTTTGAGTTTGAAAAGGAAATGTTCCATTATTTTATATATTTTTCCTCCAGCCTAACTACGTCTCCTTAGCCAAGCACTGCAACCTGTGGCGCAACTGGGATGACATTGACGACTCCTGGAGCTCCCTCAAGGGCATCGTCAACTGGTTTGGAGACAACCAGGCTCGGTTCTCGGAGCACGCCGGGCCTGGACACTGGAACGATCCGGACATGGTGAGGATTGATGATTAAAACTGAATCTAGGACTAGGACATGATAGAGGTGTGTGTATACATAAAATTAAACATGCCTGGTACAAGATAGGTGAAAGAACTGCAGGGCGACCGCGGTTGTGCGATCGTAATGGAATGGTAATCATTTATGACGTTTGCAGTGTCCGTCCTTGTCATACTCGTACCTACCGCGCAGAATAATAACAAGGACGGACAGTGCATTGGTAACGCTATTGAGTTAGGCGGTTACCGGTCAGGCTCCGTCTCCTGGTTCATCCTTGAGCAGATCTGTACTTAAGCAACTTTTGGGGTGTTCCAGCTGTCCTGGAGAAAACTTCGACGAACCGGATATTAGCTGATTTTGGTGTTTGTTTCAATAATTTAAAGTTGTTTATCTATCTAATTGCTACAAAAATATAACAAAGCAGAGATTTCCATGAAAAGATTTGCGTTTCGTAAATCCACTAGATAGTTTCTTTGATAATCGAAATAATAGCACTTTTACAAGTCAAAACTTAACATCTCATGAACAAACAGAAAAATATAAATTATTATAAATACCTACTCGTAGATTAAATCAATAAAATTAAACAAATAAAATTAGTTAAGTATGCTCCGTGTTTGAAAAGGAAATTCCCTTTCACGTGCCGTCTCAGAGTTGAATCTCGCATAGGAAAAGGAAATACCCTTCTGACTCTACCGCATAGACAACTGCACATTACTTCGTCTCTACCAGTGCTTCGGAAATACGACCGTTAGAGAAGAGAGCACCAAGAAACTCTACGGGGATGTCATTTTCTTCATTGTTGTCAATTCTCTAAATATTTTTTAGACATCAGAAATTATACGGAAATTATAATCTACACTAATAATATTATAAAGAGGAAACATTTGGCTGTCTGTTTGTGTGTTTATAATGGATAAACTCAAAAAATACTGAATCGATTTAAACAAATCTTTCGCCTATAGACAGCTACAATATCAGTGAGTAACATGGGCATGGGTGGTCCCTACAAAAATTGCAATAATGTAACCCAAGGTACCAAAAATAAAGAACGGAAATTACGTTGCCATGGAAACGAAATAATAACAAGTCTGTCAAGTAGGTGAGTAATAATGCAGTTGTTTATGGTCAAGAAACACTGCTGTCAATGATTTTGAATTACGCTGTCGTTTTTTTAGAAGTTACGACGTTTATATGAAAATCCACAACAATATATAAAAGTGAAACGTTGTCTGTTTGTTTGTTTGTTTGTTTGGGGAGATTTAACGCGATAACGGCTGGACGGATTTTGATAAAATTTCGATTGGAGATAGCTTATACCCTCCAGGGATAGCTTATATAAAACATATGATAATTTTCATCATCACCATCATCACCATCACCATCATCATCGTCATCATCATCATCACCATCGTCATCATCATACTTCACTCTCAAACAGCTGAACGGATTTTGATAAAATTTGGAATTGAGATAGCTTATACCCTGAAATAACATATAGGATACTTTCATCATCAACATCATCATTATACTTCACTCTCAAATGGCTGAACGGATTTTGGTGAAATTTGGAATGGAGATAGCTTATATCTTGGAATAACACATAGGATACTTATCATAATCATCATCATCATACTTCACTCACAAACGGATGAACAGATTTTGATGAAATTTAGAATGGAGATAGCTTATACCCTAGAATAACACATAGGATACTTTTAATCATCATCATCATCAAACTTCACCATCATATATACTTCACTCTCAAACAGATGAACGGATTTTGATAATATTTGGAGTGGAGATAGCATAAACCATAAAATACTACATAGGATGCTTTCATCACCATTATCATCATCATCACAGCTCAAAACCTTAAACGGCTGTACGGAATTTGATGAAATTTGGAATCGAGATAGCTTATACCATCTTATCATCGTCGTCATCATCATCATCATCATACTTCACTCTCCAACGACTGAACGGATTTTGATGAAATTTGCAATGGAGATAGCTTATACCCTGGAATAACACATGGGATACTTATCATTATCATCATCATCATCATCCATCACGCGGGTGAAGCCACGCCAATAAGACTTCCCACAATCATCAAACACTGATAAAAATAACAAGCACACTTAAAAAAAAGAAAACACTGGACCCGCCCCCCAATTAAAGCTACAAACCATCTCCATCACATCAGCTTTCAAACATAAAAAACCGCATTAAAATCGGTCCATTCGTTTGGGAGCTACGATGCCACAGACAGACACACGGATACAGTGATACATACTACATACACATCACACACCCCAAACTTACGAGTAAAACACACCTCTCTATGAAGTATAAAGAAAAATACAAATGACTAATAAGAAATTGATGTCATGGTGAACGAGGGTGGACAGATGTAGGCAGAACGCCTTCCTTCTTAGTTACGGCATCATCATCATCATCAGCTGATGTCCACAGCTGAACACAGCCTCCCCACATAGATCGTCAGAACGAGCGGGTGCTCGCTATTATGCATCCATTATCGGGTCCCCGCGATTCTCACTAAAGCACAGCCACGGTACAGGAAAAAAACCGTACATTGACCCCTCACTACTTGTCTCTTTCTCTCGCGCATAATTGTGTATTCCCGTCTTGCTTGCACAATTTGTCGTCGATCCACCTCGCGGAGGACCGTCCTGCGTTCCGTCTCCTGGTCCGTGCTAGCCGTTGGAGAACCTTTCATCCCTAACATTTATTCGTAAAGTTACCTGCTTGCCATTTCAACGCGAAAGAACTAAAGTTACCGACATAGTTCTTCAGCAAAGAACTATGTCGGTAACTTTAGTTCTTTCGCGTATATCCACATTCTGGATTTTATCTCGCAAAGGGATCCCAATCTAGTATCTATCTTATCTTATCTTTATAACTTATCAAACTTATAATAACAGTAAGTAACAAAATATCTGTACCCAGAAGATAATTAAAAAAAAACCTAATTTAAAATAAGCTACGGAACAAGGATATAAAATGGTGTCTTGTCTGTCTATTTGTTTGTTTGCGCATCACGTAAAAACTTCTGTATAGATTTCGATGCGGTTTTCACTGTTGGATAGTCAAAGGACTTAAAAACTGGGGTACGTATCTTAATCCGATTATTAGAAGCAGAGCAATCGATATAAAACTATCTGACGGCTGAACGAAATATACTTCATAGATACTTTTGGTCCTGGAATATCACATAGTTTACTTTTAATCCCAAGAACTGACCACGCGGACAAAGCCGCAAAGCTAATTCTTGTCTAATTTTTTAACCAGAGTCTTTTTTTATTCGAAATAGTAGCCTCCGTCCACTTGGCTCCCCTAACATGGATCCCCTGGGGGATTCATTTGGATTATTTGTCCACACCGTTCCACTGGGGGATTCATTTGGATTTTTGTCCACATGCGTCCCCTGGGGGATTCATTTGGATTTTTGTCCACATGGATCCCCGGCGTCGGAGGAATTATTTTTACTCGTGGTCACACTGCTTGGTGTGACCACGAGTAAACGTGTAGGCAACAATTAATTAATTTGAGTCATAGTGACAGTTTGGGGATAAGTGAGCAGAGTATCATCGCATTATAGGCAAAATTCTACAATAGTGAGCCATGACCAGATTCCAGTGCTGAATACTAAGTGGTTAGCAATAAGGTCTTCAAACTCTTGAACATAGTTAGACTAGGGCAGAAGAGTTTACTTGCTGTTGACGTTTTCCTTATAGCCTTCCTAGTCTTGGATGGTAATGAAGGCACGTAACTACATGGATAAAAGCGTGTTACCTTAGATATTTTTCCTTGGTGTAGTGAATACCTCACTACAAGTAATAATGACCTTAATTTCCAAATGTCTTTAAATTCATATTCCTTTATTCACCACATTAAGTATAACATCGAAGGTTACATTAGGCGTATTTTAAAAACAATCTTCCGATCAATTAATTATGTTTTTACCCGAATATCCGGAGGGTTATGTGTTTGTACGTTTCGCGCGTCCTACAGCCTTAACGGCATGATGGATTTTAATAAATGAGGTATCATTGGATTCGTCTTGATCACGGGAGTGCTATAGGAATATATAAAGTGTCAGGAAAACTAATATGCCGGTTACAGCTGCAATATTTTATTTCACCGGAACAAAAAATTACCAAAACCTATCGAGTGAGGTATCAAAATGAAGGGCTTAAAAAGTCCATTTCAAAAATATATAATAACTAAACAGTAGCAATTATCTTTGAAACTTCGTACTAAATTTTAGTTTATTCTAGTTAATGTAAATACTATACTCTAATGTTGCAATTGCAACTATTAAAGTTAAATAAAATATTTAAGTAAAAAAGAAAAACAATAAATTTATATAAATACTAGCTGTGCCCCGCGGTTACACCCGCGTCCCTCAGGAACCGTGCATTTTTCCGAAATAAATAGTAGCCTATGTGCTAACCCAGGGTAGCTTATACCCTGGATTAGCACACATGCTACTATTTACCACCATACCAAATTTCATCCAAATCCGTTCAGCCGTTTAAGCGTGAAGAAGTATCAAACATACACATACATACAAACTTTCGCCATTATAGTATTAGTGCGATTATTTCTGCGGGCGGTCAGCTCGTAGTCAATAATTTTGTATGCAGTCGGGTTTTTTGTATTTTTACTATTTAGTACTTGTACTATTAGATCCTGTGCCATTAGCCTCTACCACCAAGAAAAGTTCCTGGAGAAATAATTATTCGACTTGCGTAGATAATCTATAGAATGTATAGAAGAAGATAGATTATTTCCAAAGAGTTGTTGCATCTCAGAATCAGGTGTCCTTTATCTATATCCCAGCTCGTCTTATAGAAAACAATCAACTACTGAGTTTTTTGATTGCTCGTCTTCGTCGTTCTGAATATAAACATTGCACATGCTAAAATATTTTCTTGCAGTTGCTAGTAGGCAACTTCGGGCTGACTGTAGATCAGGCGCGCGTCCAGATGGCAGTGTGGGCGGTCCTCGCTGCTCCCCTCCTCATCAGCACTGACCTGGCGACGATTCGGCCGGAGTTCAAGGAGATCCTGCTGAACCGTGACGTCATCGCTGTCAACCAAGACCCCCAGGGGAGGCAAGGGAGAAGGGTGTGGAAGATGGCCGGGAAGGGGAAGGTAAGAGCGAGCATTTGTGAGTCAGTGATAGTTACTATGTACCTACTTATTTTACTAATTACTTTGAAGTCATAATTACAGTAAATTAGAGCGGTATACCGAAGAATTTGAAGAATTTCTGACTCGTCGGTACTATTATACGGCTTGGCTAAAATGGTACCGAAAAGTCGGTAATTCTTCAAATTCTTCGAGAAGTTTTTAATATTTCGACAACTGAATCTCCGGCCTTCCCAGGCCGTTTTGTAAAAACAACAAATATAACGATATCTCAAAACTTTCTAGTGCAGTAGAGTATGATAATACATAGCGCTTTGTTATCAAGTTATCATCAATCCCTGCTTGAACGAGGGTTATGTATTCAATAAAAATCAACGTAACATCAAATATTCAGTTTTTCGCATTGGACAATTATTCCTCCGCCGAACACTTTTAAGCGTTTGATGCCAAACTGTCATTCGAGAAGTCAAGGGAAATTAACCTGTGACTAATGGATGTTCGAAGGAACTGCCTTTTCCAGTGCTATAGGATAGACTCCGATGAAATTAAACTCTATATTCAAGTTTTTATCACAAAAACGGGTCCAAGCTCTAAGTTATACCAAAATACCATTTGAGTAGCCTCGACATTTCGGCTGGTCACGAGAAGACTGAAGAATGCGGGTATTAGCACGGTGAACGGGGGCGTTGTGTCCATCTACCCGCGTTTGGTCTTGTAAAACGAAACATCTTGTTAAACCTTACCATAATTTCAGACATTGGTAGCGATTCGGACATCCCCTAAACTAAACTTAATTTCTTCAAATGTAATTTAAACCTAGTTGGCGTAACAAGGTATTTTTACCCCTGGCATCTATTCCTCATTCACTAAACTATCACTAAAGCCTGTCAGCGTAAAATCAACTTTGTTTCCACGCGGCGAGAGTCCCGATTTGACCAAACGCTGTCTCAGAACGTGTCCGAATTTATCCAAACGCTGTTAGACAGCGTGTTAAAAACCTGTTTTAATTACCTACGTTATTTTAAGCGGTGCAGTTTAGGATGACACATAACTATTTCGCTTTCAGAGATCTGGCTTGGAAATCTGGAACCGCGAGCTTCATGACGGCTCGTTCGCGGTGGCGTTTGTGAGCCAACGCGTCGATGGCGCTCCGTACCCGGCCAACTTTACAGACGTCGATATAGGCTTGGCTAAGCAAGCTTACTCGGTGAAGGTTGGTTTCGCTGTCATGTATCTTTTTACCAGAATACGGCGAGGTTATGAGTTAGTTATGACTTTATATATGTATGTATGTATGTATGTATGTATGTGGATGTTCCACGATAGTGTCGCCCCTATTCGTCTTCAGGTAAAGAAGTGTCGGCTATTTTTTAACCCGACTACAGCGAAGCAAAGGTAGGGTTATGTATTTAAATTAAAAGCTTGGTCTGATTTTGACAAGTGAGGTATCAATCGATTCGTCTTCATCGCAAGAGTGTCATATGCTATTTTTTACCCGACCTTAGTCGGGTTTTTATTTTTGAACTTATGCCTCGTTTATTGTTGTCCATAATCTCACGTGTGTTCGAACTAGTGCTAACATTTGGTGTCAGAGTTTGTCAGATGCCGCCAGCGGGCCTCTGACATAGCTATCAATTAGTAACAGCTGGTACCGGCAGCTTGACATGTCCTCCGAAGCAAGGAGCGACAGTAAATCCGCATATAACTTAGAAAAGTCAATGGTCGAACCCGAGCCGAGATCTGTCGGAGCCTAGGATCGGACCCGGTGTCGTTGGATTCTAACCAGCACTAGTATACCGCTCGACCGCCATTGCTCAGTGAAGTAGTTAGATCTTTAGGTTATTCTGCTCGTATCTTACAGTATCAGGACATTTTTGTTCCACTGCCCCGTTAGCAACTCAAATATCCGCGGGAGAAAGGAAAATATATACAGCGGGGACAAGTTCCTCCTGCTCCTACTTTAAGTGATAGGAGCACTAGGATATACTCGTGCTCCGCCAGTAGGAGAAGAGAAGAGGACCCAGTAGGAGCAAGAGGAAACGCCCCAAACATTGTATCCCGACTATTGGTGGGAAGCTTCAAAAACATATCTGAGCGACTGGTCGATATACGCCTGGCCAAAACGCAGCGTCTGCGTTATTTGGCATAGACCAGTCCGCCGATTCAAAACCTTTCGATAACGAACCGAATCGATTCGATAAAATTCGACAAATTCATATTAAAAATGTATCGAATCGAACGATATCAAACCGAAACGATCTATAACTGAATAATCGAAAGGTTCTGAATCGGGGGCTGGGTCTATTTTATACTGGACTACTTTCAAGACTTAGTACCACTCTTTTAAAATTGCAATTTTCCTTGATCTATAAGTAAGAGTTATGAAATAAAAAAGTTTTATAGAAAATTTCATCAACATTTTTTGAAATTATAGTTACACATTAGTATCGTTTTTAACTATAAAAAAATGATGATTTTTTAAAATCATTTCTGTCTGTTCACGCATCACGCTAAAACTACTAGACCGAATACCATGCGATTTTCATATACCGAATACCATGCGATAGCTTAGATGTACTTGGCTTGGTAATTTTAAAAGTAAGGTTTAGTAGTCGCAGCGGAAGTATGTGTCTCGGAAGTTGTCTGCTAGTCGCTGCGCAAACTGCTATTTTTCAGGCGCAATCTCAATGTAGAAGGTGAAGACAGCATTGTATAACTGCCTCGCTCACTCGCTTACTTTTTTCGCATATTCTCGCTCTATCCTCACAGCAGAACCTGCGCAATCTTTTACAGAGCCTAACTTCATAACCCGAAGATGCTCTGCGACTACTACACTAAGTTTTGTCTTCCCTTTCTCCCCACCAGCTTTGTCCCACTAGTGGGGAGAAAGGGAAAATTTAAAAATGTATGGCCATTCTCCCTACTATGTATGACAGTGGGGACAAAGGTATTAATCAAAAAGTTTTCTCTTTATACCCACTATATGGAATCGAAATATATACCTAGAAAGTAACCAAGTGGTATACCTAGTGCAGTGAGGAGAAAGGGAGCGGGAATAACCAAATTTACTATACTTACTTTTCCCACTAGACTTGACATGAAGCAAACATTATTTTGGGTAATGACCCGTCCACCCACTGGCTTCATACGGGCAATGATGTTTTCAATAAAAGTAGATTTAAAAAAAAATGGCGATTTAGATTTTAGGTAGGTAGTGATTATATTTGATGCAAAAATATATATTTACAGGACTTGTACAGAGAAGAGCAGGACCGAACTTGGGAGCCTGAACATGATTTCGAAGTTCGGATAAATCCAACAGGTAAATAAACAAATAGATTACATACTTATTACCACTTGTACTATTAGTTTCTGTAAATTACAAAGTAATATTCAAAACCTGCGACGAAAGGAAAAAAACGAAGTACCTTCCTCTGATGATGCTGTGGAAAACACGCACACTCCGCTCGCACATCACCCACGAAACACGAACGAATATATAAAAGTGAAACGTGATCTGTTGGTTTGTTTGTTACCCCAACAGTTATCGGTTCTTCGGGAAATGTGACCAGCCCACTGCCACTTCAGCTTGCTTATCCTAAGGGCTATGTCGGTTACTTTGGTTATCTGTCGGATATCTTCTCTACGAATCCTGTCCTTCAGAGAAACTCCAAGCATAGTCATAGCTCGCTGGGCGACATTTGTGGACAAGTTTGACCGTGAGTGTCCACGTTTCGGCTCCATAGGTCATGACTGGTAGGACGCAATGAACCATATCCAACCATAATATTTGCATTTATTAATCAAAAGGGCCTCTTAGTGTTGGCTACGGCACCACTAAAGCCTTTTAAAGGTCCGGGCACAGATTCGTGCTATATCCATACAAATATATAAAAGTGAAACGTTGTCTGTTTGTTTGTTTGTTTGGGGAGCTTTCACGCGATAACGGCTGGACGGATCTTGATGAAATTTGGAATGGAGACCTACCCTGGATACTTTTAGGTGAAACTTTTCATCATCATCATCATCATTCACGCTCAAACGGCTGAACGGATTTTGATGAAATATGGAAGTGAGATAGCTTATACCCTGGATACTTTAACCTGATACTTTTCATCATCATCATCATTCACGCTCAAACGGCTGTACGGATTTTGATGAAATTTGGTAAAGATATAGCTTATACCCTGGAATAACACATAGGATACTTTTCATCATCATCATCATCACTCACGCTCAAACGGTTGAACGGATTTTGATGAAATTTGGCATGGAGATACTCTGACTCTGCAATAACACATAGACAGGATACTTTTCATCATCATCATCATCATCATCATCATCATCATCATCATCATCATCATCACTCACGCTCAAACGGTTGAACGGATTTTGATGAAATTTGGCATGGAGATACTCTGACTCTGCAATAACACATAGACAGGATACTTTTCATCATCATCATCATCATCATCATCATCATCATTCATAATCATCCCTCACGGGAGTTAAACCGCGGGCGCAGCAGTTTGACGGCACGACTTGGTCTTTTCGGCCTCACATCTGCAGAATGTGGAACAAGCTGTCGTCATAATGTCTGTGATGCTTCACTACCATGATTTGCCTTATTCGATCAGATTACGTTAAATATTAAGTTCATATTATTTGTTCCAGGAGTGAAGTTTTATAAGTTTACACCAAAGAAGGCTGCTGAAGAACCTTTAGTTATACAACTTGATAAGAATGATAATAAATTATAAATAATTTAAAAAAACTGTCTATTTTTGCATGTACCTAAATTTTCAACAGTGCTGTGCAAAATACCATGGTACAAAAAATCGTTATCAAGTGGATTAACTAATAACTAAAAAAAAGCACTGATCCAATTTTGAAGCATGCATTTATATAGATGCAAGGTGCAATCATTTGTGTGATGAGCAGAAAAGTTTGTTTCCGAGTCATGGATGTAATATTGGATTGGTATCTATGTATGTTTATCCGTTGTCTAGTGTCTAAAGTACAGGGTATCCTAATTTGGGGCTAGGCTAATTGCAAGGCATGGTATCTTGACAGCTGCAAGCCGCTATTTAAGACAAGTAATATTCTTCGACTCCCATGTATGTACATTAGGGACTTTGTACATACATGGGATTGTATTTGTATTTTTGTTAAAACTCATCCTACGTATTTTATAAAGAGAAATTAAGTTATTCAGAGACAGAAGCGAGCAAAGTTTAGAAATCTATTATATCAACCCCCATATCATAAAGATAATATAAGATGTGCATAGAAGCATACAACAAGTTACCTGGGCCTCGATTCTGTAAGCTATTGAACCGCGATAACGCAAGTCGATCGCTTGAAATTTTTTGAGAAATTTTCTTATTTACCATTTAAAGTGCTAGAAGTGTTTTTTTTTTGGAAATATTCAAAAAATATAAAAACTGAAAAATAAAAAAAACAAAACGCGAAAATTTTAGCAAAATTTTCGCTTCCAGCACTTTTAAGTGGTAAATAAGAAAATTTCTCAAAAAAATTGAAGCGATCGACTTGCGTTATCGCGTTTCAATAGCTTACAGAATCGGGGCCCTGAAGACATCAAAATCTTGAAGGGTAATTTGTTTAGGGCTCGATTGAACGTATGGCTAGCGGATAATTGTTTTTATAGCACTAACGATTATTTTAAGAAGTAGAATCTAAGTAACTCCTAGTTTTAATGTTAGAATATGATTTTGTTGTTAATATGGACATAATTAACAATAATATTTGCACGCCTGCTTGCAGGCTGAATACAGTGACCTTACAATACTTTAAGAGCTGACATGTAATTTAATAATGTATTCTAGCAAATAAATAAATGATTGATTGATAGGTAATTGGTGTGGAATTGTCCCGAATATATTTTATTTATTTATTTATATAATTTATATGGGACCACCAAAAAAAAATTTTCAAAATCGGTCCGCAATTGACGGAAAAATCGGTGTATAAACAAAAAAATATAGGTACAGTCGAACATTTAACCGTCTCCTTTTGTGAAGTCGATTAAAAAAGAGGGAACACAGTCTTAGCATTAAAACTATTATAGCTCGCGAGGCAACTGGCCTGAGGCGCGGTGCGTCCCTCGCGCGACGTAAGTACTGTATACTCACACAAAATACAGTGCTTAGGTCGCGCGAGGGACGCACCGCGCCTCAGGCCGTTAAAATGTTAACATGTTAACTAAGTCTAAGCGTCTACTAAGTCCATTTTCAAAAACTTTATGGCAGAAATTATAGATAACGGTCTGTAACCTTCTGTCTCCACTCTTTCCTTTGCCTATGAAGATGGGGGCAACCTTGCTAACTTTAAGAGGGACAGGATGAATGCCCTCCTTAATGCATCGGTTGAAAATCTCGGATAGAATGTAGGCCCAAGGAGATGAGGCTGTCCTCAAAAGCCTCATGTTTATGCCATAAACGTCTTTCGAAACCTTGGGTGGAATACGTGAGGTGATGAGACGGGGTACTTCATCCGCTGTGAATGGTTGGAGCCTGAGTGAGCAGTTAGTAGGCGGGCGCGCCGCGCGCAGCTGAGTCAGGGCGTTAGTGAGTCAGCGTGGGGCGCGCCGAACGCTGCCGCTGCACCCAGGAATATGGAGTTCATTGCGTTGACAATGTTGATGTTGTTTGTTTATCAGCATCTTTTTTAGATGCAAACTTAGTCCCATCTGAGTTAAGTACCACATCCGTGACATCTAAGCTCAGGACATTATTTTTACCTCTTTTCTTATTTACCACTTTCCATATAGCTTTAGATGGGTTTGTGCTAGATGTAATAATATTGGTGTAATAATCCGATTTTTAATCAATTTATCATATTAATTTTTCATGTCGCATATTATATAATTAACTATATGATTATTACAATTCAAATTGCCGATGTCTATAATGTCAAATAAATTACATTACAAGGGAGAAAAATCATATTTTGACGGCGAGGGCGCTATTTTGAATCCATAGTGGAGTGAAGGATTCTAGAGTAGAATTCCGAGCGCAGCGAGGGATTCTTTAGTAGAATCCCGAACGTAGCAAGGGATTCAAAATTATGCGTCCGTGTGATACACTCTACTTTTCATCATTAGAAAAATAAATAAAAGACGCTTTTAGATACTTTACAACTCAACAACAACAACTTAAAATAAACTAGGTTATTACTAATACTTAAATGTATATTCACTTTGTACTTTTTTAATTTATAAGTCCTTCAGTCAGTCTCTTCAGATATTGTGTTCTAAATTTTGTGTAGATCTCGATTTCATTATTATTGGTACTGGCCGCCAACGTGTGAAGGTTGCTTATATTTGGGTAATTCTTGAAAATAGGTACAGGTTTCCGAAAAAGACTACGCTTCTTTAGCATTTTCCCATTCGATAAAATTTTCGCTACTCTTGAATTTTCGTTTAATTATTTAGTTTTTACACTGTCAATATTCCTTGTTTCCGTGACGATGATATCGTACTTCGCGCGCTTTTCATTTTTTCCCATATAACCTAGTACTCTTCACCGTACATTTACATGATTCATTTTTTACATACACACGACCACGCGACCCATAGCGGGTCGCCTAGCAGATGTGTAAACAAAAATAATAAGAAAAACAACGAACAACCGTTATGCACCGCGCGCTCTTATTGGTCATCTGTGAATCAGCAACCCTTCATCTGATCTTTAAGTATGTACTAAATTTTCGGTTTAATACCATAAGTCTGAATGACTCAAAAGGGACATCTTTTTTATTTTATTTTTATTACTGATCTCACCTGATGGAAAGCGATTATGCGGTCGAAGGTCGCTCGCCCTTCTCGACGCTGACACCCGCTACTTCAGTCTTCTCGTGACCACGATCAATGCAACTTGATCGAAATGTCGCGGTAAATAAATATTAAGTTTTCAGCGCGATTAAGTCCCGTTTAAATATTTAACTATGTGTTCGAATCGCGAAAGTTTAAAAGTTACTATTATATTTATTATAGAAGTAGATAAGTCCGTCGAGCATTTAGTTTTTAAAATTGGCTCATCCCAATACACACTATCGATGGATGCAAAAACTTGATCTGATTAACTATAGAAAAACATCTAGTGTGACTAGGAATATTACTAGCGCTGCTTAGAGCGATGGTGGCCTAACGTTTCTACAGTGCAATTTAGAATCCAACGATACCGGGTTCAAAACCGATGACTTTTCTAAGTTACGAGTATGTGCGGTTTTCCATCGCTCCGTGCTTCGGAGGGCACGTTAAGCTGTTGGTCCCAGCTGTTATTGATTAATAGCAGTCGTTAAGCCATGTCAGAGGCCCTCGGGTGGCTTGACAAAGTCTGACATCAGAGGCCAGCACCCTCATACGACAAACAAACAAACAACTAGCGCTGCGTTTGTTACACAAATAAATACTCCCGTGACGGCACGATGATCACTCAGATTTGTCACGAGAGGTGTCGCGCTGACTCCTCTTATGATTCGAGTACACCTGTACTAAATAGGTTCGTGTACACCATCTGATCTAAAGAGGACGAGGTGGTTGGCAGTCACACGAGTGGGAAAGTCTACCACATTCACCATACCATGGGTAGACAATAAGTCATTAAGGTACTACCAAAATTCTAGAATCTATCTATCTATGGTCATTATAGTTTCTATATGTCAGTGTGTATTTCACATAAACAGTTAAGAAAAAAAACTCCTACTATTCGCATTGTTTGTCTACTTCGCTAACTATATTAAGCATCCATTCAAAGTTAATTAGAAATTGATTTACTCCAACTAACACAATTTGTTCGTTAAACACAGATTATTAATATGTCAAAATCGATTAATTTTATTGCGGTAATTTCACAAATTCGTTCTTCCGATAATAAGTGATTTGACAAAAAAAAAAAACGTTTACAAACAATGAAGTGATACAAAGCGAGTAGCCAACTCCTATCAAGTCAGTCACTGTCACCATCTTCTTTGATTGTCATAGAATACTATCGATACGTAGAGGGACTATCTACGTATCGATAGTATGACAATGGTAGATAGGACAATTAATAAGCAATGGGGCGACGAGTTGTAACACGTCACATTTACATAGTGCTGCCACCTTAGCAGTTTTTGGGCTAGATCTAGCTCTTTTTAATTTGCTAGAGACTGTTTTTCATTCCTTTAGCCTGAAAAGGGCAATCTAGCCTTAATTGATAACTTGCTATGAAAGATTCACAACTACCTTGAGAAAAAGAATATGTCGCACAATTATGATAAATGTGAGAATTTTTACACCCGGTAACTAACTAGTTACAATATTCGAGCGGGCGATCAACGACCCCGTTAACTTCTGTGACCTCGGTAGTATCAGCTGTGTTAATCCTTCCTAATATACTTATTTATTCAAACTTTTTTTTTGTTATTTTTTAATTTTACCAATCTCCGTGATTGTTTATAGTTTTTTTGGTAGGTCTATCTAGCTAGTTTATGGCTAGGGGATTTCCCGATGTTCTCCAATGAGTGTTTTTGAATAATCCGACCATAAAATGTAAACGTGGTTTGTTTTGTACAAGCAGTTCTAGGTGTATTTTAACATTTGTATCATTATGCTTAAGAATCTGAGACGATCATTACACTAAGGGATATTTTGAATAATTCGACTAAATTAAAATGTAAAGATGGTTTGTTTTGTACAAGCTGCCTGTGTTTTTTTTACTGACTAGTGTGATAATTGGCTGAAACATAGCTTGATGGTTGACTCCGCTCCTTGCAAGACGTCAAACGTCATCGTCAAACGTCAACATCAAACCAAATGAATTGACAGCTTATTGCGGGCCTCCGTGCGGATGGTGCCTCGGTGCAGTCTGTGGTCGAGGAGTGGAGCGGAAAAGCGACAAATCATCCATCTACGAGAATTTCCGTAAAAAAGTGACAGTTGCTATACCTTGGAAGGGTGACATTTCCGTTGAGACAGTTGGCGCCATTGGGAGCACCAGTCAATCAGCGTGAAGCATTTTGCCGCCTTATAGAATGGCGCCAGCAAGGCAACCTGTTGGATCTTCAACATTTTTGGCTCAGTTTTGAGATTTAGAATCAGCCAGATCGGCATAAGTTTAGGAATGGTAATGTGTGGCTTCTATTGAATTGTGTAAAGCTAAGTATTTTATGTAGAACTAAGTGTGTTTTAGATTATGCTTTTTGGTTCTTATAAAGTGAAATAATAAGTTGCTAATGTGTCTGTGGTCCTTTGGAAGTTACTTGATTGAAATTTATAAGATTTGTATTGTAATTAGGTACATGTGCAATATGTGGAAAATATATTTATTATATATATTATTTATTATTTATAGGATTTACTGTTTTATGATTATTTTCTATCCTAATGCGTATAACACTAGGCAATCGTTTGACCACGATCTCACCAGACAGAAAGCGATGATGTGGTCGAAGGTGTAGCACGCTTGCTTATTAGATACCTATTCACTCTTGACTTGAACACACCTTGTTTATATTTTACCGTAAACTCAGACGAAGCAGTTCATTCCACTCCTTTGCAGTTTTTATAATAAATGAAAAAGCGTAAAGCCTCGTTCTTGTGCGAGGTGTTTGACATTTGTATCATTATGCATACGAATCTGAGACGATCATTAAAACTTTCTTGATTCATTTTTGTTCAGATTCGTCTTAATAGACTCTGGCCTCAAAGCGAGCATTCGTGTAGAAATCAGTTTTTGTTCCGTGTTATGGTAACTACAGTTACCGCTCGTGCCTCGTATTGAGCACTAGTGAACTGTGAAAATGTGAACTAAAGTTCACATTTTCGGTATTATCTCATTATAGTGAATAATATTGGTTTTCTTTCTTTCTAGCCTTTTTTTTACAACCTGATTTAAAGATTTTGTGTATGGCAAACCTTTTAATCATACCTACATTTTTTTTAAATAGCCCATGAACTCCAAAAACGCACTCGTCCACATGATCAGAGATCAAGCCCGGTTAAAGCCGCAGTGACACGATCAAAGTATACTTGGTCTAATAGCACTTGGATACCATTTGGACGCTACTCGTATCGTGGCAAGCCTAACCAAAGCTGACTTGGACAACAGCTAATAGAGCTATCCGTATACACTCATAAAAAGCCCACTCGTACGAGTCTACTCGGTCTGAGCCAGTACATACTCGCGTCTACGGAGCCAACGATAGTAAGAAATGTCTATAGTCCGACCAGACTCTGCAGCCGTACCACGTATAATGGCTTCAATCGGTATTTCAAATTCACGATCACTAATGCTTTGCGATAGAGTCGAAATTGCTATGAAGAAAGTGACAATCTGATTGAACCCAAGTTCTGTAGTCGGGGTCCTGCAGTGCGATTACGTAATGTTGATCATATCGGTTTCATGCCGTCAAATTCATTAGTGCCTTGCAATAGAGTCGATTTTGCTATGAAAAAAGTGACAATCTGATTGAAGCCAAGTCCTGTGGTCGGGCCCCTTCAGCCGTACCACGTACGTTGGTTTCAATCGGATTTTCAATATCACTATCACTAATGCTTTGCGATAGAGTCGAAATTGCTACGAAGAAAGTGATAATCTGATTGAAACCTAGTTTTGTGGTGTCACTGCAGCTGCTTCGTAAGTAGCCGCTATTCAAAAAGTAAGGCAAAGAGAATACAATACTACGTAAGGTGGCAACGGCAACACTGATCAAACGTCAATGTCATCATTAACAACATTTCCTATTTCCTCGGCAGTGCGATTACGCAATGTTGATCATGACGGTTTCAAGCCGTCAAATTCAATAATGCTTTGCGATAGAGTCGATTTTGCTATGAAAAAAGTGACAATCCGATTGTAGCCAAGTTCTGTAATTGGGCCACTGTTCGTTATAAGAGTAGAATAAGGTTTTACGGGACCGTAAATAAAAAAGTTGAAGTCGTTTTAGGGGACGTTCGTTTTGTAGCAAATGGCGAACTTAACTGTTAAAAACGCTAAATATGCAGCCCGATTACAGAACTTGGTTACAATCGGATTATCACTTTTTTCATAGCAATTTCAACTCAATCGCAAGGCATTAGTGATATCGATACTGACAATCCGATTGAAGCTAAGTTATGTGGTCGGGCCCCAGCAGTGCGATTACGTAATGTTGATCATGACAGTTTCAAGCAGTCAAATTCAATAATGCTTTGCGATAGAGTCGATTTTGCTATGAAAAAAGTGACAATCTGATTGTAGCCAAGTTATGTAATTGGGCCACCGATCACATTTGCCGTTCCCTTTGGACATTTGTGGGCGAAATTAGCGTTCTGAACTGTTTTCGATCACCGTTCCTTTTGCATGTTTAGGTGACATGTTGACATAAGAAAATTGACTTTATTCGTTTTGGCATAGGGTCGTTTTTCATTCGGTTTGGAAGGATCAAAATTTGCAAAAAGTGCAAAAGTGTTGAAAATTTTCAACGAGAACGGCTTGTTAAAAATGTACATTTCGAAACTGCCCACAACGCCATCTCATCATCTCGAACGCAGGGGTAGACTTTTCTTAGGAGCCGTTCGTTTTGATGCTAAATGATCGAAAATAGCACATAAAAGCGCTAAATATGTTTCGATCGGCGTGCCTTTTGGACATGACAGTTAAATTTGACATCGGAAAAGCGACTTTATTGCCTAAGCTTTATGGTCGTTTTTCATTCGGTTTGGAAAGGATCATTAGTATCAAAAATGGCAATCGAAATGTTTGTTATGTATGAAAACATCGATGCTCCCATGACAAACATCTATGTTAAAAAACATGGTAATAATAACGATACATCGATGTTTTTCCGATGTTCTAAATTATCTCATCCATCACACTAACTATGATGTACTCAACAAAATATGCTAGTCTTACCTGTTTTTAACTCAAAACCTTAGTTAACCCAATTAACTTGACCACAAAACAATAAAACTGATCAAAGAAAAAAAATACAAATTTATTTATTTGAACGTAAAAAAAATGAAATGGAATTTAGGAAGAGACTGGACTGGAATTTAGGAATATACAGGAACTCAATTCACATATCTCAAAACGAAATGTAATGTAATTACAAACCCGGGTGAAGACGGAATTACGACGGACCTCTGAAGGCAGGAGGTATTCCCACGCTTAAAGAACTTCAGCGTTTGTTCAATTCTGTCCTCTTCTCTAGGAGAACTCCACAGGCATGGAACAAGAGGCTGATAGTCCTGTTTTTCAAAAAGGATGACAAGACCCTTTTGAAAAACTATCGGTCCATTTATCCTGAGACATGTTTACAAGCCGTTTTCGAGAGTCATCACGAATCGTCTTGCGCGGAGATTCGACGAATTCCAGCCAACAGAGCTGGCTGGGTTTCGGGGAGGACACGGCACCATAGACCACATTCATACAGTTCGGCAGATTATACAGAAGACAGAAGATAATCAGCCCATGTGCCTGGCATTTGTGGGCTATGAGAAAGCCTTTGACTCTATCGAGACTTGATCTGTTTTGGAGTCCCTGCAACGATGCGGTCCCTGCAGTCGACTGGCGGTATATCCAAGTGTTGATGTCTATATGACGCCACAACAATGACTTTCCACGTACAGAACCAGCAGACTAAGCATATCCCCCTGAATTTAGGTGTGATACAAGTGGACGTTATTTCTCTGAAACTGTTCTCAAATGCATTGGAGGATATGTTTAAGACTCTGGACTAGAAAGGATGTGGCATTAACATTAACGGTGAGTACATCTCATACTTGAGATTCGCGGATGACATCGTCATTGTGGCAGAAACGTTGCAGGAATTGCAATAGATGTTGGACCACCTAGCTGATTCGTCTCAACGCATTGGTCTCCAGATGAACTTGGACAAAACCAAGGTTATGTTCAACGAACATGTTATTCCGGAAACAATTGCTGTTAACGAAACTGCTCTCGAAGTTGTTCAGGAGTATGTTTATCTCGGGCAAACTTTGCAACTAGGTAAAAACAACTTCTAGAGAGAGAGACCCGCAAAAGAATACAGCTGGGCTGGGCAGAATTTGCGAAACTTAGTAGAGTCTTCTCGTCGCCAATACCGCAAAGTTTGAAGATAAACGTCTTCAACCAGTGTGTCCTATCTGTTATGACATACGGAGCCAAGTCGTGGACACTCACGGTACGACTAGTCCACCGATTTAAGGTCGATCAGCGGGCTATGGAAAGGGCTATGCTTGGAGTTTCTCTGAAAGATCGTATCCAGAATGAGGGGATCCGGTAGAGAACCAAAGTTATCGACATAGCTCTTAGGATTAGTAAGCTGAAGTGGCAGTGGGCCTGTCATATCTGTCGAAGTACTGATAGCCGTTGGGGTAGACGTGTTCTTGAGTGGAGAAGGCGACTCGGTAAACGTAGTGTAGGGTGCCCTCCAGATAGGTGGAGCGACGATATATGCAAAGTGGCTGGCAGCAGTTGGAAGAGAAGAGCCGAATATCGGGCTCAGTGGCGTGCTTTGGGAGAGGCCTATGTCCAGCAGTGGAATGACACGGGCTAATGATGATGATGATGATGAAGTATACAATCAAACAAACGATGGTCAGCAGAGCGAACAAAATGAAAACATCGATGTTAACATCGGTGTTTAAATCCGAAACATCGATGTTTTGGAAACATCGATGTAATGTTTGAATCCCTATTTCCATCCTTGTCAAATCAAAAACTTTCGGTTTCGGTTTGTGTTGGACGTTAAAAAAACTTGTGAAATTATGTACCTCAAATAATTAATCAAATCATCAAAGTGCGCATTGTAATGAGACATTGCGTTGTGAAATTCAAATACGAGTGTTGAATGCATGGTTAATTGATACCGACCGACGTAAATAGTGCTATCGTGCGTGCGTGATCCATGCGTGATCGTCATCGGAGAGAAAGAAAGTCGGCTCGGCTGCGGCTGGTATTAGGTCAATGGTGCGTTTCTGCCGGTAGTGCGAGGTAACACGTCGCTCAGTGCGTGACGGTTGCTTCGGCTGGCTCACACGTCCCAGATAGCTAAACAAACATCGCTAACAAAACATTGTGAATTTCGGAAACTCAACCATGGGTGGCAGAGCCAAAAATGTGGGCATCCTCGCCATGGAACTTTACTTCCCGGCGCAGTACGTCGATCAAACCGAACTGGAGAAGTTCGATGAAGTGTCAGCTGGCAAATACACGATAGGCCTTGGCCAGAGCAAAATGGGCTTCTGCTCTGATAGAGAGGACATCAACTCATTGTGCATGACCGCATTGCATCGTCTCATCGAGAAGAACAACATCAATCTACACGACATTGGACGCCTCGAGGTTGGAACCGAAACCATTATTGACAAAAGTAAAAGTGTTAAGACTTTTCTCATGACCCTCTTTGCTAGGGAAGGTGCCACTGACATTGAGGGAATAGATTCTACGAATGCCTGCTACGGTGGCACTGCAGCTCTCTTCAATGCAGTCAACTGGGTGGAATCATCTTCGTGGGACGGGAGGAAAGCTATAGTAGTGGCAGGAGATATTGCAGTGTATGGAAAAGGTCCTGCGAGGCCCACAGGAGGTGCTGGTGCAGTAGCAATGTTGATTGGCCCAGACGCCCCTCTAGCACTGGACTGCGGTGTCCGTGCCTCATACATGACTCACGCTTACGACTTTTACAAGCCAGACCTTTCCTCAGAGTTCCCGTATGTTGACGGTAAACTATCAATTAAATGCTACCTCAGTGCTTTAGATAATTGTTATAACTTGTTCTCTAAGAAAATGAGAAACATTGAGCCCAATTTTAAAGGACTCTTGAGCTTAGACGGCATGCTGTTTCATTCTCCTTATTGCAAACTTGTACAAAAGTCACTAGCTAGAGTTTGTTTCAACGATTTCCTGAATGCGTCGCCTGAACAGAGAGCGGCACAGTTTCCTGGCTTGTCCGAATTTGAAAATCACAAATTAGACGAGACGTACTTTGACAGAGATGTTGAGAAAGCATTCATGGCGTACAGCCAGGAGTTATTCAATGAAAAAACGAAGCCTTCACTTCACATAGCACGGAATGTTGGAAACATGTACACTCCATCTTTGTACGGAAGCCTTGTTTCTTACCTCATCAGTAAATCACCTGAGCAATTGATTGGAAAGAAGTTTGGTTTGTTCTCATATGGTTCTGGTCTCGCTTCTACAATGTATTCTATAAACATTTGCGATGACATGAGTGCGGGTTCTAAATTGGAAAGACTTATTGCATCTCTTCACGAGGCTATATCTTTGCTGGAAAAGCGAGAATGTGTAGAACCGAGTAAATTTTCCGTTTTAATGGATGTAAGAACAAAGAACTATCACACAGCTCCGTATGACCCAACAGGCTCAATTGATGTTCTATTCCCTGGAACTTACTACCTCATTAGTATCGATGACCAAAGACGACGTACCTATGATAGGAAAGTTTAAAGTATTTATTTTATCATTAGTATAATTAGAGCTTTGGTGCGGGCGTCATAGAAATTTAATGTTTTTTATATTTATTGGTGAAAGATTGTTTTGTTGTTTCATATCTTTAGTTATTGGTTCAATGTCTATGTTTGTTATTTATTTACTAGACAATTACTGATCAGTATAGACAAAGTGTTATTGTGACATGTGCCCCTTACAGTTAATATTATTATCATCTACTTATATGATTGGCTAATGGATTCATTAAACTATATGATGGGGTCCAGACATTTTACTATGGAGCGTACAAGACCACAGCCATTTTGAAAATTTGTATAATCGCATAATCATATTGACAAACCTTATTAAATCAACTGAGAACTTCAAACCAGCAAGAAATCTTACTTCACTGGTATTCTTAAGTGTGCTACTGAGATATTTGAGCTCAAATATAGCAGATCTAGGCTGATCTGAAGGTTTGATCAGTGGATCCTATTTGACATTATTTTTCAAAATGGTTGACTTGTACGCCACAGAGGTTGGAAGGTCTTTTAGTCTGATGTTATTGTTTATACAAGCTTATAAGTGATTTCTAAATAGTGTGGTGGTGGTAGTGTGGTAGGTGACACTTAAAGTGGAATGGATGGAATATCAAAAAGTAGAGTGGATGGTATGTCAAAAAGCAAATACAAATCTGTATTAATAGAATCCATATTATGGACCTGTAGATCCACGTCTAGTAGGGCTATCCAGAGCCTTCATTCTCCTAGCTTTTTCATAAATTCACTTCACTCTACGAAACCTCTTTGGGCATTTATTATACTTTTGTAAGTCATAATAACCATAGCTTTTAGGAATTTTAGGTTATGAATAAGTTAATAATGTCATGTGTAACAGTTATCATTAACAGTTAACAGTTTGTAGAGTTTAGATCACTGTTTCTAGTCCTTTAACCACAGTTTGTAGGCCTTCCGTCACTGTGTTAATCCTTTCAATGACAATTTCTAGCCCCACAACCTAAGTTTGTAGCCCTTCAATCACTGTATTTAGCCCTACAACCACCGCTTGTAGCTCTTCAGTCACTGTATTTAGCCCTTCAATGCCAATTTGTAGCCAACCACATTTTTTAGTCCTTCAATCGCTGTATCAGTGTCATTTTTTTGCTCTATGTCCATAGTTTGTAGCCCTACAACCACCGCTTGTAGCCCTTCAGTCACTGTATTTAGCCCTTCAATGCCATTTGTAGCCCTACAACCACAGTATGTAGCAAGTGAATATGTAATTTTGTTTGTCAAAATCTATTTAATTGATAATTATTGTGTATGTAATTATCAATTCAAGTAGATTTCTTATTGAATGCAATTATGCATTTTAAAAATCAAATATTAATAAAAGGTTAAGTTATTTTTTTAATTTTGCAAGTTATTTAGTTAATCAATATGTACCTACAGTTTTTTGTTATTTTTGTAAAGTGCAATTTATTGAATGTTATCTAAAAGTAAGTATATTAAAATTATCCATGAAATGGACCATCTCTATGTATTTGAAAATTTGTAATTAAAACAATACTTGTGTACTAAATTTGGATATTGATTTATTCATTATTACAATTTCGTTGACATGCCCCTTGGTTTATCGATTGCATTGCTCGAGATGCTTTACGATTCCCCCTGAACGAACCTTGCACACTACTGCGCACCAGTTCTTTGATGGTCTATGAGAAAGGTACTAATCAACTGGGGACTTTTGAATGAAACCACAAAATTGAATTTCCCGCGTAATCTCGACATTTATTTGCATGTCATTCAAATCGGTGCAATGTACTGGGAGAATCTTGTCACCGCGATGCAGCTTTCGAGCGCTCGTTTACTCACGCCATCTAGTTCATTTTACGGAACTAAACTTTGCAAATCATTGATAAAATATATATTTTTACTCGTACATATCGCCCACCAAGGACTATATGAGCTTAGTCATTTAAACCAAATCGCTCACCATGACGCGAGGTGACAAGACTCTCCACAAGAAACAAAATATTATAACAGAATTCTAAATACTGTCTAAATGTGATGAACAATATAATAATATAGATCTTGACTGACGTTTAACGTCACTGTTTCACGAAATAATAAATATGACAGAAACTATTCTATATTACTTGCTAAACCGAAAGAATAACATTAATTTTACAATACTGCGATTATACTGTACAATCATGTACATTAAACGCACGACTTCAGGTTTTAGGTTTGCATTTTAGAATATTTTTACATTAACAAATATATTTTTCTTCTTAGTGGACTGTATGACAAATTCAAATTATTGTTAACATAAAATAACTTAACTTTACAACGACACAGGCAAAAAACATAATTTTGACACCGGTCTCTTCAGAGTACCGCTCTTAGTTTTTAATGTAACGACTCTAATAATCGAGTCGTCCCCGGGATGAGTATCAATTACTCTGCCATAGAGCCAACGCGCTGGAGGTAGATGATCCTCCTTTACAACGACTACGTCCCCAATTTTGGGTTGAGAGGTTTGAACGGACCACTTATGACGCTGTAGAAATTTGGTTAGGTATTCACGCGACCACTGTCGCCAGAAAGTCTGCGTCATTCGTTGTGTGTGCTGCCACCTTCTCAGTGTGCTTACGTTTAAGCCCTCAACATTGTGATCTGATGCTGTCACAGGTGGCTCTCCTATAAGAAAGTGTCCAGGTGTTAGAATGGTGTAGTCTGGATCTGGGTCGCCTATGACGACAGACAAAGGGCGTGAATTAAGGCACGCTTCCACTTGTGCTAACACTGTAGCCATTTCTTCATACGTCAATGTGGAGTTGCCGATGACGCGTTTAAGATGATACTTTACCGATTTCACGCCTGCTTCCCATAACCCGCCAAAGTTAGGCGAATGAGGCGGTATGAAATGCCATTCGCATTCTTTTGATGCTAGCGAAGTGGCTATTTCGTGGGCAATGGATTTTTGCTCCGCCCTACTACGTTTTTGTAGTTCTGTTGAAGCCCCAACGAAGTTGGAACCATTGTCACTCCAAAGATGTGAACAATGGCCACGCCTTGCTACAAAGCGCTTAAAAGCTTGTAAAAAACCTTCAGACGTCAAATCGCTTACAGCTTCCAGGTGTATAGCGCGAGTTGCCATACAAATGAACAGGCAAATGTAGCCTTTATATGATTGATGACCTCTGCCCTTGGACGTGCGAATTTGAATTGGTCCTGCGTAATCCACTCCGCTGCTACTAAACGGACGAGTTGGAGTTACGCGCGCGGCCGGCAGTTGGCCCATCAAAGGGTTCCTTGTGTTTGCCGCATTTTTCATGCATATCACACACTTGCGATAGTGCGACTTGACTAACTGTTTTGCACCTATAATCCAATATTTGGAGTAGATGTACGCCAAGGTGAGCTGTGGGCCTCCATGGAGGGTTTGTTTATGAGCATCTGCAATAATCAAATCCGTTAAATGTGATGTTTTCGGGATCATAATAGGATGCTTTCTATTAAATTTCAACGGAGCATTGCTGAGTCTTCCACCTACTCTCAACAACCCATCATCGTCGAGGAATGGATTTAATTGTCGAAGTCTGCAACCTTTGGGTAAGTCTTTTTTCTTTCCAATTGCTGCTGTTTCTTCACCAAAATGATGAGCTTGACTCTGTTTGACGTAAACGTTCAATGCTTCCGTTAGTTCTTTAGCTTTGATATAGCCGTTGGCTTTTTGAGTCCCTTGCTTAGTATTATTGACGAATCTTGTTGACTTGTGGTTTTGGTCAATGATGAGTATTTATCCCATAGTAAACCCTGCTCGGTGACACAATGAGCCTTAATTTTGGCTGCTTCCAAATCAGTTGATGTTTCCTTTGGTTTCAGGTACTGGATGTTTTCCTGATAAAGGAATTCTGGGCCATGAAACCACAATTTGTAGTTCAACAGTTCGGATGGTTGCAAGCCTCTGGAAGCGCAATCAGCGGGATTTTGTTTGGAAGTCACATGTGACCAATTCTCCGGTTCCATGCTAGTGAGAATATCTGAGACTCTATTTGCTACAAATACATTCCATTTGCTTGGGTGGCTGTTTAGCCATGCAAGAACCACAGTAGAATCGGTCCAAGCATGAATGTTTTTCTTTTCTATGTTTAAGACTTTAGCAACCTCTAGCAACAACTTGCAGAGAAGCGCCGCACCGCACAATTCCAACCGAGGTATGGATACTTGTTTGACTGGTGCGACCTTTGTTTTTGCTGAAACTAATGAAACCTTTACATTCCTTTCAGAGTCATGAACCCGGATGTACGTTACGGCCGAAAACGCTACCTTAGATGCATCACAGAAGCCATGTAATTCAATTTTGAGGTCATCTGCGTTGGTTCCCATCCATCTTGGTATGCGTATTTCACTTAACTTCTGTTGTCCATCACGGTAAGTTAACCACTCGTTTAATAAGCTTTCTGGAACAACTTCGTCCCAATCTATACCTGCTAGCCAAAGCTTTTGAATCATTACCTTTGCTATAATAATGCTTGGTCCTACCCAGCCAAGTGGGTCATACAGACGTGATATGTCTGAAATAACTTTTCTCTTTGTTATAGGTGGTTGCAGCTTCGGGAGACTCACCACGTAGCGAAATGTATCATCACTGCGGTTCCAGGTAAGTCCCATGATTTTTACTAATTCATCTTCTTTTATTTTCAGATCTTTTACTATCTCTTTTTCTTTCTGATCTCCTTTCATTTCCTTTACCAGCTCGTCGCTATTGCTGTTCCACTTCTGCAATTCAAACCCTGCTTCGCTTAGTAACTCATTCATTTCCGAGAATACCTTCTTTCCTTCTTCACAGGTTTGAACTCCCGTCATTAGATCATCTACATAAAAGTCAGTAAAACCTCTTTCCTTGGCTAAAGGATACTCTGTGCCGTGATCATGTGCAACTTGTTGCAGAGCTTTTACTGCTAAATATGGAGCGGGAGATGTGCCAAAGGTAACTCGAGTATGTCTGTAATGTTTTAATTCCTTATTTGCATCCTCTCTCCACAGTATCCTTTGACAATCTGAGTCTTGTGTTTCAGTCTTCACTTGCCGGTACATCTTGACGATGTCAGCTGACATGCAGATTGGCGGAAGTCTCCATTTCATGATGATGTGTCTTAACTCTGGTTGCAAGGTAGGTCCAACTAATAACTGATTGTTAAGCGACAGGTTATTTCTTCCTTTACAGGACGCGTCGAACACAATTCTTGTTTTTGTGGTGTCCTTGTCGTTCCTGATGACAGCGTGATGCGGTAGGTATATAGCCCTAGGACTATTTACTTCTTCTGGAGGCACTTCTTCAAGGTGATCTAACTCCAGATATTCATTTATAACCTCCTGATACTTGATCTTCAGCATTGGATCATTGTTTAACTTGTGTTCTAAGGATATTAAGCGTTTTTCAGCTATTTCACGGGATCCCGTAACCTTGGGGTATCCGTTTTTGAATGGAAGTCGAACAACATATCGACCGTTGAGATCTCTTTGAGTCGTCTGGGTAAAAATTTGTTCGCAGAGTTTCTCATCCTCAGTAAACATACTAGATTTTGGTTTGGGTATGTCTGTTTCAAGTTCCCAAAACTTTTTGAGGAGGTCATTATCATTTGTACAGCAATGCATGACATTGACATGACGAGGAGAGGGCTCGACGGTAGAATTTATGACACCCGATAAAATCCAGCCGAGGCTGGTCGCTTGAGCAATCGGTGTGCCAATAGGACCCTTTCTGACTCCATCCTGAAGTATAATTCCATATACTTCCGCTCCCAAAAGCATATCAATTTTGTTGGGAGTGTAATAGTCTGGATCTGCTAGTACTAATCCACTCAATTCCTGCCATTCTATGGCTTCAACTCTTCGCGTTGGCAAAAGAGATGTAATATTATTAAGCACGTGAGCTTTTACTTGAATCTTTACCTTGGGATTGACTCTAGACTGGATTTCCATGGTAACTACAGCCTTTGAAACTACATTTTTGTCTCCATTGAAGCCAGTTATCTGGCTTGTTGATGCCGTTTTTCTTAAACCTAAGTACTGCACCGTTGATTCCGTCACAAACGACGCCTGCGACCCCTGGTCTAGAAGCGCTCGAATGCAGTACTCCTTTCCATGCCTTGCAATGACCTTAATAAGTGCAGTCGCGAGAAGCACTTGCTGATGAACTTTACCTGTTGCAAAACATGACACCATCGTAGAGGATGATGCTTTATTAGAAGATGTAATCGGGGCACCTTCTGAAGATTTGGCAACACACTCAACCTTCCTAACCTCAGCTGATTGATTACCCTTGGGGTGTAGCAGTGAATGATGATTACGTTTGCATACACTGCACCGAATATTTGTGCGACACTCTTTGGCAGAGTGATTGCTACCCAAACAATTAAAACAAATATTGTTTTCATAGACAAACTTTCGCCTAGAATCGATTTCTTCCTTATGGAATTTGTTACATTTGCTCAGTTTGTGACTTTCCCTGCAAAAAGGACATGACACGTTTGTGACATGTAGAGACTTGAGTTTCCTATTACTGTTGCTCTGACCCATGCGTTCTGTCGTCGATCCGGTATCCAAAAACTCGATCGCGCGAAACCTCTTTGTTAAGAATTCTTTAAATTGTTTGTAAGTGGGTAGTTCATTTGCCGAGTTGTCAGCTGTTACGCTGAACTCCCATTGACGACGAGTTTCAGGATCCAACTTCGACGTCAGAATATAAATTAACAGAATATCCCAACCTTTTACATTAACTTCCAAATTCGTCAGAGTGGCCAAGCAGTCATCAGTAGTGTCTAACATATTTTTCAACCCTTTGGCTGATTCCTGTCGCAAACAATTTTGTGTCAGTAATCGCTTCAGAACTTGCTGACAAATGTGAGGCTTGTTGTTATACCGCTCTGCCAATAGCTGCCAGCACCTACCGTAGTTATCTTTTGTGATTGGGATGTTGCTCAAAAGTTGCTCGGCTTCTCCACTTAAATATCCTTTTAAGTAGAGCAACTTCTGCACATCATCCAATCGTGGGCAGTTGTGGACTAGACTAGAAAAAAGGTCATGAAAAGTTTTCCACTCTGCATATTTACCCGAAAACTTTGGTATGCATATCTGTGGCAGCTGGACGTTAGCTGGGTTTGGTGTCATGGGTTGACCAGAAGTTGGAAGGGTACACTGAGATCCACCTCCTAAATTTCCGAGAGATGTTCTGAGCTCACATCTATAATCTAAATAAGTTTCCTCACCCCTATCGTACATACTGTTTTTAACATAAGTAGTGTCTTCAATATCTTCAGCAGTAGATATCGCCCGCATCAATTCTCTATGTCCTGAGCGAAAATCGTTCCATACTTGCTCTACCAGCTCTAGCCTGCCCTCTACATATTCCTTGGTGATCCGTTCCTTCGGACTCTTTTTAAAGTTGGATTTTTGTTTCAAAAGACGACTACAAAGGTCTTCTTGTGAATTAATCAATGATTTAACCGTTTCGTCCATGATGAGAAGTTAGGAACTTTTCCACACCAAAGAATACGCTAAAGAGCAAGTAGTTACAAATCACAATAAAATTATGCTGAGTGTCGTATTTTATAGAAACGATTTTTTTACAAGTGTTTGGGGAACTTTGTCATAGTAAATTAATTTGTCTATGTACGAAATCGCAGCGAAAATTCTAAGTCTCGTATAGTATAAAAGTGAAATTTTTACAAGTGTTTGGAACCTTGTCGCAGTAAATTCTGACTAAATTAGAGCGTAGGTCCCCCGTACCTTCGTTTTTTCTTAATTATTCTAAGTTCTAAATCTACCATGCACACACGAGTAATTAGAGTTAATTATTTATTTAGAATAGAGTTTAAAGTACACCAAATTTAAATTTACTGAGAATAATGTAATCTTGAATAGTTCACTTTTGAATTTGAATTAATCTTGGCTTGAGAATAATTTTCACCTTCGTAGAATTTCAAAAGTACTCACGGTTTGTCCTTGTTCACTCACTATGACTGAAGAAATTGACACCCTGTCACTTCTGACTTCAATCCCGTGATGCCCCTGGGCAGTGCCTCCTGCCTTGGGGTCGTTGCTGGGTCTCAGTCTGGCCTTGCTGGGTCTCAGCAAAGGCGTGGTAGTAGTTGGCCGGACGTCCACTAGACGTCTGGTTGTGATCCGCAGTTGCTGGGCCTCAGCACTCGTCGTTCAATCCTGACAGCGCAATTGCTGTCGAAAACCGACTTGACGCACAGTACTATATTAATGCACTGCACGGCACTAGCCGGCTTTCAGGCTTGCGTTTGCAACGGCGATCCACCGTCCACAAGCACCGTAGACAAAAACGGTCCACTTTGGAATCCGACTCGTAGGACCAATGAACGAACCTTGCACACTACTGCGCACCAGTTCTTTGATGGTCTATGAGAAAGGTACTAATCAACTGGGGACTTTTGAATGAAACCACAAAATTGAATTTCCCGCGTAATCTCGACATCTATTTGCATGTCATTCAAATCGGTGCAATGTACTGGGAGAATCTTGTCACCGCGATGCAGCTTTCGAGCGCTCGTTTACTCACGCCATCTAGTTCATTTTACGGAACTAAACTTTGCAAATCATTGATAAAATATATATTTTTACTCGTACACCCCCTACTGTACAAATATTAGTGCACAGAATAAAAAAACACCGTACTGACTTCAAAAAGAAGGTGGTTTTGATTATTTTCATTGAAAAGGTAGAACCTCCCGAGTGGTTCCAAATTTTTTATGAAATTATAATTGGAACCACTTGAGAGATTTTAATAGTTTTTTAGGATATCTATTCGAATCGAAGTCAACCATCATGGTTGGTTTGAGTAGTCCATCTATACTTATAATAAAACTGTAACGGGTCCAATTCTGTACATTAAAATTTAGAATATTTTTTTTGGAGGCTTCTCTGTATTTGATACTGAAGCCAAAACTTTTTTTTTCTTCATTTTTATCTGTCTGTATCTTGGCTAGGCATCACGCCGAAACTACTGAAAGAATTCAAATGAAACTTGGTATGATTTGAGTTCATAGATAGATAGATTAACTCTTTATTGGACACCACAAGTACAACAAGAAATTATATCTAAAAATAAAGTATAACAATGAGTGTCACAAGGGGCGGTCTTATCGCTCAGAGCGATCTCTTCCAGACAACCATGCACAGAGAGGAATAACGGTAAGGGAATATACAAAAAATAATAAACATACTAATATCAATAAGTACTCATAATACTCATACTTCGAGGTAGCACATTGGATACTTTTCATCCCGAAAAATTAAAGGGTTCCTGCAGGATAGGGGTGGACAATTATTTGAAAGAACATGTAGCACGCTGAAAATATTAGACGGATGTTGATGCAACTTGGCACAGTCATAGTTTATATGATGGGCTAAAATTGAGGACACGTTAAATCCCGAAAAAATAAATGGTTTCTGCGGGACAGGGGTCCAAGTTATATTAATTTTGAAGTAATAAATAATATTTTTTTAGAGGGTTCTCTATATTATATACTGAAGTCAAAACTGTTTTTTTTTGTCTGTCTGTTTGTCTGTATCTTGACCGCGCATCGCGCCAAAACTACTGAATGCATTCAAATGATATTGGATACTTTTCATCCCGCAAAATTAAAGGGTTTCCGCAAGATAGGGGTTGAAAGTTATTAAAAAGAACACGTATCACGCTGAAACTACTGGACGGTTTTATTGATGCAAATTGACAGAGTCATCTCTCTGTACTTATAATAAAGCAATAGGTACGCAAAAGTCTGTACAAAGAAGATACCTAAATAAAAAAATGGTCTTGGGTACTTAAAAAAGCTAGTGAACAAGTTTTTTTTTTTTTGAATCGTGTCTTTCTGTTTGTCTGTGTGTTTGTTTGTTCACGCATCACGTAAAAACTACTGGACCGATTGCGATGCTTTTTTCATTGTTAGATAGCTTAGGTTTTGATTTAAAAACTGGTGTAATTGGTATCTCAATCCGGTGAATTAGAAGCCGAGCAATTGATAAAAATATTTTTGTCGACTGAAGAAATTTTGATCAAATGTTGGTATATTGGTCCTGGAATAGCACATTATGGTACTTTGAACCTAAAGAAAAGACCACGTGTGCGAAACCGCGGGTACAGCTAGTTAGTACCTAATAAACGGAATTTTTAGTTCAAACATTATTGTGGTAATGAAACTTAGAAATAGGGTGTTAGAACCGGTTTTATATAATAAGTGATATGGTAAATAACAAATATGGTAAATATCCCGTCTATAATCAACGAATTTACCGAACAATACGAGAATTGTAGTGTCATATATTTCTTCTAAGTCAATATGTACCTATTCCGAAAAACCAGCAGATCACGAAACGAAACAAGTTCACAGATTAGACTATACTATAATCATAGAAGCCCCGTTAGAGCATACCTATTAGAATAGCATTACACCTACTTTTTTACATACCTATGTAAATGTATGAGTGAACTTTTATTGACTATAATTCTAGGCTAGTGGGTTAGTGGCCGCAGCCGACCCGCGTGGCCCGTAGCTCTATTATTTATTCTATCCCTGCGTCGCCATTTTTACCCGACTGCATAGAACGAAGAAGGTTATGATTTTCGGGTGTAGGTATATGGCTGCAAGTAATAAGTTGAACAGATAAATAGATAATTCCTAATTATACACCAGTTTACAACAGGAACAATCTTAGGGCGGACTTATCGCTAAAATATATCTCTTCCAATCAACCTTTGGACGGATAGAAATAATGGAGTGAAAGAGGATGGCGGCGTAATGAATACATACATAATATTATACACAAACAAAAATCTATGCTTACTTTTAAAATAAAGCAGTAATAGGCCAGTCATTGGGGGAAATTAAGAAGCTTTGCCCTACAATGTTGGTGTATAAGATGTTTTGATTTGTATAGCTTAGTTACGAGTAGGAAGTCTTTACGAAAAAAGAAATTTTCGACTTTGAGGGTTGGTTGTATCAGGAATGTTCAAAATTTTCGAAAATAAAAGTTCAGGCTCGGTTTAATAAAAAAATTAGGAAAATTGTGGTTTTTGATGGAAAACTGAGGCTGTAAATTTAAAAAAAAACCTGTTATACGTGTAAGTTTATTTTATTTCGGGAGCTTACTTTCAAAATTTTGACTGTGTAATGTCAAAATTGTCTTCAAACTAGAGGTATTTTGTTGAAACTTTGACCCCCCTTTTTAATCCCCTTGAAATGCGTTTTTTCTTTAATTCATTTTTTTGTGTACGTTGTTACCTCTTTATAAACACACTCTCCAAATATGAAGTCTCAACATTCAGCTGTTATTAATATTCGTTGTTCCGGCATTAGACCATTTTTAGTACAGATGTTTTTTCGCTTCCTGTAACTTTTTATCTTTAAATAAGTTTCAACCCCTATCTTACCTAACCCCTATCTCCCACCCATAAATTTTTCGAGATGTAAGATATCCTATGTCCTACCTCGTATTATAAACTCAAATCATACCAAGTTTCATTTGAATTCATCCAGTAGTTCTGGCGGCGTGATGCGCGGCTAAGATACAGACTGAGAGACATTCAGACAAAAATGAAAAAACATACATACAAAAATGAAAAAAAATAGGCTTCATTATCGGATATAGAGTAACTTCCAAAAAATAAACTATATCTTTAATGTACAGAATTTGGACCCATATATTTGGACCCATACCGAAAAAATAAATGACATTTTCCAAAACCATTTATTTTTTCGGTACATACTGTATCCATAATTTTCACCCATCTTATAAACTATGTCTGTGCCAAGTTGCATCAACATCCGTCCAATAGTTTCAGTGTGCTACGTATTATTTTAAATAATTTTCCACTCCTATCCTGCAGGAACACTTAATTTTTTCGGAATGAAAACTATCCAATCCTGTCCTACTTCGAAGTATGAACTCAAATGATACCAAATTTCATTCGAATTCATTGATTATTTTCGGCGTGGTGCGCTGCCAAGGTACAGACAGACAAAAATAAAAAAATACATTGTTGGCTTTAGTATTGTATGGCCTCCAAAAAAAATTATATAATATATTCAATTTACAGAATTTTGGACATTATCCCGCAGGAACACTTTTTTTCGGGATAAAAAGTATCCTCAACGTTTATTCATTATATAAACTATAACTGTGCCAAGTTTCGACAAAATCCGTCGAGTAGTTTCAGCGTGATACGTGTTCTTTTAAATAACTTTCAACGCCTATCCTGCAGGAACCCTTTAATTTTTCGGGATAAAAAGTATCCAATGTCCTACTTCGAAGTATGAAATCATACCAAATTTCATTTGAATTCATTGAGTATTTTCGGCGTGATGCACTTCCAAGGTACAGACAGACAGACGGACAGACAGACAAAAATAAAAAAATAAACTGTTTTGGCTTTATTATTGAACATAGAATGGACCCCATTTTTTTTACAAAATATCTTTAATTTACAGAATTTGGGACATTATCCCGCAGGAACTCTCTATTTTTTCGGGATAAAAAGTATTCTCAATTTTAACCCATCATATAAACTATGACTGTGCCCTGGTTGCATCAAAATCCGTCCAGTAGTTTAAGAGTGGTAAGTGTTTTTTAAAATAACTTTCAACCCCTATCCTGCGGGAACCCTTTCATTTTTCGGGATGAAAAGTAGCCTATGTCCTACCTGGTAGTATGAACTCAAATCATACCAAGTTTCATTTAAATTCATTCAGTAGTTTCGGCGTGATGCCTAGCCAAGATACAGACAGACAAAAAAGAAAAAAAAAATGTTTTGGCTTCAGTATCGAATCTAGAGTACGGCCCAAAAAAAATATTCTAAATATCTTCAATGTACAGAATTGTACCCGTTACAGTTTTATTATAAGTATATATAGATTAAATTGCTTGGCTCCTACTCATTGGATTGAGATACCAAGTACACCAGATTTTAAGACAAAACCTAAGCCATCCAACAGTGAAAATCGCATCGCAATCGGTCCAGTAGTTTTAACGTGATGCAAACGTGATTGTGTTGTAACGCGAACAGACAGACAGACATTAAAAGTGTGTTACTAAGTTTTGAAGACCAGTGTAGATCAAAGTGAAAAGCAAAACCACAGAATATGACTGTATTGTATAGTACCGACCTACCTACTCAAAAGTCAAGTTACCATGTTTCATGTACTTACATTATCTTTTTAACACGGTTCTCATCTCAATAAACACCATAAATCATTGTATCTACATCCTCACTTTGGACAACCGAACCGTGTTAAAAAAATACATACCTTTATGACAAATAAGTATAATGAAAAAAAGGCTTTTGTTTTTTTTAATAGTTTGTCACTTATTATATTTTAAAGTATTTCTCTCTTTTTTGCATTGTCATCGATTTGTGAGCTCCCCGAAAGTTTCAGCAGGATAGCTTATCGGGAAGTGCACGAAATTTGAATTTCAAGATTCCAGGACAGACTGAAAAATAGATACGAGTAGATACAAAGAAAGATACATACAAACAAGAGAAGTAAAATAAAAGTTAAAAAAAAAAACCATCTTACTAGATCTATGTTTCAACCAAAATGTTTAAGTTAGCTACATATTAGATAAACGCATACCTAATGTCGGTATCCTTTCTGACCGGTAATAAAAAATATAATACGCCTTACCAACGCACGCGTGTCGGCGCGGGCGCTCGCCGATGACTTCTACTGATTACGCCATTGTAAACTAAAGTTATGTTTATTGCTTTGCCGATAACATATTATTGTTACTTATCTTTGATAAAGATGCTTTAACATTTCCTGCTTGATTGTAGGTATTTTTAGAGTAGGTATGGTGAAAGAAACTACTGGAATAGAAGCTATTTATAAACAAGGAAACTAGATGAAGATAATCAGACAGACAATTATGCATCTTTCTGAACTGCATAATATAATGCACCAAGAGCGATGGCAGCCTAACGGTTCAATAGTGCAATTTAGAATCCAACGATACCGGGTTCGGTTCTAGGCTCCGCACCAATGACTTTTCCATGTTATTTGCGGTTTCCATTGCTCCGTGCTCCAGAGGTCCAGTTATGGATTAATAGCAGTCGTTTAGCCATGTCAGAGGCCCTCGGGCGACCTGACAAACTTTGACACCAGAGGCAGGGGCGGCCCTAGCAAAATTTTTAGGTAGTGCGAGATCTCAAAGTGGCGCCCCTTTATATACAAAACCTTAGTTTGTTCTTATACTATGCAGTTGCTTATCCGTGATTATAAAAAGTATTAGGTAGACCTCCCAAATCTCTAACGTGTAGTTTGTCGCACGCGACGTGACAAGAGCGCTTGTCTATTCTATACCTTCGACCAAATATATTGTATCGACTTTATTTTTTGCTATCGTAAAGGTCTATAACGCTCGCACTACTCTGTTACGCTCGACAACGCTACTGTGCTTGCCCTCTTGCCCTGCTATGGTGAAATTGTACTGATGAGAAATAATAACAGTCCATAATTTTGTTTGACAACTTTTGTTTACACTAATAGGCTACAGACAGTCTTAAAAAAGATAAAAGAACTACTAACAATGTTAAGTTTTATTTTTTAACTCATTATAAAGACGCGGGGAGAGCGACATTATATACAGAAAAGCGACAGAAAGTGAGTTCAGCCTAAAAAAACATCCTTTATTTACATCTCTAATTGCTGAACGCTTACGATTAGAATGTTTTTAGTTACCGTTCTAGAAAGCTATTGAAATTAACGATGAGGATAAATGAAAATAATATCATATAAATAGTAAATTTCAAAAATAAATTTACGAAAACGTTTTCCCAACTAATACGGTTCCGCTCGCCCCTGTTTGATTCAACTAACTTTTGTTTTCACAAAACCCATTTTTTGCTATAATAAAATTATTATAAATTGTTTTTTATACTATTTTTAGACGTAGTAACATGAAATACAAGCCCTGAAAGCCTAAACAGAACACAAAACATAACCATAAAACTCACTTCGCGGTCGATGACTTCGGGAGTGTGAACTTCGACTTCGAAAGTTCGAACTGTAGTTAGTCTTATAAAATGTACTGAATACAATCCCTCGGTTCAAGCGGTGTTCATGCATTACACTACACTAACATGAAACTCTACTCGGTCGGAACTCCGCTGTGGCAAAAGTCAGTCGTGGTTCTTGAGGGACCGCGCGCGCTATTACTATGTCACTCATGGTCTTGAGGTGATCACATGTCGGTTGATTTCGGCGCCCCCCTCATGACGGCGCCCGGTGCGGTTACATCGCTCGCACCGCCCTAGGGCCGTCCCTGACCAGAGGCCAGCACTCCAAACAAACATGCACCAAGTCAATGCAGGTTTCTGTTCCACGTGACGTGACCCAATAGGTTAATGATGTTTAGGAGTAGATAATAACTACAGGCTATAAGTTTAGGTATGTGGTTGAAGGCGACTTGAGAATCTTATCATTTTTGTCACCTTTAGCTGGATTATATTCCTACCGCGGTACGGGTTTTCCCATATGAAATATATAGATAAGTAATTATGAAGTTGCGCAAGAATGATTAAAAAACACTAACTGGGTTGCCTAACTTATTTGGGTACGAGGAATAATTTTTCAAAACATGGTACATTTATAGGGGAGGGGGGCCCAAAGCGAGCATACTGCCTAAAGCGAGCACCCTTAATTATACTGACGTTTGTAAACTTACCGCGGACCCGCGGCGCGGGTGCTCTTGTCCTCGCCCCGCCCAACCCGCAGCAGTCGTCACCTTGATGTAAGAAAGACCGCGCGAGTTGTGCGACCAAAAAACGAAATTCGACGGATTTTGACAAAAAATGCAAGGTACGTGCATCGTGTTTTGTTTATTTGTGACTATGATACATCGATTCTATGTTATTGACTATTGTTTTATGTCTATTTCACTGTTTTCATGATGTTTGCTTGTACTTATTTCTATTTTTTTCCGTTTATGCTTGATGAGAACGTGCCAGTGGCGAAAAAGGCAAAGCGGGCAGGGCAAAGAGAGCATGTGCTCATGTATCTCTTTATTGTACAGAGTTTTTCTTTCTTATTGCTGTATTATAAGATTATTCTTATTGGTCGTTTTCTGATGATCAAGGGCACGCCAGCAAATGCTGCATCGTTTTTGCAGAGGCAACGTCACAGGTGGTCACATTGTGACCTGTGGGGGCATTGTAGGTATCCCAAACTACTCAGGTTGCTCCTGCAGCGGCTCATTTAAGTCCATTTATACATTGACACGTTTGTATGATTGTTGATTAACAACTGTATTTTGAATAGAACAGTCCACTTTAACCTGAAAAGATGCAAATATATATAAAATACTTTAGAATTATTTGCCTTAATGTAGAGTCGATGACTTTGTGTATTCATTCAAAGGTCGATGCGCATCGGTACAAACATGGAAAAAACCTATTGATTCCGTGATGAGATGAGGGTATGTGGTATGAGGTAGATATCTTAGACATAGACAACTGCACGTACGGTAAGTAACCTTACCTAATACTTATAGTTATAGGTATGTATCACGTAGGTACAGTCTGGAATTTCTTCATTATAATCATAGACACTATAAATGCCTTCAGAAGATTTAACTTTATACCTTGATACGCATCATTATCATTTTATTTGTTCAATAAAGACATTTTCATTTACCTATTTTTTTTTGATAATATGATAACACATTTTGGTATAAAAGAACACCCACGCATCGAGCTTGCATCATTTTGATCAGGAGTAATCCAAAATCGTAAGTACCCATTTATTTTACACAATAAAAAAACTAAGGATAACCTTCTTAATTAGGTACTTTTTGTAACTAGCTACTTCTATTTTAATAATGTACCCAAAATATTAAAAAGTGTGGGTCAAACTGAAAGAAAAATAGTTTGATTTTTGTCTGCATGAAGATTATTTGATGTATAGATCTTGCTTAGCATATTTTTGATTTATTTCAGTGCGAAAATGAAATTCTTCCTTGCAATCACCGCTCTCGTCGCCGTGGCTGTCGCCAGCCCGCTGATGAGGACCAAGCCCGCGAGCAACGAGATCGCCGAGCTCGAGGCCATCATCGCTGCCATCCAGAGCCCCAGCACAGACCCCGCCACCGCGGCCCTGCTCGAACAACAACTGGCTGCCATCATAGCCGAGACCTCTCCCATCTCCGTCGGACCTGCTATCGTCGAGACCTCTCCCATCTCTGTCGGACCCGCTATCGTCGAGACTAACCCCATCTCTGTCGGACCCGCAATCATCGACTTCCCTCTCCCCGACGGTGGCGTCGTCACCGCCGTTGAGCCCACCCCCGTGATCACTCCCGCCCCCGTCGTCCAGCCTTCTCCCGTCGTCATCGGTGAGATCCCCGCTGGCTCCACCCCCCTCGTCCAGATCATCGTGAACGTCCAGCAGCAGGAGTCCGTCGCCGCCCCCGCCCCCGTCGGTACCCCCGTCATCGAGGAGGTGTACGTGCCCGGTCCCGTCAATGTGGTCGACTCCGTCGACATCGCTGAGGAAGTCATCGCGCCCGTCGTTGTCGTCGAGCCCACCGTCCCCGGCCCCGTGAACGTTGTCGACAACGTAGTCGTCGAGCCCGTGCAGGTTGTTGCTCCCATCGTCGTCGAGCCCGTCATCGTTGGCACTCCCATCATCCCCGCCCCCGCTGTCGTCCTCCCCGAAGAGCTCAACTAAATCTACACCAATATTAAAAGAACAATGGCATTGCACAACTGCGATTAGTTTAATGATTTTCGTGATTTATTAAATCAATTGTTGTACTAGCATACTTATATGCATTTTACTGCCTCTCCCTTAAAATACTTAAATAGGCATGTATAGTAATTAAGTTAGTATAGTTAGAAAGAAAGGAAATAGGTACCTAAATTTAGACATTGGAGGCGATTCAAGTTGCGCGATTCATATTACGGTCGAAATATTGAAAAGTCCTGCTTGGACTAGATTACACTACTAGATACTTCTGTACAAAAAAGTTCACTATGCCATGCAAAAAAGTGCTCTAACCTAGTTTATGGTCTTTCTGTAGTGTATGTTATACAATACCAATAGGCGATCATCTGGAGATTATGGGTGTCGAAATCACACTAACCTGAATTTTGGGTCTTACTTGAATTCAAAGCCAAGGTAACAAACTTGGCCAAGAAACATGGTACAATCTAATATTATGAAACTTGTTACTTAAATAGGTATTTCGATTTGGTTTTGTTCTAGGGTCGAAGCATGATAGCTAGCGTTTATCATTTCCTGCGAGAAGAGTATGAATTCACAAATTCAGTTGCGGAACCTAACTGTGATTTGTCTCATTTACGAGATATTACAAGGCGTACAGCTGAGGCTACAGGTGTTTCTATGAAAACTGTTCAACGGATATTAAAAGAAGAGAAGGAATTGCCATCCTGCTCATCAAATTTCACTTCTCCTATGAAGAAAAGAAGAAAGCGGGATAGTAAGATAGAAATAGATAATTTTACAGCCGATGTTGTTCGCAGTACTATACAAAATTTCCATGTCATCCATAAAGAAATTCCAACGTTGGCTAAGTTAAAAACTGTATTAAATGAAAAAATTGGTTTTGATGGTTGTATCGAAACTGTTCGTCAATTGTTACTGAAGTTAGGTTACAAGTGGCGTAAAACAGAGAATAACCGTAAAGTTTTCACGGAGCGTCATGATATACAAATGTGGCGTTTAAAATTTTTGAAGAAGATGTCAGAATATCGCAGTCAAGGTCGCCCAATTGTGTACACCGATGAAAGTTATGTCCTTTCAACACACGTGCGAAACAACACCTGGGCACAAAAGAAAGAGAGTACACCATTCTTAAAAAAAAATAGCACAGGCACTCGCTTTATATTAGTGCATGCGGGTACAAAGGATGGATTTATTGAAAATGCTTCATTGATTTATAAAGCCAACTCAACAGCTGGCGATTACCATTCTAATATGAGCTACGATAATTATGTTAAATGGCTAAACGAAAAACTTTTACCCAATTTATCCCCACGCTCTGTCATTGTCTTAGACAATGCTTCATATCACAACACACGGACTGAAAAACTACCGACGTCGGCTACAAAGAAAGCAGACATGCAGCAATGGCTCAGGGATAAGGGTATAGCATTTGAGCAATCTCTCCTTAAATTGGAATTGTACGATATTATAAAAAAACACAAAGATGAACACATAACGTATAAAATTGATGATTTTATTAAGAGCAAGGGTTTTGATGTCTTCCCCCCTATCACCCAGAATTAAATGCTATTGATAATATTTGGGGTATTGTAAAAAATTATATCGCATCAAAGAATATCGAACAAAACATGACGAACATGGAAAGACTGATCTTTGAAAGCTTGGATAGAGTAACCAGTGAAACATGGCAAAAAAACTGTGCTCATGTTGAAAAAATTGAAAAAGAATACTTAAAATACGTCGACCTGGATTTTGAGTTCATAATTAACTTAGGGAACGATTCTGACGAAAGCGAATCAGAAATTGAATTTGATAGTGATTAAGTGCTGATTTTTTTGTTTCTTCTCTGTAATAAATAAAAATATTATTTACTTTCAACTGTTGTTTCTTTTCTCTGCAACTTATCATTCTAATAGCTAAATATTATTTACTTAAATTGTCTATATAATTTATTAAATAAATATATAATGCGTGTCAGATTTTTTTCCTAACGCTACCTATGTTTACACACACTAGCGCGCCTATCACTACACGTCACTACTACAACCAGAGCCAAACGGACTTCGTGAAATAGAATATCTGTATTTTGTTTAAGGTCAGGTGGTACTTCACACTGGGACAGCTTTTGAATCTTTATCAAACATAGCAAGAGGTCAAATTTTGTAGGGAGTACTTACTACAAATTTTTCCTTTGGGACGGATCTACCAAGTATCAGCTCGAGTTTTTGTATTCAATTGAGTGACGTGCTATGAGGCTCGTTGGGGATGACACTCTGGTAAAAAGTAAGCTTCAATGTCTGGCGCATCAACGTGAGGTATAGCTAGCGGCACGTAAGTCTAGCGGTGAACGAAACGTGGCGGGATCTTGGCACAGTAAGTTTTCGGGATAAAAAGTATTCAACATTTTAACACATTATATAAACTTTGACTGTGCCAAGATCCCCGCCACGTTTCGTTCATCGCTAGACATACGTGCCGCTAGGTATAGATTGCACATTGCACTATGGAAAGTGTGCACAAGAACCGCACAAAGTGATTCCCGCATCACCTTCCATCACCTTACTACTAGACGTTCGGCAAAGTGCCACCCTTATATGGTCAAAATACCACGCACAAGAACGAAGCGTTACGCTTCTTCATCCATACCAATATATAAAAGTGAAACGTTGTCTGTTTGTTTGGGAAACTTTCACGCGATAACGGCTGGATGGATTTTGATGAAATATGAAATAGAGATAGCTTATACCCTAGAATAAAAATAGGATAATTTTTATCCCAAAAAATAATATTTTTTCACAGGATAACTGGAAGATGTTGATTACTCACTGTAAGGTACGGTTGCCATGGAAACGAAATAACAAGTCTGTCAAAAAACATCAAGAGCTTGATTGGTGTTATTAGGTGTTACTTTTGGATTGGTTTTTAATATCCTAGAAGAAAATAGGAGGTTTTTTTCACGATAAACAGTAGTCCGTGCTTACGAAGTCACGGGCGGGAAAGCTAGTTTATTATAAAAACTGCAGAGGAGTGGAATGAACGGTCTGCAATCGTCTTTCCGGTAAATTATAACCCAGGTGTTTTCAATCAATCGCTTGACCACGATCTCACCTGATGGAAATCGATGATGTGGTCGAAGGTGTAGCACGCTTGCCTAGTAGATACCTACTCGTAATAGAGTATCTTAATAAACCTTACTATCATTCCCTCTAATAAATATCCTGCGAGAATCCATTATTTTTTCCGGATGTAAAGTATCCTATGTCCTACCTCGTAGTATGAACTAAAATCATACCAAGTTTCAATTGAACTCATCCAGTAGTTCCGGCGGTGTGATGCGCGGCCAAGATACAGACAGACATAAAGACAAAATGAAAAATTTATTGTTTTGGCTTCATTATAGAATATAGAGTAACCTCCAAAAAAAAAACTTAATATTTTTTATTTACAGAATTTGGACCCTTATCCCGCAGCAACCCTTTATTTTTTCGGGATAAAAAGTATCCTTAATTTTCACCCATCTTATAAACTTTGTCTGTGCCAAGTTGCAACATACGTGCAATAGTTTCTGCATGCTACGTCTTTCATTCATTATACGTCGTTTTTTTAAATAATTTTCCACCCCTATCCTGCGGGAACCCTTTACTTTTCGGGATGAAAAGTATTCAATGTCCTACCTCAAAGTATGAATTCAAATCATACCAAAAATCATATCATATTCGTTTGAATTAATTGAGTATTTTCGGCGTGATGATACAGACAGACAGACGGACAGACTGACAGAAAATTAAAAAAAAAACAATTGGGACATTACCCCGCAGGAACTCTTTATTTTTTCGGGATAAAAAGTATCCTTAACCTATCCTATTAACTATGACTGTGCTCAGAGCCGTCTTTAACCTATTGGAGGCCCTGATATTTTCCTGGACATTAGGATAATAATAATAATTATAAAATCTTTATTTGGGATAAAGGCAAAAGGTACATTTATGTTCAATGGAGCACCTGGGTCCTAAACTACGATACGTACGATAGGTATATAGTATAATGGGGCCCCTATGAGCTTGGCACAGCACTATTTTGTTAGAATATACAAAGAAAGTAGATAAACAAAGTTCTATATTTATTTTTACCCGACTGAGGAGGGTTATGAGTTTGGGTTGTATACATACATGTATGTTTGTTTGTACGTTTCTTATGCGCATCCTACAGCTTAAACTGCTTGACGGATTTTGATAAATGAGGTATGATTGGATTCGTCTTAGTCACGAGACTGCTATAGGATATATGAAATGTCAAGAAAACTAATATGGCGGCTTACAGCTGCCATACTGTATTTCCGACGGAATGAAATATTGCCAAAACGTATCGAGTGAGGTACTAAAAGGAAGGTCTTTAAAAGACAACTTCAAAAAAAACCTAAGTAGTAGCCATTGTCTTTCAAGTTTCATTATTCCACCATAACTTTTAAATGCCTCAACTGATATTGATATTTATGGGGTTACGTTAGAATACTTACATCATCCCCATCTATGAGAGAAATAGGCAATTAGTTTTTTGAAAAGTTCCCTTTTTTCAGTGCAGTCATGTATTTTCTCATAACTTGTCGATTTACTATTTATAACGAAAAAACAAACGATAATGACATTTTTTTTGTCTTTCATCAAGAGTTACGGTTGAGACTCGCACCAAATTTGAATTAAGCAAGCGTGAAGCGTCAAGTTTGAAGTAGCCATTTTATATGAGAAGGTACTTATTAAAATGATTCAAATATTTTTAAAAGTTATGTTAAAAAAATATCATTTCATCAATTATTCGCATGTTTTATATAAAAAAATATTTAAAATAAATGCAAAAATTAATTAAGAAAACAAAAAATATATATCATTTAGAAATGTTATTGTGCACACACTTATCCATGGGAAATTTATGAAATAAGTATTATTTTACTACACCAATTTTTAATAACAGAATTAGTGCAATCTTTAATGAAACAATACTTGAATAATCAAGTATTGTTTCATTAAAGATTATATATCATTTAGAAATGTTATTGTGCACACACTTATCCATGGGAAATTTATGAATTAAGTATTATTTTACTACACCAATTTTTAATAACAGAATTAGTGCAATCTTTAATGAAACAATACTTGAATAATCAAGTATTGTTTCATTAAAGATTATATATCATTTAGAAATGTTATTGTGCACACACTTATCCATGGGAAATTTATGAAATAAGTATTATTTTACTACACCAATTTTTAATAACAGAATTAGTGCAATCTTTAATGAAACAATACTTGAATAATCAAGTATTGTTTCATTAAAGATTATATATCATTTAGAAATGTTATTGTGCACACACTTATCCATGGGAAATTTATGAAATAAGTATTATTTTACTACACCAATTTTTAATAACAGAATTAGTGCAATCTTTAATGAAACAAAACTTGATTATGTATTGTATTTTTATTATAAATAAAAAAACGGGTTGTTAATTGTTAACGGACTGAGGTTTTAGTTTTGAACAACAGACAACGCTAAGATTTGCGCGCAGGATTCATAGGTGACCGACTGACTTAAATAAATCGACCGATGATTGGCAATTCCCCCGTATTCAGCTTTACCAGATACACTAATTACAGTAGATCTGTCTACTTAACAGAATACTTGAAAATTGTTCACAGTGGAAATGAAAGAACTAATAGTATATTGAAATTATATAATCTTTTGAAAGCAAACATAATTGGAAACACATTTCTAAATATATCACATTGAGAATATGTTTAAGCATTATGGTAACTAACTGCAGTGGAGAACGCTCCTTTTCCAAATTGAAAAGAATAGAAATGAATTAAGAAGCACAATTCTTCAAGAGAGAATAACTAGTTTGTCGCTGATGTCCATGGAATGTTATATGCTCAAAAACATAGATTTTGAAGAAGTGATTGACTATTTTGTCCATTTCAAAGGTACCTCTTCAATCAACATAGTTTTTTAAGCACTAACCTGTGAATGCTAAGAGTTAATTTTGTGGATTATATTATATTACTAGCTTTTGCCCGCTACTTCGTCTGCGTGGACTACACTTCATCGCCAAAAAAGCATCCTATGTTCATCTAGGATATTAAAAACCAATGCAAAAGTATAGCACCAACGCTCTTGAATCTTTTTTTCAGTCTTGTTATTATTTCGTTTCCACAGTAACGTACTATTTCGTTTCTTACAGCGAGTTATTGACCTTTCCCAGCTTTCCCGTGACAACTTACCATTTTCCGGGCTAAAAAGTATCCTATGTTATACATTGTATCTCTATATTGTACAGTACCTATTTACAATGTTTCATCAAAATCAGATGAGCCCTTTTAGCATGAAAGCTCCCCAAACAATCAGAGACAACGTTTCACTTTTATAAATTGGTGTGTGTAATTGTGTGTTTTTGTGTGTTTACTCATTTAATGTGACTAAAGAAATAACGAATAAAAATTATTATCATAAAACTTTAAATTTTGTAAGAAGCTTGAAAGATAATTGCTATTGTTTAGGTTTTTTTTTGATGAGGCCTTTTAAAGACCTTCATTTTGGCACCTCACTCGATAGGTTTTGGCAATTTTTCGTTCCGTCGGAAAAACAATATGGCAGCTGTAAGCCGCCATATTAGTTTTCTTGACTTTTCATATATCTTATAGCAGTCTCATGACTAAGACGAATCCAATGACACCTCATTTATCAAAATCCATCAAGCCGTTTAGGCTGTAGGATGCGCCTAAGTAACGTACAAGTTTTTTAGGGTACCTAACTTTCTAGATTTGAGATGGACAAAACAGTTCATAAATTTTTCAAAATCTATGTTTTTGAGCATATTACATTCTATGGACATCAGCGACAAACTGGTTAATCTCTCTGAAAAAAAAACTAGAACCAGCCACAAGCTCAAAGGAACTCCTTGCACACAATAATTTGTAGTAGGTGCAGAGGAAACTTCGTGATGCGAGCCATCCTTTTAGCTTTGGATAGTAGATTCCTTCTCATAGAAGATAATAGGCTCGCAGCTGAAGTTGCTTGAAGATCTTGCTTTGTTCCTTGTAGAAGTGAAGAAAGAAGTCACAGAGTAGAGATATTTAAGTATGTTTATTTTACTTGCATTTTTACTGGTATCTACATCGAAATGTTAAAGTTTTAGTAAGCAAACACGTTGTAATACTTAGTGAGATGCATAATAAACTTATAAATCGCCAAGGATGAAACAAGTAAAAATATAATTAAACTCCTGCAAACTTTTCTCGTAGCACTCGAGATGAGCCAATGCATGAGTGACGATGTAGAAATGACAGGTTATTTGAATTTAGAATTAATATAGACAAACTATCAAATGAGTATGATTATAATGAAAGAGGTTTGACATCGTCACACCGTTAACAATTAATAATCCAAAAAAAATATTAACAAAGTTTTTTATTTTATTTATAAAAAAATACAATACATAATTAAGTATTGTTTCATTAAAGATTCTGTTATTAAAAATTGGTGTGGTAAAATAATACTTATTTCATAAATTTCACATGGATAAGTGTGTGTACAATAACATTTCTAAATGATATATATTTTTTGTTTTCTTAATTAATTTTTGCATTTGTTTTAAAGGTTTTTTTTATATAAAATGCGAATAATTGATGCTACATTTTAAACATACCTAACTTTTAAAAACATTTGAATCAATTTAATATGTACTTTCTCAATTAAAATGGCGACTTCAAACTTGACGCTTCCCGCTCCGCTTCGTTCGCTTAATTCAAATTTGGCGCGAGTTTCAATCGTAACTCTTGATGAAAGACAAAAAAACCTATGAAATTCTAGTTCACTGATAATGTTTCTATAAAACAGTGTTCTTAGTACACCATTAAATTGTATTTTTATAATTATAAATTTATCCAAACATGCTGATATCGGAAATCTTGATTTTCGGGCGAGAGTAGAGTAGCTTCGCGCCTGCAAAATCTAATAAGCAAGTAGGTATTGTAGTCAGTCATTATCGTTTGTGTTTTCGTAATAAATAGTAAATCGTCAAAGTATGAGAAAAAACACGACTGCCCTGAAAAAAAAGGAACTTTTCAAAAACTAATTGCCTATTTCTCTCATAGATGGGGATGATGTAAGTATTCTAAGGATACACCATAAATATCAATATCAGTTCAGGCATTTAAAACTTATGGTGGAATATAAACGATTTGATAATAAATAAGTGTAGGTAAATTAGCGGCGCGCGGTCGAGCAGGAGCAAGTTAGTTCTCTAAAATGGCCGTACAGTACATTGCTCTATTGAAGTCTATTGGGACCGCTACGACATTACAACAGGACATTACAAACAGAACTAAGTACATATAGTTCAGCCAATAAACCTGATATCGTTCTGGTAGACCGGTTTCAACTCTACTCGTCGGCATCCGTTTCACCGCAACCATCCCACATATTAATATCATTTATTCCATCCCGCATGATGTGACCTTGTGAATAGAAGGCCGAGAAACAGAAGCTCCGCATGTACCTCGACTTAGTTCACCTACGACTCCGTGTCGTCGACACGAGGTAACCGACATGTGGGAATCATCCCAAATATCGGTTACAAATATCGGGCTTCGTCAGAATTACATATTGGTATCGAGAGCCAGAACCACATCAAGTGGCCCACAGCCACAGGCAGCTACTTGTATGTCATCATCATCATCATCATCAGCCCATGCTCGTCCACTGCTGGACATAGGCCTCTCCCAATGAACGCCCCAGAACCCGATCTTCGGCTCCTCTCATACAGTTTCTGCCGGCCGCCTTTCGCAGGTCGTCACTCCACCTGGCTGGTGGGCGTACTACACTACTACATTTGTCAAGACGCGGTCTCCACTCGAGGACAGTCTTCCCCGTAAAATGGGCTGATAGTGTCGTTGCCAAAAAACGGCCACGGCGCGGGACACGGGCGGTCGGCTCTTTCCGCCTCAGCTCGACGATATTCGATGTTTCACATAAGCGATGCGTCTCGCCACAGCACTTTTTTTTTAGGTTTTATTTCATTACCTGCCTCGTTCTTATGTTTTTTTTTACAATAAAGCCTTATAACATTTACAACTTATTTTATTTTTAAATGAAAATGCACCAACTATCGCTGCAAACATTGGCGTGTAGCGGGTGGACGGAACGGAGTCGACAATGTTGCCGACTTTTGTTCGGAAGCAATTCACGGTGCACCTATTAGATATCTAGTTTGATCAATATAAACAAATTCTGTCACAAAATATTTTGCTTACCTGAACTTTTCCCAATGTAATTAAATGCATTAAGTACTACTAAATCATAATATTTTCAGCACGTGCATTATACAATAATATTGCTAAGTACAAATTCTAAGTGACACAGGACGCACGCATTAAAGACTTTCGTCTTTAGGCACTGTGGAATGGACGACGAGAAGACCTGACGAAGTTTTCCGAATGCCGCCCAGCCCAACTGAATTCTTCTGTTGGCTTCCCTATCGAAGTTGTGTCTACCCAACTGCAGTGTTTGCCCGAGATAGACATATTCATTAACAACTTTGAGGGGTTCACCATTGATGACTACAGGTTTCGGGGTAATAAGATCGTTAAACATGATCTTGGTCATGTCTGAGTTCATCCCGAGACCCAATTTGTCGAGAAGCATGAGCCAGGCCGTTCAGCATTCGCTTAAGTTCCTCCAGCGATATACTTGTATGTAGAAACGACGAAAAAGGCCGAGGATACCAGCACACGTCTTTGTATATTTTCTATCAGATAAAAATCTGTAAGGGTCGTCTCTCATCTAGCTCGTGCTGGCAAGCCATTTGAAAATAATAATTATAATAACCAAATTTCCGAATTTTAGATAAATTCCACGTGAGAAATAGGGTAAAAAAATTACAGTAATTTTAAAACAGATCAATAATATATTATATTTTTTCTTATATGACGCTCAAGCGTTTCATGGTGTTAGGAGAAAGTTCTTATAAGTAATTTGAAGTAATAAATACTAGATTTCCCCCCAGGAACTGCTTATTAGTTCAGAGTCTCGGGGAGGACGACAGCGGGGACGGGGATGATGGGGGTGCCGACGATGACGGGCTCGACGACGATGGGTGCAACGACCTGCACGGGCTCGACGACGATGGGCTCGACGACCTGCACGGGCTCAACGACGACGTTGTCGACAACGTTGACGGGGCCGGGGACGGTGGGCTCGACGACAACGATGGGCTCGATGACTTGCTCAGGGGCGATGACGTTGTCGACCACGTTGACGGGGCCGGGCACGTAGACCTCTTCGGCGACCTGGTCGACGATGACGGGGCTGACACCGACGGGCGCGGACTCGCTGGCGGCGGCCTGGTTGATGTTCAGGATGATCTGGACGAGGGGGGTGCTGTCAGCGGTGACGGGCACGACGGCGGGTCCAACAGCGACGGGGGAGGGGTCGACAACAGTGGGCTCTTCAGCGGTCACAACACCACCGTCGGGGAGGGGGAAGTCAATGATAGCGGGTCCGACAGAGATGGGGTTGGTCTCGACAATAGCGGGTCCAACGGAGATGGGAGAAGTCTCAATGATAGCGGGTCCCACAGAGATGGGAGAGCCCCCGATGATGGCGGGTCCCACAGAGATGGGAGAGCCCTCGATGATGGCGGGTCCTACAGAGATGGGAGAGCCCTCGATGATGGCGGGTCCGACGGAGATGGGGCTGAGGTCGAGGATAGCGGGTCCGATGGCGATGGGCTGTCCAGCCGCGTCAACGACGGGGGTGGGGCCCGCGAGGCCGGGCATGATCAGCTCGCGCTGTACGGGGACAGCGACGGCGACAGCTACCACGGCGGCGAGGGTCAGGAAGAAATTCATATTGGCTGTAAGGCAAAAAACATTATTGTTTAGTGATCGAGCAGATGATGAAGTCAGCAGAAGGAACTTGACGGTTTTTAAGCCTTCCTTCTATAGCTCAAGACCAAGATGGGTAGTAGTCAAGGGGCTGAATGTCCAACCATGGAACTGGCCAGGTAGTTGGTTGGTTGGTACTTTAATAGTACAAAAACAACACAACACTTTTAAAAATAGAGGATTTATTTATTATAATTTTACTATTACAATTTTATAATAACTTTGGATTAGTTTTAATTTTAAATCTGAGTATTTTCTACGTACCTCTTAGTTTATTTGTGATAACTAAGTATGCTTGATTGCTAAAATGCTCTTCGTTTTATACAAAAATGCTATCTTCTAAGGACAATAAGAAAAATAGTTATCTTAGATAATTAATAACTGTAAATTTAAGCTAATCCCAATGTACGGATAAAGATGACTAGAGCCGATTATAAGTACGCGGAAGACGATTGTGTTTTCTAATTTATGGCACATCGTCAACCTTCGTTGTTTTAAATTGTACCTACCTATGTTTTCTTTTCTTGTAGGTACTCGAATTTAACTCCGGGAATGCCTCCTTCGACTGCCTGCAGTCCTTAATACTTGCCCAGTAATTTTGGAAATTCTTTGTTCTCTGTCGAATCCATGCTCGGATTTAGATGAAAGGCAAAGGAATTATCGGTTCTGGACCTACGGCACACAAGTCCGAGCCTCGCCTCTCCTTTTCATCAGCCTCATCGTTGCCTCTAGATCCGCTGTGTGTGCTCAAAGGGACAAAAAAAAAAGATCCATTGGAGAGTGACTTGATTGTGTTTACTAACGTCTTCAAGTAGATTGTGGCACTGTATAATAAGCCCTGAGGAGCGTGCATTCCTTTGAAGAGCTCGGAGAACTGCAGCGCTGTTTGAGAGTATTCTGTTATTAAAGTCAGTTACTTTCTACGTAGTATTGCAATTGCTGCGTGAGGACTGGTTGGTCTCGTGGCTAGTGATCCTAGGTACGTAATCAAACGGTTGCGGGTTCGAATCCTGCAAGGTGCAATCATTTGTGTGATGAGCAGAAATGTTTGTTTCCGAGTCAAGGATGTTATAATATTCGTATATATGTATATTTATCCGTTATCTAGTACCCATAGTACAGGGTATCCTAGTTTGGGGCTAGTTAATTGGTGTGGAATTGTCCCGAATATATTATTATTATTATTTATTATTATTATTATTCGCCTGGAAGATGGAGTTGTGTGAACCCAGGGTTGCTGCTATGTGTATGTTTAGATCGTCCGAGAACGCACCCGTTCCCGTTCCTGTTTCCATTTTGGAGCCGTCAGTGTAAATTTAACTTCATGTGTGTTTTAACTATCACTACACTCCTCATATAGTTGTTCTTTATAGCTTTTAATGAATTTATGTTATTTATGCTCCCTATCGTATAATGTATTCTAGCAAATAAATAAATGATTGATTGATTGATTGATTGATTGATTGATTGATTGAGATAATGAATGGGTTTCCCTCTGCATACTCTTCTATGTTGTTTGTGTGAGATGCCTAATTATTTTGTTTCCAGATATGGTGTGCCTAAGTCTGAAGGCAGATGCAGCAGCTTCCTATTGGGTGTAAAGCTGTAACGACTGCAATCCAAGTAATACCTCAACAGCTGCCGTGGGGGCAGTTCTCATACATCCCGTTACAGCCACAAAAGCCAGCCTCTGGAATTTCTGTAATTTACTGACTGCGGTGCTTTGTTTGGTTCTTGGCCACCAAACAAGAGCTCCATACGTTATTGAAGGCCTTATGTTACAGTATTGTATAACCGTAAGGTATATAATCTTTGGACTGAGGGCCCATGTTTTCCCTATCATTATTCTGCATTGCCAAAAAGAGATTTTGAGTTTGTTTATTGTGTCTCGCCCAGTTGAGTTTTGCTATTGGTGATATCTAAGTACTTTGTCTCTTCAGTCAGTCACCCTGACCTTATTCCACAACGTAAAATATTACACTCAAGGAAAGGATATAAAATATAAATATTAGACACTAATTAGCAGTCTTATCGCTAAAGATCTCGTAGTGAAAAAACTTATTAGTCGCGACCATTGATCATACCTTAGTAAGTAAATAGCGCGGTTACAGAGAACTTTAATGCAAACAAAACATATTTGTAAGTACACTAGTATCCTAAAGTGTCACGTTTCTGACATATTGAACCTTAAAGATAGCATGTGACGTTCATATAACTAGATCTTTAAATTCATAATATCAAGTACTTACCTACTCCAAATATTTTGCTGTAAACTATGTATTGCATGAGATCACTGATCTGTATGAACTTGATCTGCCGTACTTTCGTGTGTGCCGATTCAAAGCGCCCCCACCGATCGTCCATGGAACTAATATTTACATTGTTTCATCTCCTGACGTTAGTCACAGAATAAATAATAGTACATAAGTTAGTTTTGTAAAATACTGCTGTCAGCGCCAAAACAGCGATAATCAACTGCTCTCATTGCGACGTTCGTCAAAAGCCTGTCTAGAGTACGGAGTAATATGCAGTTGTAATATATAATATGTATGAGATGTATTGACGACAATATGGCAGAGTTGGTGTTGTCCTTGCCTTCTATGCTTTGTACCCCAGGTTCGAATCCTGGCCGGGGCAAACATTTGTGTGAAGAATGTTTGTTGTTGAAGGTGTGTTGATGTGTATGTCCATGCAACCACGACACAGGGAATCCCAGTTCGGGTGTGTATTTGTAAACGCAATTATTAACGTTATATGATAAAAATCAAATTAAAAAAATTAAACATATTCAATTAGTATAAAACTAAAAAAAAATGGTCTGTCGTGTACTGTGTGTGGGAGTATAGACTTGCAGTGAATAGAGAATAGGTCCACACGGTTTTGGAGACAGTTCTTTTTGATGAATTCATTCTTCAACAAGCAGACCCATAGGAAGTGGACTTGGCAAAGCCGGCACTGTGACTAAAATGAGATTGACTTCATCATGCCGGAAAATAAGCACTTATTCAGGAAAGTCTCAGTGATCGCTAGGTTCAATACCGGTAGTGATCACCGACTTGTCCGAGGCTCCATCGACCAGAAAGATCCAAAGACCTTGAAAGATGCCTTCTGGTGAAGTCTACGCTCCGACCCAACCTTCTCCAAGCTGCTGTTTTATCAGATCAGAACAGTTCCAACTCAACTTGTAAAATCGATTCGCTGTCTTGAAAACCACAATTGACGTGGATGGGGAACTCCAAAAAGTTGTGGGAATCCTTAGGGAAGATGGCAATAAATTTCGTCAGCAGCAGCGTACGGACACGAAGTCTATAAAATCTCGGATGAGGCTCTTCGGCTTATGGACGAGCGACGGGAGTAACAGCAAGCCATACCGTCAGAGAAAAGGGAGCTCAATAAAAAGATCAGTGCTTACTCGCTGCTTAGTGCTTCGTACCAGCTTTGGTACTACTTGGCCTCCGATGCTCAAATAAACACCGAATAGAAAAGGCAATTGAGCAAAATCGGGGGTCAAAAGTCTTCGCCCAGCAATTGAGTAGATCCCATCTGACGAAGCTCAAGACCAAATAATGGCACAACCGTCGTCTCTGAGCCGGAGATCCTTTCTGAGATCGAAGACTTGTATGGCCGGTTGTTCGACTCACATGCTTTTAGACCCGAACCCAGCACACACTTACCTGGCACATACCATCATGTTATATAAAAAAAAAAAAACTCCTAAGTTTTATACAATATGAAGACTTTATTTTTATTGTTTTGTGTCGTTCTGTTTAGTTTCGCTAAAGTAGGCCTAAGAAAATGAAGCACTAATTCCGATCACAAAGAAAAAAAACATACCGGAAACAGTTAACAATTCATATCTTTTAAACTACTGAACGGATTTATTTTAATCAAACTTGTACTATTCTCTAAGTTGAAAGATACTGAAACTATTACAAAAATAATTATTACATTCGGACTTATAGTTTCCGAGAAATACGTGGAAAATTACACTTAAATACATACATACACACATACAGTCGCGATATTTGGTATATTTGTTTAGATACTTACTCTTATACGAGTAGACTAACATATATGAATATCAAGCATTTTTAACAATGTTACTTGCATACGAGTACATACATACACGAACTTTGGTTCATAATGCATAGACACTAATATCAAATGACTCGCTTCGCACGGGTAGCGGTGGCATTTTTCTTACTTTTAGCCTTTTTTATACATGTCGTAACTTCTAAAAAAACGACAGTAAGCGTAATTCTAAATCTTTAGCAGCAACAATCATGGTGTTTTTTGGCCAAAGACAACTGCATTATTACTCACGTCCTTGACATCATGTTATTATTTTGTTTCCATGGAAACGTTTAATTCCGTTTCTTTCCATCCAAAGGCTGACTGGAAGAGATCGTTTTTAGCGATAAGTCCGCCTGTTGTACTTTAGTTATAAGTATTAAAAGCACAATTATATATCTGTAACAATTATATTCAAAATTAGACTGCTGCCCCTGAAGCAACCAAATCTTCCAGCATCGGGGCTGGAAGATTCGCCCTGACGTTCACGTTCCAGGGCCCCAATTCTACTAAACCAATTGTAATGACAATTATCGATAAAAAATTGTAATAAATTGTTAAATTGTAATAAAATAAAAAATCGAGCGAAAATTGTTGATAATCTATATATATATACTTATAATAAAACTGTAACGGGTCCAATTCTGTACATTGAATATATTTTTAAATTTTTTTTTGGACCTTACTCTACCTTACTGAAGCCAAAACTGTTTTTTTTTATTTTTGTCTGTCTGTCTGTCTGTCTGTCTGTCTGTCTATCTGTACCTTGGCTAGGCATAACGCCGAAACTACTGACTGAATTTAAATGGAACTTGGTATGATTTGAGTTCTTACTACGACATACTACGGTAGGACATAGGATACTTTCATCCCGAAAAGTTAAAGGGTTCCTGCAGGAAAGGCGTTGAAAGTTATTTAAAAGAACACGTATCACGCTGAAACTACTTGACGGATTTTGTTGAAACTTGGCAAAATCATAGTTTATATAATGGGTAAAAATTGAGGATACTTTTTATCCCGAAAAATAAAATGTTCCTTCGGGATAATGACCAAAATTCTGTAAATTGAAGATATTATGTAATTTTTTTTGGAGGACCTTCTATGGTCAATACTAAAGCCAACGCAGTTTTTTTTTGTCAGTCTATCTGTCTGTCCATCTGTCTGTCTGTACCTTGGCAGCGCACCACGCCAAAAACACTTAGTAAATTCAAATTAAATTTGGTATGATTTGAGTTCACACTTCGAGGTAGGACATTGGATACTTTTCATCCCGGAAAAATTAAGTGTTCCTGGATAGGCGTGGAAAATTATTTAAAAGAACACTTAGCACGCTGAAACTGTTGGACGGATGTTGATGCAACTTGGCACCGACATAGTTTATAAGATAGGTGAAAATTATGGATACATTTTGTCCCGAAAAAATAAAGGGTTCCCCGCCGCCCGCCGGAACTACTGGATGAATTCAAAAGAAACTTGGTATGATTTGAGTTTGTACTACGAGGTAGGATTTAAGATACTTTACATATTGAAAAATTTATGGGTTATTATTTAGGGTTTGAAACTTATTTAAAAGAACACGTACCACGCTGAAAGTAATGGACGGGTTTTGATGCCACTTGGCACTGTATTAAGTTATATATGATGGGTTAAAATTGAGGACACGTTTTATACCGAAAAAGTAAAGGGTTTCTGCGGGATATAGGTATAAAGTTATGTTAATATTTAAGTATAAAAATATTTTTTGGTTGGTTCTATATATTCGATACTGAAGCCAAACTGTTTTACTTTTTAATTTTGTTTGTCTGTTTGTCCGTATCTTGACCGCGCATCGCACCCAAACTACTAAATGAATACAAATGAAAAAAATGCTCTTGGGTGCTTAAAAAAAATAGTAAGTATTTTTTTGTTAATTGTGACTTTCTGTTCTTCTTTCTGTTTGCTGTTTGTCTGTATGTTAGTTTGTTCACGCTTTACGTAAAAACTACTGGACCGACTGCAATGTGGTAGGGTTTGATTTAAATCTGGTGTAATTGTATCTCAACCCGGTGAGTTAGAAGCCGAGCAATTGATAAAGTATTTCTGACGGCTGAAGAAATGTTATTCAAATGTTGGTATATTGGTCCTGGAATAGCACATTACGGTATTTTGAACCTAAAGAAAAGAACACGCGTGCGAAGCGGCGGGTACAGCTAGTTGTCATTAAAATTGTTTTAGTAGAATTGGGGCCCAGAAGCTACGTTGAGTTGTTTTCACCGGCCGCTAGATCGCGCCAGTCCTCGCCCATTGTTCCTATTTGCTATATATTTTTGTAAACTGGTGTGCAATAATGTATTATCTATTTATCTATCCGTTGTGTATTTTGATACCTTGGTACCATGGTTACATTGTTACATTATTTCAATTTTCGTAAGGCTCTCTAATTTATTGAAAAACTAGCTGTGCCCGCGGCATTGCTCGAGTGGTAGTTTTTCTGGGATATGAGGACCCTATGAGTTATTCCAGTCCAAAAGTACCAAATAGGTACCTACTTACATGTGTTAAGAACCTTCAGTATCGACCCGACATAGATTATCAATATCCCAAGATATAATAAACGCGCAGTCGTCTATATATGTTTATGTTTTAAAATAAAACCACAAAAAATTAAAGCAGCTTTAAAAATATCAGGGATATCAAGGAAAACCCAGCCCCCCACCCCCCATTATAGCTAGAAAGTATCTCGATCACATCAGTTTTTAAACATAAAAACCACATCAAAATCGGTCCATTCTTTTAGAAGCTACGATTCTCACCCCCATTTCCTCCCCCCCCCCATCCTTCCCCCCATTATAACTAAGAACCATCTCGTTTACAAAACCTTTCAAACATAAAAACCGCAGCTAAATCAGCCCACTCATTTGGAATCTACGATTCTCAGCCCCCTTTTCTCACCTCCTCCCTCCCATACTCTATATTATATCTAAGAACCATCTCCAGCACGTCAGCTTCCAAACAGAAAAAACCGCAACAAAGATGGTCCATTCGTTTGGAAGCTGCGATTCTCTCCCTCCCCCCCCTTCACTCCTTCTCTCTATTATAGCTAAGAACTATCTCGTTTACACCAGCTTTCAAACATTAAAAAACGCAGCTAAATCGGTCCATTCGTTTGGAAGCTACGATTCTCACTCCATTTTCTCACCCCCCCCCCCCCCTTTACCCCATATAGCTAAGAACCATGTTGATTACATTCGATTACAAACATAAAAAAACACATCAAAATTGGTCCATTCGTTTGGAAGCTACGATTCTCACCCTTCCCCCCCATCCTTCCCCCCATTATAGCTAAGAGCCATCTCGTTTACCCCAGCTTTCAAACATAAAAACAGTAGCTAAATCGGCCCACTCGTTTCGAAGCTACGATTCTCATCCCCCATTTCCCACCTCTCCCCCCCATACCCTATATATCTAAGAATCATCTCGAGCATCAGCTTTCGAACAGAAAAAATCGCATCAAAATCGGTCCATTCGTTTGGGACCTACGATTTTCACACCCCCCCCCCCCCCCCCCCTCCCCATCCCCCTCCTTCCCTCCTTCACCCTATTATAGCTAAGAACCATCTCGTTTACTATATCTTTCAAACATAAAAAGCCGCAGCTAATCGGTCCTTTCGTTTGGAAGCTACGATTCTCACCCTCTTTTCTCTCCTCCCCCCTTCCCTACTATATCTAAGAACCATCTCGATCACATAACCTTTCAAACAGAAAAAACTGCATCAAAATCGGTCTATTCATTTGGGAGCTATGATGATACACAGTCACCCACTTACACACACACAAACACACACACACACACCCAGTGATAAACACCTTAAACTTATAACACCCCTCTCTTTGTTCGAAGGTTAATAAATGTAAAAATAACGCATAAAATATGTAAATACTTTTAATTATTGAGCAAAAAAATCTAGAAGCTCGTGGTTTCGATCCACGGACGTATGGATTACGTTTCCACGCATGTTACCGCTTCGCCACTTTGATTAGTGGAGCGAATAACGAAATTCGGTATCGTTCTCTAAACTGATGTATTATTACTTTAGTATAACATAAACTTTGGATCCCTGTCCTTTAAAAATCCTTTATTTTTCGGGATCATAAGTATTCTAAATTTTAACAGATAATATATATATGCCCAGTTACATCCGTCCAGTAGTTTCAACGTGATACATGTTCTTTTAAATAACTTTTAACCCTTATCCTGTTTATTTTTTCGGGATAAAAAGTATTTTAAATGTTAATCCGTAACATCAGCCAATTGCATCAAAATCCGTCTGGTAGTTTCAGCGTGATGCGTGTTCAAAGAGACAGACAGACACACAAAAAAAAAAAAAAAACTTTTTGCACTCCATATCGATTTTTAAGTTTATCTCAATTATAATTTTCAAAAAAATATTTAGTGTACACATTTAGCCCTGTTACAGTTTTATTATAGTATAGATAGATAGATTATAGTATAGATAGATAAAATAGTGTCTATGTTACTCGCTGATAATGTAGCTTTCTACAAGAACGTAAAATATTTTTTTAAATCTGTATTTTTTGAGTTTATCCATACAAAAAATATAAACATACAAAAAAACAAATCTTTCCTAGTTTTAATATTAGTGTAGACTGTAGTTTGTGTATGAATATTACGCATTTTCAAGCATACTACAAGCATACACATCAACTTGAGAACCTACTTTTTTAAGTCGAACAGTGTCATTATCATCATCATCATAATCATCATCATCATCAACATAATCTCCACCCATACATGTTCACAGCTGGACATAGACTTTCTCCACTTTGTCGGTCCTGCAAGCCAATGGCATTCAATGGATTCCCGCCACCTTAATAAGGTCACTGGTCCACCTAGTAGCGGGTGTATCCACTAGAGCCATACAAATGAGGCGCGGAGCGCTTTTGGGGGTGTCATTTGTCACATTTTAGCAGAAGTTATTGATCGCAGTAGTTGATGATACTTACTTATGGAAATGCTGCTGACCTTTCCTGAACTCCCTGTGCTAGATCTCACCACACCCGCGGGATGAGTAAGGGTGGACCCTAAGCCCGGCCCACACGGCACACATAGATAGATAGATAATACTTTATCTTTATTGCTCCAAATGAAACATTTACAAACAAAAATAAACTTAAAAATATAGTACAATCGGCGGCCTTATCGCTAAGCAGCGATCTCTTCCAAGCAACCGTAGGCTATATTGAGACACATGACTATATAATAGAGGCAGTTGTTGGTGTGCAAAGTTTGAGTATAATACCCCAAAAAAGAATGAAAAGAAGATTACAAACAAATAAAACAAAAATGAATTTGAACAAAATATAAATAGCAAGATAATACTAATAAATATGTAAATAGCAAATACTAGTGAATATATAAACATTATAATAAACTAATAAATATTTTATGATAGGAACATAAATAATATACATGAGGTTTCAGCCAAAAGTGAAAAATTACAATGATGACAAGTAAAAATTCTTAACCTGATGTTTGAAGCTTTGCAACTATTGTGCTTTTCTTACAGGAACCGGTAAAGAATTCCACAGTCGTACTGCTTGTACGGTGAAAGACAATCATAGTAAGAGCTTTTATGCAATGGAAACTTTAGGAGGAGATTTTCTGATGACCGTAGGAAGCGGGGATTTGAGCAATGCAGAAATTCAAATCGTTTCTGAAGATATCTTGGAAAAGAGGGATTAAACAGTATATTGTGGAGAAGAGAAAGGATATGAGTATTCCGGAGAAGGCGAATAGGGAGCCACTTGAACTCAACACGAAATTGAGACACATGGTCATACTTGCACATACTTGTACCTAAAATAATTATCCTGTCCTTTACACTGTTTAGCTGCAAAATATTTGAAATATTAAATTGTATGACAGAAAGAGCTAGGTTGATATAGGTCATATTATGCTTTCTTACAATATCAATTACAAAATTGTATTTTTTTTAGTTTGTTTTGAATCTGGTTAGATCAGTTTAAGTAGGTAGGTACTGCCACTAACGTTAGAAAGCCAATGGTGATTTAGTAAATTATGTTACTAATTAAAGCGGCTTTTTCGTGCAAATATTGATACTGTTTTCTAATAAATAGTAAAATCAACTACTACTGGGAACTATTCATAAACTCATGTAATTCATTCACTCATTTTCATTTCATTCATTTAGTCATTAATTTTTAATCATGGCGACTTTTACCTCCAAATATTTCAGGAACGTGACACTTTAGCGTAATATATTACTGGACATTTTTTGTTTGTATAAGTGTCCCCTACCCATGTAAACTACTTTCACAGTGCGCGAAATCATTGAAAAAAACTAAATGGCGGCCGGTGGAAATGCCAACGTCCATAAAAAAATGTTCAAACCCTTTTGGTTTAATCTTAATTTTATAATTTCCGACAAGTTTCACACAACAGGGGAGGCGACAATTTTTTATTAAATCATCCAATAGATTTACAATACATTAAAAAAAAAAATTGTGTAACTGTAAGTAAACTTTGTACCACGTATGATACAGTCAGTACTTACACATTTTGTTAACTAGTGGATCTGTGAGCTGTACACGTGTGTGCTCGCGAGCCTATCTTTACATAGCTTAAAACTGAATAAATGTTCACCTTAAAACAAAAAGCTGAGAGAAATTTGTTAATACGGCCCGCCATTTACAAAAAAAAAAAACATAAAACTGTATCAGCCACATAAAACATAATATAATTAACGGACCTGCTCACCAATTTTCACTATAATCGGTTGAGAAATGCGACCTGTAGAGGAGAACAGCCGGACATTCGCCGGGCATAAGAAAGCATTTTGTCCAAGCTGAAACGGAGACGTTTCGCTCGAGCTTCGCGCTTGTTGTTAGATATTAAAAGAACAATTGAAAAATATACTTGTTGTTTTCACATTAAAAATAAAGTTACCATTTAGATACTAAAGTTATTATTTACAAGACAAACTGTGAAATACCATTCCCAAATTTAGTACGTAGTTACTACATGTTGCCTAGACTTTTTTAGTATGTAAATAAGTGCGTACATACCTATCGAATGTTTTCTAATCCTCATTCTATTGGATATCAGATAACGTTTTTATATAAATTGAGCAGATTTCTAGTTCTGATCATAGTTTATCTGCAACAATTAAACAAGGCGGTAAGTTAGGCATAAATAATATTTAGATCGCATATTCCTACCATTTAAACATGTTGTTACTTCTAAAGTTGCATTTCCCTCAATTCATAATATAGTTAATAGTATCATTGTAAGTTAAAAGAGATGAAGTTGTTGTAACTTAATAATAATAGAAGTATTTTATGTTTCAGCTAATATGAATTTCTTCCTGACTCTCGCCGCCGTGGTAGCTGTCGCCGTCGCTGTCCCCGTACAGCGCGAGCTGATCACCCCCGGCATCGCCGGCCCTGCCCCCGTCGTTGACGCGGCTGGACAGCCCATCGCCGTTGGACCCGCCATCCTCGACTTCAGCCCCATCTCCGTGGGACCCGCCATCATCGAGGGCTCTCCCATCTCCGTGGGACCCGCCATCATTGAGACTTCTCCCATCTCCGTTGGACCCGCTATTGTAGAGACCAACCCCATCTCTGTCGGACCTGCCATCATTGACTTCCCCCTCCCCGACGGCGGTGTCGTCTCCGCTGAAGAGCCCACCGTAGTCGTCCCCTCCCCCGTCGCTGTTGGACCCGCCATCGTGCCCGTCACCGCTGAGAGCACCCCCCTCATCCAGATCATCCTGAACATCAACCAGGCCACCGCCAGCGAGTCCGCGCCCGTCGGTGTCAGCCCCGTCATCGTTGACCAGGTCGCCGAAGAGATCTACGTGCCCGGCCCCGTCAACGTGGTCGACAACGTCGTCATCGCCCCTGAGCAAGTCATCGAGCCCATCGTTGTCGTCCAGCCCACCGTCCCCGGCCCCGTCAACGTTGTCGACAACGTCGTCGTCGAGCCCGTGCAGGTCGTCGAGCCCATCGTCGTCGAGCCCGTGCAGGTCGTCGCACCCATTGTCGTTGAGCCCGTCATCGTCGGCACCCCCATCATCCCCGCCCCCGCTGTAGTCCTTCCTGAAACTTTGAACTAAATAGTTCCTAAGTACCTACCTACTATACAAAACTTAACATTTACAACAAAATAAGCGCTTGTTTACATGATGAAACATTAAAGAAAAAACGATAATACACACAGTATTATCGTTATTATTACCATATTTGTGATTTCATTATTGTTGTATCACCTACTTAAGGAACGCAGGTAGGTGATCTATAATATAAACAGACCAAGTTGTGAGTTGTGTTTCGTATATCAGGGTTCTACTTCTACTTATACTTCAAAGAATTGGTAAATTATTAGAATCTCTGGTTGTCAAACAGATGTTTGAGCACGTCTTTCATCTCCTTAATATGAATCAACATGGTTTCCTGCCAAACAGATCTTTTTCCACTAACCTGTTTGGTTATTTTACTGATATTCTTGAAGTTCTTGATAAAGGTGGGGAAGCTTATACCATTTATAAGGAATAACCTCACTTACAGGTTGGCAACAAATATAAGAACTCAAAGCTCATCTGTGGGACGTCCTGAAATCTCGGAATTCATTGACAACATCAAGACAGCGATAAAAGATGCTAGTCCCAATCAAATTTATAGCTATGACGAAACTAATATAACTGATGATCCTGGTTCTAATAAGTTTCTGGTATCTCAAAGACAAAAATGCGTCAAACGAGTTCAAGAAAATTATAGTACATCAATCAGTGTGATGTTTTGTGGCACAGCTGATGGGTCCTATGGTTGTTTCCAAATTACAAATTAAAGAACCTTTACGAGAACTAGACAGAAGGAGTTCCTGGAGCCGTTTATAGTAACATCAGCTCTGGTTGGTTTAGCATGAACCTGTTCGAAACGAGTTTTTTTTAATTCCTTCCATCACACGTCACAGAACACAGAAAAACAGATGAAAAGGTCGTTGTGGTTGGAGATGACTTAATAGGCTTCACATTTTTCACTAGAAGTCAATCAATCAGCGCAGGACCACATCATCTATTTCACCGCCCTGCCACCAAATTCAACCCATCTCCTGCAGTCATAAGATGTGGGGATTCCTTTAAAGAAACAGACATGCAATATTCCTTAATATGCAATATTCCTTATAATGCATGCATTATTCCTTAATATGATCCTGCGAGCATGGATCTTATCGATCGATAAAATTCGATAAATTTATCGACCGGTAAACAGTTCTTTTTTTATCAATTTTATCAAAATGCGGTAGCATGAATCTAGCCTCTCTGTAAATTTTATTGATTCGATAACACGTCGTGAGTTTATCGATTTAAAAAATGGCAACTCGTGGACTATACCATATATCAGATAGAAGACTAATAGTCTAAAAAATATTTTTTGATACAATATGGCAGTTTTTTTTTTATTTTGAGTTGTTACGGAGAAACTTCTGTTATTTGGAATTCTACTTAACTACCATAAAGTAGTACATTCCTTGAACCTAACCTAAAGTATAACTAGCCATAACTCGTTGCACAATTGCTTGAGACACCTCCCTGACAAGTCTGAGAGTGCGCTGTCCTAGTGCTATATTATATTTCTGGCCGATGCATCGTTGGTGCAACTGCCCTCGGTGAAAAAGCGTACAGGTGATAGAACCTACAAAAATGATTATACAGGTAGTTTTTTAGACTGAGTACCTACTAGGTACCATAATAATTCGAGCATTAGACACAATCACAACAAAAGATAATTTCTGGAAATCATTGGCATCCCTGATCCTTTCGATTGCCTCACGATGTTCTGACACCTCCACGTTTTGGCTTATAATCCGAAAAGGAATTTACAAAAAAAAAGTTTGTCGTGTAACTTTGGAAAGCCGATAAAATTCGATAAATTCGGTAAAATTATATCGGTAAAAATATATATCGACAACAATTGTCAAAAATAAGATTCATGCTTCCTTTTGTTGATATAAATCTATATATTAAATATGATTTATCGAATTTATGTCGTTGTAGATAAGTACGTTCCGTGCTACTGAACTCGTATTATCGAATATTAACGTGAAACTTAATTACAAAAAGTCGGTAAATTTATCGATCGATAAGATCCATGCTTGCACTGCTGTGGCGACTAATTCTCGATAAATTAAGTGTAGGCGCAAAAGGGACGATACCGAAAGGTCAGTTCCTACGCTGCTGTAGAGGCTGTGGCTATTGAACCAAATGTTAACTAGTGGCTCTGTGAGCTGTAGACCTCGCAAGTCTGTATTTGCATAGCTTAAAACTGAATAAATATTCACCGCGCACCTTCAAACAAAAAGCTGAGAGAAATTTTCCCGTATCTCGAAAAAAAAAACTGAAACGAAGAAGAAAAGAAACGAACCTGCTCACAAAATTTTACGAGAATCGGTTGAGTAATGCGATCTGTATAGGAGAACAGCCGGACATCCGCAGGATACACGAAAGCATTTTTGCCTAAGTTGAAACGGAGTCGCTTGGGTCGCGCTTCGCGCTCGGTCGATCAAAAATAATTTACAAAGCGCTGTTTGAGCGACAGGTCTCCACCAATTTGATCCAGAATTTATCCTACAAAAACTACCTTGCGATGAAAGCGAAACCGGAAGTGTCATATATTCAAGCCTGCTTGATTTGATTTGAAAATTTGAAAACATGGGGTAGTATATCGAGGATAGAGAGCGAGGATAGTGTGCCACAGACGAGGAAGAAAAGTTGCTTCAAAATCACGACAGCCAACAAACATTGAATTGGACAGAAGTTGAAGTGGAACAACTGCAGTCTTGTTGGTAGTTGGTATGATTTGAGTTCATACTACGAGGTAGGACATTGGATACTTTACATCCCGAATAATCAAAGGGATTGGATATTGGATAAAAATAATTTAAAGAACACGTTTCACGCTGAAACTACTGGACGGATATTGATGCAACTTGACACAGTCATAGTTTATAAGATGGATTAAAATTGAGGATACTTTTCAACCCGAAAAATGAAAGAGTTACCGCAGGATAGAGGTTGAAAGTTATTTAAAAGAACACCTAACCATGCTGAAACTACAGGACGGATTTTGATGCAACTTGGCACAGTCATAATATATATGATATGTTAAAATTAAGGTTACTTTTAATCCTTAAAAAGTAAAAGGTTCCTGCGGGATAGGGAGTCTAAAGTTATGTTAATTTTCAAGTGATACATATTTTTTGGAGGGTACTCTATATTTGATACTAAAGCCACCTGAAGCCAAAACTGTTTTTTTTTCTCTCTGTCTGTCTGTTTGTCTATATCTTTGACCGCGTATCACGCTGAAGCTACTGAATGAATTCAACTGAAACTTAGTATGATTTGAGTTCATATTATTAAGTAGGAAGTAGGACATTGGATACTAAGAATAAGTAAGATATCAATATTAGTTGAAAGTAATTTAAAAGAACACGTATCAAGCTGAAACTGTTCACACTTCGAGATAGGACATTGGATACTTTTCATCCCAAAAAAAGTGTTCCTGCAGGATAGGGGTGGAAAATTATTTAAAAGAACACTTAGCACGCTGAAACTATTGGACGGATTTTGATGCAACTTGACACAGTCATAGTTTATAAGATGGGTTAAATTGAGGATACTTTTTATCCCGAAAGAATAAGGTTTCCTGCGGGAGAGTGGTCCAAAGTTATGTTAATTCTTTTGGAGGGTACTACTCTATATTCGATACTGAAGCCAAACTGCTGTTTTTAAAAGCTTTTATTTAAATTGTAATGTATGGTTGTTTAGATCAAATCTTGCCAGCTGAATAGAACCACTCCCACTTATCCTAGGAAGTTGTATTTTTACATATATATTTTTTATTACGGACTAGGCAATCGTTTGACCACGATCTCACCTGATGGAAAGCGATGATGTGGTCGAAGGTGTAGCACGCTTGCCTAGTAGATACCTATTCACTCTTGACTTGAACACACCGGGGTTATAATTTACCGGAAACACTGACGAGGGCAGGGCATTCCACTCCTTTGCAGTTCTTATAATAAATGAAGAAGCGTAACGCTTCGTTCTTGTGCGAGGTATTTCAACCATGAAAGGGTGGCGCTTTAAGTAATTAGTAGTTTTTAAGTAGTTGCTGATCGTCTAGTCGTACATGTTGGTTCATTTCCAATGACAATGCATTTTTATGGCATTTTTTTTGTCGCGAGTCATGTTATCGTGGAATATCTATTTTTTTGACTGTGTTGATTGTTTTTGTTTGTTTGTTTGCAATAAATACTTTTTTTTTTTTTATTATTATGGTAAGCATGTCCTGAATCGACATACAGGATTAGCTGCAGACAAAGGAACTCTTTAAAGGTTGACAGCACAGACACGAAATTTTGTGTACGCCTTTTATTATGAAACCGATTTTAATTTTTACGAAGACGTGGTCTCCAGATAAAAGAACTATTCAACGGTCAATAGCACAGACAAGAAATTTTGTGTACGCATGTTATTATGATAGCCGGTTTTAAGTTTTACCATGAAGTGGTTGCTGCTCTCAGGGTTGGGTCCTGTCAAGGGATCAACTGTTAACACCACAGACATGGAAAGTTGTACATATAAGCATTTAATTGTGATAGCCTGTTCTAAGTTTCACCACGACATGTTTACTGCATAAAACCATTTTGTTTAAAACGTTTTTTTAATTAAATTATTTTCTAGTTTGTCTGTCTGTCTGTCTGTCTGTCTGTCTGTCTGTCTGTCTGTCTATCTGTCTGTAACTTCACCGTACATGATGCCGAAACTACTGAATGAAATCAACTGAAACTTGGTATGATTTGAGTTCATTTTACGAGGTAGGACTTTGGATACTTTTCATCCCGATAAATTAAAGGGTTCCCGCAGGATATTGATTAAAAGTGATTTAAAAGAACACGTATCACGCTGAAACTAATAAACGGATTTTGATGCAACTTAACATACTTAGTCATAGTTTATATGATGGGTTAAAATTGAAAATACTTTTTATCCCGAAAAAGTGAAGGGTTCCTGCGGGATACGGGTCCAAAGTATTGTTAATTTTTATATAATAAATATCTATACTTTTAATAAAGCAATAAGTGCAAAAAGTCTGTAAAAAGATGATTTAAAAATAATGGTCTAGGATACTTAAAATAAGCTACTGAACAAGAATATATATCAATTTTTTTAATTCATATCTGTCTGTCTGTATATTTGTTTGTTCGCGCATCACGTAAAAACTACTGGACCGATTGCGATGTGGTTTTTATTTTTGGATAGCTTAGGGTCTAAGTACCTTAATTGGTATCTCAATTCAATGAGTAGAAGCCTAGCAATCGCTAAAAATCTCTTTGAGAGCTGAATAAATTTTGATCAAATGTACCAACATTTGGTATTTTAGGTCTTGGAATAGCAAATAGAGTACTTTTAACCTGAAAAAATGACCACGCGTGCTATGCCGCGGGACAGAATTCAAGCTAGGTCCACATCTAGAAGGAGGTACGTTTCGTGTAAGTCCTGTAACAACTAAAAACGATTAGTGATTGTTTACAAGTGTATTCCGGTTTTGTGGGTCTCCAATATTTTTTATCCAATTCCTTTTAGAAGTTTTAGAAGACAGACGACTTGAGAACCTCCTACTTTTAGAAGAAGATTAAAAAAAGATTAAAAAAATGGAACCTTATTTTTATAGCCATGTTGGCCATGCCTAAGCATTTCATGAACCGCAAAAATTGTCTCTTAATAGAAAATATGGAAATGTTAAAAAGAAGTAACATTTTTTTTTGTGTTCCTTGTGTAAATAATGAAATACTTACATAATAATATGATTAGTTGATTAAATTTGAAAACTATGGATCCAGTTTCTTAGCGCCTCTGAACCTCAAGAATAAAGATACCGCAAAGATACCCCTAAAGATACCGCTTACAAGGCATCAGACGCACACTACACATACTTGCTTTAGCTAGTATAAACAGGTTCGCTTTGAGACACGACTTCAGTCTCGACCAAACTCTCGACCCATGCGAGAGTGCTAGTTTATTGCGAATATAATCGAAAAAACACAATTTTTAATGGCTTGCTGTGCAGTAAAATGTGTGTGGATAGTCAGCCTAAACGTCAAATTATCAAAAAGTTGATATAACGTTTCACCGGTAAGTAATTTTGTATTTTTTTCTGATATACTACGAGCCAAGCGGATTTCAGTTTATACTGGTTCCACAGGTCATGAGCGTCATGGAAAAATAAGCACGCGTTGATGTCTTTTTGAAAAGTCTCTTTCACTCTTACGCTAAGTACAATAGTTATCCCTGTCTAACAAGAGCACGTGTAAGCTAGTGTTGGGATATCATAAAACAAACGCTCTACACCACCCGCCCGCCCCGATTTCATGCGAAATCGGGGCGGGCGGGTGGTGTAGAGCGACTAAAATAACAGATTAATAGAACAGATCTTCGTTTATTCAATGTTTGAATTCATTGGACGTACAGGCGTTTCTAGGTATTATCAGAAAGTCCTATGTTCTTAATTGCACTTAACATCTAAACAGCTTCAGTTTTGGGCTATCTTAGTTCAGAGTCTCGGGGAGGACGACAGCGGGGACGGGGATGATGGGGGTGCCGACTATGACGGGCTCGACGACGATGGGTGCGACGACCTCCACGGGCTCGACAACGACGTTGTCGACAACGTTGACGGGGCCGGGGACAGTGGGCTCGACGACAACGATGGGTGCGATGACTTCCTCAGCGATGTTGTCGACGGAGTCAACCACATTGACGGGGCCGGGCACGTACACCTCCTCGATGACGGGGTTACCGACGGGGGTGGGGGCAGCGACGGACTCCTGCTGCTGGACGTTCACGATGATCTGGACGAGGGGAGAGGATCCAGCGGGGATCTCACCGATGACGACGGGAGAAGGCTGGACGACGGGGGAGGGATCGATGACGGGGATAGGGAGGGGGAAGTCAATGATTGCGGGTCCAACAGAGATGGGGTGAGTCTCGACGATAGCGGGTCCGACAGATATGGGGGAGGTCTCGACGATGGCAGGTCCAACGGCGATGGGGCTGAAGTCAATAATGGCGGGTCCGATGGCAATGGGGTTCCCAGCCGCGTCAACGACGGGGGCGGGGCCGGCCAGGCCGGGGGTGACCAGCGCGCGCTGCACGGGGACAGCGGCGGCAACAGCGGCGACGGCAGCGAAGGCGATCAGGAATTTCATGGTGCTGCTAGAAACAGGGGAAATTAATCAAAGAAGTAGAAACTGGTGAGATAAGGGCTCAGTAGATCGTATTGTATCTAATATTCTACGGCATCTACGTCGTTAATAATAAAATTATTTTTATGATGTTCAATGAACTTAAAATGGAGCGTGATACAAAAATGTGTAACTTGTATAAACAACTTACCGGTTTGGTCGTATTTGTAAATCAAACTATAGTGGTTCATTGATTTCATTGTCTTTTATACAAAATTTGTTATCTGGTCATAATTTAATTAGTGCAATGAAAGAAAAAACCTTATTGCACAGCTGATAAAGCTCAGAAGTGCATGCAAACTACCGAAAAAAAAGAATTGCGCAATAAAATAATATCTATGACACTTACCTATTGGTATTTATTAGTTTTTAATACGGGTATAGCAGTCGCAGCGGAAGTATGTGTCTCGGAAGTTATCTGCTAGTCGCTGCGCAAAACGTTTTTGTTGTCATATTATATCTCGCTCTAACTTTAAGCTGTTTTATCCCAACAGCAGTACCTGCGCAATCGTTCACAGAGCAAACTTCACAAACATATTAATTGGTGTGTTGGCAGTGTATAAGCTATTTCCATTCCAAATTTCATCAAAATCCGTCCAGCCGTTATCGCGTGAAAGCTCCTCAAACAAACAGACAACGTCTCACTTTTATATACTCGTAATATTGGTATGCTTTTTGCACTTACAGCTACGCCAAGGCGAGCAACAATCCAATAACACAAAAGATGCAGAGAAGCTCATAATTAAGAATTAAAATAACAATTGAATACACAAATCTACAAACATACGTACCTACACAATTTTGTGAAGAAAACATCAACGTCTGGTTCACACGCAATAATAAGCTAGAAGTTGGCTATAGAATCGACGGGCAACAATCGATTTTTAAAAAACTTTTACGAGTGTTTTAAAAAAGAGCTTAAATTGTCTGTTTGGCTGTGACCAAACAATCGATTTAAAAAAAACTTAAAACTGAAATATCTCATAAACCAAGCGTCTCCACGACGGGGAGAGGTACCAAAGGGTAGCCGTGCCCAATATCCTGCCCCTCGATTCAATATATATTCACGATTTTTAATAATCATAAAACTGAAATATTTCATAAAATAATCGTCTCCGCGGGAGGGGATCCTTCTCCCCAAACCGTCCTCCCAACGGCGACGGACTCGTGGTCATACCGTAAAATCCTGCCCGCGATTCTTTATAATTCCCATTAGCTACTATATAGGTAATTATTTCAATAAATAAGTAGGGACACAAGAGCTAAACTAAACTAAGTACTTCGAGTATTTTGGTATTGGTTGATTTCTCGGCTACATGGTTATTGTATTGATTGTAATGTTTTGATTATGAACGAACGACTAACCTAGGTACTTCTGAGATCCTTGGCAATTTGCGACCCTACGCTGCCAGGACTCAAAGAAGGAAGGAAGGAAGTAGGTCGCTCGTTCACCTAAAACCATGACAATTATAATCTTGGCTTGAATCTTCAATGTTATATTTGTGTATATATGTACTATAGATGCGCCGAACATGGATTTCTAAACCGAACCGAATAACGAACTTTGTTCGGCTCATCGTTACCGAACCGAATGTTCGGCCGAAGTATTCGGTTCAATTTAGGATTTTTGCCGCACTAAACACGTTTGTACAGTACAGGTCCGCGAGGCGCCCGGCCAGCTAAGCATTTTTAAACCGATATCTTTTTAAGATGGGCATCATCATTTCTTTACATTTTCGTCAAAAATAAGTGTTTTTCGTATGATTAGAGTACCAATCAATCGTTCGAAACTAAGCCACAAACTTCGTAATCTGAGATCAAAGTACGACCTCCTGCGACCTTATCAAAAACAAAACGCTCTGAGATGGAGTTAATACACAATTTTGCATAATTACTTATAATGTTATTGGTATTTATTTTCTATTTCATTATGTTATCTGAGATTGAATGAAGACTCGTTAACTATTATTCTAATTGTCAATATAAAAATTGACATCAATGTTAAATAATGTCGTTTGTCTTATATTACTAGTTGGTTTTATTTTCCAAATAAAAATGACTATGTCGAATAATTTTAGCTGGTACTTTAATATTAATTAATTGGTTAATATTTGATATGTATGCTAAATATTTTAAAGTCAATACAAACTGTAAGCTGGCCTTAGAATTACATAAGATTATTCGGCTAATATTCGGCACATCAACTGAATATTCGGCCGAATACCGAACATATAAAACCATGCCGAATATGCCGCATACGAATAATTCTCTAATATGTACCTACAGGTGAGTTTTTCTAGCTAGTATGGGATAATCCGAATCTATAGTACTGAGGGAAAAATCTGAAAGGATGGGCTCAATTTTAAAGAAAACAAGTGTTTTTTTTTATATTTATTGTTGGAGATAGACAATTTAAAAAAAAACATTGAATTATATGTAGTACGTGTACATTATCTTTACGAAAAAAACCGCTATTTTAAATTAACCTGCTTATAACGAACAAAAAGGTGCGGTTTTTTCTCTCAAGTTGTAGCAACTAAATAATTAAATTGTTGATTTTTCATACAATATGTATGAGAATAAACAAGAAAATGTCAAGATGTTGATTATCTAGAAGTTGAAGCAAATTTAGCAAAATGGGATTTTACAACTTTTTTTGCTTCATACATAAAAGTAGCAGAATCAAATTAAGTACAAGTTTTCTTTATTATTATTAAATAGAATAAATAGAATCTTATATTTAATAAAATAAAAAATAAAAAAATAGATAAAATAAATAGAATAAATAAAATAAATAAATAGATAAATAAAAAAATAAAATAGATAGATTAAATAGAATCTAAGTATGATAAACAAATAGTTGTAGGTTTTTTTGTAATACTTAGATGTAACCAGAATCTTTCTTTGCACCTTATATCAAGATTGATCTAACTTTTGTATGTCTGTGTGAGACAGACATAAGCTATATAATATATATGGCATATATTATGACAGTAGTAGTAGCAGTGGCAGTGGCAGTGTAGTAGTGGTATATTTTTATTAGTGGTAGTTATATTTCGCAGTAATAGTGGTAATAACATCGGAAATGGAATAATTTATTTTGGGAAGAAAATGGTCGTTCAGCGAGTTATGGAAAAAGCTATCCTCAAAGTTGCATTCCGCAATGAGGTGAACTCGACAGAGAACCAAAGCAACCGACCAATAGCACAAAGAATTACCAAGCTGAAATGGCCATAGGATGGGCACATCTCTCGACCCTTGTCAGGGTAAATGAGTTCTAGAGTGGAGACTGCTCTTAGGCAATCGTAGAATCCTGAAACTGCCTGGTGCGACTGGATGAGAAGAGCCGGAGATCAGGCTCAGCGAGCGTCCATTTGAAGAAGCCTAAAACGAGCAGAGGACGAATACAGGCTGATGATGATGATGATGCTAGGAAGAATAGAAGGTAGTAATTCTAACGATGATCTACAAGCAACACGGGAAATCGTCTATTCCCGTTGTCCCCCACTTTTTGTCCACCACTGGGGGATATAGGATCACTATACAGAGTTAATCCTAGTGGTAAAACTTGCCGAAGTTAGGTTTCAAGTTTTATAATAAATAAGTATAATAAATAAGTATTTGGTAGATAGATATGTATTTGATTCGTATCCGTAACAGTTATATATCAGGATTAAACATCAGAGGATTATATCGAACCTATTCTGTCCGTATTGAACCTATCATTATTTTATTCGGTTTGGTAGGTGTCGTTAGTAATGTGTTAGAATTGGGTACACTTATCGCCCTGACTGTACCTGAAGTACAGTCGTGGATAGAAGAGAAGGTTATCAATACTAAAGCAGTAAGTAACAACAACACTGTAAAGAAAAGAAAATTAAATAATTGGTCTAGGGGAACTAAAATAGGCTACAGAACAAGATTTTTAAAAAAAATATATATTTGTCTTCACGAATCACCCAAAAGCTACTGAACTAATTGTAATGCGGATGTCACTGTTGAATAGCTAAGGGTTGTTAAAATCTGTTGTTCTTCGTATCTCAACTAAACTGAACTAATGAGTAGAAGCCGAGAAATCGTTAAAAGCTTTTTGACGGCTGAAGGAATTTCGATGTTTAGTATAGGTCATTTCTGTGGGCTGTGAGCTAGAGTATAGCTAGTTATAAAAATAACTATTGTGTATATATTGTATCTATAATTATTGAGATCAGTTGAGAGTGTGGACAGTTGAGCCACAGATTAAATAAGTTACTACAATATGAAACATGACTTTAAAACTTCTAATCATGTAATTTTAAACTTTTTGTAAGATCATAGCGAAGACGTGACGTAAAGAAGTAAATAAAAAATTGTTTTATCGTTTTACAACCACTTATCCATTTCGATAAAGTATACTTACACTACCTCGCAAATTTTGTTTAATCTAAGATTAACTGTTTATAATGTGTTATAAAATGCTATTGTAATCTCTTTTGTCATTAAACAACTGATGCCTACCTAACCGTTAAGTAGTAGATAGGGAAAAACGATTTTCAATAATAATTTATTGTACTTATCGTAAACTGTAAACGTGAGACTAAGCATGCGTAAAATAATGTAGGTAACTAATTCAATATTTATGAAATAAAATTTACTTAATATCTATCTTATATCTGTACTTCTGCAGACCATTCACCACCATTACAATGGCGGGAGCGTAATAAATCCTTTTAAGTATTATACGTATAGCTATCCCTTACAATCCACGATAAAGGCCATTATAACACGCTTTTATTAGCTTCACCTGTATGTATATTTGTATGTAACGGAAACATTAAACTCGACTTTTACCCACTTTAAATGATCAGATGAATAAAAAAAATATCACAATTATCAGGGCCCGATGACAATACAATAATTTAAAAATGTTGTCCCATTATACTGATCAGGATTAACGTTCTTTTATCTAAAATATTTCTAAATATCAACTACTTATAAAAAATAAGATTAAAATACAAAAATTGAAATATAAATTATTGTTTAAAAAAACTAAAAAACACCCTTTTATACTTAAACCGAACTAAATAGTAAAAAATAAATTATCAATTTAACAATATAGTTATTAACGAGAAAATTAATGTCCTTGTAAAAGAAGCGTGGGGTATATTTTATTACACGGACTATTTCACTCATTTTTATTTTTCTATTAACGCGGGCTATAGTTTAGTTATCTATTAACGCGGGCTATAGTTTATTTTTCTATTAACGCGGGCTATAGTTTATTTTTCTATTAACGCGGGCTATAGTTTATTTTTCTATTAACGCGGGCTATAGTTTATTTATCTATTAACGCGGGCTATAGTTTATTTATCAATAAATTAGAGATATCTACGAAAATTGCTCTGATATTTATCAGTGCAAAATCATTAACATGTTGCGGATTGCGACGGACTAACAATTCATCTGTTCTGGGTATTTGCTCGATTTCATACAACGCCATGTCCGATACAATACATGACAATAATCCTGTAGAATCTGTGTAGACCTTGATGAGTGATTTCAAAGAGGTTAGTTTAGTTTGATGAAGTGAACATTGTGAAAGGCTATGTCGTTTGTCATTGTGTGCGCATCGACAATCAATCCATTTTTTTAAATAATTTATATACGAGAAAGTTTGTGTATGTTAATCAATGAAGTTATATGTACTTGTTGTACGTAAGTACATATAACTTCCTTGATGTTAGTATGTTTGTTAGAGCGCTGTTTTATCATCATCAATTTATAAGTGGAAATTCTATGTTCAACTAACTTCAACTTTTTTATTTATGGCTTCTGCAGGGTTGCCACAATTTTGCCAATGTCGCGTGGATAGAGTAGAAAATACACAAAGGAGGTTGATCGGTGATGTAGTGTAGATTCAATGATCAGTAATTTAAAAAGAAAAAAAAAAGGTATATTTTTCTTCTGAGCTTGACCATTTCTGTAACAACGCAGGGTATACACAATACTACACACATATAATACACACAAAAAATAATAATTATGGATTAATAAAATATAATAATAAAATCATATAAATTATGCTCTGTTACAATTTAATTTTGTTACTTTCAATAAATTTAGCTAATATATTAACAAATGGAGTAAATGCAAGTGATAGGAGGTTAGTAAAGTTAGTAGGTCGGGGAATTTCAGGAGGTAACCTATCATATAAGGAATAGTGTAGACTTGAACAATTAAAGAATATATGATCAGTTGTGCCCTCATCTAGACCACATTCGCAAAGTGAGTGATCACGGACTCTAATTTTTGCAAGGAACACTGGAGTGCACGCATGACCCAACCGCAAGCGACATATGACTGAAGTAGTCAACTTATTTTTATTTTTAAATTTATAAAACCAAGGTTTCGGAGGAATAGAAGGTTGTAGTTGACCATAAAATTTACCTTTCACCTGTTTGGAAATTTGCCAAAGTGAATTCCAGGATTTACTCATCTGTTGTTGACAATTAGAGGCAAGATCGTGGGAGTATATTTTGAAATGGTCCCTATTTCCGAGTAAAGCAGCTTGTTTGGCACATGAGTCAGCAGTTTCATTACCTGGGATACCCACATGACCAGGAATCCAGGTCAATACTACATTTAAACCAAGATTATGACAATTATAAAGGGCCTCTTTAATTCTTAAAATAATGGGAAACCTAGATTTAGACTTGAACTGATTTGACATAACTGCCTGGAGACAACTTTTTGAATCAGTAAAAATTATTGATTTGTCTATCCTATGCGAGGTGATATACATTATGGCTTCTAAAATACCAACTGCTTCTCCAGTAAATACCGAAGATACAGATGGGCATTTTTGACTTATTATTATTCTATACTTTGGGATCCAAACAGCGGCACCCACATCAGTGTTATCTGATAGTTTAGATGCATCAGTATAAAATGGGGTCCACTCTCTCCAATTGCTATCCATCTTTTCACTGAAAAGTTTACTTGGTTCAATCGAGTTTTTATCAATGCCAAAGTTTAAAATTACTGAAGGTTGGAAAATTAGGACATCGTAGCTCACTGAAAATAAGGGATTGGTTGGATACTGAACTACTGGGCAGGGAAGTTGTGTATATTTAATATAACTACGGATGATACATGGGAGTTTATTCTCTGGTATGTATCCTTGAGATCTAATAATGTTGTAAAGCTTTTCAATTTTGTGTAAAAGGGGATGTTTAGAGTTTTGAATAAGCTTGAAGAAAAATCTATCTGAGAGAAATTGTCTGCGGAGGCAGAGAGGAGGTTCAACGCATTCTACCTGCATGGCGTTAATTGGAGACGATTTCATAGCACCTAGGATAATGCGGAGACACTTTGACTGAATCTTTGATAGTTTTTCGAGAGCTGCTTTATTTCCAGGATCCAATAAGAATGAACCATAATCTAAATGACTACGAATAATTGCGTTATATAAAAGTTTTTGACAAAATAGATGAGAACCCCACCAAACCCCAGAAAGGGCGCGAAGGATATTTATATTTTTTTCACATTTTGAAACCACAAAATTAAAATGAGGGACTCCTGATAATCTTGTATCCAACCAAACTCCTAGAAACTTAACGGAATTTTGTTGCGGAATTATTTCATTTTTAATTCGTAAGTCGATATTTGGGATAGTCTTTTTTCTAGTAAAAATTACGGAACTGCTTTTTGCAGCCGATATGGACAAACCATGATCAAGCAACCAATCTCCAAGGTATTCAAGAGCAGAGTTCAATCTACTTTCAGCTTCTGAAACATATTTAGCCGGAAGATATAGTGCCAAGTCGTCGGCATACTTGACAGAATGAACTAACCGAAAGCTCCAAGTCATAAGTATAGAGGCTATAAAGAAGAGGACTAAGGACAGAATCCTGAGGAAGGCCCTTCCAAATATTTCTGGGAGATAAAACAGGATCAAAGGGACAGGTGTCAAAGTGAGAGGTGTCAAAACGACAGGCGTGAAAGTGACAGGTGTGAAAGTGACATCTATATAACTAAATATTAATGGAGTGGCGTTTGAGGGAGGGGAGGAAGGGAGGGGCCACCACCCGGTAGGGTTTTTAACGAGACACCAGAAGACAGATAAAAAAAAACGAAATCGGGCAATCCAATCTTGATATATCATCAAACAAGCCGTTCCATACAAAATGTATGAGAAACGGCTTGTTTGATAATAAGTTAAGTTATATTGATTCTAAGGCGAAGTTCACCAGGTCAGCTAGTAGGTTGGTATACAATAAAAATCATATAACTCTATTCAATTAATGTCCATATACCACTGTCTGAGAACAAACGACACGTGTTTTGCCTCTGCACGAGAATCCTCAGAGATGTTGATTCGTGCCATCATCTCCTGGGTTGTTTGTATATTTTATCCACACTCATATCGTTAAATCCAGATTATGAACTCAAAAATGGTGGCATAATGACACACATTACGCACGGCACGTTTTTAATAAGTTTATTTTTACACTAGCTGTGTCCGCGGCGTTGCTCGCGTGGTAGTTTTTCTGGGATATAAGGATCCTATGAGTTATTCCAGTACCAATATAGGTACCTACCTACCTACCTGTGCTAACAACCTTCAGTAGCGAACCTTCTGAAGGTTGTTGACAGAAGTCTGTGTTACGGTGTTATAATATATTATCAATATCCCAAGATATAATAAATGTGCAATCGTGTGCATATGTTTATGTGCAAGCATTCAAATAAAACTTGAAGGTTTACTTCAGAAAATTACAGCAACCTTAAAAATATAAAGGAAAATGTATGTGAAGGGAATGACAAAATTCGGTACCGTTCTATAAACAGCCACATTATACGTATTATTACTTTAAATTTATCATAACTTTGGACCCCTATCCCTTAAAAATCCTTTATTTTTTCGGGGTAAAAGTATTTTATATTTTAACACATAATATAAACTTTGACTGTGCCCAGTTACATCAAAATCCGTCCAGTAGTTTCAGCGTGATACGTGTACTTTTAAATGACTTTCAACCTTTATCCTGCGGGAACCCTTTATTTTTTCGGGATAAATAGTACAACTGTTTATTGAACTAAACGGTGTTATAATTCATATTTTTCCCATAAAAACACCGGTTGGCTCCACACCTACGAGGGTTTTCGTCATTTATTATCTACTAGCTGTACCCGCGGCTTCGCACGCGTGGCCATTTCTTTGGGTTAAAATAACTCTATGTACTATTCCAAGACCTAACATACCAATATACCAACATATTATGTTCAAAATTCCTTCAACCATCAAAAAGTTTTTATCGATAGCTCAGCTTTTAATCATCGGATTGAGATACCAAGTAAACACCAATTTTTAAGTCAAACCCAACAGTGAAAACCGCATCGCAATTCGTCGAGAAGTCTTTACGTGATGTGTGAACAAAAATACATACAAACAGACAAACAGACAAGACAGACATGAATTTTGAAAATTTGGTTTTGTAAAAAAACAGAATGAGGGTTTTCGATATTTTTCTGACACCAGATGTCGCTACGTAGGCGTAGGCTCTAAACAACTGTCAAATTGTACTGAATTTTATTCCATTAGCACTTTTTATCGAAAATTCATCGTATTTGCACTTTTTTACAATATAAATATGGATTGCGGACATAGAAAAGTAGCTGAACTATAGGTTGAGCTCAATCTTTAGTTAAGATAATTTTCGTTGTCCGTAATCCATATTTAAACTGTAAAACAATATAATCCCCGAAAATGTCCCGAAAATGTCCGGGTTGTCCCGAATATATAATAAGTGCAAATACGATGAATTTTCGGTGAAAAGTTTCACTGGCATAAAATTCAGTACAATTTGACAGTTATTTGTACCAGTTATAAAACCAGGTAACAAACTCTGAGAAAAAATATCGAAAACCCTCATTGTCGCGTCACACAACACTAACGACATCTGCGGATTTCTTCTGACATAAACTGCGACACTTGCTTATCACGGGATTCCAGGACGCAGCCAACTTGAAACCATCCTCCCGGTTGAAATTAGGGTACATTTTGATTTCAACCGCTTCACGTACAATCCTGGAGTAATAGTGACGTTCTGCGGAGAAGATCTTCGGGTCGTGGGGATCAATCCAGTGGTTAGGGCCCGATTCGAGCAAATGCTCAGCGACTGCAGATTTATTTATCTGCAGGCCTAGCATGGGGAGTGGACAAATTGTCTTTCCCCAGTTTTTATCCGTTTTTTCCACGTGAGAAGTGGAAAAAACGGGGGAAAGATAATTTGTCCACCCCCCATGCTAGGCCTGCTGGCAGTTCTTTACAGCTGCAATGTGTTCTATGACCCTTTCCGCTATAGTACGCTTAGTTGGTGGTATAAGTTTTTTTTGTTCAGTAGCTTATATTAAGTACCCAATATTTTTTATTTAAAGTATCTTCTTTGTTCAGATTTTTTGGAACTTACTGCTTTATTATAAGTATAAGATGCCCTTCACTATTGGGCAGAATAATAAATATATGTTTTATTAAATTATTTAAATCATGCATATAAAACAGTGCCGAGACATACTTACTGACTGACTGACTGACTGACTGACTGACTGACTGACTGACTGACTGACTGACTGACTGACAGTGACAGACAACGCTCAGCCTAAACCGGTGGGCCTAGGTATTTGAAATTTAGAGGAATATTCCTTGAGGTGAACTACAGAAGTAACTCTAGACCGTTAAACATGAATACCAACTCACAATAAAATATTCCTATCCTGCGGGAACCCTTTAATTTACCGGACGAAAAGTATCCAATGTCCAACCTCGTAGTACTAAACTAACTCAAATCATGCCAGGTTTCATTTTAATAAATTCAGTGGTTTTGGGGTTATGCGCGGCCAAGTTACAGATATACAGATAGACAGACAAAAAAAAACAGTTTTGGCTTCAGTATCGAATATAGAGTAGGTACTCTCCAAAAATATAATTATTACTGCAAAATTGACATAGCTTTAGCCCCCTGTCCCGCAAGAACCCTTTAATTTTTCGGCATAAAAAGTATCCTCGATTTTAACCCATCATCTATCTATCTATCTATACTATAATAAAACTGTAACTGGGCTAAATCTGTACATTAAATATTTTTTGAAAATTTTGATTGAGGTAAACTTCAAAATCGATATGGAGTGCAAAAAGGTTATTTTTTTATTTATTGTCTGTCTGTCTGTCTGTCTCTTTGAACACGCATCACGCTGAAACTACCAGACTGATTTTGATGAAACTTGGCAGAATCATAGCTGATGTACTGGATTAACATTTAGAATAATTTTTATCCCGGAAAAAACAACGGTTCCCGCAGGATAGGGGTAGAAAGTTATTTAAAATAACACGTATCAAGCAAAAAATACTGGTCGGATTTTGATGTAACTTGGCACAGTCAAAGTTTATATAATGTGTTAAAATGTTGAATACTTTTTATCCCGAAAAATTAAAAGGTCCCTGCAGCCTATGGGTCCAAAGTTGTGTTAAATTTAAAGTGATCATACATCCGTTTACGACTAGACTGATACCGAATTTCGTCATTCTGCTATGAGGCTCACTGGCCCAGTTGGACAGATGTATGGGTGCGTAATCCAGACGTACGTGGATCGAAATCACGCGCTGTAGAAATGTTTTGCTCCATAATTAAAAGATTTTTACATTATTTATGCGTTATTTTTTACATTTTCCTTGATATCTATAACTATAATAAAACTATCTGGGCTAAATCTATACATTAAATATTGTATGAAAATTTTAATTGAGATGAACTTCAAAATCGATTGTTTCTTCCATTGAGATATTATAATGTACTACCTACATAATTATATAGTTATATCGGAGGTTTCTTCATAATGTCTTACTGGCAAAATGGTTAGCTGTCGGTATTGAAATGTGTACATACAGAGTACATGTATTGCTCTTCTCAGAGAAAGTATAGAAAACTTTTTCAAATCAATCCTCATATCGTGTTGAAAAAGCTCAAAAAGTAGGTAGGTAGGGTAGGTAATTATTAAGAGCCAGTTAAAGTGCCAGTAAGTACGTCGTTCTGTGAAACATCATAAAAAATAATTTGTACTGAGAACACAATGTTTCGTTGCATTAAAATTTGATCGTATGGACCTCATAATAATACCCTTGATGCCCCATCCAATTTACCTCACCACCTTAATTACTCTCTAATCTGTGCCACCTTACCTTCGGAGATAATTTTCTCTACTCATTAACAAGACGTTCATGATAACAAGTTACTTCGTTTAAACTAGATGGCGTTGTCTACCCTTAACCACTTCGTAACAAACCGCTTGCGTGTTGCGGTTTGTTACGAAGTGGTTTTAACGTTGAATGAACTCGAACAACACGTTTTCCTATTTTTTTACTTTATGGTCCCTAAAGGCTCTTAAAACGTATTTAGATGTTTTTTGTGTTTTTTGATAGAATAAGTCGACTTCAGTTGTAAAACGCGCAGCGAAATTAAGCGAATTATTTATAGTAAAATAGTAATTTATTAATTAAAAAATAAATTTAACTCATTCATGTCATGAATCTTTCATTATAAAAACCAGGGTTCAAAATACTTTCAAGTGCTTTGTAAACCGAAGCCTTGAAAGTAGAAAATACTTGCATAGGAAATTGATCTTCGTGTCCATATAAATAAGGAGCACAATCGTGTTTGCGAAAAAAGTACTTAGGAAGCGTGGAATTGAAAGTAAAAAATACTTGCATAGGAAATTGACCCGTATTAAGCGCACGCTTATGTAAATAAAGAGCACAATTGCGTTTGCTTAAAAAAACTTCGAAGCCTTGCAAGTTTTTTGAGCGATGTATCGGCCACCTAGCTTCTTGTGACCCGGCTGGCCGAGTGCGGCCGATCTCAGCCGAGGCCATGCCGAACCGGCCACCGAGTATGTACAGGTACGGACGGGGTGAAAGAGCGTAAAATACTTTGAAAGTCTTGCAAGTATTGCGGGTCCGCACCAGGGCGGCGTACTTACAAGCCAAAACCTGGTTTATAAATCCAGGCCCTGCTCTCAAGCCCTTGCGACTGATTTAAAAACTGGGGTACTTGGTATCTTAGGCCTTGCACGCACTGCCTTGCAGTGGAACGCGGTGCGTTTATTCTAGCGTTTATTTCACCTTCACAGAATACGCGTTATAAAAGGCAAGGCAGTGCCTTATTCCGATGATTAGATGCCGAGCAATTGATAAAAAACTATTTGACGGCTGAACGAATTTTGAAGAAATGTAGTATAATATTGTACTTTGTAGGTACTTTTGGTCCAGGAATAACACGTGTGGACTATTTTAAAAAATAGCCAAGTTGTATCAAAACACGGCCAGTAGTTTCAGCGTGTTACGTGTTCTTTTAAATAATATTCAACCTCTATTCTGCGGGAACCCTTTAATTTTTAGGGATGAATATATCCTATGTCCTACCTCGTAGTATGAACTCAAACCATACAAGTTTCATTGGAATTAATTCAGTAGTTGCGGCCAAGATATGCATAGACAGACAGACAAAAATGAAATATAGTTTTGGCTTCAGACGCTTCAGTATCAAATATAAAGTACAATCCAAAAACATTTTATTTATAACTTTAAACTTAATATAACTTTGGACCTGTATCCCGTAGAAACCCTTTCTTTTTCCGGGATTAAAAGTATTTTCAATTTAAACCCATTATATAAATTATGAATGTGGCAAGTTGCATCAAAATCCGTCCAGTAGTTTCAGTGTGGTACGTGTTTTTTTAAATAACATTCAACCTCTATCCTGCAGGAACTCTTTAATTTTTCGGGATGAAAAGTATACTCGTAGTATAAACTCAAATCATACCAAGTTTTATATGAATTCATTCAGTAATTTCAGCGTGGTGCGCGGCCAAGATACAGACAGACAGACAGACAGAGTATAGAGAAACCTTTTTTATGTGTCTTCAATGTTCAGAATTGGACCCTTTACAGTTTTATTATAAGTACTTATAGATGGCGGTGCTTTCTAGACCGTAGGTACTTGTACTATTTTATTTTATTCTAGTACAAGTACCTACGGAATAAATACACTAACCGTAGGCGCGCAAATTCACTGTGGACTGGACTTTGCACCAAAGCGCCATAATTTAATTTACATTAGCACCTAAACAATTTAATGTATTTATGTTGATTAAAAGGTGTAGCCTGATTACAAATGTCCGACAGCAGTGTTAGTGAGGAGAATTTGACTCCACCTGACGTCAAGTAAACAGCAACGAGCATGACGAACGAGCTTTTACCAGAAAAACACAAAAAAATATTACGTCATAATATTATTTTTTCATTAAAAGTTCCTATTGCATGAGTGTAGATAAAGTAGTGAATGAAACAGCACATAACTAGTTATTAAAACCCTCGAGTGATACTATTGAACTAACTCTCGTGTTTTAATACCCCTTATTATGCAACCGTTTCATGAACTAATATTATTTTTCCAATTATCATTAGTTTGACATATATAGTTTAGCGGAAGTAAGCTACACAGTTTTTCTTCGTTCATTTTTTACACAGAAGTAATTAGAATGATTACGATAAGTTTTGTAACCTATCTTCTATCTACTTATAATAAAACTGTAACGGGTCCAATTCTGTACATTGAAGATATTTTGAATTATTTTGTTGGACCTTACTCTTAATCGATACTGAAGCCAAATCTTTTTTGTCTGTCTGTCTGTCTGTATCTTGACTAGGCATCACGCCGAAACTACTGAATGAATTTACATGAAACTTGGTATGATTTGAGTTCATACTACGAGGTAGGACATAGGCAATTCTGTACATTGAAGATATTTTGAATTATTTTGTTGGACCTTACTCTTAATCGATACTGAAGCCAAATCTTTTTTGTCTGTCTGTCTGTCTGTATCTTGACTAGGCATCACGCCGAAACTACTGAATGAATTTACATGAAACTTGGTATGATTTGAGTTCATACTACGAGGTAGGACATAGGCAATGTATCCATAATTTTCATCTATCTTATAAACTATGTCTGTGTCAAGTTGCATCAACATCCGTCCAATAGTTTCAGCGTGCTAAGTGTTCTTTTAAATAATTACACACTATTAACACTTTTTTTTGGGATGAAAAGTATCCAATGTCCTATCTCGACGTGTGAACTCAAATCATACCAAATTTCATTTGAATTCATTACGTATTTTTGGCGTGGTGCGCTGCCAAGGTACAGACAGACAGACGGACAGACAGA